>CM042691.1:384246337-384951461 GCA_023614405.1 Avena insularis
CTCGCAATCGTGTGCACCCGTGGTCACAAAGTGGTCTGCTAGTCGGTTTTTAACAAAAATCAGTCACATGTGGGTGAAGGTAGACAGACTTTTTACAAAAACAACCATCTATATTTTTTATTTGTCAATATGGAACATGTACTATTTTATATGAGAGGGCCACTCGTCAGCTGTGAAAGAAGTGTTTAAAATAAAATACAAGCTATATGTGATTCGAACTAACAAACCTGCCAACATGATTACTGAAAGCTTGCCAGCAGACTACACAACTTTGCTTGAATTAATTTAGGACAACTTTATATAACTATATGAACATTTTCCTTCGAAAAAAACTATATAAACATTTTATTTAAAAGCAAAGACAATTCCGTACGTCTTTCATGTGTTGCGTTTATTAAAAACCAAATCAGCCAGTGTCACGATTTGTCCATTTACGATCGGCGGGTGGTCTGAACTGCTCACCCTTTTCTAAAAATGATAAAATTAAAGATAGATTCCTGTATTTTTCTTTTTTGACGTCGATAGATTCCCATAGTTACAGAAGGCTAAATAGAATTTAAAGCATAATCTATTTGTACGTGCAGGGTTACGCTAAAAAAGACTAACGTGCAATCAATTACGTGCCTATGATTAGTGCTCCATGATTCTCACACACGTGCATATTTTTCTAACATATTCATGCAATTATATAAGAGAGCTCGTTGTCCTAGCAGTACATGAGTGGCGAGTTGTGGTGTACTGGCAAACATTTGAAGGTCGCGTGACAGGTTATGAGTTCGAATCCTAAGCAACGCATTTTGTCAGTATACTCACAAGTATTAATATTAACAATATAAAATATGGGTGAACAATGTGTTAATTGAATCGATATGCAACAAAATAGAAATATAGGTTGGTTTTTGCAAAAAGTTTGTTTACATTGGCACTCATGTGACTGGTTTTTTTTAAAACCGGCCAGCAGACCGGTTTGTGACCGCGGGTGCACACAGTTGAAAGTTGTGTGACCGGTTAGTTCAGCTTCTAAGATGTGTGACTTAATTCAGTGACCCACGGTGCCATTTACTCTTGCCCGCTCTGTCGAAGACCGGAATCTCAGAATCACATCCTATTTACCTGTAGCCTGGCCACTCTCTTTTGGGCCTGTTTTCGTGAAGTTCTTGGGTGTTATTGGGCGCCTGCTAACTTCCATTAGTTTTTGTCCTTGATTCAGACTTCGCAGGGTCTCTCCAAACACATGCTGTGGATGGCGTTTGCGGCCATGTATTGGGCCTTGTGGAACATTAGAAATAAAGCCCTGATTGAGGGCAAATTTTTATCTCCTGCTCCTGATGGCTTATTTAGAATTGTTGTTTTCCTGCAGCAGCAGTGGCTTCCCCTCAGCAGGACGCAGGATCGGGACGCAATCTCTTCCCTTGTTGAGGCGATCAAGGCGAAAAGCAGGGATCTCAGAAGCGATCTCCCTGAGGATGTAGATGGACTCCTCGCCGCGCCTTCGCCCCGCTCCCTCGGTGTGTGGTTGTCCCTCCGCTCGCCCCACTCTCTTGTTGTTAGGTGCCGCAGTTGGGCGACGAGTAGTTGGTCTTGTGTTATTTGGCAGTGTTGTGCTTGTACCGATGGGTTCCTTCCCTTCCCTTGCACTGGTGCGGCTAGTGTTTAACTGCTTCTTGTGTGTGAGTTGTATCCTGTTTGTCGTACGCTTTGGTCCTTCGAGAGCTTTATTTATAAAGTCGGGCCTTCGTGCCTTTTATCTAAAAAATAAATAACATGGCGGTACCCCAGATCCAGGTGTCCACATGCATTCAGAACACATAGCATTCTCTAGCATACACAATAAAGCTAGAAAAGGGAACCCCTTTTCAATCTCTTTTTTTTGAGATATAACCCCTTTTCAATCTGAACCCACGGTGGTAATCATCTAAGATGGGCAGCTCACCTGACCAAATCCACAATCCATTGCCAAATTCCCCACTTTTATTATTATTTTTATTCAGAAACTAGAATACCATCTTACAAAAGCGACGAGATCTAGCGATGTCCCACTCTCCCGCTGATCAAATTTTCCGAATCCCATCTCAGAGTCATGTCGATCAGCCGCTGCTTCATGGGATAGGTTGCTTGTCTCTCTTTTCTGACAAAAACAAAATTGAATGAGTTCTCCTTTGCACTAGAAAACTTGCTATGGATGTCACCTCCCTTTCAGGTAGCAGAAAGGATCTCTGTGTCAGCGAATTGTGCTGATCTAGAGGCTTGAAGTGAAGCCTGGCATATTGTTTGTTCTGTTCAGCCAGCCTGAACAGGACACATGATGGCTCTCCTCTGCTCTCTTTTATTTTCACTTTTTAGAGCATGATGACACAAGGGAATTAGTTCTTCATTTCTGAATTTGCATCAATAAGTTTGCAATTTGGTGAACTTTTAGTTTATCGGTATTTACGGACATCGATTTATTTCGAGTAATATGCTTGGCAGGTCTTCATATTTTTCTGAGAAAAAATGGCGACTGCTAGCTTGGAACAAAGCCAGGTTGACCATAATTAATCTGAAAATGCTCCTGCAGATGGGTCTCTCTTTTGTTCAGAAAAAGAGATAAAGAGGGCACAACACCGAGTCACCGAGTGGTCAGAAGGCAGATTTTGGCAGATCGCTCAACTTGTACACTGCGCATGGCTTATACTCGAAGAAAACCGGCATCTGTACGAGCACCTGAGCATATATTTGATGACTACATCCTGGTTGAGCATTTCGTATATAAAACCATCTATACCAAGCATATTATGTGCGTATTTTCTCCGAAATGCAACAGCGATGGCATGCGTTTGGCCACATATCAGATGCAGCGATCTGAGTGCACAGTGAAGCCACTGATTTGTGTAGATACCAAAACATCAGTGGCTGAATCGTATGCTGCTTCAGATAGACACACAGATAAAAAGCTACATTGCTGCTTCAGATAGACAGACAGACAGATAGCTACATTGCATACTTGGGAGTCCATTATTTGAAAAGATTTAGCTCCACCAGTGATCTTCAGTTGGAGCTCTGCATTATTATTCGACATGGCAGATTTCGCCCACAAACAAAGAAGAGAGTTCAGGACGACAAAGTTCTCGGTCACAAAACTTCAACGGATCTGAACAACACAAACAGCACACTGCATGTTCAGTTCATGTCCAGTCCACACGGCCAGCAGAAGTTGTACATCGGAGCAGAAAACAAAACTAGAACACAGGCGGACGAACGACATCTCCCTATCGCTATAAGGAACGACACTGACAAACCTGACAAACTATGTAACGAGGCAAAACCTGAACCTCGTTATTACAACAGTCTCACATGGATGGATGGATGGATGGCAGGCGGTATGCAGGAAGCCTAGAATGCAAGCAGTCGCGGTGGCATTTGGTGCTCACATCTGCACTTCCCTGCCATATACCCAGCTAAAGGGCATCTTACCGGCTTGCTTGGCTCTAGATTGAGCCCTCTCGTCCAACTTCCTGATCCTTCCAGCGAGGGTGCAAAGGTAGTCCTGGGCCTTCTGTCCCTCGCCAGAAAGGCCAGTCAGGTCCGGAACCTTCCACCTACCAACAAGGAACTCGAGGATGTCGGCGTAGTCCCTGGCGGTGTAAACACCAAGCCTCTGTGCCACCATGGAGAAGTGGTCAAACAGCTTGTCATCTTGTCCATCAAACATCAGGTGGGCAGGCATTGCAATCTTCTTCCTCATCATGTCAGCTAGAGCGAGCACAGTGCCATCTGGATCAATCTCAAACAGCTTCTCAACAATCTTGGTGTATGCAGTCTCATGCCTCTTCTCATCTGACGCGATGATACCACAGATCTGGGCGAGCTTTAGGTCACCAAAGTCCTTGGCATGGCGAGCAGTGTTTCCATGTGAGATGAAGGTCGCGCGCTCTTGGAAGGAAGTGTAGATGAAGCCAAGATATGGATTGTTCTCTGTCCTAGGGTCCTGAAAATAAAACAGCACAGTAAGTTTCCACATACATCTCTATGCAGTAGCGAACATGAACAAAAAGTTTCAAAGTAATAAAAGGTACTCCCTCCATTTCAAAATATAAGATGTTTTAGATTTGTGAAGCCAATGTATCTAGACTACTTTTAGTATGTAGGTTCATTAAGGTTTGTAGTGAATCTAGACACTAAAACAAGTCTAGGTATATTTTCTTCACAAACCTAAAACATCTTATATTTTGAAAGGAGGAAGTAGATAATCAATTTGAAGATGTCTCAACAAATTCTCTAAGCATAATTTTCTGTGTTTCACATGCTCTAAGAAAAAGAATTTCATGGAAGCATCACATGTTCACATGCCAACTAGGTAAAGATCACCAAGGTAAAAGAAGAATGAGCAGGCAAACAAGCATATCGCAGTTCAAGGGGTAGTAAAATAGCTAATACTGTAAAAGAATTGAAGAGAGCTGTTACCAACTTACCATTCCAGAGCCAATAAGATACTGAATTGTCTTCTCAATTTGTCTCATGTCCACTCTCCCAGTGAGGTACAGATACTTGTTTAGGAGGTCACCATGCCTATTCTCCTCAGCAGTCCATGCCCTTGTCCAAACAGCCCAAGCAGTGGGGCTTGCACCTGTTTCATCTCGGACGCCATCAAGGGTGTTAAGCATTGTCTGGTATGTAGGAAGAGCTTCCTCAGTAATCATGTCTCCAACCAAGCAAACAAGATAATCATCAGGAATTTCCTTGGCACGTTCTCTTAGTTCCTTTACTTCATCATGAAATCCATCAGATGCTGGATCAGGGAGGAAATCCTGTGGCTGCCAACACTTCTCAACTGGCTTAAGATGCAGCAAGAGATTGTCTCTAGCCCAACCATCAAGAGACTGGAATATTTCCATCTTCTGAGGTGGCATCGAATGTGTAACCTGGACATGCACCTCCCTTGGAGGAGCAAATGGCTTCTTACTCTCAACCCTGGAATATAAAACAAAACTATGTTCAGCTATACCCAGTTACATGATACCTCCTTCACCTGCTTTATGCATTTAAATGACAAATTTAGGAGAAGACATATGTAACCTTTTTATATACTCAACCTGCAAAGATAAATAGGATTTCTTGAACTACAGAGATTTAAACCACTTATTTATCTATATTATAAAAATCATATGCATTGCCACAGATACGTTCAACTGTATAGCAAAACAATGGAGAGGAACTTAATCTGATCCCTATTTAACTGCCCCAGGAAATTAACATTTTTACAGTATATGAGTGTAGCCTGCAAAGACAAATGAGATTTCTTGTCCTACAGAGATTTAGATAACTTATTTAACTATATTATATAAAGCATATTCTCTGCTGCACTATGCTATGCATGGTACAGCAAAACAATGAAGAGACATGTGCTCAGTTCATACATGTCATGACAACGGAAGTTATAGATTATGATCCATATTTAACTGCCCCAGGAATTTAATATCTTTACAGTGTACAGGAGCATACCATGGTCTAATATATCGAACGTATGACTGCAAGGAAAAGCTAAGATGTACTCCCTCCGACCCATATTAGTTGACTTAGATTCATCTAGATACGAATGTATCTAGTCAAGTTTTAGTGCTAGATACATCCGTATCTAGACAAATTTGAGTCAACTAATATGGGTCGGAGGGAGTAGTAAATTTATATAGGCTACAAAGATAGTCGACCAGGTCCTTTCTTTTCTTCAGTTTTTAAAACTAAATTAGTTATCCTGGACCTTTTTTCCATTTTTTGACATAAAACTATATAAGAAGCAGAGTATCCATTAAAAGCAGATTGTACTCTAGTGTTATAGTTCCTAGTGCTGGAATCACTAAAGTTCCACTTCAGTTGAATCTGAAGCCATGCCACCAAAGGCTACATGAGATACGACCTCTCCACAAAAGATTACATGTCAAGATACGAAGGGCTGGAGCAACTATCTAATATTGTTGGGTTATGATGTTAACTTCAGATATGATGCATTGAAATGCTAGTATAAGTCCATAAATGCAGATATTCGGTTAGGTTAGTAGCTAATGTTATTGACCTTCCCCAGACTACAGGCCCATGCTGCGTCCCATGATGCAACTCCCATAATGAAGATGTTAATGCAAGGATTCCATCTGCATTACTATTAGCTAACAGTATTTCCTTGACGTCTAAGTCTCCAGATCTGCATATCGCTGTCAGTGAGCACGAAATCTTGGATGGAGGAGGAACCAAGAGAGTATGAGGAACAGGAAAGCGACTGCTAAGAGCAACCTGTCACGTCTGCTACTCCAACCTCCTTGCGAGATCTAACTCGGAAATGTACACGCCAGTGCAGACCATGGTTTTTTTTCACAGAACTACTTAGGATGAAAACTTCAACTGGCATATCCATGTTTTGACAGCCATCTTCATCATCTTGAATATTTCAATGTGCAAACGTCAACTGGTGGAGTTTCTAAAGAACATAGGACGTGCCGGCCGGCAGCACGTAGCCATGTATAATCAATATACCAAGGGGCATGGCACAGTCAGTCAGTCGGTGTATACCCATTCCGATGCCATACTGTATTTAATAGCTTCAGGTAGCCGTCAAGCGGGCAGATGAACACCACAGAGCCCTCATAAACCGAAAGCAGGAGTAGCAGCAGCAACAACAACCTAAGACAACCAACCGTACCGAGCAACTCGAATTAAATCGCCACCACACTGTCAGCAGTCATCCACCGAGCGGGTGGCATGGCATGGACCACCAGGGTCTACCGAATCAGGCAGACAACGATAGTCCACCTCTGCCTCCGATGTAAACGAAGTGGAGCGCTACGGAGAGGGGCGGTGATGATTGCAGGTTGTTGGGGCTGAAATCGACCTGAACCACCGATTTCCCTCGTCGGCCAGGAGCCCAGGACAGACAGCACAGCAAACTAACTGATGGATGCATGGTGGTGGTACTAGGGGGACGCAAACTGAAAGTAATTAAAGAGATACGCTCGCGGGGAGGCCAGGTCCCAGCAGAGTTAATGTGGAGGGAGAGTAAATGAGGAACGGTTTGGCGCACACACACGCACACGAAGGGAAAGGTCGATTCGAACAGGGGAACCGACCCTGGGCATGCAGAATTAAATGGCGAATTTGTAGTGATGTTTGCGGCTGATCTGAGGTCCGAGGAGGACGAGAGAGAGGCCCATGTGATTGTGCAGATGCTAGCGGGAGCGCTCTGGGCGAACAGGGACGAATCTGACAGTCCTGACCTGACACGAGAGAAGGAAGAAGAGAAGGAAGGAAAAGGATACTGTAGAAGCAAATCAGTCGAATCCCGAATTCCTGATCCGGCATTCCGGGCGCGGGGGAGGGGCGCCACGAGGAGAGGCGCCCGTGTCGCGACCGCACAGCAGCAGCAGCCATCGCCGCGAGGCGAGCATGGCGTGTTGTCCGGTCCATCCAATTCCAATCCGCGGAAACCAATCTCACAGACAACGGTAGTAGTAGTAGTAGTAGTAGTAGTAGTAGTAGTAGAGGCGGAGGGCGGGGAGAGGGGAGGAGAGACGGCTTACTTCGGGGACGAGGCGACGGCGAGGACCCTGACGCTGCTCCTGCGGCGGCTGCCGCGTCCGCCGGCGGCGAACGGGGAGGAGAGGCGGAGCGCGACGTCGTTGGGGCAGAGCGCCATCCTGGAGGCCATCGCCGGGTGGTTCAGTTCACCTCGCGCCGCCGCCGCCGCCGCTTCCGAGGAGGAGGAGGAGGAGGAGGAGGAGTGGGCTGCTGGTTGCACGGGAGCGCGGCGGAGGCAGGGAGAGATTGGGAGATGTGGGTGGTGGTGGCGAGGAGCGAGATGGGGTCGGGCGCGATCTCCACCTCAGGTTTTTTGTTTTTGTCCCGCGGCGGTGCGGTGCGGTGTGGCGCTGGCTCGGGTCTCGGGAGCGCGATAGGAGCCACGGGTGCAGCACAACTGGGCCTTCTGGACGCCGCTCCCGCTGCGCTATTTATCCGTCTCGTTTTTACTGATTTGGCCTCGCCTCACTGATTAACACTGTAGATTAGTACAGTACAGTACAGTACGTGCCATCTTTTTTCTTCTTATTATTCACACTACTATCTCACTGGATCCCACACCCAGGTCGGCACCGCGCGGCTAGCTAAGCCAAATTGTCCTGTTCTTTTGCGCGGGGAAGAGTCTAGATCTGCTTGACGTAAAGTGGAAGAGAAGTCATCTCTGCTCTGCTTTTTTTTTCCGTGAAGACAAATAAATCACTTTGTTTATGGGTAGTGTCACAGTTTATTTATTTATTTTCATATTGAGATTTTGCCCATAATAAAATGAATTTTTATTTGCACGCTTGTGGGATACAAAAATAAATTTTGCGGGGCAATACAATATTGACTACGACCAAAATCATTTAAAATATTTTTTGAAACTTGTAAATAAGAATTTTGAATTTTATTTAAAGTAAAGGGAGCACCGGTGCTCGGGGAGCAAAAGACACTCTCTGCTATGTTTATCTTTTTTTAATAAAAATTCTATCGCTCTATTAATAATCATCAACAATAGTATAAAATATCTAAATGTAATAAAAATTACAAATAGATCCATGGACCATCTAGCAACGACTACACACTAACGCGAGCCGAAGGCGCCCGCCGTCTTCGCTCCTTCATCACTAGAGCCAGACAAAGCTTGTCATAGTAGAGCTTGTTATAGTAGCCAGACGGGAAGCCATCGTGCTAAAGCCCCCAAAGAACACACCAGAGCCGTAACCGTTGTCAATGATGATAATTGTAGATCGAAAGAGACTAACCTGAACCACACCAATAAAGACGAAAACCGACCGGATCCCTAAAGGTCCGTCGGATAAACGACTCCACACGCCCTCCGTCAGCGCTAGATTATTCTGACTTCGGGAGGTAGTCGTCGCCTCAACATCCCGAAAAAGAAACGAAAACAGTCTAAGTAAAAAAACAGAAAACCCTACCGCCGGCGAGAGTGAGACAATAAGACCACCGAAGACGAGACGGACCGGCAGTATCACCGGCGAGAGAAACGAGAAACCCTAGATGGGTTTTTAGACAGCCGCCGCCGCGATCGCCAGAGCTCCTGACCGTACCGGTTTGGTAAAACGTGATGGGCTGATCCCGCTATGTTATCAGAGTTTATTTTTCTTTTTTAGCTGTCCACGGTTTCTGTTTCTTATAGTATAATTTATTCAATATATATTTCTTCATCAATCCGCGAAAAATGAATATGTTTCTTCATTTCTCTAAAATGATCCCACTGTATTATAAAACTGCTGTGTTCTCGCATGTGGTCTAGGTTGCAAAGGTGCACTATCTAACTATAGAAGAGTAAAAAAAGGTTCGCCTTAGTAGGAGAAAAATGCAGCGACGGAGCGAACGGTGAATATATGTACTGGAGCTGGTACACCAGGACGGGTTAACAAAAGAAAACCGTGGGCCGAGGAAGAATCCTTTTCGTGGGTGAGAATATGTGGCCAGTGCTTTGGGACGCCATCGCTTTCTTGAGAGGCATGTGCGGTTTTTCCAAGGCTACACGTCGACGGCAAGGGCACGACTGGAAACTCCACATGCTGCTGTTCCGGTGCACTGGTGACGGTCTCTCCCGCGATGCACGTTTTCTGGCCGCGCGCGCAACGGTGTTAGTGTTTACTGTTAGGTGGCGAACTGGCGATCAGCGACGCCGCCAAGACTGCTTACGCCGGCGCGTCCGCGTCGTCACGTGCTCACGTATGCCCGCCGCCCGCGCGCACGCAAAGCTGGCGGCGGAGAGGCAGCGGCAGCCGTCCGTTCGCCGGTGCTGGGGGGTGACAGGTGTGCGGTGGCCGGAGCATCGGCGCGTGCGTGCGCGGGACGGCGGGAGCACGTACGTCCAGCCAGGTGGAGGTGGATCGAGAGCATATGCTTTCGCCGTGGCGCTTTCACGTGGCCGAGGGCGAGGGAGGCGCGGGCGGAGGCAGCGTACCGGTGTCTGGTGGTCGATGATACCGAGGCGCGCGCGGGCGGGCGGACGGACGCGCGCCACAGGCCAGCCCGGCCGGTTCGACTTGCGTCAGCGGAGGCACGGATCACGCGCGCGTTCGCTAGCTTGCTGGAGTGGCCGTGTCCCTGTGTGCAACGCATGCAGGACACGGCCCGTGCCAAGTGTACTACTGCGTGCTTGCACAGTGCTCCTAGTTTGTCTCCGTCTGCCCATGCCATGCCATGCGCGAGCGCGGCACGGCTCGAGGGTCGAGGCCCCATGTTGTTTCTGCGGACTCACTGACTGTGCTCCTGAATTCAATGGAGAAGCGCTGTCTGTAGCCGTGACCGCGGGATCTCGGTTTCTTGCACCTGCACGCACGGCTGCACCACGGCTCGTCTCGTGTGACACCATGCGTGCGCACCGCCGCGTGTTTCACGGTTTCTTTCTTCGTGCCACTCTTCGACGACGTGGGGTGTGCGGAGGCGCCACCGACGCGGAGCACCACTTTTAGAGCATCACCCTCCATCCACGTTCTTGTACTCCCTCAGTCTCAAAATAGATGTACCGAGAATGGTCTAAAAATCTATTTGATACTTCTATGCCAGCCCTAACCCATAGGTACTCCGGGGGCGTCGACAATCGAGCCTAGTTGGATTGGTCGGGCAGGTTACCTGGTCAGTGACCCAACCATTCCCGACCTTCCACGATCGCTCGCCGTTGTCCCTATTGCGACGCGCTCCTCCGCATAGCTTCCTAGCAGCAAAACGAGTCGGCATCGCCGTAGTAGTCCTTGATTGATACCCGTCGCTCTCTCACCATCGTTTCGTCGCCGTCGAATCTACGGCCTGCTGCCTAGACCACCGCGTCATCATGGTCACCACTAGCTTGGGAGCACCGGTTCCGCGGTATTCAGGCCACACGCGAAGGGGCTCCTGACGAACATGACCGTAAGAGAGAGCTGGAGGGGGATCGAGGCCATGAGGGGAAGAGGTGAGTAGAGCTATGTGCCATAGATCAGCAGATGATTACCTGATTGGATAAAATCCCTTACCTTTATTTGTTGAAAAAATCCCTTGCCTGCCTTTCTCCATGTTTCAGGCGGCGGAGAAATTGTCGCGGACTCATCACGGAGGGATCCCAGATTGCGTCGGCTTAGAGTCTAAGATCGATCGTGTTGTCTGTCTAGCCGTGTCAACTGCTCTCCCCGATTAGCCCATATGTCTTCTCTCTACAACATTTTCAGCCCAAAGCAATAAAACGCATATACTTGTAGAGTCCAGAGGATGAGCCCCATGGACATGGGCCCTAGGCGCTTGCACAAGGTTGCCTAGGGTCAGAGACGGGCCTGTCGACAGTTTGTGAACTCACCGGCACACAGGTCTGGCCGAGACCGCCTTGAGGCCGCCTCGCACAAAATGTTGAGCTTGTGTCGAATAGTATGTACGAGTTGGGTTAGGTTTGGTCTTGTATTTTAGTGTGGATAGGATATTGTAGTGTTGGAGTCGGACACTTGTAGCATAGGCCTCCTATATAATATGGGGTGCCACACAATATAACTTATGACGACTTGATAGAAACATGTGTGCAAGGGGAGCCGACGGCTTGTGACGGCGACCAAGGCGGCCGGTGCAGCGGTATCAATGGGGAGGCTTGCTCGTAGTCATGTTCCGTAGAGTAGGCGAGTTTGTCGAACTGCGTTAACAAATCTCGGTGTTGTCATCATGTGTTGTGATTGCTTGGTCCTCGATAGATCAATTTGGTGCATACATATGTAACAAATGGTATCATATTCCCTATGACCGACTCGTGTCCATCACTTGACTGTCAATCTCAATAGACGCAGTCGCCAACTTGAACCTGGTACTCGTAAAAGGTTTAGAGAGCACATGGTCATATATTATGTGATGTTCATTGCACACGGAAAAGTGCAGGTGACAACATGCAGAAGGAGGCAGGGTGTTGTAGTTGTGGGACATGTAGAAGACTATCTAGAAAAGATGAGACGACTATGAATCTGACTCAGGATGATTCAAGGGCGATAGTAAAATTCCTTCAGGTTGAAACCTCTTTCACGCATATCAGTGATTAGTGTGTGACATGTCTAATGGAGAGAAGGGACTACAGTTGCAGGTGCACTCGCATGGAGTCTAGAATAACAGCGAAGCTCATGGACACAACCAAGTTTGAAGTATATGGAAGTTCGACGCTTGGACGAATTCAAGGTGGCGGAGAATATTCTCTAAGGTAGAGTTTGTTGAGTTTATGTTGAATAATATGTACGAGTTGGGTTAGGGTCGAACTTGTATTGTAGTGTAGATAGGCTACGTGTAGTGTTGGAGTAAGACACTTGTAGCGTAGGACTCCTATATAATATAGGAGGTGCTACACAATGTAACCAATGATGACTTAATGGCATCAGGCGCGCAAGGGGAGCCGATGGCTTGTGCCGACGACCAAGGCGGTCGGTGTAGCGGTATCAATGGAGAGGAGCGCACGCAGTCATGTCCGGCAGAGTACGAGTTTGTCAAACTATGTTAACAGATCCCGATGTCGTCATTGTGTGTTATGATTGCTTGGCCCTTGGTAGATCAATCTGGTTCCTGCGTATGTAACATAGAAGGTGTTCAACTGATTTCCTTGGTACAAAAATTCTAATTATTTTGCCTCAGAAAATTAGATTGTGTTTGGTGCTTTGATTCATTGTAGTTTGATGCGTAGAATATGGATAGCATGATGGGTTCATAGCATGGAAAACAAAAAATCATTCGAGATTGCGGAAGAAAACCCAAGATCTGATCTATGAGATTCTAGTAGTGAGGTGGATCAGATCTACTTACCCTCGAAGAACACAGGTGTTTAACAATCTAGAGATCATGGATGATGTAGTCATACAAAAGTCGGTTCAATTTGATGCAGCGCGACACGAGTCACACCTACGGGATTTTCACACATATAGCTTGACGGGTCTCCTCCTTCTTCATGTAGCAAACGAGAGGGAGGTCGGTGAGATCCCGGCACCATGACAGCGTTGCGGTGCATATGGTGGAGAAGACATGCAGATCTTTGTTGCGATTTCTAAATGGGGGGGAGTGTGCAGTAGAGAGAGGGAAGGCAGCGCTGGGAGTAAGCGTGGGATGTGCCTAGCCCTACCCCTCCTTATATAGGGGTGTGGGGGCAGCCATCCCTAGCCCCTCCTCCAAGTAGAGGGGGCGACAACCAAAAGGTGGAGGGAAACTCCCCCTTTCCAAACACCCCCTAGGGTTTGGCGCATGAGCCTTATTAGGCAGTGGTGCCTTGTCCCATGTAGGCCGGGGTGTCCCCCCTTTCAGGTCCATGTGGCACCTCCTCGTGGTTGGGGGCCCACAGGTGAACCTCTGAAACCTTCTAGATCATTCCCGATACAATACCGAAAAACCTAAACTTTTTCGGAACCTCAAAATAACTTTCCCATATAGTTTTTTCTTATCCCCAGACCACTTCGAAGCTCCACATGATATCTAGAATCTCATTTGAGATTCTGAATCATAATTCGATTACACCATCTATTTATCTCATCGAACCCTAACAACATCAAAGCGTTAAGTGTGTGACCCTGCGAGTTCAGGAATGTGTGGACATGATAGAGACACCTCTCCGATCAATAACCAATGGCGGGACAATCGATGTATAAAATGGTGCCCACACATTCCACGAAGTTCTTTCATCTATTGAGCCACGATGTCGAGGATTCAATTAATCTGGTATCTAATTCCCTTTGTCTCGTGATACGTCACTTGCCCGAGATTCGATCGCCGCTATCATCATACCTAGTTCAATATCGTTATGGGCAAGTTCTCTTTACTTGTTCTGTAATATAATATCCACGATACTAAACACATTAGTCACATGCTTGCAAGCTACTTAGAATTTTATATTACCTAGAGAGCCCAGAGATATCGCTCTGTCACGTGGAGTGACAAATCCCAATCTTGATTCATGCAAGCCAACAAGTATTGCCAGAGATACCTAAAAGACACCTTATGATCACCCAATGACAAAGTGACGGTTGATGTCCACAAAGCATTCTTTTGGTATCAGGGAGTAGATCTCATGGTCTAAGGAAATGATACTTGACATTTCCGAAAGCTATAGCGGTTAAACTTAGTAACACGATCGAAAGCTATGCTTATGGGTCAGTCCACATTCTCCTAATGATTTGACCTCGTTATCAAAAGACATTTCATGTCCATGGTTAGAAAATCTTAACCATCACTTGATCAACGAACTTGTCCATCAGAGGCTTACTAGTGATACAATGTTGTTTATATATCCACACATGTATTTAGTTTCCGGTTTATACAATTATAGCGAGAATAAACACTTAGCGATGATGGAACAATTGATGCAAGAGGAGGCCGATGACCAAGAACGCATCATGATCATCATTTTTATTCTTGGGAAGAAGAAGAAGAAGAAGAAGAAAGGAACCATGGCGGATGGTCGGTGCAATGATGTTTGAGACCGAATATTTTTGTAGACGAGCTAGCACATCAGCCACACATCCTCTGATTGAGACTCTAGGATGATCAGGGGCTTGTTTATGAAGATCGTGCATGGCCTGAGAGATTTTGATCGCTACTTCATGTGCAAGAAAGACTGCACCGGATTGGTTGGTTTCTCATCTACTCGGAAGTGCACGGCTGTCTTGAGGTGTCTTGCATATGGGCTCCTCCAAATACATATATTGGCATGGCTGAGTCTACAACCTTTGAGAGTGTGTATAAGTGTTGCCGAGTTGTGGGGACGGTGTTCAGAACAACCTATCTGATAGCACCAAATAAAGAAGACACAACTCAGATACTGACATAGAACGCAAAAAGGAGATTTCTTGGGGTGTTTGGAAGCATTGACTACATACATTGGGACGGAAGAATTGTTAATTCACTTGACAAGGGATGTATAGTGGTCATACTGAAGAATACAGTGTAGTACTTAAAGCAGCGATATATTATGAATTGTAGATTTGACACGACTTTCTTTGACATGCTTGGATCTCACAATGATATCAGCATGTTGCATTGATTTTCGGTGTTTGGCAGACTTGCTGACGGCCATGCTCTGGTGGTCAATTATGAGATCAATAGCAGGCCATACATCAAAGGTACTACCTTACCAATGTCATTTATCCAAGATAGGCCATATTTGCGAAAACCATCAAGACTCTCATACTAAGAGAAAAGCTTGGTTTTCTTTGTGCCACGAGGCCTACATGAATGATGTTGAGCAGACATTTAGTGTGCTCCAAGCTCGTATTGCAATTGTTAGGTAGCATACTTTTACCTAGTTAACATTTCATATGATGGGGGGTGATGAATGCTTGGCTGATTTAAGAGTACACGATGGGTGATGACGGTAAATCTTAGGATGGCCTCAGTTGTTCTCTGCTTTGGTGTGTAGGTTTTTTGTGTGCGTAACCAGCTTAGCTTGGTGCTTTATTGGCGGTAGTTGTGTTCGAGCTACATAAAAAGGACAAGAGTGTTGATCCGTGTATTCTATTTTTCAAACCCTCAAACTTTATTAGATTTTGTAAAAAATAAATAAAAAACACAATACAATCGTAGGCGCTCACAACATGTACATGCATCCTGATTGTCGTAGTAAGAAGAGCCAAGAAGAAGAGTGGTGGGAGGCAGACTCACTAAGCCGTTCGGGCTAGAATCTACACCTGTTCGCTCTTGACTGGGACACCTAGACTTTGGATTGCAATGACTCCTTTTTGCCAATTGGTATCCCATGAAAATCCTTGTTTGGAATTGTAGGGGCAGGTGGAGCTGCTTATCCCAAATAAGGGTTAGACTATAAGTGAGTACTGCAGCGATCCATGGCAAGTGGGTCCTTCTTTTTCCTGACCGATGAAGATCGAACTTTTATTAGATTTTGTACTTCTTTTGTAGCCCACAATACAAAGAATTTCATGTTGCGATATTTCATACTTATGGGATACAACATCGACTACGTCCAAAATTATTTTAAAGTTTTATAAAACTTTTAAGTATGATTGTTTTTATCTTTTAAAACAAAAAGAACACTGAATCTCAGGAGCCAAAGCCACTTTCCGGACAAAAGCAAAGAACTAAGAAATGATAGAGAAAAGTCACCCCACAATGATAGCCTAAAACATTAGTTGTTGCCCAAGCCCAAGCACAAGCACAAAGAGGCCTAAGTGCAAGTAGAGCCCAGGAAGTTCTGGGAGACTGGCTTTTACAACACCTCCAGACAATGAATCAATCTGCTACTCATTCTTTTTCCATAAAAAAAAAAGGATGATCTTCATTCTCTGTCAGCACAAGGGTGAAGAACGTGGACACTTTTTCAACCAAATTCCCGACGATCCAAGAAACATGGCGATGACTGAGTTAATCTGGAGAGCAAAAAGATCTAGACTGAACGTTTGCTAATGCTGATGTGCACCACATGCGCTGCAAGGTCATGAAAAGGGGGAAACAGTATGTCAGTTAGGTGTAAGGCACAATAGGCAGGAGGGAGGGGGACTTGCTAGATGATCAATGGACTCCCAGGCACACGCCCGAGTCTGCCTTATTATAGAACCACCAACAACGAATGCACATCCAACAATACACACAATTCAGTTCAGCCTCACGCACACCGAAACCACTCAACTCTGGACAACCACCAAATACAGTCTGTTGCTACTACACGCCTGGCTCCGGCCGCTGGAATCAGGACGGCTGGTGAATCACTCCCTGGTGACGGCGCCGAAGATGTCCGTGTAACCCACCACGCCGACGAGGACGCCTTCCTCCTCAGCCTCCGCGTCGGTCACCCACACGTGCGTGGCCCGGTGCGACAGCATCTGCGCCATGACAGCCGCGAGGGAGCTTGTGTTCCTGCATGCCAACGGCGCACTCCGCCCCCGATACATGCTCCTCATCTGGTTCGCGTGGCTGTTCAGGAACCCGATGCTCCTGCTGCTGAACTTCTTCAGCAGCCTGGGAGAGCGTCCGGGCTCAGCCTCATCCATCACCGACGAGCTGACGGAAGGCTCCAGGAAGGCCGAGATAGGCGTCGACCCGTTCTCGTCGGCTCCGATGACAAACTGGCCAGCTGATAGGTTCGCCAGCGCCCACGCGGCCGCGACATAGTCGCACTTCCAGAGCTTGTAGGCAGAGATGTCTCCGATTATCTTGCGAACCCCATCAGGCGTCGTCTCGACCACAGCTACGCCGCACGGGTCTCCAGGGATCTTCTGGATTGCTTCCATGGCCGGTGCGGATGCTTCGACGTGACAGTACTGTGGGTTTATGGCTCCAAGGGAACAGATTTGAGACAGTGGGATGGGAGCAAGAGCACCGAGGCATCCGATTAGGAACCGGAGAATGTCTTCCCTTGACAGACAGCAAAACCTGACCGCGGAACTGATAAATGGGGACAGCTGCCTACTGCTACTGCTAGCTGAGCTTGGTGATCCTGATTCCGAGTTCTTTAGCCATTTCCCATTGTAAAGCATTGAAAACCGCTTGGTTAGGCCTCTCCAGGAGCCATTCTTGCGAACAAGGAAGCGCTTCACACCATGCCTCATCAACTCCAGCGCATCGATCAACCTTGCAAGACAAAAAACAATGATTGAATAACAGAATACATATTTCAAACAGTACAACTGAAAAAGATGAACTTCCTTGAAAAGTTACGGACTAAAAGAAGTAGAGCAGTACGATAAGTAGACACTAAATGCCAATCAGCATCCAGCTCATACTGTTACCTCCTACTGAATTATTTGTCAATTCTAAGGATGTGATGGTGGCTCAACTACTTGGTGCTTTGTAAATCATTTCGGGAAATGATTGGACTACTTTGCATGTGTCACATATCATGTATGGCTCATTTTATTTATATTATTGACTTGACTCATGAATCCCCCTTAGCAGCCAGTACAGTTCCACATGGATTGTTGTCTTCCTGACTGTGACATTACATTGCCAAATGAAAATCATGTTCCCACTCTGTTCCTCTTATGACAACACAATCAGAAAGATAAGTTATGTACCATGTGAAATCCATCTGGCTTGTTTAAGTACTGACATGAAAGGGAACAAAACCTAGAGTCTGCGTATAAATCATTTTGCAACACGAAACTGCTCTTCTGTGTTTCATGAAAAAGAGGGCGTCGAGGTAAGAAATAAGCAAGTACTTGGTGCTGCTGCTGAGCTACTATTAGTTAAATGTATTGAGTTATACTATTATAAACCTGCAAATTTTTTTAATAAGTTAAATTATTAAACACTCAAATAAAATCTATCGGTTAATCTTAAAGAAGTCAAAAGCAAGACGTCCGAAAACATCAATTTTCAGGCGATAACTGAATAATATCAAATCAACAGACAAGGTGAATTTCAACACTTCAGCCAGTTAATTTTTAGTAAAAGGCAGATGAATGAAAAAATTAATGATGGTATCATATTAGAATGATTCCGCAGAATTTATTTCCTAACGAGATTGAGTCATCACCCCTTAATCACCAGTCTGTGGCATTTCTTTGGATACTGAAGAAAAACAGTGTGAGTACAGGTTATCTTAAATATGAGCAGCAGATTTGTGACTAAAGCTGGCTACACACGAACAATATCTAGATTGCTACGTTTTTCCCACATATGGAAATTTCAACCAACAATTTCCATGAACAGGAATGAAATTCAGAAACCTAGAACGACCAAGACATTTCTTCCCAACTCATAAGCAGCAATCCTAAGCCCAGAAAAACAAGTATCAAGTGAAAGAAAAGCTTCTTGAAGTCTCTGTTTAGAACACACTTAATCAACCTTTTCAAATTTACAAAAACATCAACCCGATCCACTCTGAGATGGTACCAACCATGACAGACCACCAATTATCACGCCACGGCAAGAAGGGATTGTGGAGATACATTAACAGCACTTACTATCTCAGCTTCAGTATCGATAATGACAAGCACATCATAGGAAGTAAGCAATTAGCATTTGCTTTCAGTAAAAGCAGCACAATATCCTAGAATATTTTAACCCATGCGATCTATTACAGGATCAGACAGAAGTAGAAATAACTTTACATCCACGTACTTTTCCTACAGTCAAACTAGTCCAAACATGCACAAAAGGCAAAGGTCACCAACTAGATCAGATTTAAAAAGAAGGGCTTGTGCATTAGCTGTACCAAAGCAGGAACAGATCCGTGCTGAGCACGAACAAATAGCTAAGGTGCATACACTGAATTACCGATAGCTACGACATGAAACCGTTAACAAAGGGATGTCTAGATAACACATCAAAAGTACAAGTCGCAGTCAGTTTAGCAGGTGAAACATGGGGAAATCTTCCCTCGGACGCAGATCAATAAAAAACATCTGAAAACGGGTCTATTTCTCGATCATTCAGACACCAGAACGCCACGATTCGAGATTGGGCGGAGTTTCTGAGCAGATGGGCTCGGCACGACACTCGACAGCAGCGAGAAGAGAGATATCTAGACACTAGAAGCAACGGCGCGGAGGGAGAGCTCACCTGGTGCCGGGATCGACCTCCCTGAGGAGCTCCGGGTTGTGCTGGACGACCTCGCCGACCGCGGTGCGCATGGCCTGGTCCCCGGTGCCGGCGGTGGCGATGAAGGCGGCGATGTCGACCGCGGAGATCATCCCCAGGAACCTGGTCCCGGAGGGCGGCTCCTCTGGAGCGGCCCGCGCGCGCCAGACGGGCACGGCGCCCTCGGGGCTGCCCGCGATGGCCCGGGCGGCATCCTCGAGCGTGTCCGCATCGCTCAGCTCGACGATCTCGGGCTTCCCGACGGTGAGGTCGCCGACTACGTGGTGGAAGAATATGGCGGCCATGGCCGAGAGAGCGCGGGTTATAAGAGGGAGTGGAGGAGGAGCAGATGAAGGAAGAGTCTAGAAGGGCCGAGGCGGAGGGCGCCCCCAGGCGCGAGGACTGCGGCGGAGGAAGGGCGGGAGAAAGGGGAGAGGAAGGCGGAAGGGTCACCGGCGGCGCGGGTGCGGGTATCGCCGGCCATGGCAGATGGAGGGAAAGCCCATTAAAAGCAGGAGCAGGTCGACGGTGGGAGGAGGGCAGGCAGGGGGGGAGACCAGCGATGCGAGAGAGAGCTTGGGATTGGCGACGACGGTGGACTCTGTGTTGAATGGATATGTGGCGACCGCTCAGTGTTAAAATCAGCCTCGTGCTTTGAGATTCGGGGCCTACTGGGTAATGCCTAGTACAATACTAAATACAACGGAGGCACCTGTAGTCTTTTTTTTAATTGATCCAACGAATTAATGATCTCAGATTTTTAGATACGGATATATTTAATTACTTTCTCCGGTCTATATTAATTGACTTGTATTTATTAAAATTTAAATAAATCTAGACACTATTTAGTATATAGGTTTATGACAAATTCAAATCAATTAATATGGGTCGGAGGGAGTATATATTTTACTGCTAGATACTACCTTCGTTTCATACTACCTTCATACAGCTTTGTTGGGCTAACACGAGGTTTAAGGAAAAAGTTTGACCATAAAATTTGTCAATAAAATATGAATTATATATTAAAAAATTATATCATTGAATTCATATTTAAAAAATATTTACAATGGTATAGTTTTTGTGACATATGATTTATATTTTATTGTTTAAATTTGTAGCCAAACATTTTTTTTAACTCCGTGTAAACCCAACAAACCGGTATGGAGGGAGTAGTATAAGCCTTTTTTAGCAAACTAAATATTTTGGAACGGAGGTAGTACATCTAAATCTAGACAACAGTGGGACAAATCGAAGAGAGTATTGTTTTTCCCTGTTCCGAAATTAGACTAGTATCACAAGCATATATTCATACACCTACTACTGAAAACCCCAACCTAATCGTACGAGAGAAGAGAGAGAAGCGCTCGAGGAGGCGTCACAAAAACCCATTTAGGGTCTTGGAGACGTGGTGGACCAGGGCCCCTCATCGCTGCGGGAGGTCTCAGTGTTTTGTTTCAGACTGTTTCAAGTGTCTTCTTCAGGATGTTAGGCGGCGACTATGTTCTAAAGTTAGAATAAGATTATCCATATCCTATCTTCGCTCTGGTGGTACGTCTAGCATCGACGAAGAACATATGGAGTAGTGTGTCCTTGGGATCCGGTCTTTTTCGTATTTGTTAGTGTGATTTGACATCAATCTCTTCTGATTTACATTGGTCATATTTGTCGATGGTTGCTGCTCTAGTGCGCTAGTCTTTTGGGTCCTTAGCACGACAACTTTTCGCCCGTCTACTACAACAAGCTCTACTATAACAAGCTTTGCCCGGCTCCGGTGATGGTGGAGTGAGAAAGGCGGCGCACCTTTGGCTCGTGCCGGTGTTTGTAGTGGTCGCTAGATGGTCAGTAACCTATTTATAAATTTTAATACTTTTAGAATTCTTTGTATTGCTCTTGATGATTATTATTATATCAGCGGAATTTCGAAAAAAATACCGAGACTCCTCTACTATCACATTGTTAGTGGCTTATACATAAAATCCCGATCGAGAGATTCTCCTTTGGACAAATAACTAACATGAATATCATACTCCCTCTGTTTCAAATTACTCCGCCGGCACGCTTATGTAGGTGGGCTATTACTCCCTCATTTTTTATTCAAAAAAATCCTGAGATTTTTGAAATAGATAGTATGAAATGTGTACTACGTATACCAAAAATCCAGAAATTTTTTGAATGAAAAATAAGAGAGTACTAGTCCACCTAGGTAAGCGTGCGTGCGGAGTAATTTGAAACAGATGGAGTATTTGGCTTATTTAGATGGAATTTGAGCAGTTGGTGCTATGACCATGTCTATTCAAAGCTCTCAAATCGCATATAAGACGCCCTTTGAACCAGTTTATGTCTGGCCCAATTCTGATGTTCTTATGTGCTTGGTTTCACGCTACCTTTTTTCAACAAAGATGTATCATATTTCAAGAAGAAGAGGCCAAGACGGTCGGTACAACGTCAAAAGACAACACGATACAAACACGACGCCACGTGGTTTACAACACAACCCACATAAACCAAACGACAAAGTCTCGGCTTGTAACATCTCCAGCCAAGAATCGCGAGAAGGTGTTACACTAAGCTCCTGGCCACGTCACAACGGAATAAGGGAACTTCACGAGAGTGATCCAACTCGACGGAGGTACAAGCCAATGCACCGCCCGCCTATAGAGCCTAAGGGTCGACGAGTGAGCGGCGTGACCAAGTCTGACTAGTGGAGGCATTGACGAGGAAGCGCCATCGACGGCGTACATAGTGCCCTGGAAGCCCATGCTCTACGCGGCAGCCAAGACCGACTTCAACAAGCACACAAGGGATTCCAAGAACCACCTAGGCAATTCCCCTAAGGAGGGAATGGCATAGATGCGCCGCTGCCCAATCTGTAAGCCAGGTTTAGGGTTTCCCGTGCTGCTGGAGGAGGGGGAGTTCAGACAGTGCCATGATGGAGCCTCGAAGGAGGTGACAGCGCCCACGAGATAACGTGGCTTGGTCGCTGCCACCCCCATCCTGAGTTGCTCTCATACAAACCGGAGGAACCCATGCCCGAGCCCGAGATGGCCAACTCGTCTTGACCCAAATCTGGGCCCAAATACTTCCCTACCGCCAAGGAATTGCTCCTGCATCGCGCCGCCATCCGGGCCACGACGGGGCTCCGTCGGTCGTCGTGCACCGCCGCCATGGGAACTCACGCGAGCTAAAATCCTAGGTAGCGGGGAGAGGATAGGACGCCAACGCCCGGTGGCTCTGCCGACGGTGACGGGACAAGGGGAAGAGGGAGGAGGGCTGGGAGCGGTGGCGGAGGGGGCCCCTCGGCCGCCTCGTGGGGATGCGGCGCGCGGGATTTACTAGGGAGGAGGTAGGCTGGAGACCGTTGCCACTAAAATTTTCAGCTGATGCACTTCTGCACCGGTGAAAGGATCGTTTGGGCACCTAGAGGGGGGGTGAATAGGTGCTACTTCAATTTTTTTTCTTTCTTCAAATTAGGGTTTGACAATAAGGTAAATTCTCTATATAATGCAACTATGGTGAATTTACCTATATGACAAATAAGCACTAGCTAACACAACACTAAGCAAGAACAAGTAAGTAAGGTGCGGTAAAGGATAGAAGTAACCAAAGTGGTGGACGCGGAGACACAAGGAATTGTTTCCTGTAGTTCCTTCCCTTTGAGGGGAAGTACGTCTATGTTTGGAGAGGGGGTGGTTTAAAACCACCAACGCCACGAAAGGTCTCCCTTGTTCTCCGATGAATCTCACCCCAACCGGCTCGATCCACCTTCCACTATATCGACAACCTTCAAGGTGGAAGCCGACACCTTTACAAGTTTGGGGCACACATCCACAACTTAATCGAAGGCTCCCAAATACAAGCAAGTTGTCAAGACAGATCAAAGACAAGCTTGTAAGAATCAAATCAAAGTTAGGGTTTCCAAAGAAACACTAAAGCTTGGGGGCCCTCAAGTGAATGAGGGGAAAATGAAGATCTCTCTTGGTGAAGCTGTAGATCAAGGCCTCCTCCTTCGATTCTCCAAAGATCAATGACTTTGGATGGTTGGATGAAGAGGTCTTGTAGATTTGGTGGATCTAATGGAGTTGGTGTTTTGAGCAGCTCGAGCAGCTGGAGGAAGAAGATAAGGGTCAATTTTTATAGGCAGCTTCCTCCACGAACCGTTTTCTGACCGTTGGAGAAAAGTCAGATCGGAGACTCCGGTCTGCACACCGGAGATTCCGGTCTATACCGGAGATTCCGGCCTATCTCCGGACTAGCCTCTGGACCGCCCAACAAAATGTCCCAGGCCATCCATGACCCAACAAGACTAGAGACTCCGGTCTTCCAACACTAGAGACTCCGGACTGAGCCAACACCGGAGACTCCGGGGTAGCCTCCGGACCTGGCTCCGGACCCCCATCCAGTATGTCCCAGCCCTGATTCTGAAGTCACCACCGGAGACAGATCCGGAAACTCCAGACCACACCGGAGACTCCGGTCTAGGCAGACCGGAGACTCCGGTCTAGACTTTCCAGAATCGTGTCACATGAGTAGGAACCTTTCCCAAGTGTGAGGGTACTTTTCACTTATCATAATACCAACCTGTGGACAGTGACAAACTGTAAAATGATCTACTTGTTGTTAACGAACACCAAAAGTGATTATGACAATAAATGCCCTTTCAATCTCCGCCTTTTTGGTGTTCGATGACAACAAGTGATTTTGCATGGAATAAATATATGGGGCTCCCCCTGACTATGTGCAATATGATAATTAAGTAAATCATACAAGGTAGATAGTATCAACGATAGCACACATAAATCTCACTTGAGTTACAATAGATAGTCCACACAAGCACATAGTCACACACATAAACGACAAATAACGCATATGAAGTTCAAAGTTCAAATATGGCAAATGAAAAGCAGATAGTAGCAATCCAAAGCCCAACCTCATGCAAATCAATGAGAATGTCTTCTCCCCCTTTGGCATCGAAACACCGAAAAAGGGAAAAGACCTAGGCTAGCGTCCCAGCAAATCAGTAGTCCTTGTCATCCTTGTCCTCCTCCTCCTCATCCTGGTCATCACCACCCTCATCATAGTTATCATCATCATCTTCAGGGACTGCAGGCCCTTTGCCGTGAGGGCGATAAGAGGAGGTACCCTGGTACCCAAAACCGGAGGTGACATCAGCAAAGGTCTTCCAATCCACCAGACTATCCTGTTGGGCATTCCATGCCCCAAACAAGAGTGTGTGGTCAGACTCTGTGGACTGCTGAGCACCGTGCTCATCATTGTATTCATCCTCATCTTCCTCATTATCCCCTTCACCTTGTTCCTTGATTTATTTGAGGAGCTTCTCAATGCGACGGTTGCTTTGGTAGGATGCATGCTGCTGCCTACGAATGTCTACGTTCATGCAACAAAGGTTCCTCTCCCAAAAGGTGGCCTTCTTGACCCGCTCATGAACATAATCTCGAGTCATGGTAGGCATAGGTGCATTGGAGGCATTCTTCCTTTAAACTCTAGGAGGGAGCCCTCTCAGTCTCAATCTCCTCATCATCATCATCCCCATAGCGACGCCTCGGAGCTGGCCCCATACGCCCCTTCTGCTGCAGTGAGACCAAGGTGTGCTCAGTGAGATGCGGTGCAGATCCAAGTGCAGAATCATGCTCCATGGAGTTGATGAGCCTCATAACCAAAGGTGCATATGGAGGATACTTATTGTATATAATAGCATGGAACATCTCCTCAAAGATAAAATCCATCACATCAATAGGTTCAGCATATGCCTCAGGTCCAACATTGTAGATCCGGTGGGTGTGGTAGAGAAGGTTGACAAGCCCACCCCTAATAGCATCGTCATTCCCAGCACTTGGTGTGATGTTATGACGGAATATCCTCAACATTAGGTTATAGAGAGTCTTGAGTCCCTTGGACCCCCCTACAACACCCTCGCTGCCATACGGAGGTGCCGGCTTCATCTTGTTCTCTCCCAGAGCTACAGAGTGCATGCGCAGACCAATGGGAGTGGATACGCCATGAAAAGTCTCAAAGATGACGTTGGCAAAGTCATGGAAAGTATTTATGCAGCAAGTGGTGCCAGACATCCAAATCATGGTCATGTCTTAATCAGATCCAAAAACCACGGTGGCATAGAACTGTTGTACAAGGTAGACATTGTAGTCTTCGCGCAACTCCATTAAGTTATATAGACCCAGCTTCTCACAGATCCAAAAAGCATCATTGAAGTAAGGGTTGAGGCGCATCTGCTCAACACTCATGAACTTCTGAGGGCAGACAGGTGATTTGGTGAGCACATCATATACATCCTTCATGAACACAGCCTGTTCCTTCCTCCAGAAATGAGGGTCCTCACAGGTACAAGGCAGCGCATAGAAATCTATCTTTCTCAGTTCACGGTACTCCTCTTTTGACATTTTGGCCAAGGACTGAAGGTTGTCATATTTGGCCTTCTTGGCATGGTCCTCTCATTCATCCCTCTCTTGGTCCCTCTTCAAATAGGCTGCATCACGTGCCTGCTATCTATGGTTGGAAGGAGGCACAATAAACTGACCCTGATCTTAGCGAGGATTGCCCCTTTGGGACTTGGCCTTGGTACGACGAGGACGACTAGAACCATCACCTATGAACAGCAGTGAGGGAGATAGCATGGAGATGAGTATATATGTCCCAACAAAGTAGTACAAGAGCTTTGATGCATTTCTGGTCTGTGTTGATTCATCCACCACCGGAGTCTCCGCACCTTAGACCGGAGTCTTCGGCTCAGACCAGAGTCTCCGGCCTGGACCGGAGTCTTCGGACCTAAGTCCGGAATCTCCGATCGAGAGGCTCGAGCCTGAGATGGGGAGATGCTGGTGAGTATGAATCTAGTAGATCGAGCAATGCAACAAGGCTAAAGTACGAGAGTGCACGCAAACAAGTGATTCCAATGGACAAATCAACACCAATCCTCAAAAACACATCTAGAGATGAACCCTAGGGGAAAAAGAAGAGGAGAGGTACCAGATCTGTCCATGGGATCAATTCCTCTGGTGGGAATGACCCAATGGAGGAGAGGAGAGGGTTGGCAGGCGGCACGGCTGATCCCGGAGGCTTCTTGACCTCCGGGGAGGAGTTTTGGAAGGGGAGGCGACGGGTTAGGAGGAGGGGGACGGGGTGAAGAATGAGGAAATGCTGTACCAGTTCACCCCGCCCCCTTACTATAAGTGGTACAAACCGTCTAGACCGGAGACCCCGGTCTACACCAGAGACTCCGGTGTATGTACACCGGAGACTCCGGTCCTCCTCGACCAAAAGCTCCAGGAAAGGTGTTTGGGGACATATATGAGATATAGATAGGTTTAAGATAGGGAAAGGGCTTGGGTTGAGACATCAAACTGTGAAGAACTAACAAGAGCCATAGGAATTCACAAAACATTCAGAAAAAGCTCCAAACGACTAAAATCAAGCAAATGACAAACATGAGTAAGCGTCAACCTCTCTAGTTTGAGAGGGAGGTGGCCTAGGCCACCATATTTGGGTATACTCGGCTTGGCACCACGAAGATAAATCTTGGGTCCATTATCGAAACTCATCATTGAAGCTCACATATCACAAAATGATATTAAGAGGAATGATTTTGATTGCTTTGGGCATAATGGGGGGAGGGATAGTCCAATCAATTAGGACCGCACTCCCCCTATATCCATGCCTGCACCTAAACCAAATATGGGTCAAATCATAGGTGAGAATTCAAGATGATCAAGTCAAGCTCCTTGAATCTACGATATTTAGTTCATTCCTCAAATAGCAAAACCTTGCTTCATCAAGTGGCTTCGTGAAGATATTGGCAAGTTGATCTTTGGTTGACACATATGATAGATCAATATCACCACGAGCAACATGATCCCTAATGAAGTGAAGGCGAATCTCAGTATGCTTTGTCCTTGTGTGATCCACCGGATTGTAGGCAATCTTGATGGCACTTTCATTGTCACATAGAAGAGGCACTTTGTCACAATGGACACAGTATTCCTTTAAAGTTTGCCTCATCCATAGCAATTGGGTGCAAGCACTAGCAGCTGCCACATACTCGGCTTCAGCGGTGGAGACAGATATACAATTTTGCTTCTTAGAAGACCAACATACCAAGGACCTACCAAGGAATTGGCAAGCCCCGGATGTTGATTTTATATCATCCTTATCACCCGCCTAATCCAAATCCGTGTATCCACAAAGAGCAAATGTTGACCCTCGAGGATACCAAAGACCATAAAATGGGGTATGAACCAAATATCGAAAGATTCTCTTGACCGCCATCAGATGGCTTTCTTTAGGAGCCGCTTGATATCTTGCACACACACCTACACTCAACATTGGGTCTAGATGCACAAAGGTAAAGCAAAGAACCAATCATAGACCGGTATACCTTTTGATCCACATCTTTACCATTTGGATTTTGTTCTAGATGAGTCTTTGTAGCCATGGGAGTAGGAGCTCCATTTAAATCTTGCATTTTGAATCTCTTGAGCATGTCTTGGGTATACTTGGCTTGATTGAAGAATTTCCCTCCTCTTACTTGCTTGATCTCAAAACCAAGAAATACTCTCAACTCCCCCATCAAAGACATCCGGAACCTACTAGTCATAAGCTTTGAGAATTCATCATTAAAAGCTTTGTTAGATGAGCCAAATATAATATCATCAACATATATTTGGCATACAAAAAGCTCCCCATTGAACTTCTTAGTAAAAAGAGTAGGATCGATTTTCCCAACCTCAAATCCATGGTCAAACAATAACTCTCTAAGGTTCTCATACCACGTGCGTGGGGCTTGCTTGAGCCCATAGAGCGCCTTATCAAGTTTGTAGACATGGTTTGGGAAGTTGGGATCCTCAAATCTCGGGGGTTGCTTCACGTATACCAACTCATTTAATGGACCATAAAGAAATGCACTTTCTACATCCATTTGTTGCAGCTTAAAGTTATGATGTGCCACATAAGCAAGAAGGATACAGATAGACTCAAGGAGAGATACGGGTGCATAAGTCTCTCCATATTCAATGCCTTCAATTTGAGAGAACCCTTGTGCAACCAATCTAGCCTTGTTTCTTACTATAATTCCATGTTCATCTTGCTTGTTCTTGAATATCCACTTTGTTCCAATAATATTGCGGCAATCCTTTGGCTTCTCAACTAACTTCCATAATTTATTTCTCTCAAAGTTGTTGAGCTCCTTGTGCATAGATTCCAACCAATCCGAATCTTCAAGAGCCTCCCACACTTTCTTTGGTTCAATCATGGAGATGTATGCTTGGTGTTCACTGAACCTCTTCAATTGTGCTCTTGTGGAATGCCTTTCCTTAGGTCACCAACCACATTTTGTAGAGAGTGGTCTCTTAATTCCAACATTCTCTCCTTTCTAGCTTCGCGACGAGCGTGGATCTCCGTGTTGTTTCTTGGGGGACCCTCTTCATCATTTTGGTCCTCGTCTTGACCATCAACTAGACCTTGATCATCATCGGAATCATTCTCTTCATTGAGAGGCAAAGATTGACCTTGGTCTTGATCAAGTGCTCTTCTAGCATCAATTTGAGATTGTCTCAAAGAAGTTTGTATGGATCTTCCTTGAGTGATTGCCTTGGAACCACTTGACATCCTGGAGAAAGAATCAAGCCCCCCTTGACTAGAGTCATCACTATGATCAACCTGTTGAGGGTCCATGTCTTGTCTTTGGCTTGAGTCATTGTCCTCCTCGGTGGATGGAGCATGTTGAGGTTGTGAAGATGAGGGCTCCACTTGAGTGGAGCATAGTTCTTCTCGATCCGCCATAAGGGTTCCTCAATGGGGCGGATATATCCCACACCCATTCTTCGTATGGCATCCTAAGGCATTTCATCATCTGCATCACAAGCATCAACACGCCCCCTGGGGACCATCATATTCTTCGAAGGTCACACTACAAGATTCTATGACGGCTTCGGAGAGCTTATCATAGATTCTATAAGTGTGAGATTCGAGACCATAGCCAACAAAAATACCCTCTAATGCTTTAGACTCGAATTTGGACAAACGAACACCTTTTATGAGATAGAAACACTTACAACCGAACACCCGGAAGTAGGATATGTTGGGCTTGTTACCGGTAAGTATTTCATATGGAGTCTTGTTGATTTCTTTGTGGAGGTAGAGCCGTTTTGAAGCATGAAAAGCGGTGGAGATGGCTTCGGCCCAAAAGTTGTATGGAGATTTAAACTCCGCCAACATGGTCCTAGCCATCTCAATAAGAGTCTAGTTCTTCCTTTCGGCCACACCATTTTGTTGAGGGGTATATGCAGCAGAATATTGATGTTTTATCCCCTCATCACTAAGGAAATCATTCAAGGTGTAGTTCTTGAACTCAGTGCTGTTGTCACTTCTTATGGTCAACACGGGAAGATTGTATTGACGTTGGACCATGTTGATGAAGTCGATGAAGGTCTTTTGGGTCTCACTCTTCAACTTGAAGAAATATACCCACGAGTATCTTGAAAAGTCATCAACGATCACCAAACAATTTTTCTTCCCACCAAGACTTGCATGAGATGGAGGACTAAAGAGGTCTACATGGAGGAGCTCCAAGATCTTGGTTGACTTGACGCAGTTCTTAGGCTTGTGAGGAGCATCATGCATCTTCCCTAGAACACATGCCCTGCAAACACGATCTTTGGCAAAGGAAACATTTTCTTTTAGTCCAACAATATGACCCTCCTTATGGAGACTTTGCAAAGTTCTCATATTGACATGGGCTAGTCGGCGATGCCATAACCAACCCACATCGGCCTTTCCGAATAAGCACATCGCACTTGTAGTGGCTTGCCCCGAAAAGTCCACCACATACAAGTCATTTTCGACGTACCCAACGAAAGCGACCTTGAGAGACTTGCTCCACACGAGGACCACAATATCATCATCAACAAAGACGGCAAAGCCCATCTTTCCAAGAGCACAGACTGAAAGTAAATTGTATCCAAGGGTTTCAACAAGCATGACGTTCACGAGTGTAATGTCATGAGCAACCACTACCTTGCCGAAACCCATTACCTTGGACTTTGAATTGTTGGCATATGTCACGGTGATTTGATCATCATTTGGCTTTAAATCCTTGACAATAGACGAGCTTCCAGTCATATGACTTGTGCAACCACTATCAAGCACCCACTTTGACCCTCCGGAAGCATATGTCTACAAAAGATCAAGCTAATTTTTTAGGTACCCATTTTCAATGGGTCCTCTTTTGTTAGCAACAAGGGTCTTGGGAACCCAAATAGACCATGCAATATAACCATTATATGGGCCAACATATTGTGCATACACATCACCATAATAATCACGTATTAGAACATAGTGAGGGTTAGCACTTCCCGTAAAGTCATCATGAGACATAGTTTTACCACTTGTGGTCTTACTATTCACAATGGCCTTGTTGGTCTCTTGTGCGGGCTTGGCCTTCTTCTTCTTGTTGTTCTTCTTCCTAGTTTTGGAGACAAAACCAATGCCCCCTTTTTCACCACTAGGCATTTGCTTACTCAAAAGATAATCAATGGACTTGTTGCCTTGTGGAAATGTGGACTTGGCTAGCTCCCCCTTCAACCTAGCATTTTCTTCAAGAATAGTTGTACTACTAGATGGAATGAAGATACTAGGTGAAGGAATATTGGCCAATTGAGTTTTAAGCGTTTCATGGGACTTTGTGAGTGACAAGAATTTACTTTCCAAAGCCTTGTGAGCCTTGTCAATCAAACTAAAGTCCTCGGCAAGTTTTTCATGAACCACACCAAACTCAATCTTGTCCCTTTTAGCCCTTTTGCATTTAGCAATATCATGATCAAGTTCTTTGATGAGTTTATTAACAATAATGTCATTTGCCTCATCAAGTCCTTCAAGTTTTAATTCAAGTGACATCCTAGTCTCTTGTTCTTCTTCTAGAGAATTGTTTAAAGCCTCTAGCTCAACCATGTGTTCATGCCCAAGTTTACATCTTACATCTAGAAGCTCTTGTGTGTGAGAAAGTTGATCTAAGATGTTTCCAAAATGTATCTTAGCATCCCCTTGTAGGTTAGTCATAAACTCATCGAAAGCAATTAATTCCTTTTTAACATCAAGAGACATCTCATCATCAATTTCATCATTAGCTAAGGGAGTGGAGTGAGATGATGAGGATACCTCCGTTCCTCTTGCCATAAGGCAAGTGATGTTCTTGATGGTGGGATTCTCATTTGGAGAATCAAAGAGTGAGAATGTCGGAGTAGAAGTAGTGGCTAGAGCCGCCACACCATTAGAGGTTTCCTCTTCCTCATCTTCATCATCTTCATTATCGGAGGAGTATTCTTCATGAGTGATCAAGACAATTTCTCCCGACTTATTGTTGATGGGATTCTTCTTGATGAAGGGTTTCTTGTAAGGTGCTTTGAGGGTCTTCTTCAACACAAGCTTACCACCATGATCTTCTCGTTTCTCATAGGGTCAACTCGCCACAAAGTGATATCGGTCACCATAATTGAAGCAAGTTCTCAATCTAGTGGTATTTTCTCTTTTCCCATTTGGGTTGCTTCTACGTTGCATTTCCATCTTGGACTTGGCGGGGTTCTTCCAAAAGTTCTTTGCATAGAAGGCCATATATTGACTATGAGAAATTTTGACTTCATTGGGGTGGTCCATGAAGAGTCCTTCATCACTATCATCTTCATCCCCATGGTCCACAACTTTGGCCTTCAAATCAACGTTGACAACATTGCTCATACCAAGGGCACGAGCACGGGCATCTTTGGCATTCTTGGCGGCAACTTTGAAAGAGGCCATCTCTTGCATAACTTCATTGGAGGTCATGAGATGGTAGTTGTGTCTTCCTTGTAGGCTCTTCAAGTCGGTGGGCTCAAAGGGCGTGAGTGCACTCACATATTTCCTTTTTATCCATGCATCATCCACATGTGAGGCACCCACATTTCTAAAAGCGGTGGCAGTGGTCTTGAGCCTACGGTACATGTATTCATGATCTTCACCTTCCATCATGTAGAGAACTTCGGCTTCATTGCTTAGTGCATCATATTGGTTCCTCCTCATGCTCTCATTCCCAACAAACAACACTGTGAGAGCATCCCAAGCTTCCTTGGAAATGCTAAAGTGCTCAATATGTGGGTAATCCTTTGTATCCAATCCTTGTTGAATCATGTGCAAGGCAGTGGAATTGAGTTGACTATTGACAACTTCTCTTATTGTCAAATTGTCTGGATCCCCTATAAAGATTCCATGCTCGATGATGTTCCATAGTTCAATGCAAGAGTTGCGCACACGAGTTTTCATTAGAGATTGCCATTGACCAAAAGTAGCAGATTCTTCAAGCTTAGGTGGGCCACCTCTATTTTATACATGAGGGTGAGGGATTGGAGGGTCGGGAGAGTACCATGAATCACGGTGCTCACCCTTCCCACCACCATGTTGTGTGGAGGAATTAGTGTTGTCTTGTTTACCCCCCACCATCATACCCTCGGGGGATACCGGAGCATTCCCTTTAGGTAAAACGGATGGAGGATCCTCTTGAGGAGAGGGGGATGATGAGCCATCTTTGTCTTTAAGAAGTTGCTCAAGAATCTTCTTGACTTCGTTGACCAAGGAATAGCTCAATCTTGTTTCCAAGTTTTTGAGATCTTCCATGGTCACCGTGGTGGGCTCACCATCACCATCCCCTTCGTGGCTACCCATATTCTCTTAGGCGGTAAAGCCCAAATAAAGAGCCGAGGCTCTGATACCAATTGAAAGGATCGTATGGGCACCTAGAGGGGGGGTGAATAGGTGCTACTTTGAATTTTATTCTTTTTTCAAATTAGGGTTTGACAATAAGGTAAATTCTCTAGATAATGCAACTATGGTGAATTTACCTATATGACAAATAAGCACTAGCTAACACAACACTAAGCAAGAACAAGTAAGTAAGGTGCGGTAAAGGATAGAAGTAACCAAAGTGGTGGACGCGGAGACATAAGGATTTGTTTCCCATAGTTCCTTCCTTTTGAGGGGAAGTACGTCTACGTTTGGAGAGGGGGTGGTTTCAAACCACCAACGCCACGAAAGGCCTCCCTTGTTCTCCGATGAATCTCACCACAACGGGCTCGATCCACCTTCCACTATATCGGCAACCTTCAAGGTGGAAGCCGACACCTTTACAAGTTTGGGGAACACATCCACAACTTAATCAGAGGCTCCCAAATACAAGCAAGTTGTCAAGACAAATCAAAGACAAGCTTGTAAGAATAAAATCAAAGTTAGGGTTTCCAAAGAAACACTAGATCTTGGGGGCCCTCCAGTGAATGAGGGGGAAATGAAGATCTCTCTTGGTGAAGCTGTAGATCAAGGCCTCCTCCTTCGATTCTCCAAAGATCAATGACTTTGGATGGTTGGATGAAGAGGTCTTGTAGATTTGGTGGCTCTAATGGAGTTGGTGTTCTTGAGCAGCTCGAGCAGCTGGAGGAAGAAGATAAGGGTCACTTTTTATAGGCATCTTCCTCCACGAACCGTTATCTGACCGTTGGAGAAAAGTCAGACCGAAGACTCCGGTCTGCACACCGGAGACTCCGGTCTAGACCGGAGATTCCGGCCTATCTCCGGACTAGCCTCCGGACCGCCCAACAGAATGTCCCGGGCCATCCATGACCCAACAAGACCGGAGACTCCGGACTGAGCCAACACCGGAGACTCCGGGGTAGCCTCCGGACCTGGCTCCGGACCCCCATTCAGTATGTCCCAGCCCTGATTCTGAAGTCACCACCGGAGACAGATCCGGAAACTCCGTACCACACCGTAGACTCGGTTCAGGCGCAGGAGACTCCGTCTGACTTCCTGCATTGTGTCACATGAGTAGGAACCTTTCCCAAGTGTGAGGGTACTTTTCACTTATCATAATACCAACCCGTGGACAGTGACAAACTATAAAATGATGTACTTGTTGTTAACAAACACCAAAAATGATTATGACAATAAATGCCCTTTCAATCGGGAGCCTGCATATACACATTTTTTTTCAATATAGGGCGTTTTTTATTGGACTCCAATGTTTATGTCAAGATCATACAATCATAGAGAGTCGCACCCGTCCTCTGCATAGCTAAGATGCACACAACTGACAGGAAAAGAATAGAGGATAAAAGTGAACAATATCATAGACAAATCATAGAATATATGAAACTATAATAGAGGCCTATGGTAGAGGGGGTTCAATCCACAAGTTTTGCTGCCACCCATGATGGGTAAAAACTTTTTTCGCCACTTGCTCCAACCACATATAGACCTCCATATAAAGGGTGTGGTGTTCCGTTTTTTGTAGAGTAAGACCATTTGCAAAGTAAGTGTGCACAATAGTAAATTATCTGCACTGGGATGACATTTTAGCATGAAAAATCTTATTATTTCTACATAACCATAGTGACCATATTAATACAATTTCTCCTGCTCGTATATATAGAACACGGATTTTATAACCACGCAGCTACCTAGCGCACGTACTAGAAATAGTTGGATATGGTAAGCATAATGGTCCACCGATCTCGATATAACGACGAGAGAGCACACTCGACTGATGGTGCATGGTTTTTCTGTCTAACGCTGTCATGCCCTTCTCGTATAGTCCATGCAAGAGCTAAAGCACCACATCCATATTTTTTCCATGCAAGTTTATCACCGTCTATTTTGTGGTATGTATTTCTATGGATGTTTGCTTTTTTAGAACCCATATGACAAACAAACTATGGGTGCTACATCCGGTTTTTTTTGTTGTTGACACAGTTTCGTGGCTTGCACTGTGGTTTTTGCTTTTCTCTATCCATGCGAGCACATCTATGGTGTGGTAAAAAAAGGAACTTGCCCTGGAACTCTGCTGTGGATAGGCCTTAGCTGTGGATAAAAAAAATTGTTGCACTTACTGTGGATGTTCGCTTTAGGAGTACCTTGTGAAATGGTTCATGGCTGTGAAAACCGTGTGGGTTTTGCATATGAAAAATCTATTTTTGTGGCTATATGTGATTGTGGTTTTGAATTAGAAAATATGCACCCGGTGTAATGCCGTTATTATATGTTGTGCTTCTAGGTTCATATCTCATGATCTAAGTAGTTGATCCAATGGCTGTATGGATATGCATAGCTAGCCGTCTGAGTAGCTCACTATTAACCTATCCCTGTTATCTCTACCATGCAACCGGTTTTCAAAAATATTGGCTACCGAGTGTAGTTGATATAAGCTTGAGGCTACTTGGATGTATGAACATATAGAACACGCAAGCTAGCACTGCAAGCACAAATGTTTGATATTTTCATCATGATAGCAGAAACAACATTTTGTGTTTCCTTGCTAATTGCGTCTAGCTAAATTATCTTTTGTCAAAATCACACCATGACGGAAATATCAAGCGGAAATTTTAATCTCTCATGGTATCTTTATCTTTCAGATATGTTTGTTTTTATGAACCGGTACTTTCGAATGTAATAGTGCCGTATATACACATGGTGAATTACTCCATTTTTTTTTTGTAAAACATGTAATTCCAAGATCGGATCTGCATCCATAAGATCGCTCGCGGTCGTGGCGTCGTACTTACTATAGGAGTACATCCTAATCATTGGTCGGCCAAATTGGTTCTGCAAATGCATCTCGTGGCTGTGATCCGACGATGTCCGACGATGCATCACGTCTGCTAGCTAGACTGCTACCCGGCCCTCAGTTGCAAACTTCCGGTTGCATTTCTTCTCCTCAGTCCCGCACTGATCCATGTGTAATGTAGGGAAGAGATCTGGGAAAAGGAACACCGATGGTAACAGTGGATTGGAAAACGAACGGTGCCACGTTACTGGCAGCAAAGCGCTGCGGGTTTGGCAGACCGAAGGCTAGCTGCTCGTGGCATTTTCACCATCGACTGCACATTTGTGTGGAGTGGAGTTGAGGTGAATTGGAATCTTTCCTTGCTCGACAATGAGGAGTCCGACGCATGCTATTTGATTTTGGCTAGTTAGCGTGTGTTTGGTAGACCGAGGTAACTCAGATAAACTCAGATATTCTCATTCCCACCTCATATTTCTTTGTTTGTTAGCTTGGCTCGGTTTTCTCTAGCATTGCCCATCTCGTGCAAAAATAGCCCTTTGGCCCTGTCGACTTGTGAAGTTGAAATCGAACTTTGTAACCGGGTAGGCTAAGGCCATCCCGCGACTGCGCTCCATCCTGATAGGGGTCAAAGCCCCGCATTTCATCCCCTCTCCCCCTCCTCCACAGGCCGCAGGCAACAAGTCTTGCTCCCTCCTTAGCTCTCGCGACCAAGCCGGCATTGCTCTCCAGTGGCAACCAAGCAGGGCAAGCGGCGCATGGCGGGCCAATTCATCGACGCATGGCGGGCCTATCCCTCGACGTGGTGGTCGTCCTGGCGGAGCTCGACCAGGCGTCCTGCTCTCCCCGCGCCCCCGTCCTCCTCTCTCGCCGTCGATGAGATGCCCCGGCCTCCTCTCTAGCACGAACGAGCCTCCAGGCTCTGCCACGGCCTCGCCACCACGCTCCGCCATGGCCAGCCACCAAGCTCCGCCACGGCCAGCCACCGCCTCGCCACCACGCTGCTTCGAGAGCGCTGCCGCCATCACCGCTGCAGGCCGGCCTCGCCACCAAGCTCGCGGCGAAGGTGCTGGTTGTCCTGGCGACGCACGGCGGGCCTATCCCTCGACGCGGTGATCGTCCTGGCGGAGCTCGACCAGGCGTCCTGCTCTCCCCGCGCCCCTGTCCTCCTCTCCCGCTGTCGACGAGATGCCCCAGACTCCTCTCTAGCACGGACAAGCCTCCAGGCTCCGCCACGGCCAGCCACCGCCTCGCCACCACGCTGCTCCGAGTGCTGCCGCCATCACCGCTGTAGGACGGCCTCGCCACCAAGCTCGCGGCGAAGGTGCTGGTTGTCCTGGCGGCGCACGACGGAGGCTCTCTCGCCGGCGGCGAGCGGCGCATGGCTGTGGTAGCGCCAGAGCCCGACCAACAGGGACTTGATTGCTTTTTGGTTTTATAATTAGGGACCGATTGCTTTTTATCTTTTTAGCTAGGGATTATTGTTTAATACTTCCAAGAATAGATGTCTTGGATTTTTTAAATTTTGCATGATTCTATATACTAAATAGTGTCTAGATTCATCTAAATTTTGATAAATTTGAGACTTCTATTTTAGGACAGAGGGAGTAATAGCTAGCCTAGCTCATGTAATACGGTGGCACCAAACACAATCTCAACTGAGCATAGCGCACCTAACACAACCCGCCAAATACCATATTGTAAAAGCACTTGTATCTAGTCAACATAGCTAGAGTCATCTTGTCTGAGGTGAGATCGCTTACCCAGCTACTCCCTCCGTTAGGGATTATAAGGCCTAAGAGCTTTTTTAAAATGTTAGGAATTACAAGTCCTTTTTTATTTATTATCATCTCTCATCCAATACATTCTTTTCTTCTTCTTCTCATATGATAACTATTGGTGCGTAGAATCAAGGAAGGATGAGTCGCTTTTTCTTAATCCTATAAAAATGGTCCATAGGACTTATAATCCCTAAGAGATGGAGTACCAAACACACCCCTCATTGTCTGTAGCTACCACTCAAAAACAAAAACAAAATTGTCTGTAGCTAAACGCTGAGACCACTAGTGCTGACAGGAACGGACTGGAAGCGAGTTTTTTTTTTTTTTTGAAGTAGGAAGCGAGTTTATTAGCAGGTCGTCTTAAGAATGCATTGTTACCATGCACGCGCTCCATGCGGATTTCACTCATCAGGGTGATCGTCCTAATTTCCAGGCAGGCAGCCCGTCCCTGCCAGGCTCGATTCTTTATCATTTTCTGCAGCGCAATCATGACGAGACCACACGGCCGGCGGCGGCCCCTCGCCGGAGAGCTGACCGAGGGAGCTCCGAAAGGACGCTTTTGCGAATGCTGACTTGGCATGCCCATCTCAGCCTTGCTTTGAGCGGTTGTCGCGGCGCACGTCCAGGTAGTCACGCGCAATTATGGGAAGCCAGCCACCAAAACATACGTACACGTACGTGTACTACTGGCCAGGATGAGGTGGCACGGCTAGCTAGCGTCTCGCCCCGGTGCGCGGCAGGAAGCGGCTGGGGTCGAGACATTGATGCTCTCTACCTGTCTACCGCGCGGCACGCAGCACTGTAGCATGCGTGCTCCTAAGCACCCCGCTCGTTCGGCGTTTTTAGTCCGCTAGTTCCATGTCCGTGCTTTGCTACGATATTTATAGATCTATATTTATGTGTTGTAACAGATTGATTTTTATTAAATTATAGAAAATGTGTTCGTGTGTTGCAACGCATCTGCGGCCTAGATTTATGCCCCAAAGTAGATTGACACACATAACAACCATGGTTTTCCCAAAGTCGTTCGGCGTTTTTAGTCTAAAAATCGACGCTAAATAGCGTAGGATGGATGTAACTTTTGATCTAAAAACTGCTATATTTTACTTATGTTTTTAGGCGTGGTTTCTAGATAAGATAGAATCGGCGACTTTTCACCGAATTCAGCTCAAATTCACACTGTTCGACATAAATATGAATACAGAGCAATGTTCGGCATAAAATTAAACACAACAAATTTTGGTATAGTTCACCATAGTCTAAAATACAACATACTTTGGCCTTGTTCGGTCAGTTTATGCTCGACATCTATCTGTTTTCCTTGTGTATATGTGCTCAACCAGATCATCCTGTAACTATTGATGCACCGCCGAGTCAGATCTCCTGACGCATGGCGATGAAGACAGTCCACGATGCCGTCACCTGGTGACCAGGCTCTGCAAGAGACCGCTGTTTGTAATATGGCTTGTCCTGCTCGACCAAATCCACTGGATACTTCTGCTTATCCTCTATGATCATGTTGTGCAAGGTCACACAACAGTCAAGGCCGGGCCGGCAAAATCCGAGGCCCTATGCGATACTTAAAATGAGGCCCTATTGCACTAGAAAATTTTAACTATTCAATAATGATATAACCTATATGTTAAAGTATCTTACATAACAATTGGATATATCCGAGACCCTATGCGATACTATAAAATGAGGCCCTATTACACTAGCAAATTTTGACTATTCAATAATGATAGAACCTATATGTCAAAGTATCTTACATAACAATTGGATATATGAATATATTAAACTACCGGTTGCATGATTGAACAACATCATTCTCTTAGTATTCTTCTTTTTGATAAATTTGTCCTTTGTCCCTCTTTGAGATTGAATTAGCTCTTCTTCCTTTTCTTTTATTTTCTCTTATGTTTTTTATAACCAGATTCTTGCTTTCCCATGCTAGCTCCTGATTGACTCCTACAAAAGATAAGAACACCAAAATTAAACGAATTTGGGATTGAAGCAGAACTAGGGAGCAAAGAACAAAAGAGAAAAGGTGCAGGGACGAGGTACGCACGCACCTACCTATTGATGGACTTGATCCACAAAATCAGTTCTTGGCGATGATCAGGGAAAGAGGGGATTTCAACGGAATCGCCAGGCTGCATCGCGGCAATTGAGGAGACGAACTGACGCCGACGCGTCAGGCTCCTCGAGTCTTGGCTCGCACTGCGTCCCTTCATTCGTGGAGGACTGGAGGGATACAAGCTACAACGACATGACAAGTACGATCGATCGATCCAGGCTAGGATTCACTCCTAACTTCGATCGAGAGGCCCAAGCTGTCCCGTTTAATTCCCAACGGCCACAAGCCAGAATTCCAGTGAAAGAATGAAGATTTATTTTTGCTCCATATACCTATATAATCCTATACCAAATATTTGGGCCCTGTGCAGTTGCACAGTTGGCACTCCTGTCGGCCGGGCCTGACAACAGTTTATCATTTTTTATATCTGATCTTTTGACTAGGTCATAGTAGTGAACCGGACAACTGCAAACCTTTGTTGGAGCACACCAAATGCCCGTTCTACGTCCTTCCTGCAAGTTTCCCGTTCCTTGGCAAACTGAGCATGCTTGGAGAGCATCGGGCCTGAGATAATCTTCACAAATGTTGGCCGTCTTGGATAGATACCATCTACATGTTAGTATCCCTTGTTATAGTGGCGCCTGTTGATCTCAAAGTTCACATGGGGAGCATGACCCTCAACAAACTTGGCAAAGACATTTAAGGACCGGAGAACGTTTATGTCGTTGTTTGATCCTGCTATGCTAAAGGAGTGTTAAATCCAAAGATCATGTATAGCAACTGCCTCAAGTATCATAGTCCAACCTTCTTTATGGCCTTTGTACATTCCCTGCCAAGCAAATGAACAGTTCTTTCAGTGCCAATGCATGCAGTCTATACTTTCAACCATCCCAGGAAATTCTCTACTTTTATTGACTGCGAGGATCCGAGCAGTGGCCTCAGCATTGAGTGTTCTCAAGTATTGTGTCACAAACACTGCAATCACTGCCCTGCACAACCTATACAAGCAATCAATGATGGTGGACTCAGCCATGCGGAGATACTCATCGGTACTGTCATCCGGAGCTCCGTATGCAAGCAATCTCATCTCCACTGTGCACTTCTGCAGTGAAAAAAACCCTACCATGCCGGTGCATTCCTTCTTGCATACGAAGTAGGGGTTGAACACCCAGATGGCATGCACGATCTCGAGGAAGAGTTTCCGGCTCATCCTAAAACGTCATCGAAACACGGCCTCTTCGTGCAGCGGCTCATCGGCGAAGTAGTCGGCATAAAACATGTAGTAGCCCCTCCATCCGCTGCCTTGCTTTGCCCTTCCGGCGACCCTTCGCCGAGCCTCCATGCTTCGGCCCTGCAGTCTGCGTGTACAGTCGGGGCCAGGGAGGCGAGGATCTGCATGTGCTCTTCATCTTAGGGGGCTGCGGTGGTCTCTTCCTCCAGCAACAGGGCGAATATCTCCTCGTCATCTGAGTCCATGTCCGAATCCGCAAAACGCCGAACACTTTGCGGGGGAGGTGGGCGGGAGCTAGGAACAAAGCCGAGCTGCGGCGAAGGCTGGAGAAGGCGAAACAAGGCCTAGGATGAGGGGAAGGGATGCGGCGGCGACGGACCTTTCTATAGGCATGGATTTGGCTGGGATGGGTGGGGCTTCGCCGACGACGACATGACGACGAGGGGGCAGCTGGGAGAAAGCTCTGTGCCATGGGAGAGCCGAATCAGGGTGGGGAAGGGGTTGTGTCGCCGATAGGGTTGGCCCACCCTTTTTTCGCTTCATCAGGCGTTTCCACGTGGTTTCGAGCGCCTCGGGTTTGGTCTAGAAACTCTGGATGTAAAATGAGCCAAATCCGACGTAAACTAGGCGCATAGAAACACGACTGGATAATTTATCGCCGTCCGGATAAAAATATATTCTAGAAAGGTTCCTAAAAACGCGAGTAGAGATGCTCTAAAAGTTTTAGCTATTAGACGAAATACAATATATGCGGCGGCTTTGTAGATAAACCGCTGAGTGCCCAAGAATGATATCATCTTACAGATCACCCGTACCATTTATATGTGACAGCAACATCGATCTGTAGTACTACTGATTTTTTAAGGCAAACCCCACCATATGATGTTCCCAATAGCTAAACCGCTGAGATTGGATCTGTTTGTTGTCGCCTCATTAAAATACCCTTGCCATCAACTTAATAGAAAATTGTGGCAATGTTTGTGACATAAAATTAGTATATTATCATGAAACTATGTTAATTCCAAGATGCATCTTCTGATGTTAATTTGGTATATTGTAAACATTACTATTTTTTATGAAGTTGGTCAAACTTAATGTAGAAAGTTAGACATAAAAGAACACTTATCTATGGACAAAGGGAGTAGGTTTCATGGTTGTGATAATTGCAAAGGGGGTCCTCATATTTCATCAAACTCAAGCCGCAGTCCACTCCATCTAAGTTCCATCTATAGCCGAGGTGGACTACAACTTTATATTGGTAAACATTGATCGTAATATGGAAAGCGACTTTGTGCATGTATCTTGATGTGTATATTTGTGGTAAGGATTGTGGCCACATTTGGACCCACGCTCATTACTTCACATTGGTTTACACAACAAATGTAGAACCAAAGCAAAACCAAGGAGGTTGGCAGCTAGGAAACCCTATAGTGAATTGATCGTTCTCGCTAACTCGAACCCCTACTTATCATATTTTATCGTTAAAGATACCCAGAGCTGCAAATGGATGAAATTTTTAAAGATGTAATTAATTACTCACATGTATCCTTTATTTAGAAAATAGTAGGATTTTGCTAACTATTTTTACATAAAAAGTGCAAGAAAAAAGGAAAAGGGCTACTAATTACTATGTTACTCACTTGATACATGGATATAACCCATTCCATTCTAACTTGTTGCTAGTATTTGAGAGTGTCCAAATTCGGGAGGCATGGCAGACCGAAAAATCCATACTTGGAAGGACCGGGAAAGATTCTCTTGGAAGTTCTGGAGGAAAGAAATATGAGTGTCAAATCGTTTTTCCTGGCCAACTCTTTTGACCGATCGAGAGGTTCCAGGCAAGGTTTCTTTGGTGGTTCCGGCAAAAGTTTTTGTGTTGATAAAAGAGAGAAACAAATGGGATCTCTTAGGAATTCCTTAAGATTTTGCAACGAACTCCTCGTAGCAGCAAATGCCCCTTTTTAGTATGACATATCTATGAGTAAAATTACATAACATATAAAATCTAAGTTCATAATGTTTGGTTGCCCCCCCCCCCCCCCCCCCCCCAACACGCACACACACGTTGCCACACTTCCACTCCACAAGCATGGTGTGGGCCACGGTTTTGTGGCAAACAAACCTGTTACCTAGGCCTGTACAAAATCAGTTTAGATGGTTCAGACGGTTTCATCTAGTTCAAATTTCTGTACTAGTTTGGAGGTGTGGATTTGAGATGTGAAATAAAATGAACTACACTTCTAGCAGCGGGTTTTGACAGTTTTACCAATTTGTGTTTTTGCACACCCCTATGGTTACCACACTTGTGGCAAATCTTGGCCAGAAAATGTTACTATGACAAGTGGGGTACATAACTAGGATCTTTTTTTTGAATGACTATTTTCATTGCAATAGTGGTCAAGATTACAAAGCAAAAAGAACGACAGACCCAAAGAAGGCCTGCCTACAAAAAGGAAAAAATACAAAAACTCAGCTTGGGTCAAACAGGGTGCCACCAACTTGCTCGAGAAGGGGAATAGGAGCACCAGCATGTCTCATGCTGGCTTCCTCCTTCATTTGTGTGATGAGCACTGTCAGAGAGAACTCTTTTTTCTCGAAAATGCATCTATTTCTTTCCTTCCACGTCTCCCAGCATATGAGGTGAACAGCAGACATAGTTTCTTTTCTTTGCGCCTTGTTTTGTTTGCCCACCATGGAGGTACATAACTAGGATCTCAGTGTGCCACACCACAATTACGGATGCAACCGAACACTTGCCATTGCCTAACCGTGACATGCCCTAAGCTTTAAGGTAGCCATTATTTGCTCAATTTTAAGGGGTTCTCAGAGACTTTATCCAACTAGGATATAAACTAAAATGCAACACTTAATCATCTAAATTTCATTTCTGACGTAGATGCAATTTCAGTCGAAAAATGGATGTGCACACGAGCTCCATGAGCCTATTTTTTAAAAAAATTGAAAACTTGATTTCAAAGTTCCACACGGGAGCTGTATTTTGTTATTTTTGCCGAAGATAGTATATAAGGTATTCGGTATTGAAAATTTACACACGGGAGAATAAATCATTGGCTGCATTATGATATTTTTTTCAAACAACTGAAGCTTTAAAATTTTGGTTTGTTTTGAAGTTTTCAAAAACAAAGTGCATGGATGCTCGGGTGCTAAAATGACACACTCTAATTTCAGTATCTTCATTTTTTTTGGGAGAATTCCGTGAGCTTTATTAATCAGAAAACACCAGCCTCTAGGCTGTGAACTAAAAACCTTGGACACTCCGACGTCCACTTCTGTGACACCACATTGTTACAAGAGTACTTAGCACAGTTGTGAGCCGCATTATTTGCTGTCCGACGAACTGAACATAAACTAAAAGATTCACTCCAATTTCAGACTTTATTGATGATCAAGGGCAGCAACAATTTTTTTTCCAGAGAACTTTGGCGACAAAACTAAAGATTCCGAAACCCGGCCGGCCCAGGCAAAGAGGCCGTTTTACAACTTGCTTTTGTTCCCCTTTTTATACGAGCCGTGGGTGCGTGGCCGTCACGAAACACTCCTCGTCAAAATGGGCCGTGGGTGCGTGGCCGTCACGAAACCTCTCTGGTCTACCGTTTCAGTTTCCCTTTCAGAAATGGGCCGTGGCCTGTGAGTGCGTGGCCGTCACGAAACGACCTCGTCGTCCACCACTTCCCCGGCGAGAGATCTCCTCCTCCTCCCCCGGCGGCGGTTATATATACCTCGCCGTCCTCGCCAACCTCACCCCACCCACTACACCTAGCAATTCCCCACTCCGGCCTCATGGCGCGCGGAGATACCAACTCCGGCGAGCTCCCCGCGCCCGTGTTCTCGATCGACAGCTGCGTCGGGGCGCTCCACCAGAACAAGCGCGTCGTCCGCGAGGAAGGCCTCAAGGATCTCGTCGCGGCACTCGAGGGCTTCGTGTCCGCCGACGACCGCCGGTACGAAGAGCACGAGTACGAGCAGGCCATGGACCGCTGCTTCTACTTCCTCAGGAGCGGATCCGCCACGGAGCGCAAGGACGCCTACCGCGCCATCGGCCTCTACGCGCTCACCGTCGGCCCCAAGGCCGAGGTCCTCGACAGGCTGTTCGACCTCGACCGCCTCTCCGGGATGGTCCCGTCGTCGCCCTCGGACGCGGAGAGAGCGGTCGCCGCGATCAACTGCCTCGCCGCCGCCACCCTCGCCCGCGACCGCCGCCGTCCCGCGGGTCCTGGCCTCCGCGATGTCTGCGTGGACCGTGGTCCTCCCCGCCGTGCGCGACATCAGGGGCATGACCCCGTTCGTCCTCATCGCCAAGCTCCTCAGCGCCGACGACCGTGCCGTCCGGATGGCGGCGGGCGAGGCGCTGGCCGTGTGCATCGAGCTCAACATCCTGCCTCGCCAGCCCGAGCCGCCTCGCTGGTGGAACGACAAACGAGCGGAACCTAGACCCGGGGACAAGCCGTCGCTCGAGAGCAGGGTGTCTGAGCTCGCCTTCCCGGAGGAGAAGTACGCCCACAAGAATGAGCACGCCGAGGAGATCGGCCTGTTCCGGCAGATCGACGACTTGCTCAAGAAGAACAAACAGCAGATCGAGGACTTTCTCAAGAAGAAGAACAATGAGCGCCCGGAGGAATCGGACGGGCCTGCAGGCGTCGTCAAGGTCTCCAAGCGGTGGGTGAAGCTGGTCCAGATCAACTTCCTCAAGCAGTACATCGGCGAGGGCTTCGAGACTCACTTCAGCCTCAACCTCCCACTCTTCCGGGACAACTTGGGGCTCACCAGGGCTGCCGGCGGCGCCGATGAGGAAGAGGACGCCATGCCGGCCCATGAGAAGAAGCAGCTCAGGAAAGACAGAGATAGGCAGATGAGTCTGGCCGTGAAGAGGGATCGACGGGACAAGGCGAACCAGTATGACGACTAATAAGCGCCCAATTCTGGAGTTCTATGTTGTTTCTTCAGCTTTGATAGAGGGTCTGCGGTTGGTTTATCTCTAGCAGGACGCATGTTTTCTTTCCTTAATTCGCATGAAAACAATGTGGGAATGTTTGGGAGATGAAAATTCGAGAACAACGTTAATACTGGTGCTCAATGTATGTTTGGGAGGAAAATAAAGCGCTTTCATGTACAGTAATACTGTACTTTGCTATTGATCATGTAGTTCTACTTGATCGATTTCATAACAATGCTTGAATATGTAGATCCCTAAGGCACTTTGGTTTTTTGTCAAAATGTAAAAATTAACCCCCCCCCCCCTTTTTTTTTTGTTTCAATAGGTCTCATTTCTCCATTCTCACTTGTATTTTCCCAATTCCCCTCTGTAGGTAAAACAATCATTTCATTCGTTCAGGAACTGGTCTCTGCTTGGTTTTTCTCCATTAAAAAAAATGTCACTCCATGGAAGATTTCATTTCCTTAGTTTTATTCCATATTTATTAGAGCTTAAACTATAATTATTTTAAAACGTCTATTCACCCTTCTCTAGGCGACAGGCAAAGAAAACTAATAGTACTCCCTCCGTCCCCAAATAAATATCTTAGATTTGTTAAAATTTAAATAAATCTAGACCCTATTTAGTATAATGGTTCATTTAAATTCTGACAAATATACGATATCTATTTAGGGATAGAGGGAGTACATGCTATGATCGAATCAAAATTCTTGGCAACAATAAGAGATATGACACCCTATAGATCTAGCTAAGTTTAATTAAAGCAGGCCAAAAGTCAATTTGAATCATGATAAACACTAGAATAGCTAACATTATCAACTTAAGCCACATACGAATAGATCTTCAAATATGAAGGAAATCAACAACATGAAAATAGACAAAGCCACTTAGTATACCCAAAAATAACAAATTCATCATATAATCGTCACCGCAGCCGAACCTATCTAGATGACCAAGTAACTAAAACTAGAAACTTGAACCATAGGAGTCCTAGTTGACAGCAGCATAGCCAAAACATGCACCAAGTGCGTTGTCAACAGAACAAGGAGTAGACCAAGTATCTAAAAGGAGACGCGTAGCCGCACCAAGCAATTCAATGTAGCATTTCTTACTCACCAGCAAGGCACGTCACCACTAGAACACCTCCAGAACACCCACATATCACCATGGTAACTTAGAACCAGTAGGAACCAGTCAACCAGGTCAAGCAGTGGGGAGGAGCAGGCTTACCAGAAGAAGATTGAACAAGGTCAGAAGAACTCGCTACTCTACAACAACATGTTGATCATTAAGATCCAAGCATAGTACATGTTCATAATAGATCATCTCGATCTCCAGGAGGTCTGGAATAGATAACAATAATACTCCCTCCGTCCGGGTTTATTGGGCTAACAGGCAGTTTAAAAAATATGTTTGACTACAAATTTGACCAACAAAATATAAATCATATGACACAAAAATTATTTCATTAGAAAGAGCTTTTAAATCTCAATCCAATGATATAATTTTTGTGACATATGATTCATATTTTATTGGTCAAATTTTAGTCAAACACATTTCTTGAACTGCGTGTTAGCCCAATAAACCCGAACGGAGGGAGTAGTGAGAACCAACCCGTCGTTGGATGGTTAGGAGGACAGTGGTACCCCCAGCCCACCAGGGTTCAAACCCCAGATTTGACGCTTTGGTGTCTCATAAATACTGAATATTCTTTCAGTGAGAGACGACGTTCCCGTCGATAGTGAGGCGCCTACGGTGACTTCGTCAATCTCAAGACCCGATGGCCCAGTCTCTCAGAGGTGCTCATGGGGGTAGGGTGTGTGTGCGTGTGTTTATAGAGGTGAGTGTATGTAGTCATTGTGAGCGTCTGCGTTTGTACTATGTTTCTAAAAAAAAAGATAACAATAATAGTAATATGTAGATGCCAAGGTGGACAAGGACACTTTTGCACTATCTATACACATGTGATCATCAAGAATGATGATATACATGTATTTTAGCTAACCAACACAACAACAGATCATGCCATCCTAGATCTAATTAATGAACAAAAATACCAAAAGTTAAATAAAAATGATTTATAAGTAGGATAAATATTCTAGATTCATAATGAAATATTTATATGTATTTTTAGTTAATTTTGAATTATAAGAATTCCAAGGTAAAATTAAACTAAAAAGTAATTAAAGGTAAGGTTATAGATACTAAAAATAGGAGGAAGTCATATTTAATAATTTCTTGATTTCTAATAGTTGATTATCATTTTTCTTGAGTTATTAAACCAACATTCATTTAAACTACAATTGGCTTATTTTAAATCCAAACCAAGATCTTAAAAGGGAAATATTTAATAATTATTAAATATTGAGCAAATCAAAGAAAGAAGGGTTAATTCAATATAAGCCACTCATGCATTTCATACTTATGCATAATGGAATGAATTGTTTCTTTAAACATTGTCCTTACCGGGCAATGATGCTATCTCTAGGGTCCGAGGTCTAGGGTTAAGTAGAAGTTTTGGACCTCACTACCTCGTAGTTTTAGGGAAAGTTCAACACTTCTAATGCCTTTGAAGTATTTTTATCAAAGTAATTGCAACATATGTATTGTTTTATCACATGCATTTGAAAGAAGAGAATTATTTTCTTACAATTACGAATTTACTATGTGGTGGGAAATGGAACATGGTATGTTTGTTGATGATGGAGGTGAAGGGGTTCCATGGACGAAAATAAAAAAAATTCTACGTTGGAACGCTCCAACTGCTCAAGATCTATCTAGAAATAATGCAGTAATAGTCGAGGTTTCGGATACATATACCCTTATAGTCTGAAAGCGGTTATCGTTACGGGAGGAACGTGGTTGATGTACTCGTGCTCGTAGCCGACTTCAAGGTCGTAAAGCTTCTTGCAGGTCACCTCTTGCTCCATCTTGCATTAGTCCGACTCACGGCATCCAAGGTGCCGCAAATGGTAGCACCCTCGAGGTTTTTGTACACATACGACGTACAATGACGAGCTCCGGTTTCGTGGTCCCTCCCGGGAGTGCAGAAGTAGATCTCCGGCTTGAAATCACTGCAGCGCAACGGCATGTTGTAGGTGTGCCGTCTCTTTCGTGTATAATCCTTTATTGGAACCGTGCCAACACAAGGAGACAACTAGTGGGAGAAAGAGATGAGAGAATTCTCTAAGAAAAATTCCTTATAAAATATCTCAATTATTGATGTGTTTAATCCCTCCCATGGACACCCCTTTATATAGATGGAGGGGGTGTACCCTCCCCTTTGGGTGCCCCATGTGGGACTAAAAGATTAAGTAAAAAGGGCAAAAGGAGGGGCTGCCTGGCTGGGTCAATGGGTGGTCAGGTGGGCCACCCTACAAAGCCCATCATAGAAGAAAGCAGCGTCGGCGGATAGCAGCATCTGGTCGGGCAGGCCGACCTTGTGTGTGTGTGTGTGGCCTGCTAGAGGCAGCATCCTGCAACGGCGGCAGCGAGTGCGGCCGGGTGGGTCTGCTCGCCCCCCGCGTGGCCCAGTAGCCCGGTCAGCTGCAGTGCAGCGCGTGGCCTGTAGTACCTGCCGGGTGGATCGGCGTACCCACCCGCAGCCCAGCTGTGTAGGGCGGCCAGCAACACAAACTGCGCGCCTGACGCTTAGTATTTTTTGCCCACCCGAGCGGCACTTAGTGCCTGCACGGATGTTTCTTATTTCCTTTTTTTGGGGTGGCTTCCTCCTGGGCCAGTTCCCTCCGGGGTTTTGGCCTATCGAGTAAGTTGCCCTATAAAATTTAATTTAAATATTTATTTATTATATATTAATTCACAGTTAATATATAATAAATTCATATTATAAATTTCCATTTATTCGAAACACTTTTCTGTCTTTTCCTTCTTTTCTTCCTCCGAACAACTTCAGATCTCTCTTCGAAATGATTCTGGCTTTCACTTTCTCTACTATGATTCCAAGTTTATAGAAGTTCTCCAACTCATCATACCCTTAAGTGCATTTCCTCACGGCTCGAGGAACGACACATACATGATCTCTATCAATGATCAATAGCGGGACTGAGATGCCTATAATGATCTCTGTGCATTCCACAATGACAACGTCGTTTGAACCGTAAACGTCGAATCTAATTTCCTTTTTTCCGATACAACTTGTCCAAAATCTGATCATCGGTATCATATAACTTGTTCAATCTCGTTACTGACAAGTTCTATTTTACTTGTTCCCATAATATTACATCCCCGTGACCTAATCACATGTTGTCGATATTATTGATGTAATCTCACCAAGCCGGTCGTGTGTATCTTACCGTCACGTGGGTGAACAAATCCCGATCTCGACACATACGCCTCAATTATTCTTCTGGAATACCTAACGTACACATTTATAGTCACCCAGTTACGGACATGCTGTTTGATGCAATCAAAGCAGTCTCAAGAGACAGTGATTAATATGGTCTCACGTTCTAAGAAGAAGGATACTATGTTTCTAACTATTGCAACGATGAACTTTGTGATTTGATCGTGCCACAATCTTTGGATACTGTCTATCACATCATTTACTAATGATATGACCTCGTTGTCTAACTGATCCATGATCAGGAAACCTTGTTTATCGATTTTCCAACTAACTAGTATGGATAGAGGCTACTAGGGACTTGGTTTGTTTCATACCACACCTGTATCAATGTTTTCTCTTGATACAGTTATAGCACAACATAAAACTATTACAAACTTTATTGAGATATAATAATAAAATCTATTTATTATTTGCCTCTAGGGCATATCTCTTTCAGGACGTTCCATTGCAACTGGGTATATTCAGATAGGAATAACAACCAATGTCACGAGTGATTCCTACGTCATATATTACGCGTTAACCATAAGATCTATAATGGGTCTAGGAAAGTCAAATAGATATTCTTCCTTTCACATATCAATGGACGAATAGGCCTGGATGTGCGTTCTGTTGGGAGCCGGTGGGTAGGGATACCTAGCAGGTCGTGGGTAAAGCCATATGTTAGGTACATGTCTACATTAGACATGTGCGTTACAAAAGGGTGTATATGTGGTGTCATGGAAAAGGGTAGTGATATTGGATCTTAGACTGGGCCCCATAAAAAGAGTATGGACGGAAAATTACGCTCGGTTGTGCAACAAGGTTATGGTCTTTTATGGGTAAAACAACACACCTCTATAAAGTATTTGAATGATTGCTTGCCACTCCCTGTTTTAGGTGGGAACTACTAATCCAGAATGAAAGAAACTCCATGAAGTTCTAGTAAACATATGAAGGCCGACGGACGTAGTTTTTATCAAAATAAAACTTGAGTTTTGAAGAAACTATTACAAACACTTGCATTAGCAAATGACCTACAGTTGAAGGCCGTAGAGAGTGTATGAAACACCTATTTATTACTAAATTGAGCTTGTTGAGTATGATCTTACTCACCATTTCCCTTAAAACCTTTGCTTAGGCTATGAGGACCAATGTGAGGAATAAACCAACGGATGAGGAGGCCAAGAGGAAGTCTTCTATGAAGAACCCGAATTATCTGGAAGCGTCTAAGGTGTAGACTACAACATAATATATGACATGGAGGAGAAGCTTGAGTAGTAAACATGCTAGAGTAGTTTAGTTGAGCCTAGCAGTGTAGAAGTATAATACATAAGTTGTTAAACTCCAATGGTACTTAATTTATTAGTTCATATTTTTTCAAGTTAATTATAGTAGGGTATGAGTCACCGGGATACTCTTAGTGGACCAACAATCATCTCGAAGTATTTGTACACGTTTGGCTTGTAAAAATAAGTTTTTGATATCTGGACTCGCAATGTTCTGTTGTATAACTCTGAGGGATGTAATATTTGTGGAACTGTGTTCCATGAGGCTTACATCCACTACTTGTGCACTACAACATGCAATAGTGTGTCAGGTCATCACATCGATGCTTAGTTTTTAAAGAGTAAACTACACTACAAAAAAAAGGATCAAGCAAGTTTGAACAATATGCAGCGACTGAGTTACATTTCAATTGAGTGTGATTGCAACTATATCTTTCCTAGAAACATATAAAAAATGGGAAAACGGTGCAACAAAAGCCCTCTCGTCTAGTTTCAACTTGACGATGTGAATGAATAAGTAGGTAGAGTACGATTGAAACTATGCCTTGTCTATGAATCATAGACAATGGAGGGAAACAAAGCCACCAAAACACTCCCCTGCTTTCCTAGCATGACCCACATGAAAAATGACACCCCCTAGTCAAATCCTCTCTGATCCCGAAGGATCTAATCGCCATGAGTCTGCATTTCCCTCACACGCGCCATGTATCTCCCACCCTCAAGCTTCATAGAGTATCCATGAAAGTCGATGAAAAAGACTCATCGAGGAGGCAGAGAAGGTGGAGAACTACCGGGGATATATGGGAAGGAAACATAAGATATACCATATCTCACAGTGGAGATAACTCCTCCCACCTTCTCGACCTATAAGTTGAGTTGTATCTCCACCATGTGTGAGCCTCCCGTCCCTCCGCAACCTAGCTCTCTTTCTATATCTATGTGGCAGTGACTCAGAAACAAAAAAATGTGGGGTGTTACATGACTCACAACGCTGACCTCGATGGAAAAAACGACTACCCACTACCGAACTAATCCAAACCGTTGAAACGGGTAACCCATGTGGTCGTGTAAAGATTTGCACCAAACTGTAGGATCGAACGGTCACAAACCTGACTGATGGTGAAATATAAAATGAGTTAATGAGGAATTATGTTCTTCTATACCTTAAGGGCGTGAACCATAATATGTGAGTACAAAATGCTTTGATGAAAAGAAGCATAGAAGCATCAACGGCTGGACTGCATTATAAGTACACAAGTTAAATTTTATTCCACAGACCAGTTTGCACACACACACACAAGTTGAGGACCAACCAACTACATACTATGAAGAAACTAACTAAATGGTACATATTGATCTATAATCTACTTGGATAAATACATCGTATATTGGGTGACATACAACCACTAGCTAAAATTTATGAAAAGTGATCTTTTATTTTTTTTGGTGAAGTTGTACTATAATACTCTTGTGAACCAAAATGTAGTGCATATTGAGTGTAAAACAACATAAAGTTTGACCAAATTATACAAATATAAAATCATCTATAACACCAAATCAATACTATTAGAATAATAATAACATATACTTTCATGATAGATGTTCTAGATGTTGTTATCTTTTTCTAATACTTCCTCTGTCCAAGAATAGATGTCTTAGGTTTTTTAAATTTTAGATGAATCTATATACTAAACCGTGTCTAGATTCATCCAAATTTTGACAAATTTAAGACATCTATTTTGGAACGGAGGGAGTACTAGTTATCAAACTTTATATCGTTTGATTTGAAAAAACTCATATGCAATAAATTTGGCACCGGAGTAATTAAGTAGTACTCCTACTAATACTGCCAACCCGGTCTAAACGGAGCAAATCCCCACGCTAGAGCATCCGCTTGGTGCTCAATGATGATGAACTCAGTAACACGTGCGATCCAGATCGTCAGAGCTCATCCTGGAGCACGTCGGTGGCAGGTTGGAATGAGCAAACCCTGGCCTCTGTGTAGACCTTCCCTGGCCGGCAGAGGTAGCCCTGCTCCGGCGCACAGTGCGAGTCGTCCGAGCAGACGCAGAGCCCTTCCATGGCGCAGCCTTTCTTGATGATGCACGGGCTCCCTCCGTCGATGCCGAGAATCTGATCGCTCCACTCGCTGGAGAAGAGCCCATCGGGGTCGTACCTGTCCTTCACCTCGAGGAACTCGCTGGCCTTGGGGTACTTGCCGACGACACCGTCGAAGGCGAAGTTTCGGTTCTTGCCCCAGTGCGGGAAGCCACCGTACTTGCGCAGGGCCATCTGCTCGAGCTCGTCCACCACGTCCGCGTGCGCGCGCGGCGCGCCCTCCGTGTAGCTCCGGTAGTAGGTGATGTCGAAGTCTACCGCGTCCTCCGGCTTGCCGAGGTAGGCGGACGACGCCCTGAGGTAGCGGGCGAGCAGGCCGCCCCTGGCGTCCAGGCTGCAGACCGCGCGAGGGTTGAGGTTCCGGAGACGCTTCACGTCGGCGACGAACGCGGCGGCCCTGCGAAGCGGGATGCTGATGGCCGAGTTGTAGATGAAGGTTGCCCGGAGGCGAGGATCCCACTTGCAGGAGGAGAGGAGCCCGTCGTCCGGGCTGTCGATGCATGCGCCGGACGCCTGTATGCGGTGTTGGTACCCCACCACAGGGTACCCCGTGAATACCTCGCCGTCATCGTTGGCGAAGCCGTGCGGCACCGGCTGCTGCCCCTGGCCAGCTGCCTCGCACCTAGCTATGTCAGTGCCATTCTCCTCCAGCAGCTGCTCTGCACGTCTGGCGTCGATGCGTCCGAGCGCTGGTCTTGACCGGAGGGTGATATGGTTGTTGAGGCCGTTTCCTGGCGACGACACGTCGACACGGTCGTCTTGGCGATACACGACCCTGCCCTGCCCCGACTGCCACGCCATGTGGCCGAATTCGTGGAGGCCGCCCCACGCCACCACTTGATCCTCCAAGTCCGAGTCGTCGCGCTCCACGAACGTGACCGACCGTTTGAACAGCGGCTGCAACGCTAGAGTGACCTGAGAGATGGCACCGAGGACGCCGAGGGAAACCTTGGCGGCGCACAGGTCAGGGTGGTCGGCCCTGAGGTCCCTCACCACCGCGAACCCACGGCTCGCCGGTGCTGGCGTCACGATCCTTAGCCTGACAACGTACTCGTGAACGGCACCACCTTTGCCCCACATCGAGCTCCCGTGCGCGCCCGTCGCAAGGAGGCCCCCGATCGTGACGCCGGACCAGTAGGGCGAGTGCGGCAGCGACAACCCCGCGGCGGCGGCGGCCTGGATCAGGTCCCGGAGGAGCATGCCGCTCTCCACGGTGATCAACCGCCCAGCGGCGTCGAGTGCCACCGTCCTGTTGAGCTGTAGGGTGCTTATGATGGTGCCGTTGTCGCCGCCGGGGCACGCGAGCTTGGGCAAGCTATGGGAGTACTTGGTGGCCACCTTGACCTTGCGCTTGGCCGCCACCACGTCCGCCACGGCCGCGACCAGCTCCGCTTCGGTAAGCGGGTAGGTGACGTTCGCCGCGCGGCAGGTGGCCCGGTCCGGGAAGGAGCCGTACGCATTGGTGACCGTACAGTCGGATGTGCCGCGGTTGCAGACGACCGGATGTGGCGGAGGACTGGATCCGGCGAGGTGGAGGAGAGTCGCAAGAAGAAGGCTTTCCAATTTCATGGCAGATATCGCAGGCTATGTCAAAGTTGTGCTGTTGTGCAATGTGCAGATTGAATTAATACGTACGTGTGTGATTTCTATCTCCCGGTCCGTTAGCAGATCGATTTCACAGTACATTGTGGATGTCATTCTGTCGTTGTTGTTTTGCTCAATGACAAGTAGCAATCATCATTAAGGAGCCACATGTACTCTCACTTGTTGCAAAATATATATTGCTAAAACGGTCTTACATTTCGCAGCCAATGGGGTCTGGACAGAAAAATATCCCAGTAACGTCCAGGTCTGTGGCCCCACCACTGCGTCTACGGCGATCAGTTAAGCCATCCTGTCGTCTCTACACGACGAACATGCTGCGCCGACATGTGCGTGTCGAAGAACACGTTGTGGCCGCCAGCGGTGCCCATGCTACCATCCGGCTGACCCAGATGACACATGAGGCCTCACAATGGTGAAACAATGATCGGCTGCAAAGGCTGGCTTTGTCGGCGTGTCTGACAACTAGTAGATTATGTTTATATAAGGGTTTACTATATAATTTCCATCAAATCCTTGTAAAATTTCCTAAATGTAATTAAAATTCAAGCCTTTTGTTCCAATTGGAGAGAGTAACAAAATCATAAAAATATTTCAATCGAGAATATTACAAAAACCACCACATTACGGGTTAGGCTTTCAAAAAGCCACCACTTTACGCTAGAGTTTTATAAAACCACCAATTTAGATTGAGTTCGTGACAGATAGCATTGATACCGGTTTAATCCTGGTCTAATGACAAAACTGACCAGTGGGTCCCACCTCTCAGGATGACATGGACGACGAAAACAGTCAAGGGAGATGCACAACAGACTGGTTCTAGTTCTGGGCTATTTTTTGTAAATTTTGGAGAAACCCCACTTATATGAGATTTTCTTTTCTCTTCTTTATTTATTTCATAAAAAGATAAGTCTGGGGGTGGAGCATGACCGTGTCGTTCACCGCCGGCGGCCGACTGCAGCGCCGCCCCACCTCCCCTACTAGCGCGAGACCAACACACCGTCCCTTTTTTCCTCCCGAGGAGGCACACCAGTGACGAGCTCGATGAGTTGGCAGCGCACCACCTCCAGGACCTCCGTGGGGTCAATGAAAGTCGACGACGGTGGCCGCGGCCGGCGAGCTCTGGCCACGGGAGGCGCGGGCGAGCTCCAGTAGGGCCGGCGTGCGGCGAGCTCTGGGCGAGCTCCGGCAAGCGGGCGGCCAGCGACGCATGAGCCTTGGTCTAGGTGAGCTCTAGCCAGCGACCGGCGCGGGCAAACTCAGCGCACATCGTGGATCAACGCGGCTAGAAGATTAGGGGGAAAGAAATAAGAGAAATAAAAAAGAATTTTTATGAGAAGGAATTCAAAAATATAAAAATGATGTAAGATTAGAACTTATAATATGTGGAGGTGTTTTTGTAAAGAAACGACGCCACGCCATCCCAATTGGTGGGACCCACTAGTGACTTTTGTCATTAGACCAGGATCAAACCGGTGTTATTTGTCACGAACTTACTCTGAAGTGATGGTTTTATGAAACCCTTGTATAAAGTGGTTGCTTTTTGAAACCCTAGCCTATAATGCGATGGTTTTTTATAATTTTCTCATTTCAATCGGATGGCCCCCTTTATCTTCTTCACGTCGCCTTTTATACCTCCTTGTCGAGAAAAGACTACAATTCTCCTCAAAAAATAAAAAGGAAGAAAGAGAAAGAGCTTGAGTGAACCACGGCGACGAGGCGACGAGTCGTACACGCCATGTCTCGATCTCTGGTTGGAAAGTTTTTTTTTGAAAGGAATGCTGTAGGGAAAACTCCTACAGCGAGTTTTTATTTTGAAATAATAAGACCCTAAATTTGTATTCGCGAAAACTTGAACCTGGATGACTGGGTTATATATCCATTTTTCTAACCAAGTGAGCTAAACTCATTTTTTTCTCTGATTGGAAAGTCATAGTGGTTGCCATGTTGTTGTTTTTGAAGGGTAAGACACAATATATTGAGCAGCAAGCCGTTTCATTAAAAACCTTCCAGTCCCCTCAGGAATCCTGATAAGGAAAAGAGTACGTAAAAAACTTGCTGCTCCAGGATTACATAGTGTCCTTACAATCTAACATGACCAGGTCCAGAACACACTCCGGAACCGAGTCACGAGATAGCCCAGAGAGCCCTGATCTACCAACCTGAGCTAATACATGCGCGCGCCATTACACACATGATCGATCATTACGATCTTAATATTTTGGTAAATCTTCAGAAGCTCCCGGGCCTCCAAAATCGCCGTCCAGCTGGCAGACTGTTCTTGTGTCTCGCTGTTGATATCCCGGACAACACGTAGGCAGTCAGACTCTAGGGTAGCAGGCCAACGCCGAAGATCAATCAAATGTCGAAGCCCCTCAAGACATGCGAGGACCTCAGCCACCTCAGAACTGCCACAAAACAGAATGAATTTCCACTCAGCGAGGATAGGACGACCTTGATGATCGCGTATAAGTATGCCAACCCCGGCATTCTTCGATGTAGAATCCCAACCAGCATCAAAATTCACCTTTTTAGTTCCTGCATTAGGGGGCGACCAAGACACAACGCTACCGATAGCCTCTTCGCATGTATGAGTACGATGATGTTCACCAAGTATGGAACATAAGCGGAAACCGAGGCTTTTCTGTCGCCATGCACAACATTGTTGCGGTGGTGCCAGACACGCCACATCATAGAAATTATCCGAGGCCTCTGATCCAGCGTTGCATTGCCGAGAAGATCAAACAACCATTCATCCTTGTTGACTCTGAAAACTGACTCATTCGGTAATATCCAGTGCTCCCGCAGCTCCTCTCGAAGAGCATGTGCCATAGTACAATTAATGAGAGCATGGTGAGTATCCTCAACCTAGCGTGCACAGATGGTACATATAGGATCTACCGACGGTACCCGTCGTCTTAGGTTCAGCTTCGATCCCAGCGAGTCAGACGCAACCCGCCAAGCAAATATTCTCAGTTTCGGGGGATGTTAGATTTCCAGACCAGATCCCAAATTTTCCTTTCTCCCTCCGCTGCCGTGGAGCTAGATTGGCCTCCATTCATCCCTTTGAGCTTTGGAAGAATACCAATCCGGTAGGCCGACCTGACACTAAAGATACCATTGGCCTCACCCGACCAAGCAACAAAATCCTCCGATGATCATGATGGCAATTTGATATTCAGGATCACCACCGCACCATGGGGATAGCAGCAGTCACGCACCGCGTTCACATTCCATGTTCTGTCTTCTTGATCAATTAGCTCTGACACCCATTTACGACGAGAAGAACCTTTCCTTCCATCCACCTACAGCGCATCCGGTCTGGGTAGCCAATTATCTCGAAATATTTTGACCTTGGACCCTGTACCGATTGATACGCCCAATTTGCATCACTATTCTATATCATAATTTACCTCTATTCATTAATATTTGTCTTATTATGATGTATTACTTATGGCTTTTCATCTATTTATGCATGTTGGATGATTCTTGGAGGATGGACTGCTGGAGTCTGGATTCTGATGGAAAAGAAGGCGTTTCGGTGCAATTTCGTGAAGATCAGAAAAATACCAAACAAATATGGAAACATATTATTTCACCAGAAGACGAAGGAAGCCAGAAGGAGGAGCAAAGGGGGGCTGCAGGGGGCCCAAACCCCTAGGCGCGGGCCCACCTGAGCCGCGCATGGGTGGGTTTGGCCCACCTGCTCGGCCTACGACTCCCCCCCTTTGCCTATAACTTCCCCTCGGAACCTAATACACAGGGGGCGACCACAGATAGATTTCTGCCGCCTCTGGGGGGCGGAAAATACCGAGAGAGAAAGATCTCTCCAGCAGACAGATTTCTGCCGGGGGAATTCCTTCCCGAAGAGGGTAGACCGTCGCCATCAACACCATCATCAAGCTAGGCTTCATTGGGATCAGCATCATCATCATCCACACCATCATCCCCACCAGCACCATCATCACCACTCCGTCTCGCTGTAAAAATTGTGTTGGATATTGCTTTAGTTCTTAGGGGAAACTTTCCCGGTGTTAATTAGGGGAAACATCCATATGATGTCTTGTGAGTAGTTCGTTGTGTTCTTGAGGACATGGGAGAATTCATGTTGTTAGTAGTGAATCTATGATAAGTTATTATTCAATGGTCTAGTATTTAAGTTGTGGTGCTATTCTTCTAGTGGTGTCATGTGAACGTCGACTACATGACACTTCACCATTTATGGGCCTAGGGGGATGCATTGTGTATTTGGCTACTAATCGTGGGGTTGCCGGAGTGACAGAAACCTGAACCCCCGTTAGGACACCTTTGCACAAGGGAGTGTAGGATATCAGAGTTTAAGGCTGTGGTTAGATTTATATCTTAATTACTTTCCTGTAGTTATGGATGTTTGCAGGGGGTTCAGTCACAAGTATGTATTTATTCCTAGGAAGGGCAGTATGTTAGCACAGGTTTACCCACACAACACTTATGAACACCAGAGAAGAGTACTCAGCTATTTGCAGCGAAAGCACTTGACAGAATTCCCATGTGTCCTCGAGAACGTTTGGTCCTTATAAGTATTTCCACCGGCTTTTCCTTTGCTAAGAAAGGATTGGGCCACTTGCTCTGTTTGTTCGTTACTTCTGTTACTTGCTCTTTGTTTTGTTGCCTTATCAGAAAACCACTAAAAATCCCTTTGCTAAGTATTCACAGGGATTTCCTGCTCCATACCACTGTTGAGCACCTTCTGCTCCTCGTTGGGATCGACACTCCTATTTATCGAAAGTACTATGATACACCCCCTATACTTGTGGGTCATCAAGACTATTTTCTGGCGCCGTTGCCGGGGAGTGAAGCGCTATTGAGCGGAACTGGTAAGGGAAACTTTTACTGTGAGTATTTCCTTTTGTTACTGTTTGTTACTTTGTTTCCAATATGGATAACCCACTTGGTTTTCTGTTTCGGAAAACTACTACCACTGAAAGGGTAGTAGATGAACCACCTCCTGTTGAGATAGATCCTTTTAAGATACCTACTAGTATTGTTAATCGTGTTATGGATAATTATTGTTTTGGGGATGGAACTGTCCATCCTGGTGATCACTTGCTTTTTATCCATGAATTATGCGGGTTGTTTAAGTGTGCATGTATCACAACTAAACAGGTGAAGAAGAAGTTACTCTCCATTTCTTTGAAAGGGAGAGCTAAGGCATGGTATAAGCTGTTAAAGAATGGACAATCCATGGAATGGGAGGAGATGACATCTCTCTTTTACTCTAAATTTTATCCTCCCAATGAAATCCATAAGGATAGAAGTCTTATTTATAACTTTTGGCCTCTTTATGGAGAGAGTACAACTCAAGCTTGGGGGAGATTGAAGTTACTAATGCTTAAATGTCCTATTCATGAACTCCCTAACAATATTATTCTCAATAACTTTTATGCTAGGTTGTCTCTTCATGATAAAGATTTACTAGATGCTTCTTGTGCTGGATCATTCACAAGTATGAAGGAAGAAGCTAAATGGGATCTCTTAGACCGTATTCAAGATAACACTGAAGCTTGGGAGAATGACAAAGGAAGAAAGTCAGGTATAAACTATGATTGTGAATGCATTAAATCTTTTATGGGAACGGATGACTTCCGTGATATTAGCAATGAGTTTGGTCTTGATTCCCAAAGTATTGCCAACTGTTTTAAAGCCTTTGCCTCTTACATAGAAATTCCAAAGAAGAAGTGGAATAAGTACCATGCTCCTTATAAAGATGTTGTTAATCATGTTCCTATTAGAAGTACTCAAGTTTGTACTACTAATCATATTGTGCCTGAGCCTAATGTTGATAAAATGCCTTTGCCAGCTAAGGTAAAGGAGTATTCTATGATTATTTGTGCAAATAACAAAGGTACAATGAAAACTGTGGAGCCTGGTAAGCAATTGAGTGGTGAACATGTGGTAGCTATTGTGAAAAACAATGTCACTAGAAATATAGAGGATGAGCATATTATCTTCTATGAAGATGCTTCTAATATTATCTTTCATCCTAGTAAGGCTAGAAAAGCTAGTGTTCCTGTGCTTCCTGTTAAAATTGGTGATCATTGCTACTATGGTTTATGTGATATTGGTGCTAGTTCTAGTGCTATTCCTTATGAGATTTAAAGGGAAATTATGCATGAGATTGGTCCTTGTGAGCTTGAGGACATTGATGTGGATATCCACCTTGCTAATAAGGAAACCATTTGCCCCATTGGCATTGTAAGAGATGTGGAGGTTCTCTGCGGTAAGATTAAATATCCTACTGATTTTCTAGTGCTTAATTCAACAGCTAGCAAAACTTGTCCTATAATTTTTGGTAGACCTTTCTTGAACACTTGTGGAGCTATTATTGATTGTAAGAAGGAAAAAGGTTTAACTAAGTTTGATGGAGATTCTTATGAGTTTAACTTTTCCAAATTTTCTAAAGCCCCGTGTGAAAATAGCTTGCCTAATAAAGATTTCAGGATGGAACAACTTGCTTCTATTGATCCAGTCTATGACCTTGAACCTCTTTTTGATGACTGTAATTATGCTTATTCTGAAGATAAAGTTGTTTCCAGTGATAGCTATATTGTCAACTTTATTCAAAGTGCTACTGAAAGTTATTATGAGAGAGGGAAACATGGTTTTATGTATCTCAATGATGTTAAGTTTCCCCGTTTTATTTTGAAAGCCTTAAAGTTGCATCTGTTTTGTCTTCCTATGCTTGTGGCTTTTTGTTTCAACAATTCGGTTTCTCATGATACTCCCATGCATAGGAAGTGGGTTAGACTCAAGTTTGTTGGTTATTTGCTTCTTGATGCTCTCTTTCACTTCAAATATATATATCCTATGTGAGCATCCTTGACTCAAGCCTAACTTAAAGGCATTAAAGAAAAGTACTTGTTCAGAGATAACCCTAGAGTTTTGTCGAGTCTCGGAAGTTATTACTTCAGTAATAATCGCTCCTGATCCTTTTTGTTTTGGTTTTTGTGTCCAGTTCAACTACTTTTATGAAGTAGAGGAGTTGCGAAAAGTGGCTGTCCTGGGACAGATTTTTGTGCCGTATTGTAAAAACTCGTGAGGGAGCTCAGTAATTCGGATGGAGCTGAATGTTTTAGAGCTTGTTCTCCAGGTTGTTACCCAACTTTCATTAGTTCTGCACTTTTTGATTTGAGCAACAGAAGGCCTTCTAAAAAATCAATCTTTACCTGCTGGTTTGTTTTGACAGATTTCTACCATCCTTTGCATTTGCCTCTTTTAGAAGCTTTTGTGTTGATGGGTTTTCAGTTGAAGTGTGTACCAAAGGTTTATTGCTTTTTCTTAACTAATGTTGTTTTTGAGTTTGTGCAAGTGTTTTGTATGAAGGAAATTTTTAGGAGAAGGAGAAAGGAATTTGCAGAGTTCGTCTTTGAATAGGTAAAAGTGGTGAAAACAGAAGGTTCGTGAAACTCAATTTTTTATATTTTTGATGTTTTTAATACATAAGGGAAGTTATGAGACAAAGCTAAAGAGGAAACGGATCCCGGGGTGGACAAACCCACCCCAAGCGCGGGCCCCAGCCTGGCCACGCCTGAGGGGGGTGTCCCCTCCCCGAACTCCGTCTCCGTCTCGTTTCCGTGTCAAAACCTTCCTTGTGCATTGAAACTTCGTAATATATAATCCCCCGGGCCCGAGGTTCGTGCGTAGTGTTCTCGTCGTGTTTTTGTTTCGATCTGTTTCTGTCAAGAAATATTCTCAAGTTTAGAGAACCATGGCCTCCGCCGATGACAAAGGACAGAAGCCCGAGGAAGAAGAACCTCAAGTACCCAAGGGGGAGGAGATTCCGGGAGGATATGAAGGTGACATGGAGGAGGACAAGCAACCAGACACTCGCACTACCGTCGCAAGCATTGGTTTGGTGGCACGACCTACCAAGCTTAAGAGGACAGCATGGATGTCCATAGGAGGGAAACCTCCACGTCCCTTCTACAATCCACAGTCATCTCCTCCACGTAACAAGAGACCCTTCCATACACTTGTACATGGATATCAATATCAACATGTGCCCAAAGGGAACTTGCCTTCGGTTTGGGATATGCGTCGTTCTAACAATGCAGAGAAGGATCATGCTAAGGATGAAGAGTGGGGAAATAATAACAAGAACTGGGATTCTCAGACCTACATGATCATGAACCGTATAGAGCAAAACTTGGAGATAATTCGTACTCTCACTTTTGAGTTCGAGGAGTTGAGGAAACTTATTTAAGAGCTTATCAAGAGAACACCACCATCACCAAAGGATTGATTCGTCATCAGGTTTGGCATCCCCTTGGCTTGTTCCAAGCTTGGGGGAGTGCCACGGTATCACCACCACTATCTTTCATATTTTACCTTTCTAGTGGATTCATATCTGTGGTAGAGAAGTTATCTTATATTTTGGTTTGCATGTGGAAGTATCTCTCCTTTAGTTGATTATCTATGTATCCCTTGGTGTGAGTGCCTTTATTGAATATTAATGAGAAGTCTCATCTTTTACTTCTTGCACTTCTTATTTTAGTTTGCAATCTTTATTATATGATGGATCTTGTTGATCAGTATTGGCACCACTTTGGGAGCATCAAGTGGATCTAAATTGGTTTTGGCAAACCGAGTTCTGGTCAGTAGCAACAATTTTTTGAGGTTTGAAAGAAAAAGAGAAAGAAAAAGCTTACAGGTATTTGGTATCATTTGTTTTCTTTCTTGTTGGCTCATAAGTTTAGTATTCTTTATTTAAGATCTTTTGTGTCTTCAAGGAAGATTGCATGTTTGGATTTATTACTTGTACTCCCTCCGACCCATTTTAATTGACTTGGATTTGTTAAAATTTGGATGAATCTAGACACCATTTAGTATATAGGTTCATCCAAAATTTGACAATTCCAAGTCAATTAATATGGGTCGGAGGGAGTATGTTTTCTTGTTTCTTTCAACTCTCTTGCTTGCTACCCAGCCTTGCTAGCCAAAAACCTATTTTGAGAAGGCATACTTCTCATGTTTCCAAATCCTTTGAACCAAACCTTTGCCACTTGTGTCCACCATATCTACCTAGTAGCTATTGCTATTCCAAGCAAATTCTCAAACTTCATCTACCTTCCGAATTAAAAAGTATTTTGTTATGTGAAAACTAGTTAGTAAAGCTCTCACGAACTTGATGGCACACTTTATTTCCTTGCCCCTAATAAACTTGAACCATTGTGGACATCGAAGTTGTATATGCTCGCATCTAAACGTTGGGATTAGCAGAACCATGCTATCATGGGGAACGTTTTCAACATTGCACTTGTACCCTGTTGTACATTGTTGATATCGTGCTCTTTTGTCTATGGATGTCATTGGTGTGAAATGAGAGGGGAACTTGTGAGTCCATGGAGTATGTACTTTGCGTTTGAGAAACGCCTGGGCCGCTAGCCTAAGCCATGCCTAATCATGGTGGAAACTTGCAGAACCACCATAGTGAGCATTCTATGAAGCATCCTCAATAAAAATCTATACACATAGTAAATAAAAAGATCGCTGAGATGCTCACTGTCTGCTTGCCTTGTCATTTTGGTTATGGGAAAGCTCATGTACCATGTGCAAGGGGTACCCCGTTGGCGGTTCTCGATGATATGCAAGTACTTACAATGACAAGAACTTGCCTGGGCCCAAAAGTTGAGTAGCATGAGGAGTGTCCCTCATATTCATGGGACATGAGATTGCCAACTTATATTTCATCAAGCATATACTCCATCTTTGTTCACTTTAACCTTAACCATCTCAAAGATGCTTATGATAGGGGCAATGAGGTCTTAAAGCTATTAAGTACCATAATCTTTTGGAAGCTCTTTATGACTTGTAATCCCCGCTTCCCTCTATGAAGGGACCTTTCTCCCACTTCCAAGTTGAGTCAGTAAACCTACTTCCTCTCTATCTCCAGCAAGCATTTGAGTTGTTGTGTTTCAAGCATTCATATGATGATTTATTTAATCATGTTATTTATCTTCCTTGTTTGCACAAAACTCTTATCTATTGAGTATTACTTTGAAAGCCTTCACTTGTGAAAATCCTTTTTGAGCAAAGAGTGCTCCTGTTTTGAAACTTCTACAAAAAGCTTGTTGTGAAACTGTTTGCCAGGTGTTCTTTGACCAAGAACAAGTTTGCCAATTCCAATTATGATTTATCTTTATGCATCTCTATTGTGACTGTTGTGCTTGGTTGCAAGCTAAGTTATATAATGGTGAGTTGTTTTCTTCTATGAGTTGTACCATGGTAAGTGTGATGCTTCTTGTTCATATTCTTTTATCGACACTTCACTCCATAAACCTGTGGACATGTTTACTGAGCTCAGTATTCGCTTAGGGACAAGCGAAGTCTAAGCTTGGGGGAGTTGATACGCCCAATTTGCATCACCATTCTATATCATAATTTACCTCTATTCATTGATATTTGTCTTATTATGAGGTATTACTTATGGCTTTTCATCTATTTATGCATGTTGGATGATTCTTGGAGGATGGACTGCCGGAGTCTAGATTCTGATGGAAAAGAAAGTGTTTCGGTGCAATTTCACGAAGATCATAAAAATACCAGAAAAATATGGAAACATATTATTTCACCAGAAGATGAAGGAAGCCAGAAGGAGGAGCGAAGGGGGGCTGCAGGGCACCCAAACCCCCTAGGCATGGGCCCACCTGAGGCCGCGCCCGGGGTGGGTTTGGCCCACCTGCTCGGCCTCCGACTCTCCCCCTTCACCTATAACTTCCCCTCGGAACCCTAATACATGGGGGGCGACCACAGATAGATTTCCGTCGCCTCTGGGGGGCGGAAAACACCGAGAGAGAAAGATCTCTCCGGCAGACAGATTTCTGCCGAGGGAATTCTGTCTGCCGGGGGAATTACTTCCCGGAGAGGTGAGACCATCGCCATCAACACCATCATCAAGCTAGGCTTCATCGGGATCAACATCATCATCATCCACGCCATCATCCCCACCAGCACCATCATCACCACTCCGTCTTGCTGTAACAATTGTGTTGGATATTGCTTTAGTTCTTAGGGGAAACTTTCCCGGTGTTAATTACTATTGTAGTTGATGCTTTTGAGTGGAACCATTGGATTATTGTTTATGTTCAGATTGTTATCCATTATCATATCATCCTTGATCTTGATCCATATGATGTCTTGTGAGTAGTTCGTTGTGTTCTTGAGGACATGGGAGAAGTCATGTTATCAGTAGTGAATCTGTGATGAGTTATTATTCAATGGTCTAGTATTTAAGTTGTGGTGCTATTCTTCTAGTGGTGTCATGTGAACGTCGACTACATGACACTTCACCATTTATGGGCCTAGGGGGATGCATTGTGTATTTGGATACTAATCGCGGGGTTGCTGGAGTGACAGAAACCTGAACCCCCGTTAGGACACCTTTGCACAAGGGAGTGTAGAATCTCAGAGTTTAAGGCTATGGTTAGATTTATATCTTAATTACTTTCTTGTAGTTACGGATGTTTGTAGGGGGTTTAATCACAAGTATGTATTAGTCCTAGGAAGGGCACTATGTTAGCACAGGTTCACCCACACAACACTTATGAACACCAGAAAAGAGTACTCATCTATTTGCAGCAAAAACACTTGACAGAATTCCCATGTGTCCTCGAGAAAGTTTGGTCCTTATAAGTATTTCCACCGGCTTGTCCTTTGCTAAGAAAGGATTGGGCCACTTGCTCCGTTTGTCCGTTACTTCTGTTACTTGCTCTTTGTTTTGTTGTCTTATCATAAAACCACTAAAAATCCGTTTGCTAAGTATTCACAGGGATTTCCTGCTCCATACCACTGTTCAGCACCTTCTGCTCCTTCTTGGGATCGACACTCCTATTTATCGAAAGTACTACGATACACCCCCTATACTTGTGGGTCATCACCGATCCGCCAAATGATTCCTTTCTTTAGTAATTCTAGCCCATGGACTATCCCCTGCCAAGTCGGTGACTGGTTCTTGATAAAAGCCGTATCAAGCAAATGACCAGAGGGGTAGTACCTAGCTTTTTAGGAGGCAAGCACAGAGACTTCCGGGGTAGTGAATCAAACGCCAAGATTGTTTCGCCAGGAGAGCCTGGTTATAAACTCAGAGATCCCGAAAACCATTGCCTCCATAATTTTTTGGTCTGGCCACTTTATCCCACGATAGCCGGTGCATTTTCCTCTTATTAACTTCATTACCCCCAGAAAGTTCGAATGATCTGTTCCAAATCATCAATGAGCCCCAGCGGGAATCTGAACACACCCATAGCATATGTCGAGACTGATTGCAAGACTGATTTTATGAGAGTATTTTTCGCTCTCCTGTGGACATATACTTCTCAGACCAATCACTTGCATGTTTTGAAATTTTTCCTTTGGTAGACTTGAACTTGCCTTTTGATATTCTGCCTTCAGGGACCGGCAGCCCTAGGTATTTTTTTTGAAAACACGTAGTCTCATATTTCAGGATGTATTTTATTTCATTTTGCATAGCAGCAGTACAACGGTCCCCATACAATATGGAGCATTTGCCAAGACTGACCAACTATCCAGTGGCATGTTCATACCGATCAAGGATGGACTTGATTACTCTTGCCTGGTCCATCGAGGCTTCGAAGAATAGAAGACTATCATCAGCAAAAAATAGGTGGGAGATGCTCGGTGCACGACGCCAGATAAACAACTCACGAAGTGAAGACGCCTCGATTTCCTTCCGAATAAGACAAGAGAGACCGTCAGCAACAAACAGGAATAGGTACGGCGAAAGAGGATCACCTTGGCGAATACCACGGGAGGGGGTGAAGGAGTCCAACATGTTTCCGTTAAAGCGAACTGAATAACAAACGGTCGTGATGCAAGCCATCACCCACCAAATCCATTGTCTCTGAAAGCCCAACTTTGCTAAAACCCCTTCCAAGAACCTCCAGTCCACACGATCATACGCTTTAGCCATATCCAATTTGTACGCACATAATTTTTTACAAGCTACTGAGCCATGCTGAATCGAGTGTATGCGCTCAAAGGCCATAAGAGCATTATCTGTAATGAGGTGTTCAGGAATAAACACACTCTAGGTTGGTGAAAAAATATCCTGAAGAAGAGGCCTTAATCTATTCACCAAGAATTTAGATACAACCTTGAAGATGACATTACATAGGCTTATTGGCCTGAATTCCTTTATGTGTTCAGGATCATTCTTGTTTGGAATCAAGACTATTGCTGTGTCATTTACCGTCTCAGGCATGACACTGGAAGAGAAGAATTGCTGCACAGCCTGTATAACATCATCCTTTAGAAGTCCCCAGTTTCTATGTAGAAAACGAGCTAGAAAACCATCGGGGCCTGGAGCCTTTAACGGGCCGATCTGGAAGAGTGCATCACTAATTTCCTTCTCAGTATAGGGGACACATAGCTTCTCATTCAACTCAGCGTCCACACAGCTTCTCATAGCATTAATGATGAGAGTCGGGTCAACGCTATCCTCACGCGTGTATAGCTTCTGAAAAAAATTTGTAGCCATATTCTGCATCTCCTCTAGGTCAGAAGTCCATGTTCCATCATCTCTTTTTAAGTGTCGAACCCTGTTCTTCCGCCGCCTCTAGGAAGCCCGATGGTGGAAGTACTTGGTATTGCGATCACCCTCTCTCAACCATGTTGCTTTTGATCCTCTAGCTTTTGTCAATGCTTCATAAATATCATTCGTTGAAGTAATCTTGCGACAAAGACATACCCGCATCATCACTAGCAGACCCTTATCCGTCCAGACTGTAAAACACATATAAGGGCCAGGAAAAATACGTTTGTTTCATCCGTGCGGGCTGGAATGTAACAGACACCTTATATGCAAATCACAAAACATAATATTGTCATTTTATGGTTTACATATACGGTGTCTGTCTGGGTATAAATCGCGTAACCCCTTATAAATAAAACACAAATGACACAAATTAAGCAATTTCGACGGTTGTAAACATTCAAACGCGACAATTAAGGAAGTTTAACAAAGTTTCTTGCAAGCACATCGCACAAGAACATGCAAAATATCACATATGACCATAGAAATGGTGATAATCAAGCATCGGCACCGCCACCCCCATTTGCCGTAGCATCACCACTGCCACCACCACTTGCCAGACTGATTTGTGAAGTCGTTGATCGAAGCTTGGTTGATGTCCACCGCATTCTCATTCAACAAATTCACAGACGATGTTGGAACATCGTGCAAATCGGAGCTACACAATGCAGTTAAAACAATTTTACCAAGACATGGAAAAATCGAAAAACTTCTGAAGGGGAATTGTTCATACCTCGCAGCGGCGCCCATGGCTACTTTGGCGGCTTCTTTGGAGGCTTTGGCCTTTTGGGCAGGCGTCTCCGAGGGGTTCCGCTTCTGTTGGGCCACCGCGTTCTTCGGCTTATTCACTCCCGGCTGCTTCTTCTAGGCATTAGCGGTGGGAGTAGGGCTGGCGGCGGGAACTGTGGTGACAGTGGGAGTGGGTCTGCCACCTAACTGGATGACGACAGAACCCTTCTGCTTTTGCATCGAGGCTCAGCCATTCGCCGGTGCGGGAGCAAGTGGGACGGTGGCGACGGCAGTAGCCATATCTGATGGAGGCGGTGGAGGAGTCGCCTGCGCCGGCGCGACCTCCCTAGGGCTGGGCACGACTGCTGGAGGTCAATGGCGTCGGTCGGGCGGTGCAGCGAAGCCGGGTGGGCCAGGGAAGGGAGATTGACGGCGGCGGCGGAAAGAATGGCACGGCAGAAATTTCACTCCTGCCAACGCAAAGCATGATAAGGGTTGGGGTTAGGACGACGTCGGGTCGGAAGTGAAACCTGGGTATCTATGGCCGGGGAGGTGTTTTTGTCGGGCCCCTTAAAAAATTGTATGGGCCAGGATGTTTCGCGGTGTCAGCTCGGGCCACTTTTTCCGACCCAAACTATAAAGTGGCGGTTATTATATGATTTCGGGACGGATAAGGAATCTATTAGAAATGCTCCAAGATATGTGGAGTATCTTTCATGCAGGTCTCACCTTTTTTCTTCAAAACGAGTGGACCCAGTCTCTTGCATCAAGTGATGCACACAAATTTTTATTAACAAAGTATCATTCAGAGTTATTACATCTCAAGGATCAACTAGAATTGATACATGAATCAACCAGTGAAAGAATAATAACATATAGCAACTAGACATCCTAGAGTCGACTAATATGCTTTCAATCAGCCTTATTGAAAATATCATGCATGACCATTAATAGACGACTAGATCCAGAAAAACCATAACATCCCGTTGCTCCAAAAGTTGAAGGTACGCCCGTAGCTGTACTCAATGCGCCACTATATGAATTGACCTTTAAAAAGTTGGAAGTTCTATCCTTGTTAAGCACTAAGTCATTTCTACATTTTCATATAGACGAACCTAAGGCCAAGACACCTATTTATATTCTAGCCTTTGATTTGGTGCCTCCTTTATTCAAGTAATTTCTAAACATTTTTGTAATATTTAATGGTCTGGTAGATCAAACCCTAACCCTAACCCTAAACCCTAAACCCTAAACCATAATAGTCTAGCAAAAGGACATGAGATGAGTAAGTGCTCCACCGTCTCTTGAGAGGCACGGAAGCAACACTTGGTACACCCACCCACCCTAATTCCGTTTTGCAAAAATATATTTTATGAGTAAAACCTTGTTACTAAGAAACCACATGAAATTTTAATTTTTCGTGGAATTTTTAACTTTCATAAACAATTACATAGAAAATGAGTATGCAGTCACAAGATCTTCATACATAGATTTTACCAAGGAAACATCGTTAGCTATTAGCCTCCAAACAAATTTGTGTAGCTCATTAGTTAATTGAACCATCATTACCTCTGACATAAGTAAAACCATGTTGTCCACTTATCGCCATTTAGTACTCTCATGAATCCAATATTCAGAGTATCTTGAGATAGAACATGTGCAACCCTTACATTTTTTGCATTTCACAATGCTATATAATGATGGATATTAGTGTGCTAACAATGTATCACCAAACCATGTATCTTCTGAGAACCTTGTAGTGGAGACAACTCCAACTCCAGTTTTGAAATGACCTCCTTGACCCTCATAAATATTTTCAAAAAGGTGAATGGGTAGGTTTTGCCTCTACTTCTAATAATAATGTCTTAAGAGAAAGATACTTATTATGCAGCAACCATGCCACATTCCCATTTTTATTAGGGATTTCTATTTTCGTGACCTTGGTTCGTTATTTGTATTCATTTTTCCCTAGCCGCTTAACTTTTCCTCACTTTTCCCCTTCCCCTATTCTAAAACCTTTGCAGACGCACAGATGGAGGGTTGTCGTCAGGTCAAAGGCCTTGACCATTACATGCTTTGTGCTTTCATGACTTGTTTTTTTACAAGATTATTTTTCATAGGAAGTGAGTTAGACTTAAATTTGTTTTATATTTTCTTCTTGATGCTCTATTTTACTTCAAATTCATATTTCCTCCGTGAGCATCATCGAAATTATCATGCCTATCTTAATGGCTATAAAGAAAGAGCTATTGGGAGACAACCCATTATGTTTTTGCTTTCAGTTTATTTTTGTTTTGTTGAGTCTTGTAAGTTATTGACTCTGTGATAACCTCTCCTTATCCTTTTTATGTGGTTTTTGTGCCAAGAATAATCTCTAATGAGAGAGAAATAAGATTTGTGGAAGTTGTTGTCCCGAAACATATTTTTGAGCTTCACTGTAAACATTCGTCAAAAATCCCTGTATGTTGGATTGAGTTGTAAATTTTTGTGCTTATGCCCCAGGTTGTTATATAACTTTTTTTAGTTCAACACTTTTCGATTTGAGCAACATAAGATGTTCGAAAAAATTGGTTTTTATCTGTTGGTCTGTTTTGACACATTTCTGCCATTATTTTTATTTGCCTCTTAATCAGTCTCTTTTTGAGTTCTCTTTGATCACTTGAGCTTTTACGAGGAATTGCTACAATAGCTTGTGTTTTAATGGATTTTTTACTTGTGTTGAAACTGAACCCAAAGACTTATTATCTTGAATACACTAATATTGCTAATAAAGAATTGTGTGAAGTTTTGTATGAAGGAAATTTACAAGTGTAGGTGAAGAATGATGTGATGAGATGAATAATGGACAAAAGATCAAGCTTGGGGATGCCACCTGTGTCACCCCAAGAAATATTCAAGAGGTACAGGCATCAAACCTTAGGGATGCCCAAGGCATCCCCTCTTCATCAATAAAAATCTCAGGTTTTCTTTTTAGACACTTTATTTTTATTGCTTCATGCACTATTGTGTTGTTCTTGGAGTGTCTTTGTTTTTATTTTTAGTTTTATTTTGCTTGGTTTTCTGCAAAAAGTTGGTTGGATCCCAGCACACTTATTTTGGAGAGAGACACACTCTGTTTTCATTGATTAGAACACTCTAGTTTTCATTCTTATTGTCTTGTGAGTGTTCTCTTTTGCTAGAACTGTGTTTAGCCTTAGTTTTCTTGTGCTTTCAGCTTAGAACTTTTTAGTTCTTCTTTGTGGATTTGTGAGACAAGCTCACTTATCTTTGTTGATTATTATCTTTGTGAGTTGTTTCAAATAAGTCGATTGGTGTTGGAAGAGAGTAGGAAGCTTCATGTTTAAGTGGTACAAAAGGGAGCTTGCTTTGACTGTGTCTTAGGCTTTATCATGTCATGTTTGATGTTGCTTTGACCATATGCTTAGTGATTATTGATGTAGCATGACTTATTCCAAACAATTGAGATTGCTTAATGTGCCTTGAAAGAATCATGCGTTGTTTTAGCATACAAAAGCATAATATTGTGGTATTCTCCTTTGATGCTTTGTCTGGGTTGACTTGGAACATGCTTAAACCATGTTAAGACTATGAACCGGTCACCTTATCCTCTATGATCATTTAGTTTTTGACTTGTGGTATCACTTTATGCTTTGATTAATAATGTTTTGTCGCTCCGCATGATTATGGCCATTATTGCTCTCTTAGTTGGTCGCTCCCAGTCTTTTGCTAGCCTCCACCTGTACTAAGTATGAGTTCTACTCATGCATCCAACTCCCTAGAAACCAAGTTATTCCAAAGGTACCACTATAACCTCCTATGCATGGTGTGTTACACCATTCCAAGTATATTCATGTTTTTATCTACCTTCCAAATTAAACTTTTGGTATGTGAAAATTAGTGATTAAATATCTCACAAACTTGATGGCACACTTTACTTTCTTGCACTTAATAAGTTTAAACCATTGTGTCATCTATGTTGTCTACATGCTTGCACTTATAAGTTGGGAATTAGTAGAACCATGTTTTCATGGAGAATGCTTTCAACACCTGTACATATTACCCAGTTGATATCATGATGTTTTGTTTATGGATGTCGGCGGTGTGAAATAAAAGGGAAGCTTGTAAGTCCATGGAGTATTATATATGTGTTAGAGAAACGCCTGTGCGGCTAGCCTAAGCCATGCCTAATCATGGTGGAAACTTGCAGCATAACCATAGTGAGCAATCTGTGAAGCATCTTCAGAAAAAAAAAGAAAAAAAAGAAAAAAAGAAGCACGATACCCATGGTAAATAAAAAGATCGCTGAGATGCTCATTGTTTTTTGCCTTGTCATTATGATATGGGATAGCTCATGTGTCATGGGGCAAGGGGTACCCCATTGGCGGTTATCTATGATACACATATACTTACAAATGACAAGAACTTGCTTTTGACTAAAGTTGAGTAGCATGAGGAATGACCCTAGTACTCAAGGGACATGAGATTGCCAACTTATGATTTGTCAAGCATATACTCCATATTTGTTTCACTTTAACCTTAATCACTTCAATATGCTTATGATAGGGGCAATGAGAGCTGAAAGCTAATAAGTACCATAATTTTTTGAAGCTCTTTATGAAACTTAAAATCCTTGCTTCCCTCCGTGAAGAGCCTTTCTTCTTACTTTTATGTTGAGTCTCCATCTTCTATCTTTATGCACCAATTAAGAGAGCATAGTTGTTATTCTTAGTTTCATGTGCATTGTCCCAAAACTTATTGATTGATTCATCATGTTGATATTGCTTGTTCTTGAACTATTTGTATCTAGTCACCCTTATGAACTTTGAAGGTGTCCTATGCATTTATGTTTTGCTATTCCATGAGGGACAAGCTAAATACCACTCCTGCTATGTTTTCTGTATGTGAAATAAACAAACGTCTTTCAAATGCATTGTTACTCATGACCTTTGTCTGTACCTTTTCATGTTACAACATAGTTGCTATGTCTTATTGTTAGAACCTCATCTTGCATGCTCATGTTTAGAGTACTTTGATCCCAGCTATCAATGCTTTACAAATACCTTGATCAAGATTGTGATGGTGCATGTCACCTAAAAAATTATTCTTTTTATCACTTACCTACTCGAGGACGAGTAGGAGTTAAGATTGGGGATGCTTGATACGTCATAAACATATCTATAATTTTTTATGCTCCATGCTTGTTTTATATCATCTGTCTTATGTTTTGTCTACACTTTGAGGTATTTTTATACATTTTCTGGGACTAACCGATTAACAAGATGCCGTAGTGCCAGTTTCCTGTTTTCTGCTGTTTTTTTTCAAAAAAGCCAGAAAATAAATATTCTCGGAATTGGATGGGACAAAATACAAATTCAATATTTTACCGGAGCAGACACGGAGTCCAGAGGAGAGACAAGGAGGCGCAACGAGGCGGCCACTCCTAGTGGTGGTGCGGGTCCCCCTGGCCGCACCAGCCCCTGGTGTGGGCCCCTCGGGCACCCACCGAAGTTGCCCTTCCGCCTATATAAAGCCCCCGATGCAGAAATCCTAAAAGAACCAGCCTCCATCCATGAAAAGTTCTGTAGCACCGCCGCTACCGAAGAGGAGATTCGGGGGACAAAAGTATCTGTTCTGGCACCCTGCCATTGATCTCCACCACCATCTCCATCGCCGTTGCTGATCCCCATGATGAGGAGGGAGTAGTTCTTCCACAAGTCTAAGGGCTCTACCGATAGTTATGTGTTCATCTCTCTCTCTCTCTATGCGTGATCTTATTATGATCACGAGATTTGTAATCAAGTAGATCTACTCTGCTACTCAAGTGCTTTAATTGTAATCTCTGGTTATCCCCAAGTGTTTGAAGTTGACAATGTGCACACCGTGTGGCACTTAGGCTAAAGATTACATAAATACTTATCATGAGTTAGATTTTGAGTTGGATGTCACTATCAAATTATGGTGTTTGTTGGAACCATCTAGCACTCAAGATGGGGAATGCGAACTTTATGGAGTGCTTTTGTAACCCTACCGTGGATTAGAGTTGTCCAACCGGAGAGTAGTTCAGAGTAGCATAATGAAGAGAATATATTTATTGAGAGTGTTCACTAGTGAAAGTATGATCCCTAGACCTTATTTCTAAGTATTGAAACACCGTTTACAACTAATTCTGTTACATGTTTGCTTGCTGCCATCTTTATTTTAGATTACAATTACCACATATAATCATCCATATTACTTGTATTTCACCATCTCTTCGTCGAACTAGTGCACCTGTACACCTGACAAGTGTATTGGGTGTGTTGGGGACACAAGAGACTTATTGTATCTTGATTGTAGGGTTTCTTGAGAGGGATACCTTTGACCACTTACTCCATGAGTTCGATAAACCTTGGGTGATCCACTTAAGGGAAACTTGCTTCTGTTTTACAAACCTCTGCACTTGGAGTCCCAACACTGTCTACAAGAATAGAAGCGTGCGTAGACATCAGACCCACACCCTGCCCTGGCGCGGCCTAGGGTGGACCCGCGCCAGGGGGTGTGGCCACCCTGTGGCGCCCCTTCGTCTCTCCTCTAGACTTCGTGTTCGCTCCGGTAAAATATTGACTTTGGATTTTGTCCCGTCCAATTCCGAGAATATTTCCTTACTAGCTTTTTTGAAACCAAAAAACAGCAGAAACCAGGCAACTGGCACTATGGCATCTTGTTAATAGGTTAGTTCCAGAAAATGTATAAAAATACCTCAAAGTGTAGATAAAACATAAGACAAGGGATATAAAACAAGCATGGAGCATAAAAATTATAGATACCTTTACGACATATCAAGCATAAGACGAGCAGGTAAGTGATAAAAAGAATAAATTTTGAGGTAACATGCACCATTACAATCTTGATCAAAATATTTGTAAAGCATTGATAGATGGGATCAAAGTACTCTAAACATGAGCATGAAACATGTAGTTCTAACAATAAGACATAGCAACTACGTTGAGCATGAAAAGGTACAAACAAAGGTCATGAATAACAATGCATTGAAAGACGTTTGTTTGTTTCACATATAGAAAACATAACATAGTGGTATTCAGCTTGTCCCTCATGAAATAGCAAAACATAAGTGCATAGGACACCTTCAAAGTTCATAAGGGAGACTAGATACAAATAGTTCAAGAACAAGCAATATCAACATTATGAATCAATCAATAAGTTTTGGGACAATGCACATAGAACTAAGAATAACAACTATGCTCTCTTAATTGGTGCGTAAAGATAGAAGGTGGAGACTCAACATAAAAGTAAAAGAAAGGCCCTTCATGAAGGGAAACAAGGATTTCAAGTTTCATAAAGAGCTTCCAAAAATTATGGTACTTATTAGCTTTCAGCTCTCATTGCCCCTATCATAAGCATCTTGAAGTGATTAAGGTTAAAGTGAAACAAATATAGAGTATATGCTTTACAAATCATAAGTTGGCAATCTCATCTCCCTTGAGTACGAGGGTCGTTCCTCATGCTAGTCAACTTTAGTCACAAGTAAGTTCTTGTCTGTCACATCCTAAAATTTTCCAAATTTTTAAATGTGAAAAATAAATAAACAAAAGAAATGATTGTTGAAATTTAGGGTGAAAAGAAACTTTTTGTTTCTAAAATAAAACATCAAAACCCTTCTTGAACAAAATTTGAATAAAAGGGAATTCAACAAAATTTCAATCAAGCGAAATGCATTCATCAATGAATGTATCTTGAAGTTTAAACACTTGGAAAAGTTAAACCAAAACCCTAAAACCCTAAAGGAATAATTCATTTCCAAGATCTCTCTAAGACTATGGATTTGATCCATACAAAAATTTGTCAACAAACATTTATAAATGATCAAGAATGATAAATAAAAATATTATAAAACCATAGAAATTGGTTTCACTAAATTTTGAGCCATAGATAAAAACTTATGAATTTAATAAGTTAAAAGGAAATATTTTCCAAGGCTAATAAAAGCTCCTATCTAAATCCATACCAAATCTTGAACAAAGTGATCCTAAAAGTATTTGAAAAGATAAAAAAATATTAAATAAAACTTAACAAATTGGAATCACCAATTTTGGATCGTTAAATAAAAATATGGATTTTATAAGGCAAAGAAAGAAAGAAAGAAAGAAAGAAATAAGGAATATTTAAAAGCCAAATTAAATCTTGGCCAAATCCATAAGCAAATGGAATAAATATAATCCAAATAAAATAAAGGGATAAATAATATTCAAATAAAAATATATGGGATTAAACCATATTCAAATGTTATTTAAATGGAAGACAAAATCCCTAATAGAAATGATTAATTAAATCATGAGAAAATAATAAATTGGAATTTGCCAAAGTGGATTAAAAGTTATTTAATTAACTTAAAAAAAGAATAAAAGAATTGTTTGAATAAAATTTATATGGAATTAAAACCATATTTTATTTTATTTGAATAAAGACAAATGCCCAAATTAAATGATTAATAAATCATATTAGAAATATTTCAAATAATTCAAAGTGAATTGTTTGCACTATTGAATAAATAAAATCTACTGAAAAAGGTTTGATGAAAATTAGAATTCAAATAAGAGTTTGAATTTATATTTAAAATCGTATTTGAATAAAGGCAAGTGCCTATTATAAATAAATATTAAACCATAAATGAATAAAAGAATTATTCCAAAAATGGTCTTTAAAATACATGTTTAAACAGAATAGAAACTTACTAAAAGTGTGGAAAAGTTTTGAATTGAAATATGTGTTTGAAACATTTGAATAAATTCAAAACAGAATAAAAGAAATAGAAAAAGAAAAAGAAACAGGAAGGAAAAATTAGAGAAAACAACTCAGCCCAGAACCTGGCCCAACTAAGCCCAGCTAGCCCATCTCTCTTTTTCTCCCCGCAGAAAACGATTCGCACCAAAACACTTACCCGCACTGTCCCTGACAACAAGGCCCCACTTGCCAGACCGTCTTCCTCACCCCACGACGGTGGCGACGATACAGGAGGTAGGGAAGGAAGGGGAGATGCTCACCGGGTTTAGGAGGTCACGGCGATGCTCAACGTGTTGCGTTTTCATCGAGGGGCGTACTGGAGCGGAGGGGATTGCTCGCCGGAGTGGGGAACGGCGTCAGGCGGCTCTGTTCGTTGTCGGGGGCGACGTTGTAGATCACCCTAAGACAAGATAGGGGCATGGTCAGATGCGGGCGAGTGTGGGATTCATGTGAGCATGATCGAGAGGGTTCGGGTGGACGGAGGTTACCTGGGGAGTTCGCCGGAGTGTCAGTGAACGGTGGCGGCGCTCAGACGTTGTCGAAGCCGAGGCTCTGGGGCGAGCGCGGATGAACGGAAGGCACTGACAGATGCGCCTGGGACTGGGGATCACAGCTGTGTGCTCAGGGAGGCAAGGGGCGTGTAACATCCCAAAAATACCAAACTTAGATCATCAAATTCTAATCATCAAGATTAGGGTTAACAAAAACTTTTCTAACTAAACCCATGAATGCATTCATATCTGTATGCATAGTTTTTGAATTTCTTTAAAACCACTTTGTTTGTGTGATCCATTGCTTGTAAAATGTTTCTTAGATGAAATAAACATCATCTAAAACATTTCCCACACCTTTCCTAAAGACAAGTAAATCAAAACAAATATATTAAGTGAATGGTCATTTTGGCCAATTTAACTCCCATGCCTACTTTGGCTGTCTCAAACTTTCAGAACCTAACAGAAACTTTTCTGGATCTTTGCACCCCTTGAATGTACTCATAACAAGGTATCAAGGCCCACCTTGTGATCATCCAGAAACTTTCAAATGCATAGTTTAAATGACATTTCAAAATTGAATCTTCTTCATATGGGAAGATCCCACTTTTTCAAAACCCACTCAAACAAGCTCAACTTTCAAAACCCAAGCATCTGCAGACTCACCAGCACCAATCTAGCAGACCCACCAAAATTCATTTCAAAATTCAAAACTTGATTTCATGCGGCCATTTCATCAAACAGGTTGCAGACACAAATCAAACATAACAACAAACACTATAGTGTGAAGTGATTCTTGCTTAACTTGTTCCCTAGTTAGCTCACACACAACTCAGTAGATCATCTAGAAAGATTAGCCCAACACTAGCACCCCTGTGAGCTTGCCATTGCCATTAATGGTGAACAGCCGAGCACACCCATGTCACCCCATTGTGGACAGCAAGCTAGGAGCAGCAGCAAGCCTAGCCAATGTGGGAGGCAGCCCACCGCCCACCGCCACTCACTGTCCCAGCCAAGCGTTGCCAAGCCATGGACCACGCGCACAAGACGCGCCAGACCATGCCGGCGTGCGCCAGCGCCACCTCGACCATCACCACGTCACATCCGCGCCCGCGTGCACACACACGATCACCACCGACCCAGATTACAGCCACCGCCATGTACCGAAGTCGCCGCCGCCAAGGCAGCAAGCACCGCCTGCTCTAGACCAAACCACACCGCCCCATGCCTCGCGACCATGTTGTTGAGCATCGCCAGAGACAAAGACCGCCCCTACCTGCGTGCCCATGCCTTTAGCCATCAGAACGTCGCCCCCGACGAGCTCACCGTGCGCCCCGACGGTCCCCTCGCTCGACTATAAATAGAGGCCACCCCCGCACGAATTCATCACACCATCTCACTCCCCTCTCCTCGCTGATCGTGCCACACCATTACCAGAGCAAGGCAAGCACCACCTCGCCGGAATTTCACTGGAGCCTGCCGCTGCCGGAGAAGAAAGGAGCCAGCGATTGGAGCCACCCCAGGAGCTGTCGCGACCACCCCTAAGTTCGCCGTCGTCGACTTCGTCGTTCGCCCGCCTCGCCGACCCTCGCCAGTACCCCGGTGAGCCCCCAGCGACCCTCACTGTCCGTGCTAGGTTTCATTCTCGCCGGAGTTGTCTCGCGTCGACGATGACTCCCAGGCTGGATTAGAACTAGATCGAACGATCCACGTTGCCCCATACCGCTTCGCCCAGCCCCGTGTCACTGACGAGTGGGGACACCCACTTACGCAGCCCGAGGGAGCACTGCGCTTAGCAGGCTGGCCCGTTAGATTTTCCCGCGCAGCCCAGTTATTCAAATTAAACCTTTTTCTATTTCAATTCAAACACACTTCAGCACCCAACTTCAAAAATCAACCCAGATTGATTCAGTGCAGCAAATTGGATGAAACCAATTTTTTGGAAAGGTCTGTGAATGCTGAATCCAAGCCTGTTGGATTTAAGTCATTTGGATCTGTAGATCACCCATAGTAAAAATAACAAGGCAGGAGCTTTTCTGCATTCAAACTTTTTTCAAATTTAAACCACAATAGCTTTTGAGTTGATTCCAACTCTCAAAAATCACATTTAACCATACATTTCAAAATATATAAAAATATATAGGTTTACTTGCAGAAATATTGCTCAAGTAATAAAAGAATGCTCCACAAGCATTTCTAGCCACTTTAATTAATTAAAATAAAAGGGTAAAACCTTATTAAATTGTGACACCACTTTAAATCACATTCCCATGGACTACAATATGTGGTGATGACATGTGTCAACATGATCCCATGTTTAGTTTGGAGAATATTAAATCTTAAGTAGTTTTTCAATGAGTAGAAATTACTTTTCTAAAAATAAAAAAAGTTTTAAGCCAAGCCTTAACCTTGTAAGGTTAGAGATGATGTTAGATCATCTATAAAACCCTTGTGTGTGATGATTGCAAGTAGTTAAGTATTGTTTGGTGATTGTGTGCCTCGTATTTATTCATAGACGCTAGTACCGACCAAGGATACGAGGAGGAAGGAGGATACTACGAAGAGGAAGCCGAGGAGAACTTCAACCACTGCTCTGCACAAGGCAAGCCTTACTAAACAAGTTGACCTATGCAAGCTTATACTGATGCAAGCTAAAACTTGCAAGACACTCTACTTTATCAAGCCAAATACTACTAGTACTGGTGCAAACTGATACCCAACCTATGCAAGCTACCCCTTGCAAGCTTACCCATTTGATAAACCAATCCTAGTTTATGTGCAAGCTTCTCACTTTATTTCTTTACCAAAGTCCCTAGAGTTTACTTAAGTGACTGGTAGATTTTGGAAAGTGCTGAAGGTTGCATAAAGAGCATAAAATTTGGCCTAAGCTAGAAACCTTGATGTCATCCTAAGGCATGAGATTGGACTTAGTGAAACCCCACCAGTTTACCACCCCTCATTAGTACTACCCCCACCTGTAGATGCTAGTGCTAAGCATAAAACTTGATCAACTTTAGGTGGGAATAATTGGTGGAAAAATGGTTATGAAAACCTTGGAATGATGGATCATTCTATTGAAATATTTTGGACATGTGTTTCCAAACACTTGATGATTTTGGTGATGAAAATGTTGAGGCATGAGCCTTAGCCCTTTATAAAAATGATGGTTGTCTGGATGCGATACCATTCCAATTTTAGCGTACAACCACAATACCCGAATATTGGGTAGGGCTTGACTGGAAACTTATATACCTTAGTATTAGTTCCCTCACGGCCAAGGTCTGAGCTGAGGCTACCTTGTGAAGATTGTCTACATGCAAGACAAGATGACAGTGAGTCATGGTTGGGAGGCCAAACTCACGGGAGAGGTGCTTATACTAGGGTGTAATTGAAAGGTTAGGATTGATTATCCATACCGAGTATGGTGAATTCAGGATTTGTTCTGACGGATGTATCGAATGTTGTGGTGAAAGTGTACAATCTCTGCAGAGTGTCAAACTATTGAATAGCAGCGTCCATGATTATGGACAGTTGGAGTGGCCATACTGTTCCCCCGTCAGACTTTTCAAAATGACTTGTGAAATGAATTGAGACTTTGACTTGACCACAACAGAGTTGTGACCTGAATTACAAGATCCCACTTAGGAGTTATAAAATTGTGACTAGCTTTGGAACTAAGTAGAGATAAATCTGGCTTTTGCAAAACAACCTTAGAGCCTAGTGTCCCATTATCCAAAAACCCTTACTGTTAGTATTAGTTTGCAGTACTTAAAGAGTACTCATGGCTTTGTCCTGGCTATTCCCATGGCAGACTATGAAGAGGAGTACCGGAGGATGGACCCTGTGAAGGTTACAACAACTAGGATCATCTCCCATCGTCAAGATTGCCTATGACCCCAAGATGGAGCTTACCACGCTACCGCGTTATTACGTATTCCACTGCTTGAGGTTGTATTAAGAACTGGATCAGGAGATCCCTATTTGTGTAAGAACTTATGTATCGTTTGTAATGGATGGTGTACTATGGTATCCAATTCTGTTATGTCTTGCAAAAATGGTAATCCTGGGATTGCGATGTATGGCATAACAGGCATCTAGGATTGAAAAATCCGGGTGTTGACAAGTTGGTATCAGAGCCAGGTTGACCATAGGAGACCCTAGTTAGACTGGACGTCGAACCAAAAACTTAGTTTCAAAACCAAAGAAAACAAATATTTACAAAAACCTATTCTCATTCTTATCTCTTTGATTCTTTCATAAAAATTCATGTTCCTCAAAAATTCTTGCAAAATACATAAAATTTTGACACACTTGATCACTCTGCTAATCTACTCATCCTCTATTTTTATAGATGGACGTGAAGTACAGCAAGTTTTATCAGTTGGGGAATGGAGGAGACCTTATCTTTGAGAGGGATCTGGATCAGCTTTCGGAACTTCTGGAGCGTCCACACCCCGAGTTCTTCGGAGCTCAGCTCAATGATCAAGGAGGAGAAGATCTGTAGTGGCTAATTGTTTCAAGTCTCCGAGGAAAGATTGAACCTCCCACTACGGAAGGAATTCAGTTTACCTTAAGGGAAAACAACTGGCTCGATGGACTGGCCAGAGCAATGCAGGAATCTCTCTCCCGTCTGTGTGGGTAGAGCATCAATCAGATCAAGGGAACCCGCTTTGAGTTTTTCCCAAGGCGTGATGCAAATGGACAACCACTGGAAGCACCATACCACCCCGAGCTGAAGACTCAATTGGACCACCTTAGCTTCATGATGTATGATCGTCAGCATGAGTTAGACAACTGTCGTGACTATTGCAACCACAAGTCTGCCATCATCAAGACGAAGGATCAGACCATAGCCATGCTAGCAAAGGATCGCAAGTCTCTTCTCCGTCCACTCGACAAGAAGGAGCGCATTATTGCCCGTCTTCGCCACCGCATCTCATCTCTGGAGGAGACCATCCACGAGAGAGACATGCAGTTGGAGAAAAGGGAGAATGCAGGAGAGGATCTTCGTGGAGACCCTTACTCTTATCTCAGCGATGACAATGATTTTCTGGAGGATCAGGCCATGGACTTCTTCACCGATGAGGATGATTTCGCCTTCATCGATGATAATGAAGATGATGAAGCCACAGACTCCGAGGAGTAGTAGCACTGAGCACTAGCGTAGTGAGTAGTAGTCGGCCCCACTGTATCGTAGATTTCAGAATGGTTCTTAAAACCATCTGTTTTTCCTTGTTGTGGTGTGTAATGTACTGTGTGCTATGAATGAATGAATGAAAAAGCAAGTTGCTAGAAAAATCTGAGTCAAACCTTTAAAAACTTTTCAAAGACCCAAACCTTAGAAAAATTCCCTCTTTTCTCATGAATTATCTAAATCTTCAGATGCCACGTGGAGGAAGTGGTTCAGCCCCGGACCTGATGTTGTAGATTCTGCAAATGTTGACCTCTGACCGCAAAGCTGAAAGAGCGGAACGTCAAGCTAACCTAGCCACTCTGCAACAGATAGTCCAGCTAGCCCACAACAACCAAGGCCGCGGAAATCAGGACAACCATGGATCTAAGCTCAAAAATTTCCAGAATACCAACACACCCATTTTCACCAAGTCAGAAGAACCCCTAGATGCCGATATTGGCTGCAAACCACGGAAAACAACCTAGAAGTCGCAGGAGTCGAAGCCAACGAGAAAGTCCTGTTCGCCACCCATTATTTAGCTGGAGATGCCAGGGCATGGTGGAACAGTGTTCGTGCCATGACCGGAGGCCAACTGATGACCTGGGAGGAATTCAAGGTCAAGTTTAGCAGAACCCATGTGCCACCAGGTTTGATTAAGCGAATGAGATACGAGTTCAGAGAGTTGAAGCAAGGGAGGATGACTGTAGTGGAATACCGTGACAAATTTTTGTCATTAGCTAGGTATGCCCCGGACGAGATAGACACCGAAGCCAAGAAGAAAGAAAGATTCCTGAATGGTCTGCATGACGAGATGCAGACGGTGTTAGTCAATATCCCCTTTGCTGATATTGAAGCCCTTGTCGATTCAGCCATCCAGATGGAAGGAAAGATCAACCAAGCCAATGAAAACCGCAAGCGTCGTATGATGCATCAACCAGGAACCCATCAGACCCCAAAGTATCGCCCCAACCCATCTCCAGGATTTGCCCCAAGAACAAACAGACTTCTATGACCCGTCCAACCTATCCCAACCGTGGAAACCCTAGAACCGGAGGAAATCACAACAACCCCGACAACTCTAGCAATTTCACCCGTGCCCCACCCAAGTTCAACACCAACAATACTACCGCCAATCCCAACACTGCCTCGAGGACTGGAAGCAATGCCATTCCTGTCACAGCCAAGGACAAGTAACAAGTGACCTGTTATGTCTGTGGGAATAAAGGCCACTATTCCAACGAGTGTCCCAACAAGAAGAATGCTACAGCACCCAATACCAACGTCCCAACGTCTCAAAGAAGCGCGTGTCCAGCCAGGGAGAAGATTTGCCCCAGGAAATTCACTCAACCGCAATGGCCGTCTTTTTCTCATGCATGCTGAAGAATGTAACATCCCAAAAATATCAAACTTAGATCATCAAAACACTAATCATCAAGATTAGGGTCAACAAAAACTTTTCTAAATGAATTCATGAATGCATGTATATGTGTATGCATGAAGTTTGAATTTCTTTAAAAACCACTTTGTTTGTGTGATCTCATTGATTGTAAAATGTTTCTTAGATGAAATAAACATCATCTAAAACATTTCCCACACTTTTCCTAAAGATAAGTAAATCAAAACAAATATATTAAGTGAATGGTCATTTTGACCAATTTAACTCCCATGCCTACTTTGGCTATCTCAAACTTTCAGAACCTAACAGAAACTTTTCTGGATCTTTGCACCCCTTGAATGTACTCATAACATAGTATCAAGGCCCACTTTGTGATCATCCAGAAACTTTCAAATGCATAGTTTAAATGACATTTCAAAATTTAATCTTCTTCATATGGGAAGATCCCACTTTTTCAAAACCCACTCAAACAAGCTCAATTTTCAAAACCCAAGCATCTGCAGACTCACCAGAACCAATCTAGCAAACCCACCAAAATTCATTTCAAAATTCAAAACTTGAGTTCATGCGGCCATTTCATCAAACAGGTTGCAGACACAAATCAAACAAAACCACAAACACTATAGTGTGCAGTGATTCTTGCCTAACTTGTTCCCTAGTTAGCTCACACACAACTCAGTAGATCATCTAGAAAGATTAGCCCAACACTAGCACCCCTGTGAGCTTGCCATTGCCATTAATGGTGAACAGCCGAGCACCCCCATGTCACCCCATTGTGGACAGCAAGCTAGGAGCAGCACCAAGCCTAGCCAGCATGTCCGGGAGGCGACCGTCCACCGCCATCGCTGTCCCAGCCGCAAGCGTTGCAAGCCATGGACCACGCGACGAGACACACCTTTTGCCGAGCGTGCGCCAGAGCGCCACCTCAACCATCACCCACGCATCAGCGCGCCTCACCGCGTGCACACACGATCACCACCGACCGGTGACACCGCCAGACACCCCCGTTTGCCGCCCCGTGCCATATAGCCACTGCCCGCCGTCGAAGACGCCGCCTCTGCCGCGCAGAGCACCGGCTGTTCCAGACCAAACCACACCGCCCCATGCCTCGCGACCATGTCGTTGAGCATCGCCAGGAGACACAACACCGTCCCCTACCCGTGCCCATGCCATTAGCCGCCTGTAACGTCGCTTCGACGAGCTCACCTTGCGCTTCACGGTCGCTCGCCGACTATAAATAGAGGCCACCCCGCATCGAATTCATCACACCATCTCACCCTCTCCCCACCGACTGCACACCATTCTCAGAGCAAGGCGAGCACCACCTCGTCGGAATTTCACCGGAGCCCGCCGCCTCTGGAGCAGAAGGGAACCAGCGATTGGAGCCGCCCTAGCAGAAGCCACCGGTACCAGGAGGTTCGCCGTTGTCGAGTTCGTCGTTCGCCTCGCCGACCTCGCCTGCACTTCGGTGAGCCCCAATAACCCCACTGGCCGCGCTAGGTTTCGTTCTCGCCGGAGCTGTCTCGCGTCGACGATGACCCACCGCCGTTGGATTAGAGCTAGATCGAATGATCCACATCATCCCATACCGCTTCTCCCAGCCCCGTGTCACTGACGAGTGGGGACACCCACTTACGCAGCCCGCGGGAGCACTGCGCTTAGCAGGCCGGCCCGTTAGAATTTCCTGCGCAGCCCAGCAATTCAAATTAAACCTTTTTCTATTTCTTTTCGAACCCACTTCAGCACCCAACTTCAAAAATCAACCTAGATCGATTCAGTGCATCAAATTGGATGAAACCAATTTTTTTGGAAAGATCTATGAATGCTTAATCCAAGCCCGTTGGATTCAAGTCATTTGGATCAATAGATCAACCATAGCAAAAATAACAAGGCAGAAGCTTTTCTGCATTCAAACATTTTTCAAATTTAAACCATAAAAGCTTTTGAGTTGATTCCAACTCTCAAAAATCACATTTAACCATACCTTTCAGAATATATAAAAATATATAGGTTCACTTGCAGAAATAATGTTCAAGGAATAAAAGAATGCTTCATAAGCATTTCTAGCCACTTTGATTAATTAAAATAAAAGGGTAAAACCTTATTAAATTGTGACACCACTTTAAATCACATTATCTTGGACTACAATATGTGGTGATGACATGTGTCAACATGATCCCATGTTTAGTTTGGAGAATATTAAATCTTAAGTAGTTTCTCATGAGTAGAAATTACTTTTCCAAAATAAAAAGATTTAAACCAAACCTTAACCTTGTAATGTTAGAGATGATGCTAGATCATCGATAGGACCCTTGTGTGTAATGATTGCAAGTAGTTAAGTATTGTTTGGTGATTGTGTACCTCGTATTTATTCATAGACGCTAGTACCGACCAAGGATACGAGGAGGAAGGAGGATACTACGAAGAGGAAGCCGAAGAGAACTTCAACCACTGCTCTGCACAAGGCAAGCTTTACTAACCAAGTTGACCAATGCAAGCTAACACTTGCAAGATACCCTATTGTTTCCACAAACCCATACTTGTGATATGAATACTATATGCCTTAAGCATAAGTGATCATACCCACTTGTTAAACCAATCCTAGTTTTATGGCAAGCTTCTTACTTTATTTCTTTATCAAAGCTTACTTAGAGTCTACCTAAGAGTTTGGTAGATATTAGACAGTTGTGCTCAAGGTTGCCTAAAGAGCATAAAATTTGGCCTAAGCTAGAGCCCTGATCTCAGCCTAAGGTATAAGGTTAGACTTAGTGAAACTCCACTAGTACCACCCCTCATCATTATTACCCCCACCTGTAGATGCTAGTGCTAAGCATAAAACTTGATCAACCTTAGATGGGAATACTTGGTGGAAAAATGGTTACGAAAACCTTGGAATGATGGATCATTCTATTGAAATGTTTTAGACATGTGTTTCCAAACCCTTGATGATTTTGGTGATGAAAATTTTGAGGCATGAGCCTTAGTCCTTTTATAAAACTGATGGTTGTCTGGATGCGATACCATTCCAATTTTATCGTACAACCACAATACCCGAATATTGGGTAGGGCTTGACTGGAAACTTATATACCTTAGTATTAGTTCCCTCACGGCCAAGGTCTGAGCTGAGGCTACCTTGTGAAGATTGTCCACCTGTGCAGTACCCAAGATGACAGTGGTCATGGTTGGGAGGCCAAACTCACAGGAGAGGTGCTTATACTAGGGAGTGTAATTGAAAGGTTAGGATTGATTATCCGCCTACTAAGTATGGTGAATTCAGGATTTGTTCCTGACGGATGTATCGAATGTTGTGGTGAAAGTGTACAATCTCTGCAGAGTGTCAAACTATTCGAATAGCTGGCCATGATTATGGACAGTTGGAGTGGCCATACTGTTCCCGCCGACCTTTGAAAATGACTTGTGAAATGAATTGAGACTTTGACTTGACCACAACAGAGTTGTGACCTGAATTACAAGATCCCATTTAGGAGTTATAAAATTTGTGACTAGTTTTGGAACTTAGTGAATATAAACCTGGCTTTTGCAAAACAACCCTAGAGCCTAGCATCCTATTATCCAAAAACCCCTTACCTGTTAGTATTAGTTTGCGAGTACTTAAAGAGTACTCATGGCTTTGTCCTGCTATTCCCATGGCTGCACTATGAAGAGGAGTACCGGAGGATGGACCCTGTGAAGGTTACGACAACTAGGATCATCTCCCATCGTCAGCATTGCCTGTGACCCCGAAGATGGAGCTTCGCCTACGCTACCGTTATTATTACGTATTCCGCTGCTTGATGTTGTATGAAGAACTGGATCATGAGATCCCTATTTGTGTCAGAACTTATGTATCGTTTGTAATGGATGAAGTACTATGGTATCCAATTCTATTATGTCTCGCAAAAATGGTAATCCTGGGATTGCGATGTATGGCATAACAGGCATCTAGGATTGAAAAATCCGGGTGTTGACAAGTTGGTATCAGAGCCATCCTGACCATAGGAGACCCTAGTTAGGTTGGTTTTTGAACCAAAAACTTAGTTTCAAAAACCAAAGAAAACAAATATTTACAAAAACCTATTCTCATTCTTATCTCTTTAATTCTTTCATAAAACCTCATGTTCCTCAAAAACTCTTGCAAAATAGATAAAATTTTGACACACTTGATCACTCTGCTAATCTACTCATCCTCTATTTTTATAGATGGACGTGAAGTACAGCAAGTTTTATCAACTCGGAAATGGAGGGGACCTTATCTTTGAGAGGGATCTGGATCAGCTTTCGGAACTTCTGGAGCGTCCACACCCTGAGTTCTTCGGAGCTCAGCTCAATGATCAAGGAGGAGAAGATCTGCAGTGGCTAATTGTTGCAAGTCTCCGAGGAAAGATTGAACCTCCCACTGCGGAAGGAATTCAGTTCACCTTAAGAGAGAACAACTGGCTCGATGGACTTGCCAGAGCAATGCAGGAATCTCTTTCCCGTCTGTGTGGGCAGAGCATCAATCAGATCAAGGGTACTCGCTTTGAGTTTTTCCCAAGGCGTGATGCAAATGGACAACCACTGGAAGCCCCTTACCACCCCGAGCTGAAGACTCAATTGGACCACCTTAGCTTCATGATGTATGATTGTCAGCAGGAGTTGGACAACTGTCATGACTATTGCAACCACAAGTCTGCCATCATCAAGACGAAGGATCAGACCATAGCCATGCTAGCAAAGGATCGCAAGTCTCGTCGCCGTCAACTCGACAAGAAGGAGCGCATTATTTCCCGTCTTCGCCACCGCATCTCATCTCTGGAAGAGACCATCCACGAGAGAGACATGCAGTTGGAGGAAAGGGAGAATGGAGGAGAGGATCTTCGTGGAGACCCTTACTCTTATCTCAGCGATGACGATGATTTTCTGGAGGATCAGGCCATGGACTTCTTCACCGATGAGGATGATTTCGCCTTCATCGATGATGATGAAGATGATGAAGCCACGGACTCCAAGGAGTAGTAGCACTGAGTACTAGCGTAGTGAGTAGTAGTCGGTCCCACTGTATCGTAGATTCCAGAATGGTTCTTAAAACCATTTGTTTTCCTTTGTTGTGGTGTGTGTTGTACTGTGTGCTATGAATGAATGAATGAAAAAGCAATTTGCTAGAAAAGCCTAAGTCAAACCCTAAAAACTTTTCAAAGACCCAGAACCATAGAAATTTCCCTCTTTTCTCATGATCTATATCAATCTTCAGATGCCACGTGGAGGAAGTGGTTCAGCCCCGGACCCGATGTTGCAGATTCTGCAAATGTTGACTTCGACCGCCGGTCGAAAGAGCGGAACGTCAAGCCAACTTAGCCACTCTGCATCAGATAGCCCAGCTAGCCCATAACAACCAAGGCCATGGAAATCAGGACAACCACGGATCTAAGCTCAAGAATTTCCAGAATACCAACCCACCCGTTTTCACCAAGTCAGAAGAACCCCTAGACGCCGATGATTGGCTGCAAACCATGGAAAATAACTTAGAAGTAGCCGGAGTGGAAGCCAATGTGAAAGTTCTATTCGCCACCCATTACCTAGCCGGAGATGCCAGGGCATGGTGGAACAGTGTTCGTGCCATGACCGGAGGCCAAATGATGACCTAGGAGGAATTCAAGGTCAAGTTTAGCAGAACCCATGTGCCACCAGGTTTGATTAAGAGAATGAGAGATGAGTTCAGAGAGTTGAAACAAGGAAGGATGACTGTAGTGGAATACCGTGACAAATTTTTGTCATTAGCTAGGTATGCCCCGGACGAGATAGACACCGAAGCCAAGAAGAAAGAAAGATTCCTGAATGGTCTGCATGACGAGATGCAGATGGTGTTAGTCAATATCCCCTTTGTTGATATTGAAGCCCTTGTCGACTCTGCTATCCAGATGGAAGGAAAGATCAACCAAGCCAATGAGAACCGCAAGCGTCGCATGATGCATCAACCAGGAACCCATCAGACCCCAAAGTATCGCCCCAACCCATCTCCAGGATTTTCCCCAAGAACCAATAGACCCCCTATGACCCGTCCGACCTATCCCAACCGTGGAAACCCTAGACCCGGAGGAAATCACAACAACCCTGGCAACTCTAGCAATTTCACCCGTGCCCCACCCAAGTTCAACACCAACAATGCTACAGCCAATCCCAACACTGCCCCGAGGACTGGAAGCAATGCTGTGCCTGTCGCAGCCAAGGACAAGTCACAAGTGACCTGTTATGACTGTGGAAATAAAGGCCACTATTCCAACGAGTGCCCCAACAAGAAGAATGCCACAGCCCCCAACGCCAATGTCCCAGCTCAGCAGCAGCGTCGTGTCCAGCCAGGGAGAAGATTTGCCCCAGGGAATTCACTCAACCGCAATGGCCGTCTTTTTCTCATGCATGCTGAAGAAGCTCAGGAAGCGCCAGACGTCGTGCTGGGTATGTTTTCTGTTAATTCAGTACTTGCAAGAGTGTTGTTTGATTCTGGTGCATCGCATTCACTGGTCACCAAAGAATTTGCTTGCACTAGTAAAATTCAACCAACCAAATTGAAGCATGTGATGATTGTACAAATTCCCGGATCAACCACCAAGGCTAGGCAAATTTGCAAAGCCGTCCCTATCCGAATCCATGGCATAGATTTTTATGCTAATCTAATAATACTCGGAACTAAAGGTTTGGAAGTAGTACTTGGAATGGATTGGATGTCCAAGCATAAAGGATTGATTGATCGTGCCAAGAAAGCCATTACCATGACCAGACCACCGAATATCACGAGCATATATCCTAAACCTTACCTCGCCAATTCAAGTGTAACAAGAGTCTAGCCCAACCTACCATTGACCAAGTCCGGATGGTCCGTGAATACCCGATGTATTTCCAGATGTTTTGCCCTAGATGCCCCGGATCGGGATATCGAGTTTATCATCGAACTAATCCCTAATAGGACCCATAGCCCAAAGACCCTATAGTATGAACCCGTCAGAACTAGAAGAACTGAAGAAGCAACTGGATTCCATGTTGGAAATCGGATTGATTCAACCAAGTGCGTCACCATGGAGATCACCTGTCTTGTTTGTGGACAAGAAGGATGGAGGTAACCGTTTATGTACGGATTATCGGAAGTTGAATGATGTCACCATCAAGAACAAGTACCCCTTGCCCAAGATAGAAGATTTGTTTGATCAGTTGACCGGTGCCCAGGTGTTTTCTAAGATTGATCTTAGAACTGGCTATCATCAACTCAAAATTCGTGCTGAGGATATTCCAAAGACTGCCTTTACCACCCGATATGGATTGTACGAGTATACAGTCATGTCTTTTGGATTAACCAATGCCCCTGCTTATTTCATGAATCTCATGAATAAGATTTTTATGGACTTCCTGGATAAGTTTGTCGTTGTTTTCATCGATGACATTCTTATTTATTCCAAATCAGAAGAAGAACATGAGCTACACCTAAGGACCATTCTTGGAACCCTTAGAGAGCATCAGTTGTATGCAAAGTTTAGCAAATGTGAATTCTGGTTACAGGAGGTAGGATTCCTCGGTCACATTGTATCAGCCGGAGGAATTGCCGTTGACCCTGCCAAAGTGAAAGATGTAGAAGATTGGCAAGCCCCAACCACTCAAACCCAAGTTCGTGCTTTTCTCGGATTGGCGGGATATTACCGCAAATTCGTAGAAGGATTCTCGAGTATCGCCCGACCCATGACCCAATTGCTGAAGAAGGACAAGAAGTTTGAATGGACCGACAAATGTGAAGCGAGTTTTCAAGAACTCAAGAGGAGATTAATTTCAGCCCCATCTTGATTATGCCGGATATCACGAAGCCCTTCGATGTGTATTGTGACGCATCCAAGATTGGTCTCGGATGTGTGCTAATGCAAGAAGGCAAAGTTATATCTTATCTATCTCGACAATTGAAGCAACATGAGCAAAATTACCCAACCCATGACCTCAAACTTGCAGCTATAGTTCTAGCCCTAAAGACATGGAGACATTACCTAATGGGAAACCGTTGTGAGATTTATTCGGATCACAAGAGCCTAAAGTATATATTCACTCAGAAGGAGCTGAATATGAGGCAGAGAAGATGGATTGAACTAATCAAGGATTATGACCTAGACATTCACTATCACCCTGGTAAAGCCAACATGGTAGCCGATGCCCTTAGCAGATTGCCGTGCCGCTTGAACTCCATGATTTTGAAGGAGCAAACAAGTCTGCACAAGGAGATGGAAGATTTTCGGATAGAATTAGTAAGTGAAGGATTTTTGGCTAGCATAGAACTTCAGCCCACTTTGATCAGTCAGGTTAAAGAGGCGCAGAAAGGAAATGCTAGTATCGACGGAATCAAGCGTCGTATCGGTACAGGCAAAGTACCCTGATTCACCGAGGACGAAGAAGGAGTTTTGTGGTACAAAGGACGCCTTTGTGTACCAGCAGATTCGGAGTTGAAAGAAGTTATCTTGAAGGAGGCTCATGATACTCTTTATTCTATCCATCCCGGAGGAACTAAGATGTATCAAGATTTGAAAGAGCAATTTTGGTGGCCTAAGATGAAGAGAGAAATCGGAAGCTATATCTCCAAGTGTGACATATGTCAGCGAGTCAAGGCAGGACATCAAAGACCCGCTGGATTGTTGCAACCTTTGCAAATTCCGGAATGGAAATGGGATTCTGTAGGAATGGACTTTATCACTGGACTACCTACTTCTAGTAGGGGAAATGACTCTATTTGGGTCATAGTGGACAGATTGTCCAAAGTCGCCCATTTCTTGCCCGTCAAAACCACCTATCAGAGTTCGAAGCTAGCCGAGTTGTACATCGCTAGAATCGTTAATTTGCATGGAGTCCCCAAGAACATAGTATCGGATCGAGGAACTCAGTTTACCTCAAGATTCTGGAAGAAAGTCCAAGAAGGTTTAGGAACCCGCCTAGATTTCAGTACCGCGTATCACCCTCAGACCGATGGACAAATGGAGCGAGTAAATCAAATACTCAAAGATATGCTGAGAGCATGTGTGTTAGAATATGGATCCAAATGGGAAGACTGTCTGCCGTTTGCAGAATTTTCTTACAACAATAGTTACCAAGCCAGTTTGCAAATGGCCCCATTTGAATTCATGTACGGAAGAAAGTGCCGCACCCCTTTGAACTGGTCGGAAGTAGGAGAGAGTCAGATCTTCGGACCCGACATCCTACGAGAAGCAGAAGAGAAGGTTCACAAGATTCGTGAGCATCTCAAGACATCCCAATCCCGACAGAAGAGTTACGCCGACAAGAGATGTCGAGACCTCGCCTTCAACATCGGATATTTTGTTTATCTGAAAGTGTCGCCATTGAAGGGAATGCAACGTTTCCAACTCAAGGGAAAGTTAGCCCCCAGATATATCGGACCTTTCAAAATTTTGAACCGTCGAGGAGAAGTATCTTATCAACTGGAGCTACCTTAAGAGATGTCGTCTGTGCACAATGTGTTCCATATCTCATTACTTCGCAAATGTCTCGAAATCCCCGAGAAGACCGAAGTGTTCAAGAATATCGACCACCAGACCATAGAGATCAACGATGACCTGACCTATCCCGAAGTGCCCATTCGTATATTGGAGGAAGCCTTTCGAACCACCAGAACCCGGAGCATCAAGTTTCTCAAGATTCAATGGAGCAATCACACAAAAGAGGAAGCTACCTGGGAGCGCGAAGATCACATCAGGACGGAGTTTCCCGATCTCTTCAAATCCTAGGTAATCTTTTCGTCCTTTTTCAAATCTCGGGACGAGATTTTGTTTAAGGGGGGAAGGTTTGTAACATCCCAAAAATATCAAACTTAGATCATCAAAACACTAATCATCAAGATTAGGGTCAACAAAAACTTTTCTAAATGAATTCATGAATGCATGTATATGTGTATGCATGAAGTTTGAATTTCTTTAAAAACCACTTTGTTTGTGTGATCCATTGCTTGTAAAATGTTTCTTAGATGAAATAAACATCATCTAAAACATTTCCCACACTTTTCCTAAAGACAAGTAAATCAAAACAAATATATTAAGTGAATGGTCATTTTGACCAATTTAACTCCCATGCCTACTTTGGCTATCTCAAACTTTCAGAACCTAACAGAAACTTTTCTGGATCTTTGCACCCCTTGAATGTACTCATAACATAGTATCAAGGCCCACTTTGTGATCATCCAGAAACTTTCAAATGCATAGTTTAAATGACATTTCAAAATTTAATCTTCTTCATATGGGAAGATCCCACTTTTTCAAAACCCACTCAAACAAGCTCAATTTTCAAAACCCAAGCATCTGCAGACTCACCAGAACCAATCTAGCAAACCCACCAAAATTCATTTCAAAATTCAAAACTTGAGTTCATGCGGCCATTTCATCAAACAGGTTGCAGACACAAATCAAACAAAACCACAAACACTATAGTGTGCAGTGATTCTTGCCTAACTTGTTCCCTAGTTAGCTCACACACAACTCAGTAGATCATCTAGAAAGATTATCCCAACACTAGCACCCCTGTGAGCTTGCCATTGCCATTAATGGTGAACAGCCGAGCACCCCATGTCACCCCATTGTGGACAGCAAGCTAGGAGCAGCAGCAAGCCTAGCCAGCATGTCTGGGAGGCAGCCCACCGTCCACCGCCACTGCCTGTCCCAGCCGCAAGCGTTGCCAAGCCATGGACCACGCGCACGAGACACGCCCAGACCTTGCCGAGCGTGCGCCAGAGCGCCACCCTCGACCATCACCCACAGACCGTGCGCCGCCCTCACCGCGCGCACACACGATCACCACTAACCCAGGACACCGCCAGACACCCCCGTTTGCCGCCCCGTGCCATATAGCCACCGCCCGCCGTCGAAGACGCCGCCTCTGCCAAGAAAGCACCGCCGTTCAGACCAAACCACACCGCCCCATGCTCGCGACCATGTCGTTGAGCATCACCAGAGACACAGCGCCCCTACCCGTGCCCATGCCATTAGTCAGTAACGTCCGCTTCGACGAGGTCACCTTGCGCCCTGACGGTCGCTTCGCTCGACTATAAGTAGAGGCCACCCCCGCACGAATTCATCACACCATCTCACTCCCCTCTCCCCACTGACCGTGCCACACCATTCTCAGAGCAAGGCGAGCACCACCTCGTCGGAATTTCACCGGAGCCCGCCGCCTCTGGAGCAGAAGGGAACCAGCGATTGGAGCCGCCCTAGCAGAAGCCACCGGTACCAGGAGGTTCGCCATCATCGACTTTGCCGTTCGCCCGCCTCGCCGACCCTCGCCCGTACCCCGGTGAGCCCCCAGCGACCCCCACTGGCCGCGCTAGGTTTCGTTCTCGCCGGAGCTGTCTCGCGTCGACGATGACCCACAGCCGTTGGATTAGAGCTAGATCGAACGATCCACATCACCCCATACCGCTTCGCCTAGCCCCGTGTCACTGACGAGTGGGGACACCCACTTACGCAGCCCGCGGGAGCACTGTGCTTAGCAGGCCGGCCCGTTAGAATTTCCCGCGCAGCCCAGCAATTCAAATTAAACCTTTTTCTATTTCTTTTCGAACCCACTTCAGCACCCAACTTCAAAAATCAACCTAGATCGATTCAGTGCATCAAATTGGATGAAACCATTTTTTTTGGAAAGATCTGTGAATGCTTAATCCAAGCCCGTTGGATTCAAGTCATTTGGATCAGTAGATCAACCATAGCAAAAATAACAAGGCAGAAGCTTTTCTGCATTCAAACATTTTTCAAATTTAAACCATAAAAGCTTTTGAGTTGATTCCAACTCTCAAAAATCACATTTAACCATACCTTTCAGAATATATAAAAATATATAGGTTCACTTGCAGAAATAATGTTCAAGGAATAAAAGAATGCTTCATAAGAATTTCTAGCCACTTTAATTAATTAAAATAAAAGGGTAAAACCTTGTTAAATTGTGACACCACTTTAAATCACATTCTCTTGGACTACAATATGTGGTGATGACATGTGTCAACATGATCCCATGTTTAGTTTGGAGAATATTAAATCTTAAGTAGTTTCTCATGAGTAGAAATTACTTTTCCAAAATAAAAAGATTTAAACCAAACCTTAACCTTGTAATGTTAGAGATGATGCTACATCATCTATAGGATCCTTGTGTGTAATGATTGCAAGTAGTTAAGTATTGTTTGGTGATTGTGTACCTCGTATTTATTCATAGACGCTAGTACCGACCAAGGATACGAGGAGGAAGGAGGATACTACGAAGAGGAAGCCGAAGAGAACTTCAACCACTGCTCTGCACAAGGCAAGCTTTACTAACCAAGTTGACCAATGCAAGCTAACACTTGCAAGATACCCTATTGTTGCCACAAACCCATACTTGTGATATGAATACTATATGCCTTAAGCATAAGTGATCATACCCACTTGTTAAACCAATCCTAGTTTTATGGCAAGCTTCTTACTTTATTTCTTTATCAAAGCTTACTTAGAGTCTACCTAAGAGTTTGGTAGATATTAGACAGTTGTGCTCAAGGTTGCCTAAAGAGCATAAAATTTGGCCTAAGCTAGAGCCCTGATCTCAGCCTAAGGTATAAGGTTAGACTTAGTGAAACTCCACTAGTACCACCCCTCATCATTATTACCCCACCTATAGATGCTAGTGCTAAGCATAAAACTTGATCAACCTTAGATGGGAATACTTGGTGGAAAAATGGTTATGAAAACCTTGGAATGATGGATCATTCTATTGAAATGTTTTAGACATGTGTTTCCAAACCCTTGATGATTTTGGTGATGAAAATGTTGAGGCATGAGCCTTAGTCCTTTTATAAAACTGATGGTTGTCTGGATGCGATACCATTCCAATTTTATCGTACAACCACAATACCCGAATATTGGTTAGGGCTTGACTGGAAACTTATATACCTTAGTATTAGTTCCCTCACGGCCAAGGTCTGAGCTGAGGCTACCTTGTGAAGATTGTCCACTGCAGCAAGACTCCAAGATGACAGTGGTCATGGTTGGGAGGCCAAACTCACAGGAGAGGTGCTTATACTAGGGAGTGTAATTGAAAGGTTAGGATTGATTATCCGCATACTGAGTATGGTGAATTCAGGATTTGTTCCTGATGGATGTATCGAATGTTGTGGTGAAAGTGTACAATCTCTGCAGAGTGTCAAACTATTCGAATAGCCTCATGCGTTATGGACAGTTGGAGTGGCCATACTGTTCCCCCGTCAGACCCTTTGAAAATGACTTGTGAAATGAATTGAGACTTTGACTTGACCACAACAGAGTTGTGACCTGAATTACAAGATCCCATTTAGGAGTTAGAAAATTTGTGACTAGTGTTGGAACTTAGTGAAGATAAACCTGGCTTTTGCAAAACAACCCTAGAGCCTAGCGTCCTATTATCCAAAAACCCCTTACCTGTTAGTATTAGTTTGTGAGTACTTAAAGAGTACTCATGGCTTTGTCCCTGGCTATTCCCATGGCCAGACTATGAAGAGGAGTACCTGGAGGATGGACCCCAGGAAGGTTACGACAACTAGGATCATCTCCCATCGTCAGCATTGCCTGTGACCTCAAGATGGAGCCCTTACGCTACCGTTATTATTACGTATTCCGCTGCTTGATGTTGTATTAAGAACTGGATCATGAGATCCCTATTTGTGTAAGAACTTATGTATCATTTGTAATGGATGAAGTACTATGGTATCCAATTCTATTATGTCTCGCAAAAATGGTAATCCTGGGATTGCGATGTATGGCATAACAGGCATCTAGGATTGAAAAATCCGGGTGTTGACAAAGAAGCTCAGGAAGCGCCATACGTCGTGCTGGGTATGTTTTCTGTTAATTCAGTACTTGCAAGAGTGTTGTTTGATTCTGATGCATCGCATTCATTTGTCACCGAAGAATTTGCCTGCACTAGTAAAATTCAACCAACCAAATTGAAGCATGTGATGATTGTACAAATTCCCGGATCAACCACCAAGGCTAGGCAAATTTGCAAAGCCGTCCCTATCCGAATCCATGGCATAGATTTTATGCTAATCTAATAGTACTCGGAACTAAAGGTTTGGAAGTAGTACTAGGAATGGATTGGATGTCCAAGCATAAGGGATTGATTGACTGTGCCAAGAAAGCCATCATGTAACATCCCTAAATTCATATTTCAAAGCTCATTCATTTCATCCTTGCATCCTTCATTCATTTAGGGTTTTTCTCAAAATCATTTCAGAAACAGAAGCTTGTGTTATGATTTCATGTGAGCAAATTTACCTCAAAAAGGGCATCACCCTTTGAACTTGATTGTTTAGGAACTTGTTTGCTTGCCTCCATTGTTGGAAAGTTTAGGTGTAGCAATTTAACCAAAGTTTTCAACTTAGAAATAATTTCAAAACCCTTTTCAAAACATCTGCAAACCAGAGGCAAAGTCTCTGTTTGTATTAAGCCCAAGCTTGACCAAGCCCTTGCAAGGTAACCACATGGTTAAATGACTGATTTTGAAACCTCAGTACCCTACAAAAATCCCCAGAATTGTTTGAATTCAAAAAGTATTTGAATTCATATTTAAATCATTCCTGAAAACCAAAATAGAAAAAGAAAAGGTTTAAACAAATGAAAAGGGTCGCGCGCCAGGTTTCTGGCCCAGCTTAGAATCGAGCCCAACAAGCCCACCCGGGACTTTTCTTTTCCCTCTCTCACGCAAGACGCACCTGTACCCGACAGCCCCACCCCACTACACCGCACTTGACGAAGCGGCCTGTCCACGTCGTCCTCGTCTTCCCCTAAACCGCACCACGACCACGTCGCTGCTGCAATATGGCGGTAATGGCGGCGTAATTGGGCATTAATCCATGAAGCTTTCTGTCGCCGAGCCTATTTAACCCTCTCGCCCCACCATTTCCCCTCACTTAGCACCACCTCTCCGCCACCAGTCGCCTCAATCAACCCCACACCGCATGAGCTCACTCCGGCGATCAATCCAGGTGAGCCCTGTGCGCCCCTTTCCCTCTGGTTCAAGCGAGCCACTTTGCAATCTCCTTGCGCACCTCCTGACCCCACTAGTTCATCATGTACTGCCCCAGGTCGCCGTTTCCACTCGACACCGCAAGCACCGACGACAACCTCGACTCCGACCTCCGGGTAAGTCCGCATCACCAAGCCTTGTCTTTCACACGCGTGTTCTCCGTGATCTTCGCATCTAACCACACCTCCGCTTGCCTCCTAGTGATCGACGCGTTGCCTCCGACTCCAACAGAACCACCACCGCCAGACTCAACTCGACGAGGAATCATCGCCGAGACAGACGCCCCGCAAACCGACGCCATTTGAGCTTCAGCAGCTTCTTGCGAACCTGGTATGACCCTTCTCCCTCTCGCGGACGATTTGGAATGCTAGCGCCAGAGACCGAAGCGCCTCATTGCCGACGAACGCCAGCCGCCAGACATGGTCGTTGTCGCCGCCGTTAGATCTAGATCCAAGCGCTAGGATAGATTCACTTATCGGCGAGCGTGCAGCGATGATCTGCGTGCGATCTGTTTAGATCCGCGGCTGCGAGCTCGATCCGGTGAATCGGCACGCGACCAATCACAACGCTGACTGCTAGGGTTAGATCTAAAACAGATTTAAAATCAGATTTTGATCCAAATTCAAATGCCTATAACTTTTGATTGCCACGTTGGATTTTTGCAAACTTTATACCGTTGGATTCAGTGAAAGAAGACCTTTCTGAATATCCAATGTGTTTAACAAATAGTAACCATTAGAATGACTTTGTTTGTAGAAACATGTTTAAGGCTATTTTGAGTATGGATTTAGTTTAGTAATTTGTTTTAGGGTTAAATAAGTTTGTTTTGGCAAATTTTGTGTCTTGTTATGTTTCTGTAAACATGCACATGCTTGATAGAGTTTTCAAAATCCCCACTTAGTAAATTCATGCATGCATGCATTCATATTATTTTTGATTGTATATAAATTGTGTGTAATGGTATGCTACAATTTTGTGTAGATTTTGCTAGTGATTGTGACTATAAAGAGTGCTACTCTCCTCATTACCAAGGCAAGTGATGCTTCATACTTTTGTCCCATTATTTTCACTATGCATTAGTGATATTTCTAAGTAGGACTTGCATGGAATTTTTGCTAAGTATAAACTATGCTATGGGAAAACCTAGTAGATGAAACCTTAGTAGAAATTTCCTAAGTTAAGATTCCTATTACTTTCATGCTTAGCTTAGCTAATAGAAAACAAGGGTGGAAAATATATTCATGCTATGGAAAATTTCTAAGTCTGTGGACTTATGTTTTGTTTAATAAAACAACTAAGTGAATGAATCTCCTGGGTGGAGATGGAAGGAATGGTTTGTGTTGAGTGGTTCACAAGGCCATGGACTTGGCTTGTGTATCTCACTTGTGGATGGCCACCCAGGAACAAAGAGATTTGAGATGTCAAATGTTGAGAAGCTTCAAGTGCAGCCACTTGGCAATATGGGCTCTGCCTGGATCATATAGGTTGCAATAACTTAGCCAAATGGACAGTTGGTGGTAGGGGATTGATAGGTTGGAACGCGTCCATGTTGGTCTAAGGGAAGGCTTCTGAAAGATCTTGTCTTGGTGAAACCAAGTCTTGTGGGGAAAGTGCACCACCTCTGCAGAGTGAAAAATCTAAGTACTTAGCCATGTCCCTGGAAAAGGACAATTTGAGCATCAAGACATGGAAGCTATCAAGAATCTCCTCATCCCAATTTCTAAGTAAAACTTGTGGTTGAACAAGGGTTAAAAGGATCTTCAGTCTTTGATTGGTAGATGCCTTGGGGAATTTGTGCCAAACAAAAACTTAGTGTTTTCAAATGATAAGGCAAAATCTATTTTGAGCAATGCAAGCCTAAGATCCACTTAGCCAAATGCATATAGTACTATAGTCCACTTTAAATAAGCTAAGGTATCACTTGCCAATACTATTCCAAAGTATTGACCCTCTGTGGCTGTAACTTGTAATGTTGCAGGTTACTCCGACGATGAATAGGAGTCATGAGTCTACACTCAACATGCTTGCCTGTGGCACATGAAGATGAAGACTTATGTTTATTTACTTATTCCATAAACTCTTGTATTAGGCCTTTGGCCCTGAGTTGTAAAAGACTATGTTTTATCTCTGGAATGGCTGTAATAAACGACCTTTGTATCTGTGTACTTCATCTTAAACTGTGGATGCTAGCATTGATCCAGGGACTAGCATTGCAATCACAGGGATCCTTTCCTTTATAAAGGAGGGGTCTTACACATCACCATGACCAGTACCACCGGAATATCAGTCGAGCATATATCTGAAACCTTACCTCGCCAATTAAAGTGTAACAAGAGTCTAGCCCAACCTACCATTGACCAAGTCCGGATAGTCTGTGAATACCCCGATGTATTTCCAGATGTTTTGCCCGGTATGCCCCCAGATCGGGATATCGAGTTTATCATTGAACTAATCCCCGGAACAGGACCCATAGCCTAGAGACCCTATAGTATGAACCCATCGGAGTTAGAAGAACTGAAGAAGCAACTGGATTCTATGCTCGAAATTGGAATAATTCAACCAAGTGCGTCACCATGGAGATCACCTGTCTTGTTTGTGGACAAGAAAGATGGAGGTAACCGTCTGTGTACGGATTATCAGAAGTTGAATGATGTCACCATCAAGAACAAGTACCCCTTGCCCAAGATAGAAGATTTGTTTGATCAGTTGACTGGTGCCCAGGTGTTTTCTAAGATTGATCTTAGAACTGGCTATCATCAACTCAAGATTCGTGCAGAGGATATTCCAAAGACCGCCTTTACCACCAGATATGGATTGTACGAGTATACAATCATGTCTTTTGGATTAACCAATGCCCCCGCTTATTTCATGAATCTCATGAATAAGATTTTTATGGACTTCCTGGATAAGTTTGTCGTTGTTTTCATCGATGACATTCTGATTTATTCCAAATCAGAAGAAGAACATGGGATACACCTAAGGACCATTCTTGGAACCCTTAGAGAGCATCAGTTGTATGCAAAGTTTAGCAAATGTGAATTCTGGTTACAGGAGGTAGGATTCCTCGGTCACATTGTATCAACCGGAGGAATTGCCGTTGACCCTGCCAAAGTGAAAGATGTAGAAGATTGGCAAGCCCCAACCACTCAAACCCAAGTTCGTGCATTTCTCGGATTGGCGGGATATTACCGCAAATTCGTAGAAGGATTCTCGAGTATCGCCCGACCCATGACCCAATTGCTAAAGAAGGACAAGAAGTTTGAATGGACCGACAAATGTGAAGCGAGTTTTCAAGAACTCAAGAGGAGATTAATCTCAGCCCCAATCTTGATCATGCCGGATATCACGAAGCCCTTCAATGTGTATTGTGACGCATCCAAGATTGGTCTCGGATGTGTGCTAATGCAAGAAGGCAAAGTTATATCTTATCTATCTCGACAATTGAAGCAACATGAGCAAAACTACCCAACCCATGACCTCGAACTTGCAACCGTAGTTCTAGCCCTGAAGACATGGAGACATTACCTGATGGGAAATCATTGTGAGATTTATTCAGATCACAAGAGCCTAAAGTACATATTCACTCAGAAGGAGCTAAATATGAGGCAGAGAAGATGGATTGAGCTAATCAAGGATTATGACCTGGACATTCACTATCACCCTGGTAAAGCCAACATGGTAGCCGATGCCCTTAGCAGATTGCCGTGCCGCTTGAACTCCATGATTTTGAAGGAGCAACCAAGTCTGCACAAGGAGATGGAAGATTTTTGAATGGAATTAGTAAGTGAAGGATTTTTGGCTAGCATAGAACTTCAGCCCACTTTGATCAGTTAGATTAAAGAAGCGAAGAAGGGAAATGCTAGTATCGACGGAATCAAGCGTCGTATCGGTACATGCAAAGTACCCGGATTCACCGAGGACGAAGAAGGAGTTTTGTGGTACAAAGGACGCCTTTGTGTACCAGCAGATTCAGAGTTGAAAGAAGTTATCTTGAAGGAGGCTCATGATACTCTTTATTCTATCCATCCCGGAGGAACTAAGATGTATCAAGATTTGAAAGAGAAATTTTGGTGGCATAAGATGAAGAGAGAAATCGGAAGCTATATCGCCAAGTGTGATATATGCCAGCGAGTCAAGGCTGGACATCAAAGACCCGCTGGATTGTTGCAACCTTTGCAAATTCCGGAATGGAAATGGGATTCTGTAGGAATGGACTTTATCACTGGACTACCTACTTCTAGTAGAGGAAATGACTCTATCTGGGTCATAGTGGACAGATTGTCCAAAGTCGCCCATTTCTTGCCCGCCAAAACCACCTATCAGAGTTCGAAGCTAGCCGAGTTGTACATCGCTAGAATCGTTAGTTTGCATGGAGTCCCCAAGAACATAGTATCGAATCGAGGAACTCAGTTTACCTCGAGATTCTAGAAGAAAGTCCAAGAAGGTTTAGGAACCCGCCTAGATTTCAGATCACAGATCACCCTCGCATCGATGGACAAACGGAGCGAGTAAACCAAATACTCGAAGATATGCTTAGAGCATGTGTGCTAGAATATGGATCCAAATGGGAAGACTGTCTGCCTTTTGCAGAATTTTCTTACAACAATAGTTACCAAGCCAGTTTGCAAATGGCCCCATTTGAATTCATGTATGGAAGAAAGTGTCGCACCCCTTTGAACTGGTCGGAAGTCGGAGAGAGTCAGATCTTCGGACCCGACATCCTACGAGAAGTAGAACAGAAGGTTCACAAGATTTGCGAGCATCTCAAGACCGCCCAATCCCGACAGAAGAGTTATGCCGACAAGAGACGTCGAGACCTCGCCTTCAACATCGGAGATTTTGTTTATCTGAAAGTGTCGCCATTGAAGGGAATGCAGCGTTTCCAACTCAAGGGAAAGTTAGCCCCCAGATATATCGGACCTTTCAAAATTTTGAACCGTCGAGGAGAAGTGTCTTATCAACTGGAGCTACCTGAAGAGATGTCATCTGTGCACAATGTGTTCCATATCTCCTTACTTCGCAAATGTCTCGAAGTCCCCGAGAAGACCGAAGTGTTCAAGAATATCGATCACCGGACCATAGAGATCAACGATGACCTGACCTATCCCGAAGTGCCCATCCGCATTTTGGAAGAAGCTTTTCGAACTACCCGAACCCGAAGCACCAAGTTTCTCAAGATTCAGTGGAGCAACCACACAGAAGAGGAAGCTACCTGGGGGCGCGAAGATCACATCAGGACAGAGTTTTCCGATCTCTTCAAATCCTAGGTAATCTTTTCGTCCTTTTTCAAATCTCGGGACGAGATTTTTTTTAAGGGGGGAAGGTTTGTAACATCCCAAAAATACCAAACTTAGATCATCAAATTCTAATCATCAAGATTAGGGTTAACAAAAACTTTTCTAACTAAACCCATGAATGCATGCATATGTGTATGCATAGTTTTTGAATTTCTTTAAAACCACTTTGTTTGTGTGATCCATTGCTTGTAAAATGTTTCTTAGATGAAATTAACATCATCTAAAACATTTCCCACACCTTTCCTAAAGACAAGTAAATCAAAACAAATATATTAAGTGAATGGTCATTTTGGCCAATTTAACTCCCATGCCTACTTTGGCTGTCTCAAACTTTCAGAACCTAACAGAAACTTTTCTGGATCTTTGCACCCCTTGAAATTACTCATAACAAGGTATCAAGGCCCATAAGGAGGGATCTTACACTATTCCCCCGTCAGACTTTTCAAAATGACTTGTGAAATGAATTGAGACTTTGACTTGACCACAACAGAGTTGTGACCTGAATTACAAGATCCCACTTAGGAGTTATAAAATTGTGACTAGCTTTGGAACTAAGTAGAGATAAATCTGGCTTTTGCAAAACAACCTTAGAGCCTAGTGTCCCATTATCCAAAAACCCCTTACCTGTTAGTATTAGTTTGCGAGTACTTAAAGAGTACTCATGGCTTTGTCCCTGGCTATTCCCATGGCCAGACTATAAAGAGGAGTACCTGGAGGATGGACCCCAGGAAGGTTACGACAACTAGGATCATCTCCCATCGTCAGCATTGCCTGTGACCCCGAAGATGGATCTTCGCCTACGCTACCGTTATTATTACGTATTCCGCTGCTTGAAGTTGTATTAAGAACTGGATTAGGAGATCCCTATTTGTGTAAGAACTTATGTATCGTTTGTAATGGATGATGTATTATGGTATCCAATTTTGTTATGTCTTGCAAAAATGGTAATCCTGGGATTGTGATGTATGGCATAACAGGCATCTAGGATTGAAAAATCCGGGTGTTGACAGGGCGGCAGGGTTTGGCCAGAATCGTCGCCGGAGTTGGTCGGGGACAGTGGCAGTCGAGGTTACAATTTGGGCAGCCTAGTGGCTCTGGTCGAGTGGGATCTGAGGGGAAAAGAAGAGGAGAGCGTGGCGATTAATACCGCAGGGTCACGGCGAGGATTAAGCGAGGCATTGAAGTGAATTCATTCGTGGCATCAACGGCAGGAAACGGCCGGCGAGTTCAACACGGGGAGGAAGACGATGACGGGCAGTGTGGGGCAGCTTCGTCAGTGAGAGTTGGAAGTGCAGGTGGGATCCTGTCGTCAGTGAGGGCATGGGTAGGTTTCGGGGTGCGAAACATTTTCCTGCGGGGAGAGAGCTAGTTGGGCTGGACTGGGCTGCTGGGCCAGATGGGTTGGGTCGAGTCTGAATCTATTTTTTCTTTCTAATTGCTTTATCTTTTTCTATTTCGATTTTCTGTTTTGAAATTCAATCAAACATTCAAACACTCAAATGATTTCAAATCTTTTCCAAACCTTGCAATGATTTCAGTTCTGTTAATCAACACAAATCCAAATTCAAAAACAGAATAATACTTTTATTCTTTTAGGATCTATTTAATAAATCAAATAGTCCTTAGTTATGAATTCAAATAGGATTTGATTTATTTTTTTAAAAATCCATTGGAAATCTAAAATAGTACCAAAATCATTCAGTAGGCTTTATTTGAAAATATAAAACACTTGGAAAACTTATTTAAGATAAAATAACAAGTTTTTAGTGTTTATTAAAAATGGGAAAAGCCTTTACTTTAATAAATTTGGTTTATTAATAAAACCTCATTTTTTTATTTAAATAAACCTTTATTCTTTTAATCAAAACCAAATATTTTGTTTCAAAAACTTGGCCAAGGTTTAATTTGGCTTTATAAAATAATCCTTATTTGAATTTCTACTTTTTCATTTGAAAACCAAATCTTTTTATTAAAAGATCCAAAATAATAATTCCAATTATTTAAATTTTCCTTTATTAATTGTTTATCTTTTTAAATCCCTTTAGGATTTATTTGATCAAAAATAGGTTTGAAGGTTTCCAATTGGAATCAAAAAGTTTCTTCTCACCCTGAAAATCAACAAAGTTTTATTTATTCATTTATTTTTCACATAACAAGATTTGGAAAATCTTGGGATGTGACAAATGCAAACTTTCCAACCATGCCCTTTGTTTAGTGTTTTGCTTCTGTAAAAGTAGTTGTTTTTGCAGAAACATTTCTAGGCCTATTTATGTTATAAAAATATTCTAAAAATGATTTTTGAGTAAAATCTTTTGCAAATGGATTGATTTGAACCTACTGACCATAAAAACCAACTTGTAGGCTTAAAAGTATATTTTGTGATACTAAAGAAGAAATCTTTGAATAAAAGCATTTCTAGTTAAATAAAAATGTGGAATATGGTTTAAAAATGCTTTTTGAGTAAAACCTTTGGAAAATGATTTGATTTAAACTCTATGATCTTAAACACCAAACTTTAGGATTTAAAATATATTTGATGAACCCTAGAGTTAAATAAAAATGTGGATTATGGTTTAAAAATGCTTTTTGAGTAAAACCTTTGGAAAATGATTTGATTTAAACTCTATGATCTTAAACACCAAACTTTAGGATTTAAAAATATATTTGATGAACCCTAGTAAATTATTACTTTGATTTAAATCATTTCTAGCAAAACAAAAATGATTTAAAAGGCCATTTCACTAACTTGAATTTAAATGGTTTTACCACTCTTGTAAATGACCAATAGGAGTTTTAAAATGTTTATAGCCTATTAGAAATCACTTTTCCAAATAAAACAATCTTTTGCATGCATTGTTTTGTTCTTATTGTTTTATGTGGTGAATTGTTTGAATGCTAGTTTGAATATGTGCTTGCTTGATTGAATTGTAGTGAAATTTGAAGAGTGTGATTATTGTAAGATCAAGGAGTGAACCCATATTCTCTACTAAAAAGGCAAGTGGCACTATCATCCATGTCCTATTATTTTCATTACACTTAGTGGTATTTTTGTAGTATGCATGATAAGACTACTATGTTACTATGATATGATATGTCCTATTAGGATATCCTTATATCTTCCTTAGTGAAAACATCATAGTTGTAGTATGCTTAGCCCTGCTATAGACTTGGGGTTGAATTATGATTATATGAAGTGTTGGAAAAATATATGTTTTACATAATAAAACAAGTACTCAATGAATCACCTGGGTGGAATGTGGATACTCAATTGTGGATAAGGTGGCAACAAAGGGAACCATGTTTATATGGCTATCTTTTTGTATGTGCACTAGAAGAAAACCACCCAGGGACTTAGAGATTGAACATGTTTCTCGTACAGTGGCTTCCGTGTACAACCACATGCTAAATGGGCACTGGCTTAGTCAATTACATAGTGGAAGACCCTTGCATTGGCACCTACTCAGGTTAACTGGATTCATGTATTGGAAATATATCCTTACATTGGTGCCTGGTAGACGTGCTAGCATTATGTATTGTGAGGACTTCTATTGAAAGACTTTGTCACATTCTCGATCTTCCCGTACTCCATTTGGTGTGTATTTATCCAGCGGCCACTGGTGGCGTCAAGACGATATTGTGTCATGTGGGTAAAGTGTACAACTTCTGCAGAAGATCAAAATTCTACTTAGCCGTGTCCCCGGCTACGGACAACTCTGACCAACTAAGGCCTGAAGCTATGGAAGATCTCGACATTCCAATTTCTCAAAGTAAAACTTGATGGTGTCAACAAGGGATTAGAAGCACTTGGAGTTTGCCAAGGAGTTCAAAAAGTTTGTTAAAAGATCAAAACTATTTTGAAAAGATAGGATAAAACCATATTGCTTTCTACAAATGAGCCTAAACCCTACTTAGCCAAATATGCATATATTGATAGGTTCCAACTTATTTCCACATAGTAGTGAAACTTGCCAACACAATTCAAATGTATTGACCCTTGTGGCTATAACTTATAATGTTGCAGGTTTGTTTGATGTTAGTGAAGTGTGTTGAATAGGATTACAAGTTTACAACCAACATGATTGCATGTGGCACTTCGAAGATGAACGACTCCATGCTATATAGATATTTCTGCTGCATTGTAATGAGATAGCCAAATGAGCTATGTAAGATGTAATGAATTATTTTATTCCTGGTTATAAAGTTGTATTATGACCTTTGTTTCTTGATATTACATCTTAAACTATGGATGCTAGCTATTGATCCAGGGACTAGCATTGTAAACACATGGATCTCTACCTTATCAGGTTGGGACCTCTACATTGTCATTGTAAGTATATGTGTATCATAGAGAACCGTCAACGGGATACCCCTTGCCCCATGACACTGGAGCTATCCAATATCAAAATGACAAGGCAACAGACAATGAGCATCTCAGCAATCTTCTTATTTACCATGGGTATGGTGCTTTTTTTCTCTCTTTTTTTCTTTTTTTCTGTATTTTTTTCTGTAGATGCTTCATGGATTGGTAACTATGGTTATGCTGCAAGTTTCCACCATGATTAGGCATGGCTTAGGCTAGTCGCCCAGGCGTTTCTCTAACACATATACATAACTCCATGTGTTGGAGATATGCCCTAGAGGCAATAATAAATGTAGTTATTATTATATCTTTGTGTTTATGATAAATGTTTACATTCATGCTATAATAGTATTAACAAGGAAACATTGATACTTGTGTGATTTGTAAACTTAATTTGAAGTCCCTAGTAAAGCCTCTATATAATACTAGCTTGTTGGTTAATAGATGATTGTGGTTTCCCTATCATGAACATTGAGATGTTATTAACAGCAAGATCATATCGTTAGGAGAATGATATGATGGACATACTCCTATAGATAAGCGTGGTAAGATCATGTCATTTTAATAGTTCAATTGCTATATGCTTTCTGATACATAGTAATCTAATTCCTTCGACCATGAGATCATGCATATCACCTTTACCGGATGGATTCTTTGATGAAATCAAACACCACACCGTAACTGGGTGGCTATAAAGGTGGCATTGAGTGTTTGGAAAGTATTGGTTGAAACACATGGATCAAGAGTGGGATTTGTCCATCCATATGACGACTAGATATACTCTGGGCCCTCTCGGTGAAATGTCATCCAATTAGCTTGCAAGCATGTGACTGGCTCACAAGGGATCACATATCACGGGAACGAGAAAAGAGTACTTATTGGTAACGAGGTTGAACTAGGTATGCGAGATCCGAAAGCGATCATAACCTCGGATAAGTAAACTATCGTGAGACAAAGGGAAATTGATATCATATGTAAGTGGTTCATTCGATGCAAAGTAATCGTAGAAATATGTAGAACCATATGAATTTCCAGATTCCTCTATTGGTTATTGTTCGAGAAGTGTCTCGATCATGTCGCATAATTCACGAACCGTGGGAGACACACTTAAGGATTGACGTTGTTTTGAGTAGTTATGGAATGATGAGAAAGAGACCGAATGTTGTTGAGTCGGATGGGATCCGGGATATCACGAGGAGATCCGGAATGGTACGGAGAATAAGATTCATATAAGGAAAGTCCCGTTTCAGAGTTGGGGAATGGTTCCGATGTTTTCATCGGGAATGTTCTAGAAGGTTCCGGAATGTCCGGCACTCCGGAGGGGAAGGGTACATGAATGTGTTGTATCAAGTTGGTATGATTGCATCATGTACTAAGTGTCATCGCTGAACCAAATAAAGGATTAATTCAAATCCTAGTTTGAAAAGTCAAACAGCTAGTTTGAAAAGTCAAACGGCTAAATTTGGAAAGAGGAAAAGAGGAGGAGTGGGAAACCGAGTTGGGGAGGAGTTCCCTCCTCCAACCGCCGGCCCACCTCCAAGCCGAGTTGGGGAGGGACTCCCCTCCCCAGGCGCGCCTCCCTCCACCTATAAAGGGAGGGGCAGGGCTGCCCCTCCTAGCACACAAGTTCCTTGCCCCGAAAACCCTAACCCTAGCCGCCGCCGCCCTCCAAGCCGCCGCCGCCTAGGGATCTCCTTGCCGCCGACTTGGGCATCTCCAAGCCCTAGCCACCGGCCCTAGCACCTCTTCCTCGGCGTGTCTAAACCCTAGAACACCGAGGGACTCTCTCATACTCCACCATACTCGCTCCGGCTTAAGGCGAAGCCCTGCGAGATCTCCCTCTACTTCCAGGTACACGCCGTTGTCTTTGCCGGAATCGCGAGGAGAGTGCTACAACCTCCGCCTCTGCTGGAACAAGGAGAGGAAGGTCTTCGTCGAGTCGAACGTGTGACCGACTGGGAGGCGCTTGCCGGAGCCTTGGAAGGATCGTCTCACGCGATCTTGAGATCGGAAGAATCTGACTACATCACCCGAGAATCCTCTCGTTAAACACTTTGGAATCTTCGAGGGTGAGTTATTCCATCGACTCGTTGCTACAATCTAGTAGATAGATCTTGGCTTATTTGTTTGTATCACGTAGAAATTTTTGTTTTCCATGCTACGAAACCCTACAGTGGTATCAGAGCCGTGTCTATATGTAGATCTGTTGCACGAGTAGAACACAATGGTCATTGTGGGCGTTGATGCTTTTATTGTCGATTGCTTCTTGTGTACTTTGCATCTTGTGGGATGTTGGGATGAAGCGGCCCGAGCTAACCTTACATGACATCGTTCATGAGACTTGCTCCACGCTTGACATGCAACTTGTATTGCATAAGTGGCTTTGCGGGTGCCTGTTTCTCCTAGCATAGTTAAGATCCAATTTACAACAGGTGATTAACAATACTACTATCAATGTTGTGGTTCATGTTCGTAAGTTAAAACGACACTTATTGAAAGCCCCAAACCACGTAAAACATGCAAAGAAAGTAGAGGCGTCTAACTTTGTTTTGCAGGGGTGTGCTGTGATGTGATATGGCCATGATTGTGATTATATTTGATGTATGCAATGTTCCTTATTGTAAGTTGGCAACCGGCTGGAGCCATATGGTTGTCTTTAATTTATGTTAAGACCCGCGTGTCTATTCAAAGTAGTTGTAATAGTTGAAGCCGGTGGACGACAACCATGGAGAAGCGTCATTGACCTTGATGCAATGCCAATGATGATGGAGATCATGTTCGTGCTAGAAGATGGAGATCGGAAGCACAAAGGAGAAAGGCCATATCATATCACATATTATTGAATTGCATGTGATGTTAATCCTTTATGCATCTTGTATTGCTTAGTAGACAACGGTAGCATTATAAGATGATACCTCATGCACATGAATTTCAAGTCATAAAGTGTTCACCCTTAGTTGGCACCGTTGCTAAAGCTTGTTGTTTCGAAGCACCACGTGATGATCAGGTGTGTTAGATTCTGCAAGTGCATACAACGTGAGCAAGCCAGATTTGCTCATGCGGAAACTAAGGTTTGATCTTGACGAGCCTAGCATGTACAGACATGGTCTCGGAACATGGATCACCGAAAGGTAAAGCATGAATCATATAGTAGATATGATGAACATGTCGATTGTTCGCCATTGAAACTATATCAACTCTCGTGATGATCGGTGTTGATGTGGTGGATTTGGTTCGTGTGATCACTAAAACAATGTGAGGGATATTGTTTTAAGTGGGAGTTCACCTAGATTAAATTTATTAATTTGAACTCAATTTGTCATAAACTTAGTCTAAACTATTGCAAATATGTTGTAGATCAATGGCAGCCCCTACCATCAATTTTAATGCGTTCCTAGAGAAAGAAAAGTTGAAAAACAATGGAAGCAACTTCGGATTGGTTCCGCAATTTGAGATTGTCCTCACAATTTGGTAATTTGACCTATGTCTTTGGATGCACATTTGGGTGACCCACACTGCGGTGATGCCGCCGATGAAGTAAAGAATGTTTACCTCACTCGGAAGACTCGGTACTCCACGATTCGATGTGTTATCTTGTATGGTTTAGAATCGGAGCTTGAAAAGGTTTGAGAATTCAGACCCATATGATATTGTCGAGGATCTCAAATTGATTTTTGAGACTCATGCGGCAATTGAAAGCTATGAGGCTTCGAAAAGTTCTTTAAGCTGCAAGATGGAAGAGGCAGCTCGTCGTGAGCATGTGCTTAAGATGTCTGGCACGCATAAACAAACTTCAAAGCTTGGGTATAGTGATTCCCAATGCTTTGGGGATTTACCGTGTCCTCCAATCACTGCCACCAAGTTATAAGAACTTTGTGATGAACTACAACATGCAAAACATGAACAAGACGTTGCGAACTCTTTGCCATGTTGAAATTTGCGAAGTGGAGATCAAGAAAGAGCACCAAGTGTTGTTGGTCAATAAGACCACCAAATTCAAGAAAGGCAAGTCTAAGCGAAGGGACACTTCAAGAAGGGTGGTAAGAAAGTTACCACAATGAAGAAGACCAAGGCTGGACCTGAGCACATCTTGAGTGCTTTACTACAAGGGAGAAGGTCCTTTGAAGCGGAATTGCCCAAAGTACTTGGCGGATTTGAAGAACGGCAACATCAAGAAGAAAGGTATATCGATATACATGTTATTGATGTGTATCTCACTAGTACTCGTAGTAGTGCACAGGTATTTGATCTTGGTTCGGTTGCTCATATTTGTAGCTCGAAGCAGGTCTGCGAATAAACGGAAGCTAGCGAAGAACGAGGTGACGATGCGGCGTTGAAGCGGATCAAAGGTTGATGTGATCGCGGTCGACGCTACCCCTTCATCTACCATCGGGATTAGTTTTATACTTAAATAATTGTTATTTGGTGCTGCGTTAAGCATGAACATTATATCGGGATCTTGTTTATTGCGAGACGGTTACTTGTTTAAGTCTGAGAATAATGGTTGTTCGATTTATATGAGTAATATGTTTTATGCACATGCACCTTTGATAGATGGTCTATTCTTGTTGAATCTCGATAGTGGAAATACACATATTAATAACATTGAGGCTAAACGTTTGAAATCGAGCGATAACTCGACCTATATGTGGCACTGTCATCTTGGTCACATTGGAGTGAAGCGTGTGAAGAAACTCCATTCCGATGGACTTCTTGAATCACTTGATTTGAATCACTTGATAGATCTGAAGCATGTCGATGGGTAAAATGACTAAGACTCCATTTTACGGTATGATGGAGCGAGCTACGGACTTATTGGAAATCATACATACCGATGTGTGTGGTCCAATGAGTGTAGCATCATGTGGTTATCGTTATGTTCTTACCTTCATGGATGACTTGAGTAGATATGGGTATATCTATTTCATGAAACATAAGTCCGAAACTTTCGAGAAGTTTAAGAAATTTCAAAGTGAGGTAGAGAATCAACGTAACAAGAAGATTAAATTTCTACGTTCTGATCGTGGACGTGAATATCTAAGTTACGAGTTTGGCAAGCATTTGAAGAAATGCGGAATACTTTCACAATTGACACCGCCGGGAACACCACAACGTAATGGTGTGTCCGAACGTCGTAATCGAACTCTCTTAGATATGGTTCGTTCTATGATGTCACTTACAGATTTACCGCTATCATTTTAGGGTTATGCATTAGAAACAACCGCATTCACTTTAAATAGGGCACCGTCTAAATCCATTGAAACGACACCATATGAATTATGGTTTGGGAAGAAACCTAGATTGTCGTTCCTTAAAGTTTGGGGGTGCGAAGCCTATGTAAAGAAGTTACAGCCGGACAAGCTTGAACCCAAAGGGGGAAAAATACGTCTTCATAGGATACCCGAATGAAACTATTGGGTATACCTTCTATCATAGATCCGAAGGCAAAATCTTCGTTGCCAAGAATGGATCCTTTCTAGAGAAGGAATTTCTCTCGAAAGAAGTGACTGGAAGGAAAGTAGAACTTGACGAGGTTGTTGAACCTTCTCTCGAAATTGCGAGTAGCGCATCACCGGAAGAAGTTCCTGTGGTACCTGCACCAATAAGAGAGGAAGCTAATGATGATGATCATGAAACTTCGGTTGAAGTTGCTACAGAGCCTCGCAGGTCAACCAGAACTCGTACCACTCCAGATTGGTATGATCCCGTTATGAGTGTCATGTTGGTGGACAACACCGATGACCCTGAGACATATGAGGAAGCGATGATGAGCCCAGATTCCAATAAATGGCAAGAAGCCATGAAATCCGAGATTGGATCCATGTACGAAAACCAAGTATGGACTTTGGTGGACTTACCGGATGGTCGGAAGGCTGTCGAGAACAAATGGATCTTCAAGAAGAAAACAGATGCTGATGGTAATGTTACTGTCTATAAAGCTCGACTTGTCGCAAAAGGGTTTCGACAAATTCAAGGTTTTGACTACTATGAGAGTTTCTCACCAAGCGAAGCTAAAAGTCTGTGAGGATTATGTTAGCAATCGCTGCATATTACGATTATGAGATATGGCAGATGGATGTCAAAACAGCATTCCTCAATGGAGACATTGATGAAGAGTTGTATATGATGCAACCCAAAGGTTTTGTTGATCCTAAAGATGCTAACAAGGTATGCAAACTTCAACGGTCCATCTATGGATTGAAGCAAGCATCCGGAAGTTGGAATCAATGTTTTGATAAGGTGATCAAAGTTTTGGTTGTATACAAACTTATGGAGAAGCTTGTATTTACAAGAAAGTGAGTGGGAGCTCAGCATTCTTAATACTATATGTGGATGACATATTATTGATTGGGAATGATGTAGACCTTCTTAATAGTGTCAAGGAATATTTGAATAATAGTTTTTCAATGAAGGATCTTGGCGAAAGCTTACATATTAGGCATAAAGATTTATAGAGATAGATCGAACGCCAAATATCATTGTCACAAAGTACATATTTGGACAAAGTTCTAAAGAGGTTTGGAATGGAAGATAGCAAGAAAGGGTTCTTGCCCATGTTGTATATCGACCTTGAGTAAAACTCAAAGTCCGACATCGGTAAGATAGAGAAAGGATGAGTAAGACTCCTATGCCTCAGCCATAGGATCTCTAATGTATGCTATGCTATGTACTAGACCCGACATTGCATATCGTTAGTTTAACTAGCAGATATCAAAGTGATCCGAGTGGATCATTGGACGGATCAAAAACATCCTTAAGTACTTGAGAAGAACTAAGGATATGGTTCTTTCTTATGGAGGTGATGAACAACTCGTTGTTAATGGTTACACCGATGCTAGTTGGAACACCGATCCGGATGATTCTAAATCACAATCTGGATACGTATTTATCTTGAATGGTGCAGTAGTTAGCTGGAGGAGTGCAAAGCAAAGCGTTGTGGCGAGATCTTCAACTGAATCGGAATACATGGTTGCTTGGAGGCTTCACAAGAAGCGATATGGATGAAAGAGTTCATTACTGAGCTAGGTGTGGTTCCTAGTCGCTGGACCCAATGTCTATCTCTTTGTGATAACATGGGCGCCATAGCCAATGCGCAAGAACCAAGGTCACACAAGAAGCTGAAGCACATCAAGCTACGTTTTCACGCTATTCGAGAACATATCCAAGATGGGGATATAAAGATTTGCAAAGTACACACAGATCTGAATGTGGCGGATCCGTTGACTAAACCTCTCCCGAGGGCAAAACATGACCAGCACCAAACTGCCATGGGTGTTCGGTATATTACCATGTAATCTAGATTAGATGACTCTAGTGCAAGTGGGAGACTGTTGGAGATATGCCCTAGAGGCAATAATAAATGTAGTTATTATTATATCTTTGTGTTTATGATAAATGTTTACATTCATGCTATAATAGTATTAACAAGGAAACATTGATACTTGTGTGATTTGTAAACTTAATTTGAAGTCCCTAGTAAAGCCTCTATATAATACTAGCTTGTTGGTTAATAGATGATTGTGGTTTCCCTATCATGAACATTGAGATGTTATTAACAGCAAGATCATATCGTTAGGATAATGATATGATGGACATACTCCTATAGATAAGCGTGGCATAAAGATCAAGTCATTTTAATAGTTCAATTGCTATATGCTTTCTGACACATAGTAATCTAATTCCTTCGACCATGAGATCATGCATATCACCTTTACCGGATGGATGCTTTGATGACATCAAACACCACACCGTAACTGGGTGGCTATAAAGGTGGCATTGAGTGTTCGGAAAGTATTGGTTGAAACACATGGATCAAGAGTGGGATTTGTCCATCCATATGACGGATAGATATACTCTGGGCCCTCTCGGTGAAATGTCATCCAATTAGCTTGCAAGCATGTGAGTGTCTCACAAGGGATCACATATCACGGGAACGAGAAAAGAGTACTTATCAGTAACGAGGTTGAACTAGGTATGCAGAGATACCGACGATCATAACCTCGGATAAGTAAACTATCGTGAGACAAAGGGAAATTGATATCATATGTAAGTGGTTCATTCGATCGCAAAGTAATCGTAGAAATATGTGGGAGCCATATGAATTTCCAGATTCCTCTATTGGTTATTGTTCGGAGAAGTGTCTCGATCATGTCTGCATAATTCACGAACCGTAGGGAGACACACTTAAGGATTCGACGTTGTTTGAGTAGTTATGGAATGATGAGAAAGAGTCTGAATGTTGTTGAGTCCGGATGGGATCCGGGATATCACGAGGAGATCCGGAATGGTCCGAGAATAAGATTCATATAAGGAAAGTCCGTTTGAGTTGGGGAATGGTTGATGTGTTTTCATCGGGAATGTTCTAGAAGGTTCCGGAATGTCCGGCACTCCGGAGGGGAAGGGTACATGAATGTGTTGTATCAAGTAGGTATGATTGCATCATGTACTAAGTGTCATCGCTGAACCAAATAAAGGATTAATTCAAATCCTAGTTTGAAAAGTCAAACAGCTAGTTTGAAAAGTCAAACGGCTAAATTTGGAAAGATGAAAAGAGGAGGAGGAAACTGAGTTGGGAGGAGTTCCTCCTCCAACCGCCGCCCACCTCCAAGCCGAGTTGGGGAGGGACTCCCCTCCCCTAGGCCGCGCCTCCTACCTATAAAGGGAGGGGCAGGGCTGCCCCTCCTAGCACACAAGTTCCTTGCCCCGAAAACCCTAACCCTAGCCGCCGCCGCCCTCCAAGCCGCCGCCTAGGGATCTCCTTGCCGCCGACTTGGGCATCTCCAAGCCCTAGCAGCCGGCCCTAGCACCTCTTCCTCGGCGTGTCTAAACCCTAGAACACCGAGGGACTCTCTCATACTCCACCATACTCGCTCGGCTTAAGCGAAGCCTGCGAGATCTCCCTCTACTTCGGTACCACACCGTTGTCTTTGCGGAATCGCGAGGAGAGTGCTACAACCTCCGCTGCCTGCTGGAACAAGGAGAGGAAGGTCTTCGTCAGTACGAACGTGTGACCCGATTGCGGGCCGCTGCGCGAACGCGGAAGGATCGTCTACGCGATCTTGAGATTGGGAAGAGTACGACTACATCACCCACGAGAATCCGCTCTCGTTAAACACTTTGGAATCTTCGAGGGTGAGTTATTCCATCGACTCGTTGCTACAATCTAGTAGATAGATCTTGGCTTGTTTGTTTGTATGCGGTAGAAATTTTTTGTTTTCCATGCTACGAAACCCTACACCATGGACTTACAAGCTCCCCTTTTATTTCACACCGTCGACATCCATAAACAAAAGATCATGATATCAACTGGGTAATATGTACAGGTGTTGAAAGCGTTCCCCATGACAGCATGGTTGTGCTAATTCCCAATGTATAAATGCAAGCATATACAACATAGATGACACAATGGTTCAAGTTTATTAGGTTCAAGAAATAAAGTGTGCCATCAAGTTTGTGAGAGCTTTAATCACTAATTTTCACATAACAAGTTTAATTTGGAAGATATATGAAAACATGAATATACTTGGCATGGTGTAACACGCCATGCATAGGAATTTATAGTGGACTCTCTGGAATAACTTGGTTTCTTGGGAGTTGGATGCATGAGTAGAGCTTACTCAGTATAAGTGGATGCTAGCAAAAGACTGGGAGCAACTAACTAAGAGAGCAATAATGTCCATAATCATGCAGAGCGACAAAACATTATCAACTAAAGAATAAAGTGGTACCACAAGTCAGAAACTAAATGATCATAGAGGCTAGGGTTACTGGTTCATAGTCTTAACATGGTGTAAGCATGTGCCAAGTCAACCCAAATAAAGCATCAAAGGAGAATACCACAATATTATGCTTTTGTATGCTAAACCAACGCATGATTCTTTCAAGGCACATTAAGCAATCTCAATTGTTTGGAACAAGTCATGCTATAGCAATAATCACTAAGAATAAGGTCAAAGCAACATCTATCATGACATGATAAAGCCTAAGCCACAGTCAAAACAAGCTCATTTTTGTACCACTATAAGCATGAAACTTCCTACTCCTTTCCAACACCAATCAACTTATTTGAAATAAAACATGAAAGCGGGGGTACAACTAATTTATTCAAGCAAATCAAACAAAATAAAACCAAAACCCAAACTAAGACGCTCCAAGAATAACACAATAAGGCATGAAACAATAAAAATGAAGTGTCTAGAAAGAGACCTGAGATTTTTATTGATGAAGAAGGGGATGCCCAGCTTTGACGCTTGTACTTCTTGAATATTTCTTGGGATGACACGGGGTGGAATCCCCAAGCTTGAGATTTTGTCCATTCTTCATCTCATTATATCATTCTTCCCCTACACTTGAAAATTTCCTTCATACAAAACTTCACACAATCTTCATTAGCAACATTAGTGTATTAAAGATAATAAGCCTTTGGTTTTAGTTTGAACACAAGTCAAACTTCCATAAAAACACAAGCTACTGTAGAAATTCCTTTTAAAATCTCAAGTGATCAAAGAGAACTAAAAAATAAACATATTAAGAGGCAAATGAAAATAATGGCAGAAATCTGTCTAAATAGACCAGTAGGTAGAAACCGATTTGTTCGAAGACTTTCTATTGCTCAAATCGAAAAGTATTGAACTAACAAAAGTTAGATAACAACATGGGGCATAAGCACAAAAAATTACAGCTTAATCCTACATACAGGGATTTTTCATGAAGTTTTACAGTGAAGCACAAAAATCTGTTTTGGGACAACAACTTCCCCAAATCTTACTTCTCTCTCATTAGAGGTTATTCTTGGCACAAAAACCACACAAAAAGGATAAGGAGAGGTTATTACAGAGGTAATAACTTCCAAGACTCAACTAAAACTATTGGGTTATCTCCCAAGAAGTACTTTTCTTTAATGCCTTTAAGTTAGGCATAGAAAGCAAGAATCAAGTATTTTCAAATGAAGAAGCATTAACATCAAATTTCTTGCCCCTACCTTTCTTACCTTTACTCTTATCTTTAGGTAACGTGTGGTTGCTTGTTGGAGAAGCAAAATGCATAATTCCTTTTTCCACATCTATTATTGCTCCAAGGAGTTTCAGTAGGGATCTTCCAAGTGTAATTTGTCCTTTTACTACACATTCAATAACAAGATCATCAGTAGACACCACTTTCCCTAAAATCTTTGTAAACACTCCTTCAGCTATTCCAATGGGTAATATAATGGCATTATTGGTAAGATATATTTATTCTCCTCCTTCATAAAGTTCCCAAAGATTTAAAGATTCATAGATATCTTTAGGCATAAGACATAATTCAGACATGATATCACAACATGCATTAAAAGTTTCATTATTTATAACAACTTTTACTGTAGGAAACCATTTTGAAGGTTCATGATGCTCTCTAAGCATGTTATAGCAATCTTTTAAACTAGTTGTATTGGCATCAAGAGTGTTTAATCTAGCATAAATGTTTGCAAAGGATGAACCAGATTTGCTAGGCATATTATATGTGGCAACCAACTTTTTTATGGCATTAGAGGCTTCATTCTCATCACATTGGAGGAAATCTCCTCCTACTACAGCATCCAAAGCATATCTATAACAAATAGAAAGACCATAGTAGAAACTGCTAAGAAACAAGCCTAGAGTCATTTTAGGTTCAGTCTTTTCATAAGAATCGGAAATTCTAGACCAAGCTTCTTTGAAACTCTCTTCACTTCCTTGTTTGAAAATGAAGATCATTTCCACACGTTACACAGTGATTGGAGCAACACTAGACATAACGGTTACTTGAAGTAGGAACTAATTTTTTGTGTGTTTTTTATAAGAAAAAGAAAACCAAATGAAACTAATTTTTTTATATTTTTGATAAAGATAAACAAGCAAAACAGAGCAAAAGAAACTAAGCAAAACAAAAACAAAGTAAAGAGATTGGTTGTGAGAGACTCCCCTTGAAAAGCTGTCCTTATCTCCCCGGCAACGGTGCCAGAAAGTCTTGATGCGGCTCAGTTAACTTGTAGAGCCGCGTTAGGAAACCCAAGAGCAAGGTGTGATGAACACAACAGCAAGTTTTCCCTCAGTTATGAAACCAAGGTTATCGAATCAGTAGGAGTAAGGAAATAACTCCAAGGTGTTGCTAACAACTTGGAACCTACACAACACAAACTCAAAACTTTGCCCCAACTTACAGTGAGGTTGTCAATCTCACCGGTTTGCTGAAAACAAAGGATTAAACATATAATGTGGAAGATAGTGTGTAAGATCCCTCCTTTGTAAAGGAAAAGGATCCCTGTGATTGCAATGCTAGTCCCTGGATCATTGCTAGCATCCACAGTTTAAGATGAAGTACACAGATACAAAGGTCATTTATTACATTCATTCCAGAGATAAAAACATAGTCTTTTACAACTCAAGGCCACATGCCTAATACAAGAGTTTTTGGAATAAGTAAATAAACATAAGTCTTCATCTTCATGTGCCACAGGCAAGCATGTTGAGTGTAGACTCATGACTCCTAATCATCATCGGAGTAACCTGCAACATCACAAGTTACAGCCACAGTGGGTCAATACTTTGGAATAGTATTGGCAAGTGATACCTTGGTAAATTTTAAGTGGACTATATTACTATATGCATTTTGGCTAAGTGTAACTTGGCTTGCTTTGCTCAAAATAGGTTTTTCCTATTAGTTGAAATCACTAAGTTTTTCTTTGTCAAAAACTTTCCCAAGAAACCACCAATAGACATTGGGGTCCTTTACCCTTGTTCACCCACAAATTTTACTTATAAGTTGGAGTGATGAGATTCTTGTAGCTTCCATGTCTTGATGCTCAAGTTGTCCATTGCCATGGACTTGGCTAAGTACTTAGATTTTTCCATCTGCAGAGGTTGTGCACTTTCCCCACCAGACTTGGTTTCCCAAGACAGGACCTTTCAGAAGCCTTTCCTTAGCCAAATGGACGCGTTCCAACCTATCATCCCACTACCACCAACTGTCCAAATGACTAAGTTCTAGCAACCTATATGATCAAGGCAGAGCCCATATTGCCAAGTGGTTGCACTATAAGCTTCTCAACACTTGGCCTCCAAATCCCTTTGTGCCTGGGTGGCATACCACAAGTGAGATACACAAGCCATATCCATGGCCTTGTGTAACCACTCAACCAAAAACCACCATTCAAGTCCCATTCCACCCAGGAGGTTCATTGACTTAGTTGTTTTATTAAGAAAAGCATAAGTCAAAAAGACTTAGAATTATTTTCATCATAGCATGTTTATACTTTACCAACCCTTGTTTTCTACTAGCTAGGCTAAGCATGGCATAGTAACTTAACTTAGGAAATTCCCTAGCAATTCTACAATTCTACAACTACTTAGGATTTCCCAACATGGCATTTGGCAAAAACAACATGCAAGACTTAGCAAAAATAATTATAATGCTTATTCAAAATATAGGGATAAAAATATCATGAAGTACCACTTGCCTTGGTAATGGGGAGATTAGCACTCTTCACAATCACAGTCACTAGCAAAATCTACACAAAAATTTGTAGCACAAATTACACACAATTCATATACAAACAAAATTATGAATGCATGCATGCAAGAAAATGCTAAGTGATGATTTTTGAAAACTCCACCAAGCAAGTGCATGATACAAAAACAAAAACAAGTCAAAAACTTGCTAACTAAACTTAGTTAGCACTAAAACCAATTACTAAACAATTTTTATACTCAAAATGATCCTAAATAAGTTTCTGCATACAAAGTCATTTTAACAGAAACTTTTTGTTAAACACATTGTAGATTCAGAAAGGGCTTGACTCACTGATTCCAACAGTATAAAATTTGCAAAAACCTAACGTGGAAATCAAAAGTTATAGCCATTTGAAAATTGGATCTAAATCTGATTTGAATTCTAATTTTGAATCCAACCCTAGACACGCGTCACGATTTTCTATTGGCGTGCCGGTTCGCACCGGATCACCCTTCCGCGTCGTTGGATCTAACTATCGCTGCACGGCTCAGATCTATCCATACCCCTTCGGCTAGGATCTATCGTGTCCACTGGATCTAAATCGAACGATCCTAAGCAAAGGACCAACAAGTGGCGGCGCTAGCGGCGGCGACAGGTGGCGGCGTGTCTGACAGCGGCGGTGCTGGCGCTCTAGGTCGCGCGGGGGTGAGGGAAGTAGCTTACCAGATCCGCGGTGGCGTGCCGAAGCTCGAGGTGGCGTTGGCTCGGGAAGGGGCGCACTGGCACGGTCTCAGGAGCTCGTCGGAGTAGCGGGCGGCGTCGGTTGCTTGCAGACGTGGTGCTTGCCGAGGTTTGGCATCACCCTAGCATGAACCAGAGGCATCAGGAGTTGTGAAAGACGCAGGCGAACAAACTCGTGTGAAGGAGGGGGGAAAGGGGCGCTCGGGATTTACCTGAATTGGTCGCCGGAGTCTATCGGCGGCGCAGGTGGTTTCGGCCGTGAACGGAGACAACGATCTGGGTCACGAGCAGGGAAAAGAAAGGTGTCGCAAGATCGTCTTGCATCCTCGTTTGAACCAGAGAGAGGGGGGCGGTCGAGGCTCACCGTAATCGGTCGTCGGAGTCGTCGGTACCGCGGGGCTTCGAGAGCAAATGCGTGCAGCCTGGTGGTGGAGTGAGCGAGGTGAGTGGGGGGAAAAGCTCGCGGTGCAGAGGGGTTTAAATAGGCCCAGGCACGACAGGAAACGCCTGCGGCATAATGGCTAATTACGCCGTGCCATTACCGGCCTTGATAGCAACGGCGACGTGGTCGCGGGCGCGGTTTTGGGGAAGACGAGGACGACGTGGACGGGGCCCGCTTGTCAGCGAAATAGCGGAGGGGTGTGGGGCAACAGCGGCTGAGTGGGTGTGTGGTGTCGCGGCGTCGGAGGAAAAAAAGAAATGAATGGGCTAGTTGGGCCTATTCAGATGCTGGGCTAGATTGGTGGCGCTAGGCCTTTTTCATTTGTTTGCTCTTTTTCTTTTTCTGATTCGATTTTCAGAATAGGTTTTCAAATGAATTCAAGTTCCATTTGAATTCAAACTTTCTTGGGATTTTTGCAGTGTGTAGTAGTCTCAAAATTAGGCACAAAGTCAGGTGGTTTGCTAAGTAAAGGCTTGGTCAACTTGGGAAACAAAATAATCAGGGACTGGCATCTGATTTGCAACTAATTGAAAAATGGTTTTTGAAACCATTTCCAAGTTGTAAACTTTGGTTTAAATTCTACACACAAATATTTCAATAATGAAGGCAAACAACCAAGTTCCTAAACTCTCAAACTTTCAAATGATGATGGCCATTTGATTTAAATCTTCCCACATAAAATCATAGCACCAAGTGCTACTGTTTTTCTGAAATGAGTTTGAAATTGGTCCAAAATCTATATGCATGCATGAATGATTTGCAACTTTGAAATTATGATTTTAGGGATGTTACAAATCTAACCCCCTTAAGGTGAATCTCGCCCTCGAGATTCGGATTGGCTAGCAAATAGGTGAGGGTGGTCTTTCCGAAGATCATCTTCTCTTTCCCATGTTGCTTCTTCTTCGGAATGATGGTTCCATTGAACTTTGCAGAATTTGATAGTCTTAGTCCGTGTAACTCTTTCTGCAGTCTCAAGAATCTTGACAGGCTTTTCTTCATAAGTGAGATCACTTTCTAGTTGAACTTCTTCCAAAGGTATGGTATCCTTCAAAGAAGATTCTTCCATTTCTGGGTGACATTTCTTAAGCTGACTCACATGAAATACATTATGGACTGCTGATAGAGATGCCGGCAGTTCAATTTCATAAGCAACTTCGCCTTTGCGACTCAGAATCTTGAATGGCCCAACATATCTGGGTGCCAACTTTCCTTTGACTTCAAATCTTTTCACTCCACGAAGTGGTGATACTCTAAGATAGGCTCTATCACCAACTTCGTAGGTGACTTCTCTACGCTTAGGATCTGCGTAGCTTTTCTGTCGGGACTGTGCTATCTTCAACCTGTCCTTAACCAATTTGACCTTCTCTTCAGCGTCTTTGATAAGATCTGGTCCAAATAAACTTCTTTCTCCCACACCATTCCATAACAATGGGGTGGTACATTTTATTCCGTAGAGAAACTCAAACGGTGCCATCTCAATGCTGGCTTGATAGCTGTTGTTATAAGAAAATTCTGCGTAAGGCAGACTTTCATCCCAACTTGCTCCATAATCTAGAGCACATGCCCTCAACATGTCTTCCAGAATTTGATAAGTCCTTTCTGTTTGTCCATCGGTTTGAGGATGAAAAGCAGTACTGAATTCCAACCTCGTTCCCAATGACTCATGTAGCTGTCTCCAAAAATGGGAAGTGAATTGAGTTCCCCCATCGGACACAATACTCTTAGGCACACCGTGAAGGCATACAATTCTACTCATGTAGATTTTGGCTAACTTGGCACTTGTATAAGTTGTCTTCACGGGTATAAAATGAGCCACTTTAGTTAGGCGATCCACTACTACCCATATGGAATCATATCCTGATTTGGTCCTTGGTAATCCGGTAATGAAATCCATACCAATTTTGTCCCATTTCCAATCAGGAATAGGTAGTGGTTGAAGCAAACCTGCTGGTTTCTGATGCTCCGCTTTTACTCTACTACACACATCACACAAAGCAATATGTTCGGCGATGTCCCTTTTGAGATTGTTCCACCAAAATCTTTCTTTCATGTCCGTGTACATTTTGGTGTTACCTGGGTGAATAGAATACGGAGAGTTGTGGGCTTCTTGTAGAATCAGTTTCCGCATCTCCGGATCTTGTGGAACACAAACACGTTTCCCGTGCCATAAAGTACCTTGTTCGTCTTCATGGAAACTTTTAGCTTTCCCTTGGCTAATCCTTACCTTAATCTCTTCAATTTCTTTATCAGTCTTTTGAGCTTCTCGAATCTTGTCCAACAAAGTGGGTTGGACATCTAAAGACATGAGATGTCCTTCAGGCACAATCTCCAATCTGAGTTCTTTGAATTGCTTACACAAATCCGCAATTCTCCTTTGGTAAGGCCATTTACAAATACCTTACGACTTAGAGCATCTGCTACAACATTTGCTTTACCGGGGTGGTATTGCAAACTTAAGTCATAGTCCTTGATAAGCTCTAACCATCTTCTTTGTCTCATATTGATTTCCTTCTGGGCGAAGATATACTTCAAACTCTTATGGTCGGTGAACACTTCACAACGTTTTCCCAAAAGGTAATGCCTCCATGTTTTGAGTGCATGGACGACAAAGGCTAACTCCAAATCATGAGTAGGATAGTTTACTTCATGAGTTTTGAGTTGTCTCGAGGCATAGGCCACAACTTTACCATCTTGCATAAGTACGGCACCCAAACCTTGATGAGACGCATCACAATATACTTGGAAATCCTTTTCCAAATCTGGCAGACATAGAACTGGTGCTGTTACAAGTCTCTTCTTCAATTCTTGAAAGCTGACTTCACAACCTTCAGACCAAGCAAACTTCTTGTCTTTCTTTAACAATTCAGTCATGGGCTTAGCTACTTTCGAGAAATTCTCGATGAACCTTCTGTAGTAACCTGCTAAGCCAAGGAAACTGCGAACTTCTTTTACATTTTTGGGAGATTCCCATTCCGTCACAGCTAAAACTTTAGCAGGATCAACTACTACACCGTCCTTTGTCATAACATGTCCAAGAAAACCAACTTCCTCTAACCAGAACTCACACTTGCTGAATTGGGCATAAAGCTTATGCTCTCTTAACTTCTCAAGTATCAAGCGCAAGTGTCCCTCATGCTCTTCTTTACTCTTGGAGTAGACTAAGATGTCATCGATGAATACGACGACAAACTTGTCAAGGAATTCCATGAACACTTTGTTCATCATATTCATGAAGTAGGCTGGAGCATTGGTTAAGCCAAAAGGCATTACGGTATACTCATACAATCCATACCTTGTGGTGAATGTTGTTTTAGGTATGTCTTGCTCTCTTATCTTGAGTTGAAAATAGCCTGACCGGAGATAAATCTTCGAGAACACACATGCTCCCTCTAGCTGATCAAACAAGTCATTGATTCTAGGCAAAGGATATTTGTTCTTGATAGTTACCTCGTTGAGTGAATGGTAATCTATGCATAACCTTTGGCTTCTATCTTTCTTCTCCACGAACAATATTGGGGCTCCCCAAGATGAAGAACTTGGTTGAATAAATCCTTTCTGCAACTGTTCTCCTAGTTGCTTCTTGAGCTCTTTCAGTTCATCAACTGACATTTTGTATGGTCTCTTTGCTATTGGTCCAGAACCTGGTACCAAATCTATCAGAAATTCCACATCTCTATCTGGTGGCATTCCTGGTAATTCTTTCGGAAACACATCCGGATACTCACATACAATTGGCACACTGTCCATGCTAACCCCCTTAAGAGAATTTAGCATACTCTTCTTTGCTCCAAAGCTGGCCTTGAATCTGATCCTTTTATTATCCGGAGTTGTTAGTGAGTGAGACAAGATGGGCACAATCTATCACTCCTTTGTACTTAGTCATCCAGTCCATTCCCAGAATGACATCCAATCCTTGGGAGTTTAATATTATCAAGTTAACGGGAAACTTATACTTCCCGAATTCTATGACTAGGTCATGGCATCCTGAATTCACTATCATCTCTCCACCAGGAGAACTTACTTTTATAGGACATCCAATAGTTTCTACCGGTAGTTCATTTCTTTCAACAAATGCTCTTGATATGAATGAATGAGATGCACCAGTATCAAAGAGTACAAATGCTGGAATGGAATTGAGTCTAAACTTACCAGCAACAGCGTCAGGTTCCTCATAGACCTCCTCCACATTAATGTGGTTCACCTAACCTTTCTGGAAAGGATTGGGCTTGACAGGTCCTTCAACTTTCTTTTCGGGGCACTCATTTGCATAGTGTCCCATCTTCTTGCATTTGAAGCACTCAACCTGACTAATGTCCCTTTTTGCAAGCTGACTTCCACTTCCACTACCATTTCCACTGTGGTGGCTCTTATGCCCACTCTTGTGGTTCTTGTACTTGTCGTTGTCATGACTGCGGTGATGCTTGTTGTCATGACGGTTGTGGTTGTGGTGCTTGTTGAACTTCCCATGTTTGTGGGATCCTGAGCTTCCACTGTCATCATAGTGAGATCGTTTGTGAGACGATCCCGAGCTGTGCTTGTCGGAGTGTTTCCTCTTCCTACTTTCGACTTGCTTCATTTTGTTCTCCAATATGGCAGCCTTGTCACAGAGCGACTGATAAGTGGGAACATATGCCACAGCCAGTTGCAGATTCAGCTCATCATTCAAGCCTTCCAGAAATTTTTCCTTTCTTTTGGCATCTGTGTCAACCTCGTCCGGTGCATAACGCGCCAGATTGTTGAACTCTTCTATGTATTCAGCCACGCTACGGTGGCGTTGCTTCAGGTTGTGAAACTCCTTCTTTTTCAGGCTCATCATTCCTGATGAGATATGAGCAGTGCAAAAGCCCTCTTCAAAGATAGCCCAAGTCACCTCATCTATAGGAGTGGTGATTTGGAAGTTGTCCCACCATGTGGCGGCTGGCCCTTCCAGCAGATGTGCTGCAAATCTGACTTTTTCAGCGTCAAGTGCATTACGGTCACTAAGTCCTTATTCACAGAACGTAGCCAATCATTGGCCACCATGGGATCAGTCGTCCCCGAAAACTTAGCTGGCCTCAAACGCAGAAATCTGGTGAGCATATCAAAACCCGGAGGGTTATTGTTGTTGTTGTTGTTGTTGTTATTGTTGTTGTTATTGGGGTTGTTGTTGTTGTTGTTGTTATTCTGGTTTTGGATGAATGTTGTCATCATCTGCATAAGCTGTGTTTGAGCATTCATCATCTGTTGCATTTCTGGAGTGATGTTGTTGGGGTTGGGGTTTGCGCGACGGGGAGGCATCTGTGGTTTGTTCAAATAGAGATAAGAATGAGATACCCATAGATGTTTATGCACATTACATCACATAAGCAAACACAGCATGCAACAAAAAGATAAAAGATCAACAACGGGATAACAAAGTCTCAAAGTAAAACACACAAGTGGCAAGCCATCCACATGTCGGATGGTCCAATAACAAGTTCACAAATAACCAGTACGATAATAAAAGATAACCGAGTAGTCAAGTCTACTCATCAGCCTCAATCTCCTCCTCGACAAAGGTAAGACCTGCGTTCTCCATCGCGGTCTTGTTCTCCTCAATGGTAGTGGTCAAGGACTCAATCTTGGTCTTGAGAGCCCTCTTCTGGGAGCGAAGCCTCTCAATCACCATCTGCTGCTGCTCTAGCTCGAAATCCTTGGACTTCAGTTCTTCAGTCATGTCCCAGATCTTCTTGTTCCTATCCTGGACGCGTTTCTCCTGACTCTTGAACTTCCGGTCCTGGGTCTCGAACTTCGCCTCCATTTCCTTGACTATCTCGTCCTGCTGTGCGAAAAGCTTGTCCTTCTCGCGAAGCTGCACCTGGAGCTCGTCATTACTGAGCATGACATTGGTCCTGTCCGTGTCCACGTGCCTAATGATAGACTCTAAGTCCCGGAGATAGAGACGTATCGGCTCTGCTGCGTCCCTCGAGTCGTCCTCAAAGTCGATGGACTCTCCATCATCATCACGTCTTCCGAAGACGTGGTAGTGGGTGCCCCTAACCTGTCGGGAGTGACGGCCTACCAGACGTCCTATAAGGTCCTGCATGACTACCTCCATGCCTCTCTCCCTGTCATCGTGCATAAGCTTGAAGACGATGGCCTCCGTAGTAGGCTCTGTCTAGCATCCGGGCTGGTTCACCTTGAAGCCCCAGAGGTCCTTCCTATCGAACTTGGTGAGTGGATGCACCATGATGGTGGGAAGAGGGAGATTGAGCAAAGTGGTAAGCTCAACGTTACGAGGACCAAAACGGGTAACCTGGAACTCCTCAACAGTGCTGATGGTAATAGGCATCTATTTATAAGATAGAAAAGTTAGGACAACACAATTTAAGATAAAACAAGACAAACATTTCATACATATCCTTGGAACACAAAACCACACAAGTTATGCATACATCAATCCATTACATCAATCAAGGTCCAAACTTATTTAAGGTATCATTTTGGAAAATAAGGTGATAGGTGGTGGTCCAACTAACGAAGTGCGTTCACAATCCAATCTCACTGGATCTGTTCACATTGTTCCTAGAGGCAATCCTAGAGGCAATCCTAGAGACAATCCAATCTCACTGGATCTGTTTAACGATTTTGCTAACACAATGTTCCTAGAGGCAATCCACCTATCTTGTTCACATGATTCCATCACTAAGTCTATAATATCTCCCCTTAAGGTTTGGTTGGTGGCTTCCAACTCTTGGGTAAGCTCCTTCTCTTTCTCTAAGTCTTTTTGGAGGTTGAGCATCCTGCACTTGACTCTATCACTAAGTTCTTTGATAGTCCTCCAAGCTGCTTCTCTTGCTGACTCAAAGAATGTGGTGTGCACCACAGTGTTGGTGTACATGCAGAATCCTCTTTCTTTGTGGTTGTCTTCCTTGTTTTTGTACAAGTGAAGTTGCACCCACCAGTACTCAACTCCTTCATCCATCACTGGAAAGCCTTTGTACACAGCTGCACCATGTATTTCCATTGCCACCATGAGGTCCTTGAGAATCTTGGGAAACTCAGTCTCACACTCCAAGGTCATGGTCATGAGTGGTCCTTTCTTCACGGCTTCGTTGATGGAGTTCATCTACAAATAGAGATGAGAATGAGAAGATTAGAAAAGTTCTGAGAAGAATAGACAAGTGTAGAAGTAGTTGAAATTTTTCCTTAGTGGTTTCCAATCCTAGGGTCATAATCCTACAGCAACACGATTGCTCGATACCATCTGTAAGATCCCTCCTTTGTAAAGGAAAAGGATCCCTGTGATTGCAATGCTAGTCCCTGGATCATTGCTAGCATACACAGTTTAAGATGAAGTACACAGATACAAAGGTCATTTATTACATTCATTCCAGAGATAAAAACATAGTCTTTTACAACTCAGGGCCACAAGCCTAATACAAGAGTTTTTGGAATAAGTAAATAAACATAAGTCTTCATCTTCATGTGCCACAGGCAAGCATGTTGAGTGTAGACTCATGACTCCTAATCATCATCGGAGTAACCTGCAACATCACAAGTTCTGACCACAGTGGGTCAATACTTTGGAATAGTATTGGCAAGTGATACCTTGGTAAATTTTAAGTGGACTATATTACTATATGCATTTTGGATAAGTGTAGCTTGGCTTGCTTTGCTCAAAATAGGTTTTTCCTATTAGTTGAAATCACTAAGTTTTTCTTTGTCAAAAACTTTCCCAAGAAACCACCAATAGACATTGGGGTCCTTTACCCTTGTTCACCCACAAATTTTACTTAGAAGTTGGAGTGATGAGATTTTTGTAGCTTCCATGTCTTGATGCTCAAGTTGTCCATTGCCATGGACTTGGCTAAGTACTTAGATTTTTCCATCTGCAGAGGTTGTGCACTTTCCCCACCAGACTTGGTTTCCCAAGACAGGACCTTTCAGAAGCCTTTCCTTAGCCAAATGGACGCGTTCCAACCTATCATCCCACTACCACCAACTGTCCAAATGACTAAGTTCTAGCAACCTATATGATCAAGGCAGAGCCCATATTGCCAAGTGGTTGCACTATAAGCTTCTCAACACTTGTCCTCCAAATCCCTTTGTGCCTGGGTGGCATACCACAAGTGAGATACACAAGCCATATCCATGGCCTTGTGTAACCACTCAACCAAAAACCACCATTCAAGTCCCATTCCACCCAGGAGGTTCATTGACTTAGTTGTTTTATTAAGAAAAGCATAAGTCAAAAAGACTTAGAATTATTTTCATCATAGCATGTTTATACTTTACCAACCCTTGTTTTCTACTAGCTAGGCTAAGCATGGCATAGTAACTTAACTTAGGAAATTCCCTAGCAATTCTACAATTCTACAACTACTTAGGATTTCCCAACATGGCATTTGGCAAAAACAACATGCAAGACTTAGCAAAAATAATTATAATGCTTATTCAAAATATAGGGATAAAAATATCATGAAGTACCACTTGCCTTGGTAATGGGGAGAGTAGCACTCTTCACAATCACAGTCACTAGCAAAATCTACACAAAAATTTGTAGCACAAATTACACACAATTCATATACAAACAAAATTATGAATGCATGATTCCAAGAAAATGCTAAGTGATGATTTTTGAAAACTCCACCAAGCAAGTGCATGATACAAAAACAAAACCAAGTCAAAAACTTGCTAACTAAACTTATTTAGCACTAAAACCAATTACTAAACAATTTTTATACTCAAAATGATCCTAAATAAGTTTCTGCATACAAAGTCATTTTAACAGAAACTTTTTGTTAAACACATTGTAGATTCAGAAAGGGCTTGACTCACTGATTCCAACGGTATAAAATTTGCAAAAATCTAACGTGGAAATCAAAAGTTATAGCCATTTGAAAATTGGATCTAAATCTGATTTGAATTCTAATTTTGAATCCAACCCTAGACACGCGTCACGATTTTACTGGTGCGTACCGGTTCACACCGGATCACCCTTCCGCGTCGTTGGATCTAACTATCGCTGCACGGCTCAGATCTATCCATACCCCTTCGGCTAAATCAAACGATCCTAAGCAAAGGACCAACAAGTGGCGGCGCTAGTGGCGGCGACAGGCGGTGGCGCGTCTGACAGCGGCGGTGCTGGCGCTCTAGGTCACGCGGGGGTGAGGGAAGTAGCTTACCAGATCCGCGGTGGCGTGCCGAAGCTCGAGGTGGCGTTGTCTCGGGATGGGGCGCACTGGCACGGTCTCAGGAGCTCGTCGGAGTAGCGGGCGGCGTCGGTTGCTTGCAGACGTGGTGCTTGCCGAGGTTTGGCGTCGCCCTAGCACGAACCAGAGGCATCAGGAGTTGTGCAAGACGCAGGCGAACAAACTCGTGTGAAGGAGGGGGCAAGGGGCGCTCGGGATTTACCTGAATTGGTCGCCGGAGTCTATCGTCGGCGCAGGTGGTTTCGGCTGTGAACGGAGACAACGATCTGGGTCACGAGCAGGGAAAAGAAAGGTGTCAGCAGGTGCGCAAGATTGTGTTGTGCATCCTCGTTTGAACCAGAGAGAGGGGGGCGGTCGAGGCTCACCGTAATCGGTCGCCAGAGTCGTCGGTACCGCGGGGCTTCGAGAGCAAATGCGCGTAGCCTGGTGGCGGAGTGAGCGAGGTGAGTGGGGGAAAAGCTCGCGGTGCAGAGGGGTTTAAATAGGCCCAGGCGGGACAGGAAACGCCTGCGGCATAATGGCTAATTACGCCGTGCCATTACCGGCCTTGACAGCAGCGGCGACGTGGTCGCGGGCGCGGTTTTGGGGAAGACGAGGACGACGTGGACGGGGCCCGCTTGTCAGCGAAATAAGCAGAGGGGGTGTGGGGTCTGGTGCGGCTGTGCTGAGTGGGTATGCTGTTTCAGCGTGGAGAAAAAAAAATGGAAAGGCTAGTTGTTTGGGCTAGATTGGTGGCGCTAGGCCTTTTTCATTTGTTTGCTCTTTTTCTTTTTCTGATTCGATTTTCAGAATAGGTTTTCAAATGAATTCAAGTTCCATTTGAATTCAAACTTTCTTGGGATTTTTGCAGTGTGTAGTAGTCTCAAAATTAGGCACAAAGTCAGGTGGTTTGCTAAGTAAAGGCTTGGTCAACTTGGGAAACAAAATAATCAGGGACTGGCATCTTATTTGCAACTAATTGAAAAATGGTTTTTGAAACCATTTCCAAGTTGTAAACTTTGGTTTAAATTCTACACACAAATATTTCAATAATGAAGGCAAACAACCAAGTTCCTAAACTCTCAAACTTTCAAATGATGATGGCCATTTGATTTAAATTTGCCCACATAAAATCATAGCACCAAGTGCTACTGTTTTTCTGAAATGAGTTTGAAATTGGTCCAAAATCTATATGCATGCATGAATGATTTGCAACTTTGAAATTATGATTTTAGGGATGTTACATAGTGATTGCTTGAAGAAACTAAAAGGTAACAGTAGATGGAATATCAATGATAAAGATAGGACCGGGGTCCACAGTTCACTAGAGGTGTTCTCCTTAAGATAGATAACATGCTTGGTGAACAAATTACAGCGGGGCAATTGACAGATTGAGAAAGCATAACGATGCATATACTATACATCTTGACTCCTATGAGATTTGATTGGGAATTACAACATAATACATAGACAGTAATCCAACTGTATCTATGAATAATAATCCACCTTCAGGTTATCATCCGAACCCCTTCTAGTATTAAGTTGCAAGCAACAGATAATTGCATTAAGCAATGTGTGTAAAGTAAACAATACAATTGTGCCATGAACAAAGGATTGTTGTTTTCTCCCTAGTAGCAACATCACATCTACAACCTTAGAGATTTCTGTCACTTCCCCAGATTACTAGAGGCATGAACCTACTATCGAGCATAAATACTCCCTCTTGTAGTTGCAAGCATCTACTTGGCCAAGATAGCTACTAACAACGGAGAGCATGCAAGATCACAAATAACAAAGACATGATAGAATTAATAATTAATCTAACATAGTATATCAATATCCATCGAATCCCCGCAAACACAACATGTATGATTACAAATAGATGATCTTGATCATGAATAGAGCTCACAAGATCTAAACATGATAGCACAAAGGAGGAGAAACAACCATCTAGCTACTGTATGGACCCATAGTCCAAGGGTGAACTACTCACGCATCACTCCGGAGGTTGGCATGGTGATGAAGAAGGCCTCCGGGATGATCTCTCCCCTCTGGCAGGGTGCCGAGAAGAGCTTCAGATCCCCTCGATCTAGGGACAATGGTGGCGGCAACTACTGGCTGTTTCATGGAGATTTGATCGGGTACTTAGGGTTTCTGTATCGGAGTTCTTTTATAGGCGAAAGGGCGAAGTTGGTTGAGGGCCAGGGGCCCACACCCTGCCCTGGCGTGGCCTAGGGTGGACCCGTTCTAGGGGTGTGGCCACCCTGTGGCGCCCCTCTGTATCTCCTCTGGACTCCGTGTTTGCTCCGGTAAAATATTGACTTTGGCTTCTGTCCCGTCCAATTCCGAGAATATTTCCTTATTAGCTTTTTTGAAACCAAAAACAACAGAAAACTGGCAACTGGCACTGCAACATCTTGTTAATAGGTTAGTTCCGGAAAACGCATAGAAATACCTCAAAGTGTAGACAAAACATAAGACAAGTGATATAAAACAAGCATGGAGCATCAAAATTATAGATACGTTTACGACGTATCAGTCACTAATGCTCAAACGTCCCATTCATGAGCTCCCCAGTAATATTGTTATTAATAATTTTTATGCAAGGCTTTTAGGACATTACAAGGACTATCTAGATGCCTATTTAGAGGGATCCTTCACAAGTAAGGAGGTCAAAGCTAAGTGTAATCTTGTTAAAACAATTCAAAGCAATACCAAAGATTGGGATAACGACAAAGGTCAAGAACCAGGTATAAACTATGAGTATGACTGCATTAAGTTTTTCGCTGAAACTGCTGATTTTCAAGAACTTAGTGCTAAATATGGTCTTGATCCTCAAATTCTTGTTGATTGTTATAGAGCCTTTGCTTCTCATATTAATGCTCCTAAAGAAAAATGGGATATGTATCATGAACCTTTTAAAGACACTTGCATGAAAAATTAAATTGTTATTAATGATAGCAATAAACATGCTCAAACCTCTGAAAATACTATTTCTTATAAGCATGTCTATTTTTGTGGAGTACATAGACCTTGTGAAAAGAATCAAATCAAAGAAGAATATTGTATCCACCATAGGAATGAAAAAACTAGAACGTGGTATAGGGCTCTAAACGATATTGGTAAAAAAGGTTGTGCCCTCTATCCTTTTATTTATGAACTTTGCTATAAAGTGGGTCATTTTCATTTTAAATGCTCAGGCCATAATAATAGCCTTTCTAATCCAATGAGTACTGCAAGTTTATATGGTGATAACATGATCACTCTTAATTAGCATGATGAACTTACATTATTTTTGGGTTGTGAAGAGCTATCAAGAAAAACTTCTTTGGTAGATATGAGTGCTTTTTATATGAATAGCATGCATGGTTGTCATCTTTACTATGATGATAATTGCCACGCAAATACTTACATACAAAATATTATAAAAGATGAGATTTTACCAAAATATGACAAGACTAATATGTGTTTTGTTCTTATTAATGAAAAGGAGGAATCCTCCAAGGTTTCTTCTATTGTCTCTAACAATAAACCAGGGTATGTGGAGAAGCTTCCTTTCAAGCCTCTCCCTCCTAAAGAGGGGAAGAGGAAGAAGAAGAGGAGGAGTAAAAGGAGAGAGGAAACAGTATCTTCCCCTAAGCATGTTGCTGCTATTATAGTTTTTGCTGACGAGTTTGAACTCGATGATGTGCCTATGCATGTTACCTATAGTAGTGATCATGATTGGGAAAAGCACACTACTTTTGATATTGAAAATCTCTTTGGCACCAATTCTAAAAATAATGATATTAATAATTGATGTACTATTAGTACTATCCATGTCCCTTCCAATGATGATATGTTTACAAATGAACACGCTTTGGAAGATAGCTATTCTATTGCTTATGATGATACTATACCTCCAATGTATGATGATTACAATGATGAATATGATATTTTCAGTCCACCTACTATTGAGGAGAAAATTAATTATGATCATAATATGCCTCCTATATTTGATGATTATGGTGATGAGAATAATAATGATAGCTATTTTGTTGAATTTGCTCCCACTATAATTAATAAGAACGACTATGATTATGTGGAGAGTAATAATTATTATATGTATGTGGCTCATGATAAGAATGTTTTATGTGATAGTTATATTTTAATTTTATTCATGATGCTACTAAAAGTTATTATTAGAGAGTGAAACATGGTTTTATATATCTCAACAATATTAAGTTTCCCCTCTTTATGTTGAAATTTTTGAAGTTGCACTTGTTTTGCTTTCCTATGCTTGTTGCTTTGTGCTTTCATGACTTGTGTCTTTGCAAGGTAATTTTTCATAGGAAGTGGGTTAGAATTAAAAAATTATATTTGCTTCTTGATGCTCTATTTTACTTCAATTCATATTTTTTATGTGAGCATCATCAAAATTATCATGCCTATCTTAATGGCTATAAAGAAAGAGCTTTTGGGAGACAACCCATTATATTTTTTCTTTCCGTTTATTTTTGTTTACTTGAGTCTTGGAAGTTGTTACCTCTGTAATAACCTCTCCTTATCCTTTTTGTTTGTTTTTTGTGCCAAGAATAGCCTCTAAAGAGAGGGAAGTAAGATTTGGGGAAGTTGCTGTTCCGAAACAGATTTCTATGCTTTGCTGTAAAAAAACGTGAAAACTCCCAGTACGTCGGATTGAGCTAAATTATTTTGTGTGCATGCCCCTGCTATTTACCCAACTTTTGTTAGTTTTGCCTTTTTCAATTTGAGTAACAGAAGATTTTCGAAAAAATGGTCTATACCTGTAGGTCTGTTTTGACAGATTTCTGGCATTATTTGCATTTGCCTCTTAATCGGTTTCTTTTTGAGTTCTCTTTGATCACTTGAGCTTTTAAAAGGAATTGCTACAGTAGATTATGTTTTAATGAAAGTGTTACTTGAGTTGAAACTGAACCCTAAGGCCTATTATCTTGAATACACTAATGTTGCTAATGAAGATTGTGTGAAGTTTTGTATGAAGCAAATTTTCAAGTGTAGGGAGAGAATTGTCACATCCCAAGATTTTCCAAATCTTGTAATGTGAAAATAAATGAATAAAATAAAACTTTGTTTGATTTTTAGGGCCAGAAGAAACTTTTTGAATTTAAATGGAACTTCAAACCTATTTGGATTAAATAAAATCCTAAAGGGATTTAAAAGGTTAAACATTTATAAAAGGTTTTGGCTTTCAAAAGAAAAAGTGGATTTATAAATAAAGATTATTTTACAGAGCCAAATTAAACCTTGGCCAAGTATTTGAAATAAAATGTTTTTTTTGATTAAAAATAGTAAAGGTTTATTTAAATAAAGTAATAAGGATTTAATATCCAAGATTTTATGAATAAAGGTTTTATTATTTCTAAACCATCAAAACTTGTTTATTTGTTTAAAATAAGTTTTCTAAGTATTTTATATTCTCAAATAAAACCTACTGAAGTGTTTTGGTTTTATTTTAGATTTCAAAATAAATACTCTAATAAAACAAATCTTATTTGATTTAATAACTAAGGTCCATTTTATTTAATTATTAATGGAGCTTAAAATAAAAATGTTATTTTATTTTAAACAAGTTTTCCAAGTATCTTATACTTTCAAATAAAACCTACTAATTTGGTTTTGAAAATATTTGGATTTCAAATAGAAATTTTATTAATTAAATCAAACCCTATTTTATTAAATAACTAAAGATCCATTTTATTTAATTATTGAATGGATCCTAAAATGAATAAAAATATTATTTTATTTTTGGGATTTGGTTTATGTTGATAAACAGAACCAAAAACTCATTACAAGTTTGGAAGTGTTTGAATGTTTGTTTTGTTGTTTGATTTGTGAGTTGATTTTCAAAACAGAATTTGATTTGGAAAAAGAAAAAGCCAACAGGAAGAAAAAAAAATGAAAACAGACCCAGCCCAACAAAATGGCCCAACAACCCAGTCCAGCCCACCTGTTCCCTTGCTCCGAACCGTTATCTTCACCTTGAAAGAACCCTAAGCGGTACTGGTGGACCCAACTCCCTTTCCTTCTCTATCGCTGACAAGACGACCCCACGCCACATCATCGTCTCCTTCACCCCCCCCTGCAGACCAGTTCCTCCCCTCGCCGTTTCTGCCGCTGTAAATTCTTGTAAATTCGCGTGAATGCACGAGTTATTATCAACAGCAATGACGCGCCCTTATACGCCCATTCCCCCTCTCTCATTTTCCCCAAGTAGCACTTCCTCTCTGCCCCTAGGCTGTCACCAATCTCTTCTGCACCGCCGCCGTCTCCGACGAGCTTATCTCTCGATTCCGGCCGAACCACACCACCTCCTGCCTCCTCGAGCACGCAGCTGTGCTCAGCATTCCCCAGTGAACCTTTCTGCAGCCGCAGCTTGCTCGCGCGCGTCCCTGAGCATCGGCAACGTCTTCCCCGAGCCAGCGCCGCCGTCTTCTCCAACTGCGGCGACGTTCCCCGGTAAACCTGACCTCCCCTCCCTTCCTCGTGGACACGATAATGACTGCCATGATCTTACGAACCTAATGGTGCCTTCCGTTTGTCCTAGGGTGCTCCCTATCCTCGCCCTCGACGACCTCCAGAGCCGCCCGAGGCCCAGCTCATCTCCGGCGAGCAATTAGGGATGGTCACGTGCGCCCCTTCACCAACCAGTACCACGTTGAGCATCAGCATCGTTCAGCGAATGAGGTGATCACCTTCCCCTCCTCCCTCGCTTCCTATTTCACCAGCGCCGCCGCCGTCTGACCTCGCCGCCCCCAGCGACCGTCGCTGCGCCGCCCGAGTCTGGTCAGTGCGATGACAGCCGTTCGATCTAGATTGAGCGAGCAAGATTAGACCACTTAAACGCGAAGGGGTATGCTTTCTGGACCGCACGATTTGATTAGATCCAATGCTCTGTGTCTGCCGATCCGACCGAACCGGTACCAGCGAATAACGTTGCGATGCGTGTCACCAGATGGATTGGAATTAGAATTTGAAATCTGATTTAGGTATGATTTTGAAAACCCTCTAACTTTTGATCCACACATCCAAAAATTACAAATTTGGTATCGTTGGAATCAGTAGAACAAACCCTAGCCAACCATGCCCTTGGTTTAGCAAATAGTATCTATTTGTTTGCTTGTTTTTGCAGATTCATTTGTGTGCTTATTTAGATTACAAAAATTGTTTAAAAATGATTTTAGGGTTAAAACTTTTGCAAAAGGGTTTGTGAAGAACCTACTGACCCCAGGAACCAACCCATGGTTTGAAAAATGGATTTGGAAAAGTTTAGAATGGATTAATTGGTTTATTCCATTTCTAGCTAAATAAAACTATTGTTTTGTTTATAAAAATGGTTTTGAGTAAAAACTTTGGAGAAAATGTTTTGGACCAAACCTACTGACCATAAAAACCAAGTTTTGAGAAACAACAACTTATTAAGTGAAATCACTTAAAGTTGTGGCATTGAGAAAAATGTTTTTCACCACATAAAATGATGAAAGGTTTTGAAAATGGTTTATGGATAAGACCCATTTGCAAATGACTTTGCCATTTTGGTAAATGACCAATTTGGACCTTACAAAGTTTAGAAGCCTAGTGGAGACCCTGTTTGCAAATAAAACTATCTTGTGCATGCTCCCATGCATAACTTAGAACCCTTTGCTTTGTGTGTGAAATTGTTTGTTTAACTTTGGTTTGGAATGTTAGTTGATTTTTGTGTTTGCTTGATTGACTTGTAGTGAAGTTAGAGAAGTGTGAGACTAGCAAGATCAAGGAGTGAACCACCATTCCCTACCAAAAAGGCAAGTTACACTATCATCTAAAGTCCTACTATTTTCTTATACTTAGTGGATTTTGAAAACATGCATGAAAATAATTTTATACTTATGCTATGCTAAATCCTAATAGGATTCCCTATACACTCCTTAGTTAAAATATTGTAGTTGTTACATGCTTAGCCATGCTATATTTTGAAAAGAGATACATGTTGAGATTTTATGAGATTGAGAAAAGACTTATGTTTTATATAATAAAACAAGGACTCAATGAACCACCTGGGTGGACAAGGATACTTTGAGTTTTGGAGAAGGTGGCAACAAAAGGAACCATGCTATGGCAATCTCTTTGTGTTGTGCTCCAAAGGAAAACCACCCAGGAAACTTAGAGATTGAACATGTTTCTCGTACAGTGGCTTCCGTGTACAGCCACATGCTAAATGGGCTCTGGCTTAGTCAACTACATAGTGGAAGACCCATGCATTGGCATCTTCAGGTTAACTAGAATTGTGTATTGGAAATATATCCTTACATTGGTGCCTGGTAGACAAGCTAGAATTGTGTATTGGGAGGACTCCTATGGAAAGACTTTGTCACATTCTCGATCTGCCGGTACTCCATTTTGGTGAGTACTTATCCAGCGGCCACTGGTGGCGTCAAGACGAGATTGTGTCATGTGGGTAAAGTGTACAACTTCTGCAGAAGATAAAATTCTAAGTACTTAGCCGTGTCCCCGGTTATGGACAATACTGAGCAACTAAGGCCTGAAGCTATGGAAGATCTCGACACTCTAATTTCTAAAAGAAAACTTTTAAAACTTGATGCACTTGGGGTTACCAAGGTGCTCAAGAGATTTTTACAAAGACTTGAACACTTGGGGTTACCAAGGAGTTCAAGGGATTTTTGAAAAGGAGATTTGACAAAGGACCAAAACCATTTTGAAAAGATAGGATAAATTTTGCTTTATGCAAATGAGCCTTAAACTCTACTTAGCCAAATATGCATGTAATGATAGGATCCACCTATATTATACATAGTAGTGAAACTTGCCAATACAATTCAAATGTATTGACCCTTGTGGCTGTAACTTGTAATGTTGCAGGTTTGATTGTTTTAGTGAAGATTGTTTGATTAGGATTACAAAGTCTACAACCAACATCTGCCTATGGCACTTTGAAGATGAAGGACCCCATGCTTATAGTTATTCCACTGCAATGTAATGTAATAGCCAATTGAGCTATGTAATGATGTAATAAAATTATGTTAATTCTGGTTATAAAGTTATATTATGACCTTTGTTTCTTGATATTACATCTTAACTGTGGATGCTAGCTATTGATCCAGGGACTAGCATTGTAAACACAGGAGGCTCTATCTTATTAAAGATTGGAACCTCTACAGATGGTATCAGAGCATTGTGTTGCCTGTAGGATTTGTAAACCTAGGATTGAACAAAAACCCTTAGAAAAATAGGAGTTGTATTTTGTTCCAAAAATTATTTACCAACAATCTTGTAAACTCTTTCCTCAACCATTTTGGTTTCAACTCTACTTCTCTTCTATTTCAAACTTGATGGAAAAACCTACCCATGACCAAAGACTACACCAAGTGCAAAGGACTTCTTCAACATCTTCAACTCTAATGACTTCAACATCTTCAACATTTTCACCAAGGACTTCAACCTTGGATATCACTAAGGACTACAAGTGAGAACCAAGAGACATTAGATTGCCCACCAAAGATATTGATATCAAGTTAGAGTATGAATCATATTGACCTATGAGGTATGATTATACTAAGTTATATTTCAAGAAAACTTGTTGATTCCTTCAACTCATGAGTTAATCTCATAAGTTGTTAAGTGAATAGTTGCTTGTTGATTGTTTGATGGTTTGATTGATTGATTGAACTTGGTTGTTTTTGAGTTGTGTGTTAAACCTCTTAAAAACCTATCCACCAATACTTGTCCCTATCAAACCAACAGATGCCTCCTCGTCGTGCCAACCCCAACCAAAATAAGATCACCCCTGAGATGCAACAGAAGATGGCAGCTCAGACACAGTTGATGCAACAGATGACCACACTCATACAGAATTAGAACAACAACAACAACAACAATCAGAATAATCCTCCAGCACTTGATATGCTCACCAAGTTTCTGAAACTTAGGCCTGCAAGGTTCTCTGGAACAACTGATCCAATGGAAGCTGATGATTGGTTACGTTCAGTAAACAAAGACTTAGTGATCATTGGTACGCACCGATGGAGAAAAAGTTAGGTTTGCAGCATTTCTACTTGAAGGACCAGCAGCAACATGGTGGGATAACTTTCAGATCACCACTCCCCTTGAAGATGTAACTTGGGCTATTTTTGAGGATGGATTCAGAACAACTCACATCTCACCTGGAGTGATGTACTTGAAGAAAAAGGAGTTTCACAACCTGAAACAACGTCACCTCAGTGTGGCTGAGTATATTGAAGAATTCAACAATCTGGCACGCTATGCACCGGATGAAGTTGATACAGATGCTAAGAGAAAAGAAAAATTTCTTGAAGGACTTAATGATGAGTTGAACCTACAACTAGTTGTTGCCTATGTCCCAACTTATCAATCACTCTGTGACAAAGCCACAATATTGGAAAACAAGATGAATCAAGTTGAGAACAGAAAGAGGAAACATAAACTCAAGAACTATTCAGGATCATCAAAGAAGAAGCATTCATACAAAAAGAACAATGAAGATTTTGAACCACATCAGTATCACCACAACAACAATGAAAGTGAGAATAATAGAAATGATACTGACAATGGAGATGACCTTGGTCAGAACCAACATGACACATACAGGAAAAAGGACATTAGCCAGCTGCAATGCTATAATTGTAAGGAACTTGGACACTATGCATCAGACTGTCCAGAGAAGAAAAAGAAAAAGGATGCCAGAAGAGCCAATGGAAATGACTCCAATGTGACCCAAAAAGGACATGTGAACCACATTGACCTGAATGGAAACTTTGAAGAGATAGAAGAAGTGGATGTCAGGATTTAGAAAACTCAGAAGAGTCAAATAAGGATTCCTTGTCTGATTATTGAATTGAACTTTTAGCCAAGAGAACCATCAATGTAACCCTATGAGACTTTATTTTAAGGGCGGTAGTACCCTAGTTATTCTAAGCCTACTTGTAACCCCAGCCTTCCCAAATCTCGGGACGAGATTTATTTTAAGGGTGGTAGCCTATCACATCCCAAGATTTTCCAAATCTTGTAATGTGAAAATAAATGAATAAAATAAAACTTTGTTTGATTTTCAGGGCTAGAAGAAACTTTTTGAATTTAAATGGAACTTCAAACCTATTTGGATTAAATAAAATCCTAAAGGGATTTAAAAGGTTAAACATTTATAAAAGGTTTTGGCTTTCAAAAGAAAAAGTGGATTTATAAATAAAGATTATTTTACAGAGCCAAATTAAACCTTGGCCAAGTATTTGAAATAAAATGTTTTGTTTTGATTAAAAATAGTAAAGGTTTATTTAAATAAAGTAATAAGGATTTAATATCCAAGATTTTATGAATAAAGGTTTTATTATTTCTAAACCATCAAAACTTGTTTATTTGTTTAAAATAAGTTTTCTAAGTATTTTATATTCTCAAATAAAACCTACTGAAGTGTTTTGGTTTTATTTTAGATTTCAAAATAAATATTCTAATAAAACAAATCTTATTTGATTTAATAACTAAGGTCCATTTTATTTAATTATTAATGGAGCTTAAAATAAAAATGTTATTTTATTTTAAACAAGTTTTCCAAGTATCTTATACTTTCAAATAAAACCTACTAATTTGGTTTTGAAAATATTTGGATTTCAAATAGAAATTTTATTAATTAAATCAAACCCTATTTTATTAAATAACTAAAGATCCATTTTATTTAATTATTGAATGGATCCTAAAATGAATAAAAATATTATTTTATTTTTGGGATTTGGTTTATGTTGATAAACAGAACCAAAAACTCATTACAAGTTTGGAAGTGTTTGAATTGTTTGAATGTTTGTTTTGTTGTTTGATTTGTGACTTGATTTTCAAAATAGAATTTGATTTGGAAAAAGAAAAAGCCAACAGGAAGAAAAAATGAAAATGCAGACCCAACAAAATGGCCCAACAACCCAGTCCACCGTTTTGCCCTTGCCCCGAACCGTTATCTTCACCGCAGAAAGAACCCGCTAAGCAGCTGACTGGTGGACCCAACTCCCTTTCCTTCTCTATCGCTGACAAGACGACCCCACGCCACATCATCGTCTCCTTCACCCCCCCCTGCAGACCAGTTCCTCCCCTCGCCGTTTCTGCCGCTGTAAATTCTTGTAAATTCGCGTGAATGCACGAGTTATTATCAACAGCAATGACGCGCCCTTATACGCCCATTCCTCCTCTCTCATTTTCCCCAAGTAGCACTTCCTCTCTGCCCCTAGGCTGTCGCCAATCTCTTCTGCACCGCCGCCGTCTCCGACGAGCTTATCTCTCGATTCCGGCCGAGCCACACCACCTCCTGCCTCCTCGAGCACGCAGCTGTGCTCAGCATTCCCCAGTGAACCTTTCTGCAGCCGCAGCTCGCTCGCGCGCGTCCCTGAGCGTCGGCAGCGTCTTCCCCGAGCCAGCGCCGCCGTCTGCTCCAACTGCGGCGACGTTCCCCGGTAAACCTGACCTCCCCTCCTTTCCTCGTGGACACGATAATGACTGCCATGATCTTACGAACCTAATGGTGCCTTCCGTTTGTCCTAGGGTGCTCCCTATCCTCGCCCTCGACGACCTCCAGAGCCGCCCGAGGCCCAGCTCATCTCCGGCGAGCAATTAGGGACGGTCACGTGCGCCCCTTCACCAACCAGTACCACGTTGAGCATCAGCATCGTTCAGCGAACGAGGTGAGCACCTTCCCCTCCTCCCTTGCTTCCTATTTCACCAGCGCTGCCGCTGTCTGACCTCGTCGCCGCCAGCGACCGTCGCTGCGCCGCCCGAGTTTGGTCAATGCGATGACAGCCGTTCGATCTAGATCGGGCGAGCAAGATTAGACCACTTAAACGCGAAGGGATATGCTTTCTGGACCGCACGATTTGATTAGATCCAACGCTGCGTAATGCCGATCCGAGCGAACGGTACCGCCGAATAACGTTAACAGCGTGTCACCAGATGGATTGGAATTAGAATTTGAAATCTGATTTAGGTATGATTTTGAAAACCCTCTAACTTTTGATCCACACGTCCAAAAATTACAAATTTGGTATCGTTGGAATCAGTGGAACAAACCCTAGCCAACCATGCCCTTGGTTTAGCAAATAGTATCTATTTGTTTGCTTGTTTTTGCAGATTCATTTGTGTGCTTATTTAGATTAGAAAAATTGTTTAAAAATGATTTTAGGGTTAAAACTTTTGCAAAAGGGTTTGTGAAGAACCTACTGACCCCAGGAACCAACCCATGGTTTGAAAAATGGATTTGGAAAAGTTTAGAATGGATTAATTGGTTTAGTCCATTTCTAGCTAAATAAAACTATTGTTTTGTTTATAAAAATGGTTTTGAGTAAAAACTTTGGAGAAAATGTTTTGGACCAAACCTACTAACCATAAAAACCAAGTTTTGAGAAACAACAACTTATTAAGTGAAATCACTTAAAGTTGTGGCATTGAGAAAAATGTTTTTCACCACATAAAATGATGAAAGGTTTTGAAAATAGTTTATGGATAAGACCCATTTGCAAATGACTTTGCCATTTTGGTAAATGACCAATTTGGACCTTACAAAGTTTAGAAGCCTAGTGGAGACCCTGTTTGCAAATAAAACTATCTTGTGCATGCTCCCATGCATAACTTAGAACCCTTTGCTTTGTGTGTGAAATTTTTTGTTTGACTTTGGTTTGGAATGTTAGTTGATTTTTGTGTTTGCTTGATTGACTTGTAGTGAAGTTAGAGAAGTGTGAGACTAGCAAGATCAAGGAGTGAACCACCATTCCCTACCAAAAAGGCAAGTTACACTATCATCTAAAGTCCTACTATTTTCTTATACTTAGTGGATTTTGAAAACATGCATTAAAAGAATTTTATACTTATGCTATGCTAAATCCTAATAGGATTCCCTATACACTCCTTAGTTAAAATATTGTAGTTGTTACATGCTTAGCCATGCTATATTTTGAAAAGAGATACATGTTGAGATTTTATGAGATTGAGAAAAGACTTATGTTTTATATAATAAAACAAGGACTCAATGAACCACCTGGGTGGACAAGGATACTTTGAGTTTTGGAGAAGGTGGCAACAAAAGGAACCATGCTATGGCAATCTCTTTGTGTTGTGCTCCAAAGGAAAACCACCCAGGAAACTTAGAGATTGAACATGTTTCTCGTGCAAGGGCTTCCGTGTACAGCCACATGCTAAATGGGCTCTGGCTTAGTCAACTACATAGTGGAAGACCCATGCATTGGCATCTTCAGGTTAACTAGAATTGTGTATTGGAAATATATCCTTACATTGGTGCCTGGTAGACAAGCTAGAATTGTGTATTGGGAGGACTCCTATGGAAAGACTTTGTCACATTCTCGATCTGCCGGTACTCCATTTTGGTGAGTACTTATCCAGCGGCCACTGGTGGCGTCAAGACGAGATTGTGTCATGTGGGTAAAGTGTACAACTTCTGCAGAAGATAAAATTCTAAGTACTTAGCCGTGTCCCCGGTTATGGACAATACTGAGCAACTAAGGCCTGAAGCTATGGAAGATCTCGACACTCTAATTTCTAAAAGAAAACTTTTAAAACTTGATGCACTTGGGGTTACCAAGGTGCTCAAGAGATTTTGACAAAGACTTGAACACTTGGGGTTACCAAGGAGTTCAAGGGATTTTTGAAAAGGAGATTTGACAAAGGACCAAAACCATTTTGAAAAGATAGGATAAATTTTGCTTTATGCAAATGAGCCTTAAACTCTACTTAGCCAAATATGCATGTAATGATAGGATCCACCTATATTATACATAGTAGTGAAACTTGCCAATACAATTCAAATGTATTGACCCTTGTGGCTGTAACTTGTAATGTTGCAGGTTTGATTGTTTTAGTGAAGATTGTTTGATTAGGATTACAAAGTCTACAACCAACATCTGCCTATGGCACTTTGAAGATGAAGGACCCCATGCTTATAGTTATTCCACTGCAATGTAATGTAATAGCCAATTGAGCTATGTAATGATGTAATAAAATTATGTTAATTCTGGTTATAAAGTTATATTATGACCTTTGTTTCTTGATATTACATCTTAACTGTGGATGCTAGCTATTGATCCAGGGACTAGCATTGTAAACACAGGAGGCTCTATCTTATTAAAGATTGGAACCTCTACAAGAATGATGTGATGACATGAAGTATGGACAAAATCTCAAGCTTGGGGATGCCACCCGTGTCACCCCAAGAAATATTCAATAGGTACAAGTGTCAAAGCTTTGGGAATCCTAAGGCATCCCCTTCTTCATCAATAAAAATCTCAGGTCTTCTTTCAAGACACTACATTTTTATTACCTTATGCACTATGTGTTATTCTTGGAGCGTATTTGTTCTTGTTTTCTTTTGCTTTGTTTACTGCAATAAGTTGGTTGGACCCTAGTACACTACTTTTGGATATAGACACGCTCCATTTTCATTGTTTAGAACACTCTAGTTTGCACTCTTATTGTTCTGTGAGTGTTCTCTTTTGCTAGCACCGCGTTTAGCTTTAGTTTTCTTATGATTTTTGCTTAGAAATTTTTAGTTCTTCTTTGTAGATTTGTGAGACAAGGTCACTGGTCTTTATTGATTATTATCTTTGTGAGTTTTTTCAAATAAGTCGATTGGTGTTCGAAAAGAGTAGAAAGTTTCATGCTTATGGTGGTACGAAAAGAAGTTTGTTTTGATTGTGGCTTAGATTCTATCATGTCGTGTTTTTTCTGAGAATCTATCATGTCATGTTGATGTTGCTTTAACTTGTTTGAAACAATTGAGATTGCTTAATGTGCCTTGAAAGAATCATCCATTGTTTTAGCACACAAAAGCATAATATTGTGGTATTCTCCAATGATGCTATATTTGGGTTGACTTGGCACATGCTTACACCATGTTAAAACTATGAAACGGTCACCTTAGCCTGTATGATCATTTAGTTTTTGACTTGTGATATCACTTTATGCTTTAATTAATAATGTTTTGTCGCTCTGCATGATTATGGCCATTATTGCTGTCTTAGTTGGTCGCTCCCAGTCTTTTGCTAGCCCCCACTTGTACTGAGTATGAGCTCTACTCATGCATCCAACTCCCAAAAACCAAGTTATTCCAAAGAGTCCACTATAAACTCCTATGCATGGTGTGTTACACCATTCCAAGTATATTCATGTTTTTATCTATCTTCCAAATTAAACTTTTGTTATGTGAAAATTAGTGATTAAAGCTCTCACAAACTTGATGGCACATTTTATTTCTTGCACTTAATGAACTTGAACCATTGTGACAATATTATGATGCTTGTATGCTTGCAAATTATAAGGTGGGAGTTAGCAAAACCATGTTTTCATGGGGTCCGCTTTCGACATTGCACTTATTTATTCAGTTGATATCATGTACTTTTTTATGGATGTCGGCGGTGTGAAATAAGATGAGAACTTGTAAGTCCATGGAGTATGTATATGTGTTATAGAAACGCATGGGAGGCTAGCCTAAGCCATGCCTAATCATGGTGGAAACTTGGAGCATAACCATAGTGGCATTCTGTGAAGCATCCTCAATAAAAAACTATGCAAATAGTAAATAAAAAAGATCGATGAGATGCTCACTGTATGTTGCCTTGTCATTTTGATATGGGATAGCTCCTGTGCCATGGGGCAAGGGGTAGCCCGTTGGCGGTTCTCTATGATACACATACACTTACGATGAAAAGAACTAGCTTGTGACCAAAGTTGAGTAGCATGAGGTTTCAGTACTTGTAATCAAGGGGCATGAGACTTTCAACTTATGATCTGTCAAGCATATAACTCATATTTGCCTCACTTTAACCTTAATCACTTCAAGATTCTTATGATAGGGGCATTGAGAGCTCAAATCTAATAAGTAACATAATTTTTGGAAGCTCTATAAAACCATTTAATCCCTACTTCCCTCTACGAAGGGCCTTTCTTTTTACTTTTTTGTTGAGTCTCCATCTTCTATCTTTATGCACCAATTAAGAGAGCATAGTTGTCATTCTTAGTTCAATGTGCATTATCCCAAAACTTGTTGATTGGTTCATAACTATGATATTGCTTGTTCTTAAATTATTTGTATCTATTCACCCTTATGAACTTTGAAGGTGTCCTATGAATTTATGTTTTGCTATTCCATGAAGGACAAGCTGAATACCACTCTTGCTATATTTTCTATATGTGAAACAAACAAATGTCTTTCAAAGCATTACTCATGATCTTTTGTTTGTGTTGCCCTTCATGTTGCAACATAGTTGTTATGTCTTATTGTTAGAAATATATCTTTCATGCTTATGTTAGAGTACTTTGATCCAGCTATCAATGCTTTACAATACATTGATCAAGATTGTGATGGTGCATGCCACCTCAAAAATTATTCTTTTTATCACTTACCTACTCGAGGATGAGTAGGAGTTAAGCTTGGGGATGCTTGATACGTCATAAACGTATCTATAATTTTTGATGCTCCATGCTTGTTTTACACCAATTGCTTTATGTTTTGTCTACACTTTGTGGCATTTTTATGCATTTTCTGGAACTAACCTATTAACAATATGCCACAATGTCAGTTCCTGTTTTCTGTTGTTTTGGTTTTAGAAAATCTAGTAAAGAAATATTCTCAGAATTGGATGAAACAAAAGCCAAACTTCCTATTTTTCAGAGGAGAACACGGAGTCCAGAGGAGAGACAAAGAGTAGCTACGAAGCAAGCACGCTAGGTGGCCGCGCGGGCCCCCTGGCCGCGCCACCATAGGGTGTGGGCCCCTCGGGAATCCACCGACCTTGCCCCTTCATCTATATATTCCCCTCGAGGCAAAATCCCTAGGAACCAGATCAGAAATCCACGAAAAGTTCCGCAGCACCGCCACCACCGAAGAGGAGATTCGGGGGACAGAAGTCTGTTCCGACACCCAGTCGGGATGGGGAATTGCCCCCGGAGCCATCTCCATCGCCGTTTCTGACTCCCATGATGAGGAGGGAGTAGTTCTCCCCCGAGGCTATGGCCTCTACCGGTAGCTATGTGTTCATCTCTCTCTCTATGGGTGATCTTATTGAGATCATGAGCTTTGTAATCTAGCTGAATAAGTAGATCTACTCTGCTACTCAAGTTCTTTAATTATTGTAATCTCCACTTATCCCCACGTGTGAGAAGTTGACAGTGTGCACACTGTGTGGCACTTAGGCTAAAGTTTACAGAAATACTTATCATGAGTTGTAATTTGGGTTGGATGTCTCTATAAAATTGTGGTGTTTGTTGGAACCATCTAGCACTCAAGGTGACAGTGTGGGGTTACCTAGATGGGGAATGCGAACTTTAAGGAGAGATTTTGTATCCCTACCGTGGATTGGAGTTATCCAACCGGAGAGTAGTTTAGAGTAGCATAATGAAGAGAAGATATTTATGTGTTTATTGAGAGTGTCCATGATGGCGCGTGGTAGCGCTTCGTTGGGATACCCCAATAGGAAGGTGTGATGAGCACATCAGCAAGTCTTCCCTCAGTAAGAAACCGAGGTTAGCGAACCAGTAGGAGGAAGGAAATGACTCAAAGGTGTTGCTAGCAACTTGGAGACCTGCACAACACAAACTCAAGACTTTGTCCCAGTGAACAGTGAGGTTGTCAATCTCACCGGTTGCTGTAATAAAGGATTAACTGTATGGTATGAAAGGTAATAATAGCTTGCAGAAAGTAAATAGTAACAAAGGAAGATGTATCAATGGTAAAGATTGGACCGGGGTCCATAGTTCACTAGAGGTGTTCTCCTTAGATAAAAAAACATGGCATGCTGGGTAAACAAATTATAGCAGGGCAATTGATAGGACTGAGCAAGGCATAACAATGCAATACTAGACATTCATGATCCTATGAGATTCGATTGGGAAATACAACAAGATACATAAACCGCCATCCAACTGCATCTATGACTAGTAATCCACCTTCAGGTTATCATCCGAACCCCCTCCAGTATTAAGTTGCAAGCAACAGATCACTGCTTTAAGCAAAGTGTGTAAGGTAAACAATCCACTTGTTCCATGAACAAGAGACCTTTTTTTCTCCCTAGTAGCAACAACACATCTACAACCTTAGAGATTTCTGTCACTTCCCTTAGATTAAATAGAGGCATGAACCCACTATCGAGCATAAATACTCCCTCTTGGAGTCACTAGCATCTACTCGACCAAGATAGCTACTAGAAACTGAGAGCATGGAAGATCTCAAACAACACAGACATGATAGAATCAATAAGACAAAACCATTAATCAATCTAACATAGTAATATCAATGTCCATCGGATCCCCACAAACACAACATGCATGAATACAAATAGAGATGATCTTGATCATGAACAGAGCTCACAAGATCTAGACATGGAAGCACAAAGGAGGAGATATAACCATCTAGCTACTACATGGACCCGTAGTCCAAGGTGGAACTACTCACACTTCATACCGGAGGCTAGCATGATGATGAAGAAGACCTCCAAGATGATCTCCCCTCCGGCAGGGTGCCGGGAAGAGCTTCAGCCCCCCGGTCTAGGGACGATGGTGGCGGTGGCTATGAACTGTTTCATGGAAGATTGATCGGGTACTTAGGGTTTTGGTATCAGGGGGACTTTATAGGCGAAGAGGCGAGGTAGGGGGCGGCCAGGGTGGTCACACCCCCCAGGCGCGGGCTAGGGATAGCCGCGCCGCCAGGGGGTGTGGCCCCCTGGTGCCTCCCCTCTGTCTCGTTTTCTAGCTCCGTGTTCCCCATGGTAAAATATTGACTTTGGCTTTCGTCACGTCCAATTCCGAGAATATTGATTTTCTGCCTTTTCTGGAACCAATAACAGAAGAAAACAAGTAACTAGCACTATGGCAACTTGTTAATAGGTAGTCCAGAAAAACATATAAAAACACCTCAAAGTAAAGACAAAGCAAAGTAGATAATAAACAAGCATGGAGCATCAAAAATTATGGATACGTTTATGACGTATCAAGCATCCCCAGGCTTAACTCCTGCTCGTCCTCGAGTAGGTATTGATAAAAAGAATAATTTTTTAGGTGACATGCACCATCACAATCAAGATCAAATCATTTGCAAGCAATGAAGATGGGATCAAATAACTCTAAACATGAGCATGAAAGACGGAGTTCTAACAATAAGACATAGCAACTATTGTTGCAACATGAAAGGATACAAACAAAGATCATGAATAGTATGCATTGAAAAACGTTTTTTTGTTTCACATACATAAAACATAGCATAGTAGCATTCAGCTTGTCCCTCATGGAGTAGCAAATAGATGCATAGGACACCTCCAAAGTTCATAAGAGTGACTAGATACAAATAGGTCAAGAACAAACAATATCAACAATATGAATCAATCAATAAGTCTTGGGACAATGCACATAGAACTAAGAATGACAACTATGCTCTCATAATTGGTGCCTATGGATAGAAGGTGGAGACTCAATAATATATTGGAAGAAAGGCCCTTCATAAAAGGGAAGTATGGATTTGAAGTTTCAAAAAGAGCTTCCAAAAATTATGGTACTTGTTAGCTTTGATCTCTCATTGACCATATCATAAGCATCTTGAAGTGGTTAAGGTCAAAGTTAACAAACTATGGATTATATGATTGAAAAAGTATAAGTTGGCAATCTCATGTCCCATGAGTACGAGGGTCGATCCTCATGCTACTCAACTTTAGTTACTTGTAAGTTCTTGTCATAGTAAGTATATGCGTATCATAGAGAACCGCCAACGGGGTACCCTTGCACATGATACATGAGCTATACCATAATCAAAATGACAAGGCAAGCATACAATGAGCATCTCAGCAATCTATTATTTACCATGGGAATATGATTTTTCTCTCTCTTTCATCTTTTCAATATGTCTCTTTTTTTATATAAGAAGAAAGCTTCATAGATTGCTCATTATGGTGATGATGCAAGTTTCCACCATGATTAGGCATGGCTTAGGCTAGCGGCCCAGGCGTTTCTCTAACACACATACATAACTCCATGGACTTACAAGCTCCCCTTTTTATTTCACACTGATGACATCCATAAACAAAAGAGCATGATATCAACTGGACCGAGATCCAAAAGTGTTGAAAGCGTTCCCCATGAAACCATGGTTCTGCTAATCCCAATGTATAAGTGCAAGCATATACAACTTAGATGACACAATGGTTCAAGTTTATTAGGGGCAAGAAAACTAAATTGTGCCATCAAGTTCGTTAGAGCTTTAATCACTAAGTTTTCACATAACAAAATACTTTTTAATTGGAAGATAGATGAAAATAAGAATATACTTGGAATGGTGTAACACACCATGCATAGGAATTTATAGTGGACACTTTGGAATAACTTGGTTTCTTGGGAGTTGGATGCATGAGTAGAGCTTACTTAGAAAAAGTGAAGGCTAGCAAAAGACTAGGAGCGACCAACTAAGAGAGCAATAATGGACATAATCATGTAGAGCGACAAAAAATTACTAATCAAACCATAAAGTGGTACCACAAGTCAAGGACTAAATGATCATAGAGGCTAATGGTGACTTGTTAGAGTCATAACATGGTGTGAGCATGTGCCAAGTCAACCCAAACAAATCATCAAAGGAGGATACCATAATACTATGCTTTTGTATGCTAAAACAATGCATGATTCTTTCAAGGCACACTAATCACTCTCAATGACTTGGATCAAGTCATGCTACAACAATAATCACTAAGCATAAGGTCAAAACAACATCTAGCATGACAAGATAAACTCTAAGCCAGAGTCAAAGCAAGCTCACTTTTGTACCACTATAAGCTTAAAACTTTCTACTCTTGGCTGACTCCAACTTATTTGTAAACAAGATAGCAAAAGAGGGATTCCAACTACTTTATTCAAGCAAACTAAACAAGCAAAAACCACAAACAAAAACTAAGACGCTCCAAGAACAACACAATAGTGCATGAAACAATAAAAACAAAGTGTCTAGAAATACCTGAACTTTTTATTGATGAAGAAGGGGATGCCTTGGGCATCCCCAAGCTTTGACGCTTGTACTCTTGAATATTTCTTGGGATGACACGGGGTGGAATCCCCAAGCTTGAGATTTTGTCCATTCTTCATATCATTACATCATTCTTCCTTTACACCTGAAATTTTTTCTTCATACAAAACACACAATCTTCATTAGCAACATTAGTGTATTCAAAAGATAATAGGCCTTTAGGTTTAGCTTCCAAATAGAAAACTTTCACTAAAGACACAAGCTACCGTAGAAACTTCCTTTAAAATCTCAATTCCCCAAAATATAACTCAAAAAGAAATCAATAAGAAGCAAATGCAAATAATGGCAGAAATCTGACAAAATAGACCAGCAGGTGAAAAACGATTTTTTCGAAGACCTTCTGTTGCTCAAATCAAAAAGTTCTGAACTAACGAGAGTTAGCTAACATCCAGGGGGATTTATTTAGAAAATTAAAGCTCAATCCGACTTACAGAGATTTTAAACGATTTTTTACAATGGAGCACAAAAATCTGTTTTGGGACAACAACTCCCCCAAATCTTACTTCCCTCTCGTTAGAGGTTATTCTTGGCACAAAAAGCAAATAAAAAGGATAAGGAGGTCATTACAAAAGTAATAACTTCCAAGACTCAAGAAAACTTTTGGGTTATCTCCCAATAAGTACTTTTCTTTAATGCCTTTAAGTTAGGCACAAGAAGCAAGAATCATGTATTTTCAAATGAAGAAGCATTAACATCAAACCTTGGTTTCAAAGGAGGAGCAAAAAGCAACTTCTCTCTCCTCATAGGGAAGTGTTCAATACCTTTATTGAATGGGAATTGATATTTAATGGTGCCTTCTTTCATATCAATGATGGCACCAACTGTTCTAAGAAAAGGTCTTCCCAAAGTAATATGACAAGAAGCATTGTATTTAACATCCAAAACATAGAAATCAACAGGACCTCAGCATTGTTAACCATAATAAGAAAATCATTAACACTCCCCATGAGTTTCTTTTTAACATTATCATCAAATGGGACATCCAAATAACAATCTTCCAAAGGTGGCAAATCAAGCATTTCATAAATCTTTCTAGGCATAATAGAGGCACTAGAACCAAGGTCACATGAAGCTCTGAGATCAAAGTCATTCACTTGCATATTAATGATGGTTTCCCAACTATCTTCTACTTTCCTAGGAATAGAGGCTTTCTGTTTCAATTTTTCTTCCATAATTTTAACAAGAGCAACAGTAATGTGTTTGGTGAAAGCCACATTCATTTCACTAGCATCAGGACTTCTAGCAAGCTTTTGTAGGAACATAATCACTTCAGAAATATTGCAACCATCAAGATCAAAATCAAACTTAGCATCACAGGTAGTAGGCCTAGGAGTAGTGGTAGGAGGAATAGTGACTTCTTGTGGTTTGGTAACATCCATATTGGTGGTGGTAATTGTGCATACACTATTGTTTCTAGCAATTTCAGCTTCTCTTTCCCACTTAGCATGTAGTTGGGCTAACAATCTAACATTTTCATAAATAGTAACTTGTATGGCATGAGTAGCAGCAAAGTTACTTTCCAAAGTTTCAGGTTTAGCAGCCATTTTATTAATCAAAGAGGATTGCGCTTTAGACAAAGATGATATAATTTTCTCAACATTCAAAATCTTTTCCTCCACAGTCTTGTTGAAAATAGTTTGTTTACTAATAAAGTCTTTAAGCATGACTTCTAGTTCAGAGGGAGCACTTCTAGTATTTTTGTTGTAGGAGTTTCCATAAGTATTGAAATTATTAGGAGGATAAGGCCTATAATTATTGTTGCTACTAAAATTATTCCTATAGGCATTATTGTTGAAATTGTTGTTTCTAATGAAGTTCACATCAACTTGCTCTTCTTGAGCAACCAAAGAGGCTAAGGGAACATTATTGGATCAGTATGAGCTTTTCCATTAACAAGCATAGCCATGATAACATCAATCTTATCACTCAAATAGGAGATTTCTTCAACAGAATTTACCTTCTTACCATATGGAGCTCTCTCAGTGTGCCATTCAGAATAATTAACCATCATATTATCAAGGAGCATTGTTGCAGCACCCAAGGTAATGGTCATAAAGGTACCTCCGGCAGCGGAATCCAACAGGTTTCTTGAAGAGAAGTTAAACCTGCATAAAAAGTCTGGATAATCATCCAAGCAGTAAGTCCATGAGTGGGACAATTCTTAACCAAAGATTTCATTCTTTCCCAAGCTTGAGAAACATGTTCATTATCAAGTTGTTTAAATTTCATAATATCACTTCTCATAGATATAATCTTAGAAGGAGAGTATTACTTTCCAATAAAAGCATCTTTGCACTTAATCCAAGAATCAATATTATTTCTAGGCAAGGATAGCAACCATTCTTTAGCTTTTCCTCTCAAGGAGAAAGGAAATAATTTAAGCTTAACAATATCCCCATCTATATCCTTATACTTTTGCATCTCACAAATTTCAACAAAGCTATTAAGGTGGGCAACAGCATCATCAGAACTAACACCAGAAAATTGCTCTTTCATGACAAGATTCAACAAAGAAGGTTTAATTTCATAAAAGGTAGCATCAGGCACGGTGGAGCAATAGGTGTACTCAGGAAATCATTGTTGTTGGTGCTAGTGAAGTCACACAACTTGGTTTTCTTAGCAGAATTCATGTTTGCAAAGGTGGAACATGCACACAACAGCAGCAGCTAGAACATGAACTATTTTTTGTGTTTTTTATAAGAGAAAGAAAAACAAAGGAAACTATTTTTTTGGAGTTTTTGATAAAAAGAGGCAAACAAAACCAAGCAAAAGAAACTAAGCAAAACAAAAACAAAGTAAAGAGAAAGGTTGTGAAGGACTCCCCTTGTGAAGACGTCCTTAGCCTCCCCGGCAACGGTGCCAAAAAACTTTTTGATGGCGCGTGGTAGCGCTTCGTTGGGAGACCACAAGAGGAAGGTGTGATGAGCACAACAACAAGTCTTCCTTAGTAATAAAACGAGGTTATCGAACCAGTAGGAGGAATGAAACGACTCAAAGGTGTTGCTAGCAACTTAGAGGCCTGCATAACACAAACTCAAGACTTTGCCCCAACGAACAGTGAGGTTGTCAATCTCACCGGCTGCTGTAACAAAGGATTAAATGTATGGTGTGGAAGGTAATAGTAGCTTGCAGAAAGTAAACAGTAACAGAGGAAGATGTATCAATGGTAAAGATTGTACCGGGGTCCATAGTTCACTAGAGGTGTTCTCCTTAGATAAACAAACATGGCAAGCTAGGTAAACAAATTACAGCAGGGCAATTGACAGAACTGAGCAAGGCATAACAATGCAATACTAGACATTCATGATCCTATAAGATTCGATTGGGCAATACAACAAGATACATAGACCGCCATCCAACTGCATCTATGACTAGTAATCCACCTTCAGGTTATCATCTGAACCCCTCCAATATTAAGTTGCAAGCAACAGATCACTGCTATAAGCAAAGTGTGTAAGGTAAACAATCCACTTGTTCCATGAACAAGAGACCGTTGTTTTCTCCCTAGTAGCAACAACACATCTACAACCTTAGATTTCTGTCACTTCCCTTAGATTAAAGTGAGGCATGAACCCACTATCAAGCATAAATACACCCTCTTGGAGTCATATTCAGATAGGATTAACAACCAATGTCACGAGTGATTCCTGCGTCATATATTACGCGTTAACCATGAGATCTATAATGAGTCTAGGAAAGTCAACTAGATATTCTTCCTTTCACATATCAATGGACAAATAGGCCTGGATGTGCGTTCTGTTGGGAGCCGGCGGGTAGGGATACCTAGCAATCCCCATCCAATGGATGATTGATCCTAGTGTCTATGATAGCAGGTCGTCGGTAAATCCGTATGTTAGGTATATGTTTACATTAGACATGGGCGTTACAAAAGGGTGTATATGTGGTGTCGTGGAGAAGGGTAGTGATTGTATTGGATCTTAGACTGGACCACATAAAAAGAGTATAGACGGAAAATTACGCTCGGTTGTGCAACAAGGTTATGGTCTTTTATGGGTAAAGAAACACACCTCTATAGAGTATATGAATGGTTGCTTTCCACTCCCTATTCTGGGTGGGAACTACTAATCCGGAATGAAAGGAACTCCATGAAGTTCTAGTAAACATATGAAGGCCGACGGGCGTAGTTTTTATCAGAATAAAACTTGAGTTTTGAAGAAACTATTACAAACACTTGCATTAGCAAATGACCTACAGTTAAAGGCTGTAGAGAGTGTATGAAACACCTATTTATTACTAAATTGAGCTTGTTGAGTATGCTCTTACTCACCATTTCCCTTAAAACCCTTTGCTTAGGCTATGAGGACCAATGTGAGGAAGAAACCAGCGGATCAGGAGGCCAAGAGGAAGTCTTCTATGAAGAACCCGAATTATCTGGAAGCGTCTAAGGTGTAGACTACAACATAATCTATGACATGGAGGAGAAGCTTGAGTAGTAAACATGCTAGAGTAGTTTAGTTGAGCCTAGCAGCGTAGAACTATAGTACATAAGTTTTTAAACTCCAATGGTACTTAATTTATTAGTTCATATTGTTCTCAAGTTAATTAGAGTAGGGTATGAGTCACCGGGATACTCTTAGTATTTGTACAATTTTGGCTTGTAAAAATAAGTTTTTGATATCTGGACTCGCAATGTTCTGTTGTATAACTCCGAGGGATGTAATATTTGTGAAACTGTGTTCTATGAGGCTTACATCCACTACTTGTGCACTACAACGTCCAATAGTGTGTTAGGTCATCACATCGATGCTTAGTTTTTAAAGAGTAAACTACACTACAAAAAAGGATCAAGCAAGTTTAACAATATGCAGCGACTAAGATACATTTCAATTGAGTGTGATTGCAACTATATCTTTCCTAGAAACACATAGAAAATGGGAAAATGGTGCAACAAAAGCCCTCCCGCCTAGTTTCAACTTAACGATGTGAATGAATAAGTAGGTAGAGTATGATTGCAACTATGCCTTGTCTATGAATCATAGACAATGGGGGGAAACAAAGCCACCAAAACACTCCCTTGCTTTCCTAGCATGACCCACATGAAAAATGACACCCCCTAGTCAAATCCTCTCTGATCCCGAAGGATCTAATCGCCATGAGTTTGCATTTCCCTCACATGCGCCATGTATCTCCCACCCTCAAGCTTCATAGAGCACCCATGAAAGTCGATGAAAAAGACTCGTCGAGGAGGCAGAGAAGGTGGAGAACTACTGGAGATATATGGTAAGGAAACATAAGACATACCATGTCTCACAGTGGAGATAACTCCTCCCACCTTCTCGACCTATAAGTTGAGTTGTATCTCCACCATGTGTGATCCTCCCATCCCTCCACAACCTAGCTCTCTTTCTATATCTATGTGGAAACGACTCAGAAACAAAAATGTGGGGTGTTACATGACTCACAACGCTGGCCTCGATGGAAAAAATGGCTACCCACTACCGAACTAACCCAAACCGTTGCAACGGGTAACTCATGTGGTCGTGTAAAGATTTGCACCAAACAGCAGGATCGAATGGTCACAAACCTGACCGATGGTGAAATATATAATGAGTTAATGAGGAATTGTTTTATTCTATACCTTAAGGGCATGAACCATAATATGTGAGTACAAAATGCTTTGATGAAAATAAGCATAGAAGCATCAACGGTTGAACTGCATTATAAGTACACAAGTTAAATCTTATTCCACACACCAGTTTGCACACACACAAGTTGAGGACCAACCAACTACATACTACGAACAAACTAACTAAATGGTACATATTGATCTATAATCTACTTGGATAAATACATCGTATATTGGGTGACATACAACCACTAGCTAAAATTTATGAAAAGTGATCTTTTATTTTTTTGGTGAAGTTGTACTATAATACTCTTGTGAACCAAAATGTAGTGCATATTGAGTGTCAAACAATATAAAGTTTGACCAAATTAGAAATATAAAATCATCTACAACACCAAATCAATACTATTAGAATAATCATAACATATAGTATTGCATGTGAGAGAGATGGAAAAATCATCCTCATCATGCAACCGACATATTCTACTTACATCCTTCAGCATCTCAAAAGTAATGGCATACACGTCTTTCATAGTAATGACATACATATGTGTGAAAACACTCCTGTAGAAAACACCTCTAATGATGTGATTCACAAATGGCACCCTAAATCCTGTAAAATTCAATTACCATTAAAAGTATAAATAATATAGGGATCCACAAATGGAAATATTAATATAAATACTTTTGATGGAGAAAATACACATACCATAAATAGTCTGGTATCTCTTGATGTCACCATTAGAGGTATGTACTTCCATACTAAATACAGATTAATCATCTCCTTCCTCTTCACATCCTTCCTCTTCATCTCATTCATCTTCTTCATCGTTATATTCTGTGAGTAAGCTAAAGGTCACCACATCATGGATAGAACATTGTGTGTTCTTAAGAATATAACCAGAATGGCCCTCTTATGGATGTAACATCTTCCTTTTTTTTCTGCATGAAAATCTTAAACCAACGCCCTCTAGCCAAAGCTGGTAACCATTTATTGGCACACTGTTTGAGTTTTTCCTTGAAGTGACAAGGAACAATCTGAGGGAAAAAACTAAATAAATATGTGGTGTTGATCATATATATAATAGTAAGAAGAATAACTAAGAAAGTAGTGCTCCTAAAATAATTAGAAAACTACTAATCAAATATATATAACAGTAGGAAAAACAAAAATGTATTTGTCATGCGTAGTTTAAGACAGAGATGCATATATATGGCAGAAACAAATTGTACCATTGATTGATGTTTCTAATTGCTCAAACCAAAATATTTCCACTACTCCTAAACTATTTAAATTGTCTTTATAACATACACATGATACAATTAATTTCCAGCAGGAGAATTTAATACTAACAAAATAAATATGATGATGTTGGATCATATATACTCCCTTCATCTCAAATTACTTAGCGTTTTAGATGTAGTTAAAGTCAAACATTTTAAAACTTCACAAAGCATATTCAACAAAATACTAGCATCTATAATATCAATTTTATATAATATAAAAGTATGTCTTATGGTAAATCTAATTATATTTATTATATATTTTAGATTTTGATATTTTTTCTTATATACGTAGTCAAAGTTTATAAATTTTGACTTTGACTAAACCCAAAATGCAGAGTACTTTGGGACAGAGGGAGTATAATAGTAGGAAGATTCACTACAACCTATATAAAAACATAAATGCATGTACTCATGTGTGGCTTATCAAATCCAAACAGATATGCATATATGGCAGAAATAAAAAACAATTGATTGATTTTTTCTAACAAATTCTGAAGGAAACAGAGATGCATATATGGCTTACCACTCCTAAAATCTGAAGGAAACTTTTCAAGATATGCCCATTGATATTTCTAATTCCTCAAACAACAAAAACTCAAATTCCTAGCTACCAAGCACCGGAACAATAATTTTAGTTCACACGAAGGCATGCTAATTAACTGATAGTGAAAGACTTTGTAGATAGACTATGGCTAAAATTATTGACTATAGCTTCCAGAAAGGTAGGCTTTGTTTAGAACGATGGTGAAGGACTCAGAAGTCCTGTTAGAACGACCACAAATATGCCTTGGTTGACTGCATACACGAAAAAATTCCATCACCACAGCTTGGTTCTGCGCACTGGAAAAAGAAAAGATCGAAGAGAAGATTCAGAACGAACTTAAAAGCCCATTTATACAGTACGGAGTGGGAAAAAAAGAGAAAAAAAATCTCATTTTTGTAGATCCAGAGAAGCAACTCAACAATCTGCGCAACTCGAGCTCTATGTATAAACAAGCGTCTACGTATTGTTAAACTAAACCCAGTAAAAAATCAAATGGAAAGAAGAGTAGAGAGGATCTAATCCTCTCTGACCCACATGAAAAATGACACCCCCTAGTCAAATCCTCTCTGATCCCGAAGGATCTAATCGCCATGAGTCTGCATTTCCCTCACACGCGCCATGTATCTCCCACCCTCAAGCTTCATAGAGTATCCATGAAAGTCGATGAAAAAGACTCATCGAGGAGGCAGAGAAGGTGGAGAACTACCGGGGATATATGGGAAGGAAACATAAGATATACCATATCTCACAGTGGAGATAACTCCTCCCACCTTCTCGACCTATAAGTTGAGTTGTATCTCCACCATGTGTGAGCCTCCCGTCCCTCCGCAACCTAGCTCTCTTTCTATATCTATGTGGCAGTGACTCAGAAACAAAAAAATGTGGGGTGTTACATGACTCACAACGCTGACCTCATGGAAAAAACGACTACCCACTACCGAACTAATCCAAACCGTTGAAACGGGTAACCCATGTGGTCGTGTAAAGATTTGCACCAAACTGTAGGATCGAACGGTCACAAACCTGACTGATGGTGAAATATAAAATGAGTTAATGAGGAATTATGTTCTTCTATACCTTAAGGGCGTGAACCATAATATGTGAGTACAAAATGCTTTGATGAAAAGAAGCATAGAAGCATCAACGGCTGGACTGCATTATAAGTACACAAGTTAAATTTTATTCCACAGACCAGTTTGCACACACACACACAAGTTGAGGACCAACCAACTACATACTACGAAGAAACTAACTAAATGGTACATATTGATCTATAATCTACTTGGATAAATACATCGTATATTGGGTGACATACAACCACTAGCTAAAATTTATGAAAAGTGATCTTTTATTTTTTTTGGTGAAGTTGTACTATAATACTCTTGTGAACCAAAATGTAGTGCATATTGAGTGTAAAACAACATAAAGTTTGACCAAATTATACAAATATAAAATCATCTATAACACCAAATCAATACTATTAGAATAATAATAACATATACTTTCATGATAGATGTTCTAGATGTTGTTATCTTTTTCTAATACTTCCTCTGTCCAAGAATAGATGTCTTAGGTTTTTCAAATTTTAGATGAATCTATATACTAAACCGTGTCTAGATTCATCCAAATTTTGACAAATTTAAGACATCTATTTTGGAACGGAGGGAGTACTAGTTATCAAACTTTATATCGTTTGATTTGAAAAAACTCATATGCAATAAATTTGGCACCGGAGTAATTAAGTAGTACTCCTACTAATACTGCCAACCCCGGTCTAAACGGAGCAAATCCCCACGCTAGAGCATCCGCTTGGTGCTCAATGATGATGAACTCAGTAACACGTGCGATCCAGATCGTCAGAGCTCATCCTGGAGCACGTCGGTGGCAGGTTGGAATGAGCAAACCCTGGCCTCTGTGTAGACCTTCCCTGGCCGGCAGAGGTAGCCCTGCTCCGGCGCACAGTGCGAGTCGTCCGAGCAGACGCAGAGCCCTTCCATGGCGCAGCCTTTCTTGATGATGCACGGGCTCCCTCCGTCGATGCCGAGAATCTGATCGCTCCACTCGCTGGAGAAGAGCCCATCGGGGTCGTACCTGTCCTTCACCTCGAGGAACTCGCTGGCCTTGGGGTACTTGCCGACGACACCGTCGAAGGCGAAGTTTCGGTTCTTGCCCCAGTGCGGGAAGCCACCGTACTTGCGCAGGGCCATCTGCTCGAGCTCGTCCACCACGTCCGCGTGCGCGCGCGGCGCGCCCTCCGTGTAGCTCCGGTAGTAGGTGATGTCGAAGTCTACCGCGTCCTCCGGCTTGCCGAGGTAGGCGGACGACGCCCTGAGGTAGCGGGCGAGCAGGCCGCCCCTGGCGTCCAGGCTGCAGAACGCGCGAGGGTTGAGGTTCCGGAGACGCTTCACGTCGGCGACGAACGCGGCGGCCCTGGGAAGCGGGATGCTGATGGCCGAGTCGTAGATGAAGGAGGCCCGGAGGCGAGGGTCCCACCTGCAGGAGGAGAGGAGCCTGTCGTCCGGGCTGTCGATGCATTGCCCGGACGCCTGTATGCGGTGCTGATACCCCACCACGGGGTACCCCGCCGTGAAGACCTCGCCGTCGTCGTGTCTGATGCCGTGCGGCCACCGGTGGCCAGCCGCCTCGCACCTAGCGATGTCCGTGCCCTTTTCCTGCAGCAGCTCCTCTGCACGTCTGGCGTCGATGCGTCCAAGCGCTGATGTTGAGCGGAGGGCGAGATGGTCGTTCAGGCCGTTGCCCGGCGACGACACATCGACGCGGTCGTCTTTGCGATAGACGACCCTGCCCTGCCCCGGCTGCCACGCCATGTCGCCGAACTCGTGGAGACCGCCCCAGGCCGCAACTTGATCCTCCAAGTCGGAGTCGTCGCGCTCCACGAACGTGACCGACCGTTTGAACAGCGGCTGCAAGGCCAGGGTGACCTGAGAGATGACGCCGAGGACGCCGAGGGAAACCTTGGCAGCACCCAGGTCCGGGTGGTCGGCCCCGAGGTCCCTCACCACCGCGAACCCCCGGCTTGCCGTTGCTGGCGTCACGATCCTCATCCCAACAACATACTCGTGAACTGCACCCCCTTTGCCCCACAGCGAGCTACCGTGCGCGCCCGTCGAGAGGAGGCCCCCGATCGTGACGCCGGACCAGTAGGGAGAGTGCGGTAGCGACAGCCCCGCGGCGGCGGCGGCCCGGATCAGGTCCCGGAGGAGCATGCCGCTCTCCACGGTGATCAGCCGCCCAGCGGCGTCGGCTGCCACTGTTCTGTTGAGCTGCAGGGTGCTTATGATGGTGCCGTCGTGGCCGCCGGGACACGCGAGCTTGGGCAGGCTGTGGGAGTACCTGGTGGCCACCTTGACCTTGCGCTTGGCTTCCACCACGGCCGCCACGGCCGCGACCAGCTCCGCTTCGGTGCGTGGGTAGGTGACATTTGCCGCGCGGCAGGTGGTGCGGTCCGGGAAGGAGCCGTACGCGTTGGTGACCGTACAGTCGGATGTGCCGCGGTTGCAGACCACCGGATGTGGCGGGGGACTGGATCCGGCGAAGTGGAGGAGCGTCGCAAGAAGAAAAAGGCTTTCCAATTTCATACTAGCAGACAGTATCGCAGACTACAAAGGAGTACTATGTACGTGAGTACTCTTTATTATCTCCCGCCTGAGTAGTACAGATACAGTACTTGTACTACCCCATTGTTGTTTTGCTGAATGGCAAATAGGAATCAACATTTGGAGTAGTAGGAAGATGCCCCGGCCTTAGCCAATGTGGGGAAGCTGCAGATTATGACCGAGCTCATTTATTTACTGACCAAACTACATAGTAACACCATTGTGAAATAATATCTAGGGTTGCTATTTTTCGTTAGTATATGTCTTAGATTATTACGAGCTTTAGAAATACCGGTTTGCTATTTTTCATTGAATTAGGATTAACTTGTAGCTAAATCAACCAATTAGCAGTTGGATGTTGCGTGGAGTCATGCTAGTTGTTGCAACTGTGACACCGTTTAGGTCATTACAACTACTAGGTAAATACCCGTGCGTCGCCACGGAAAACAAAAAAATTCTATGTTTTAAAATATACATGTCATAGGTCATAGATGATACGAATAACTTCAAACTTCATCTCCATCAAGGTTGGTGTCTTCCTCCTACCATTTGTGGCTGGCCACCACAAGGCACCCGTCTAGTTTTGGGGTTTCGATCTATAAATTGCTTACCCTCTCTCGCTTTCACACACACATATCCTGTTTTGTTTTATTATCCAATTCGTTCACCGCGTCTATGGATGTTTCTCTATGTCACAATTTGCCTCGGTCAGCTTAGCCTATGAATATTGTTCGTTTGTTATGATCTTAAATATACATATTACAACCACAAAATAAAATAAGAAGATGGGTTTGTTCTCCCTTTATCTCATCTCTCTGTCATCACTCGGTTCAGCCAGCTGTAGAGTTACTATACATTTCCTAAATTTCCTTCAGACATGGTAAGTGAGATGGATACGATCTAAAAAAGGTGAAAAATGCTATAGTACAAAAAATGAGTATAATCTTTAACAGTACAATAGGACAATAGTTGATTTGACCAAATATTTGATACCTGGTGAATTCTGTGTCACACAATAGTTAGTGCATGAGCAACCATAAATCATATATAAACTATATTTTACATGGCCTCATGGGTAAGCCATGCAGATTTTTGTGTTAGCTAAAAAAATGCAGCAATTATTCCCATTATTCACGATGTTTGAATGTAAATATTTTTTTTATCTTGTCAATGCTATAAATATCGCTTTTTTCTTAGTTGAGTACTTGAGTCTATCAATCCTATCTCAGTTTCCAAATATATTATACAAGAAATTTTTTATTCTTCTTTCATTTGTTTATGGCTATTCTAGCTAGTTGTTAAAGGTAGATCTGGCCTTGACGCAGTTTAAAAAACATAGAGCTATATCCAGCGCACCCAGCAAATTAAGATGAATTGTATATTCCACCTCCTTGTGCAAAGGATTTGGTTTTGTATCATTGGGAGTTTGGGACAATGATCCAAATATTCCAGACAGTAATTAACTCAAGGCAGATGGGTGTCACCATCGATTCACCTAAAGATGAAGTTTAAGTTGCTCCTCTAGCATAGATGTTTATGGCTATACCATCGGAAATTGACAGATTTCTACCATCCTTTGCATTTGCCTCCTTTAGAAGCTTTTGTGTTGATGGGTTTTCAGTTGAAGTGTGTACCAAAGGTTTATTGCTTTTTCTTAACTAATGTTGTTTTTGAGTTTGTGCAAGTGTTTTGTATGAAGGAAATTTTTAGGAGAAGGAGAAAGGAATCTGCAGAGTTCGTCTTTGAATAGGTAAAAGTGGTGAAAATAGAAGGTTCGTGAAACTCAATTTTTTTTATATTTTTGATGTTTTTAATACGTAAGGGAAGTTATGAGACAAAGCTAAAGAGGAAACGGATCCCGGGGTGGACAAACCCACCCCAAGCGCGGGCCCTAGCCTGGCCACGCCTGAGGGGGGTGTCCCCTCCCCGAACTCCGTCTCCGTCTCGTTTCCGTGTCAAAACCTTCCTTGTGCATTGAAACTTCGTAATATATAATCCCCCGGGTTTCCCGAGGTTCGTGCATAGTGTTCTCGTCGTGTTTTTGTTTCAATCTGTTTCTGTCAAGAAATATTCTCAAGTTTAGAGAACCATGGCCTCCGCCGATGACAAAGGAAAGAAGCCCGAGGAAGAAGAACCTCAAGTACCCAAGGGGGAGGAGATTCCGGGAGGATATGAAGGTGACATGGAGGAGGACAAGCAACCAGACACTCGCACTACCGTCGCAAGCATTGGTTTGGTGGCACGACCTACCAAGCTTAAGAGGACAGCACGTATGTCTATAGGAGGGAAACCTCCACGTCCCTTCTACAATCCACAGTCATCTCCTCCACGTAACAAGAGACCCTTCCATACACTTGTACATGGATATCAATATCAACATGTGCCCAAAGGGAACTTGCCTTCGGTTTGGGATATGCGTTGTTCTAACAATGCAGAGAAGGATCATGCTAAGGATGAAGAGTGGGGAAATAATAACAAGAACTGGGATTCTCAGACCTACATGATCATGAAACGTATAGAGCAAAACTTGGAGCTAATTCGTACTCTCACTTTTGAGTTCGAGGAGTTGAGGAAACTTATTTAAGAGCTTATCAAGAGAACACCACCATCACCAAAGGATTGATTCGTCATCAGGTTTGGCATCCCCTTGGCTTGTTCCAAGCTTGGGGGAGTGCCACGGTATCACCACCACTATCTTTCATATTTTACCTTTCTAGTGGATTCATATCTGTGGTAGAGAGGTTATCTTATATTTTGGTTTGCATGTGGAAGTATCTCTCCTTTAGTTGATTATCTATGTATCCCTTGGTGTGAGTGCCTTTATTGAATATTAATGAGAAGTCTCATCTTTTACTTCTTGCACTTCTTATTTTAGTTTGTAATCTTTATTATATGATGGATCTTGTTGATCAGTATTGGCACCACTTTGGGAGCATCAAGTGGATCTAAATTGGTTTTGGCAAACCGAGTTCTGGTCAGTAGCAACAATTTTTTGAGGTTTGAAAGAAAAAGAGAAAGAAAAAGCTTACAGGTATTTGGTATCATTTGTTTTCTTTCTTGCTGGCTCATAAGTTTAGTATTCTTTATTTAAGATCTTTTGTGTCTTCAAGGAAGATTGCATGTTTGGATTTATTACTTGTACGGAGTATGTTTTCTTGTTTCTTTCAACTCTCTTGCTTGCTACCCAGCCTTGCTAGCCAAAAACCTGTTTTGAGAAGGCATACTTCTCATGTTTCCAAATCCTTTGAACCAAACCTTTGCCACTTGTGTCCACCATATCTACCTAGTAGCTATTGCTATTCCAAGCAAATTCTCAAACTTCATCTACCTTCCGAATTAAAAAGTATTTTGTTATGTGAAAACTAGTTAGTAAAGCTCTCACGAACTTGATGGCACACTTTATTTCCTTGCCCCTAATAAACTTGAACCATTGTGGACATCGAAGTTGTATATGCTCGCATCTAAACGTTGGGATGAGCAGAACCATGCTATCACGGGGAACGTTTTCAACATTGCACTTGTACCCTGTTGTACATCGTTGATATCGTGCTCTTTTGTCTATGGATGTCAACGGTGTGAAATGAGAGGGGAACTTGTGAGTCCATGGAGTATGTACTTTGCATTTGAGAAACGCCTAGGCTGCTAGCCTAAGCCATGCCTAATCATGGTGGAAACTTGTAGAACCACCATAGTGAGCATTCTATGAAGTATCCTCAATTAAAAAACTATACACATAGTAAATAAAAAGATCGCTGAGATGCTCACTATCTGCTTGCCTTGTCATTTTGGTTATGGGAAAGCTCATGTACCATGTGCAAGGGGTACCCTGTTGGCGGTTCTCGATGATATGCAAGTACTTACAATGACAAGAACTTGCCTGGGCCCAAAAGTTGAGTACCATGAGGAGTGTCCCTCATATTCAAGGGACATGAGATTGCCAACTTATATTTCATCAAGCATATACTCCATCTTTGTTCACTTTAACCTTAACCATCTCCAAGATGCTTATGATAGGGGCAATGAGGTCTTAAAGCTATTAAGTACCATAATCTTTTGGAAGCTCTTTATGACTTGTAATCCCCGCTTCCCTCTATGAAGGGACCTTTCTCCCACTTCCAAGTTGAGTCAGTAAACCTACTTCCTCTCTATCTCCAGCAAGCATTTGAGTTGTTGTGTTTCAAGCATTCATATGATGATTTATTCAATCATGTTCTTTATCTTCCTTGTTTGCACAAAACTCTTATCTATTGAGTATTACTTTGAAAGCCTTCACTTGTGAAAAACCTTTTTGAGCAAAGAGTGCTCCTGTTTTGAAACTTCTACAAAAAGCTTGTTGTGAAACTGTTTGCCAGGTGTTCTTTGACCAAGAACAAGTTTGCCAATTCCAATTATGATTTATCTTTATGCATCTCTATTGTGACTGTTGTGCTTGGTTGCAAGCTAAGTTATATAATGGTGAGTTGTTTTCTTCTATGAGTTGTACAATGGTAAGTGTGATGCTTCTTGTTCATATTATTTTATCGACACTTCACTCCATAAACCTGTGGACATGTTTACTGAGCTCAGTATTCGCTTAGGGACAAGCGAAGTCTAAGCTTGGGGGAGTTGATACGCCCAATTTGCATCACCATTCTATATCATAATTTACCTATATTCATTGATATTTGTCTTATTATGAGGTATTACTTATGGCTTTTCATCTATTTATGCATGTTGGATGATTCTTGGAGGATGGACTGCCGGAGTCTAGATTCTGATGGAAAAGAAAGCGTTTCGGTGCAATTTCACGAAGATCAAAAAAATACCAGAAAAATATGGAAACATATTATTTCACCAGAAGATGAAGGAAGCCAGAAGGAGGAGCGAAGGGGGGATGCAGGGGGCCCAAACCCCCTAGGCATGGGCCCACCTGAGGCCGCGCCTGGGGTGGGTTTGGCCCACCTGCTCGGCCTCCGACTCTCCCCCTTCGCCTATAACTTCCCCTCGGAATCCTAATACATGGGGGCGACCACAGATAGATTTCCGTCGCCTCTGGGGGCGGAAAACACCGAGAGAGAAAGATCTCTCCGGCAGACAGATTTATGCCGGGGGAATTCTGTCTGCCGGGGGAATTCCTTCCCGGAGAGGTGAGACCATCGCCATCAACACCATCATCAAGCTAGGCTTCATCAGGATCAACATCATCATCATCCACGCCATCATCCCCACCAGCACCATCATCACCACTCCGTCTTGCTGTAACAATTGAGTTGGATATTTCTTTAGTTCTTAGGGGAAACTTTCCCGGTGTTAATTACTATTGTAGTTGATGCTTTTGAGTGGAACCATTGGATTATTGTTTATGTTCAGATTGTTACCCATTATCATATCATCCTTGATCTTGATCCATATGATGTCTTGTGAGTAGTTCGTTGTGTTCTTGAGGACATGGGAGAAGTCATGTTATCAGTAGTGAATCTGTGATGAGTTATTATTCAATGGTCTAGTATTTAAGTTGTGGTGCTATTCTTCTAGTGGTGTCATGTGAACGTCGACTACATGACACTTCACCATTTATGGGCCTAGGGGGATGCATTGTGTATTTGGATACTAATCGCGGGGTTGCCGGAGTGACAGAAACCTGAACCTCCGTTAGGACACCTTTGCACAAGGGAGTGTAGAATCTCAGAGTTTAAGGCTATGGTTAGATTTATATCTTAATTACTTTCTTGTAGTTACGGATGTTTGTAGGGGGTTTAATCACAAGTATGTATTAGTCCTAGGAAGGGCAGTATGTTAGCACAGGTTCACCCACACAACACTTATGAACACCAGAAAAGAGTACTCAGCTATTTGCAGCAAAAGCACTTGACAGAATTCCCATGTGTCCTCGAGAAAGTTTGGTCCTTATAAGTATTTCCACCGGCTTGTCCTTTGCTAAGAAAGGATTGGGCCACTTGCTCCGTTTGTCCGTTACTTCTGTTACTTGCTCTTTGTTTTGTTGTCTTATCATAAAACCACTAAAAATCCGTTTTCTAAGTATTCACAGGGATTTCCTGCTCCATACCACTGCTCAAAGACCTTCGCCTCGTTGGGATCGACACTCCTATTTATCGAAAGTACTACGATACACCCCCTATACTTGTGGGTCATCACCGATCCGCCAAATGATTCCTTTCTTTAGTAATTCTAGCCCATGGACTATCCCCTGCCAAGTCGGTGACTGGTTCTTGATAAAAGCCGTATCAAGCAAATGACCAGAGGGGTAGTACCTAGCTTTTTAGGAGGCAAGCACAGAGACTTCCGGGGTAGTGAATCAAACGCCAAGCTTGTTTCGCCAGGAGAGCCTGGTTATAAACTCAGAGATCCCGAAAACCATTGCCTCCATAATTTTTTGGTCTGGCCACTTTATCCCACGATAACCAGTGCATTTTCCTCTTATTAACTTCATTACCCCCAGAAAGTTCGAATGATCTGTTCCAAATCATCAATGAGCCCCAGCAGGAATCTGAACACACCCATAGCGTAGGTCGAGACTAATTGCAAGACTGATTTTATGAGAGTATTTTTCGCTCTCCTGTAGACATATACTTCTCAGACCAATCACTTGCATGTTTTAAATTTTTTTCTTTGGTAGACTTGAACTTGCCTTTTGATATTCTGCCTTCAGGGACCGGCAGCCCTAGGTATTTTTTTTGAAAACACGTAGTCTCATATTTCAGGATGTATTTTATTTCATTTTGCACAGCAGCAGTACAACGGTCCCCATACAATATGGAGCATTTGCCAAGACTGACCAGCTATCCAGTGGCATGTTCATACCGATCAAGGATGGACTTGATTACTCTTGCCTAGTCCATCGAGGCTTCGAAGAATAGAAGACTATCATCGGCAAAAAATAGGTGGGAGATGCTCGGTGCACGACGGCAGATAAACATCTCACGAAGTGAAGACGCCTCGATTTCCTTCCGAATAAGACAAGAGAGACCGTTAGCAACAAACAGGAATAGGTACGGCGAAAGAGGATCACCTTGGCGAATACCGCGGGAGGGGGTGAAGGAGTCCAACATGTTTTCGTTAAAGCGAACTAAATAACAAACGGCCGTGATGCAAGCCATCACCCACCAAATCCATTGTCTCTGAAAGCCCAACTTTGCTAAAACCCCTTCCAAGAACCTCCAGTCCACACGATCATATGCTTTAGCCATATCCAATTTGTACGCACATAATTTTTTACAAGCTACTGAGCCATGCTGAATCGAGTGTATGCACTCAAAGGCCATAAGAGCATTATCTGTAATGAGGTGTTCAGGAATAATCGCACTCTAGGTGGGTGAAAAAATATCCTGAAGAAGAGGCCTTAATCTATTCACCAAGAATTTAGATACAACCTTGAAGATGACATTACATAGGCTTATTGGCCTGAATTCCTTTATGTGTTCAGGATCATTCTTGTTTGGAATCAAGACTATTGCTGTGTCATTTACCGTCTCAGGCATGACACTGGAAGAGAAGAATTGCTGCATAGCCTTTATAACATCATCCTTTAGAAGGCCCCAGTTTCTCTGTAGAAAACGAGCTAGAAAACCATCGGGGCCTGGAGCCTTTAACGGGCCGATCTGGAAGAGTGCATCACTAATTTTCTTCTCAGTATAGGGGACACATAGCTTCTCATTCAACTCAGCATCCACACAGCTTCTCATAGCATTAATGACGAGAGTCGGGTCAACGCTATCCTCACGCGTGTATAGCTTCTGAAAAAAATTTGTAGCCGTATTCTGCATCTCCTCTAGGTCAGAAGTCCATGTTCCATCATCTCTTTTTAAGTGTCGAACCCTGTTCTTCCGCCGTCTCCAGGAAGCCCGATGGTGGAAGTACTTGGTATTGCGATCACCCTCTCTCAACCATGTTGCTTTTGATCCTCTAGCTTTTGTCAATGCTTCATAAATATCATTCGTTGAAGTAATCTTGCGACAAAGACAGACCCGCATCATCACTAGCAGACCCTTATCCGTCCAGACTGTAAAACATATATAAGGGCCAGGAAAAATACGTTTGTTTCATCTGTGCGGGCTGGAATGTAACAGACACCTTATATGCAAATCACAAAACATAATATTGTCATTTTATGGTTTACATATACGGTGTCTGTCTGGGTATGAATCGCGTAACCCCTTATAAATAAAACACAAATGACACAAATTAAGCAATTTCGACGGTTGTAAACATTCAAACGCGACAATTAAGGAAGTTTAACAAAGTTTCTTGCAAGCACATCGCACAAGAACATGCAAAATATCACATATGACCATAGAAATGGTGATAATCAAGCATCGGCACCGCCACCCCCATTTGCTGTAGCATCACCACTGCCACCACCACTTGCCAGACTGATTTGTGAAGTCGTTGATCGAAGCTTGGTTGATGTCCACCGCATTCTCATTCAACAAATTCACAGACGACGTTGGAACATCGTGCAAATCGGAGCTACACAATGCAGTTAAAACAATTTTACCAAGACATGGAAAAATCGAAAAACTTCTGAAGGGGAATTGTTCATACCTCGCAGCGGCGCCCATGGCTACTTTGGCGGCTTCTTTGGAGGCTTTGGCCTTTTGGGCAGGCGTCTCCGAGGGGTTCCGCTTCTGTTGGGCCATCGCGTTCTTCAGCTTATTCACTCCCGGCTGCTTCTTCTAGGCATTAGCGGTGGGAGTAGGGCTGGCGGCGGGAACTGTGGTGACGGTGGGAGTGGGTCTGCCACCTAACTGGATGACGACAGAACCCTTCTGCTTTTGCATCGAGGCTCGGCCATTCGCCGGTGCGGGAGCAAGTGGGACGGTGGCAACGGCAGTAGCCATATCTGATGGAGGCGGTGGAGGAGTCGCCTGCGCCGGCGCGACCTCCCTAGGGCTGGGCACGACTGCTGGAGGTCAATGGCGTCGGTCGGGCGGTGCAGCGAAGCCGGGTGGGCCAGGGAAGGGAGATTGACGGCGGCGGCGGAAAGAATGGCACGGCAGAAATTTCACTCCTGCCAACGCAAAGCATGATAAGGGTTGGGGTTAGGACAACGTCGGGTCGGAAGTGAAACCTGGGTATCTATGGCCGGGGAGGTGTTTTTCTCGGGCCCCTTAAAAAATTGTATGGGCCAGGATGTTTCGCGGTGTCAGCTCGGGCCACTTTTTCCGACCCAAACCATAAAGTGGCGGTTATTATATGATTTCGGGATGGATAAGGAATCTATTAGAAATGCTCTAAGATATGTGGAGTATCTTTCATGCAGGTCTCACCTTTTTTCTTCAAAACGAGTGGACCCAGTCTCTTGCATCAAGTGATGCACACAAATTTTTATTAACAAAGTATCATTCAGAGTTATTACATCTCAAGGATCAACTAGAATTGATACATGAATCAACCAGTGAAAGAATAATAACATATAGCAACTAGACATCCTAGATTCGACTAATATGCTTTCAATCAGCCTTATTGAAAATATCATGCATGACCATTAATAGACGACTAGATCCAGAAAAACCATAACATCCCGTTGCTCCAAAAGTTGAAGGTACGCCCGTAGCTGTACTCAATGCGCCACTATATGAATTGACCTTTAAAAAATTGGAAGTTCTATCCTTGTTAAGCACTAAGTCATTTCTACATTTTCATATAGACGAACCTAAGGCCAAGACACCTATTTATATTCTAGCCTTTGATTTGGTGTCTCCTTTATTCAAGTAATTTCTAAACATTTTTTTAATATTAAATGGTCCGGTAGATCAAACTCTAACCCTAAACCCTAAACCCTAAACCATAATAGTCTAGCAAAAGGACATGAGATGAGTAAGTGCTCCACCGTCTCTTGAGAGGCACGGAAGCAACACTTGGTACACCCACCCACCCTAATTCCGTTTTGCAAAAATATATTTTATGAGTAAAACCTTGTTACTAAGAAACCACATGAAATTTTAATTTTTAGTGGAATTTTTAACTTTCATAAACAATTACATAGAAAATGAGTATGCAGTCACAAGATCTTCATACATAGATTTTACCAAGGAAACATCATTAGCTATTAGCCTCCAAATAAATTTGTGTAGCTCATTAGTTAATTGAACCATCATTACCTCTGACATAAGTAAAACCATGTTGTCCACTTATCGCCATTTAGTACTCTCATGAATCCAATATTCAGAGTATCTTGAGATAGAACATGTGCAACCCTTACATTTTTTGCATTTCACAATGCTATATAATGATGGATATTAGTGTGCTAACAATGTATCACCAAACCATGTATCTTCTGAGAACCTTGTAGTGGAGACAACTCCAACTCCAATTTTGAAATGACCTCCTTGACCCTCATAAATATTTTCAAAAAAGGTGAATTGGTAGGTTTTGCCTATACTTCTAATAATAATGTCTTAAGAGAAAGATACTTATTATGCAGCAACCATGCCACATTCCCATTTTTATTAGGGATTTCTATTTTCGTGACCTTGGTTCGTTATTTGTATTCATTTTTCCCTATCCGCTTAACTTTTCCTCACTTTTCCCCTTCCCCTATTCTAAAACCTTTGCAGACGCTCAGATGGAGGGTTGCCGTCAGGTCAAAGGCCTTGACCATTACATGCTTTGTGCTTTCATGACTTGTTTTTTTACAAGATTATTTTTCATAGGAAGTGAGTTAGACTTAAATTTGTTTTATATTTTCTTCTTGATGCTCTATTTTACTTCAAATTCATATTTCCTCCGTGAGCATCATCGAAATTATCATGCCTATCTTAATGGCTATAAAGAAAGAGCTATTGGGAGACAACCCATTATGTTTTTGCTTTCAGTTTATTTTTTTTGTTGAGTCTTGTAAGTTATTGACTCTGTGATAACCTCTCTTTATCCTTTTTATGTGGTTTTTGTGCCAAGAATAATCTCTAATGAGAGAGAAATAAGATTTGTGGAAGTTGTTGTCCTGAAACAGATTTTTGAGCTTCACTGTAAACATTCGTCAAAAATCCCTATATGTTGGATTGAGTTGTAAATTTTTGTGATTATGCCCCAGGTTGTTATATAACTTTTGTTAGTTCAACTTTTTTCTATTTGAGCAACATAAGATCTTCAGAAAAATTGGGTTTTATCTGTTGGTCTGTTTTGACACATTTCTGCCATTATTTTTATTTGCCTCTTAATCAGTCTCTTTTTGAGTTCTCTTTGATCACTTGAGCTTTTACGATGAATTGCTACAATAGCTTGTGTTTTAATGGAAGTTTTACTTGTGTTTAAACTGAACCCAAAGACTTATTATCTTGAATACACTAATATTGCTAATAAAGAATTGTGTGAAGTTTTGTATGAAGGAAATTTACAAGTGTAGGTGAAGAATGATGTGATGAGATGAATAATGGACAAAAGATCAAGCTTGGGGATGCCACCCGTGTCACCCCAAGAAATATTCAAGAGGTACAGGCATCAAAGCTTAGGGATGCCCAAGGCATCCCCTCTTCATCAATAAAAATCTCAGGTTTTCTTTTTAGACACTTTATTTTTATTGCTTCATGCACTATTGTGTTGTTCTTGGAGCGTCTTTGTTTTTATTTTTAGTTTCATTTTGCTTGGTTTTCTGCAAAAAGTTGGTTGGATCCCAGCACATTTATTTTGGCGAGAGACACACTCTGTTTTCATTGATTAGAACACTCTAGTTTTCATTCTTATTGTCTTGTGAGTGTTCTCTTTTGCTAGCACTGTGTTTAGCCTTAGTTTTCTTGTGCTTTCAGCTTAGAACTTTTTAGTTCTTCTTTGTGGATTTGTGAGACAAGCTCACTTATCTTTGTTGATTATTATCTTTGTGAGTTGTTTCAAATAAGTCGATTGGTGTTGGAAGAGAGTAGGAAGCTTCATGCTTAAGTGGTACAAAAGGGACTATGTCTTAGGCTTTATCATGTGATGTTAGATGTTGCTTTGACCATATGCTTAGTGATTATTGATGTAGCATGACTTATTATAAACAATTGAGATTGCTTAATGTGCCTTGAAAGAATCATGCGTTGTTTTAGCATACAAAAGCATAATATTGTGGTATTCTCCTTTGATGCTTTGTCTGGGTTGACTTGGCACATGCTTACACCATGTTAAGACTATGAACCGGTCACCTTATCCTCTATGATCATTTAGTTTTTGACTTGTGGTATCACTTTATGCTTTGATTAATAATGTTTTGTCGCTCTGCATGATTATGGCCATTATTGCTCTCTTAGTTGGTCGCTCCCAGTCTTTTGTTAGCCTCCACCTGTACTAAGTATGAGTTCTACTCATGCATCCAACTCCCTATAAACCAAGTTATTCCAAAGGTACCACTATAACCTCCTATGCATAGTGTGTTACACCATTCCAAGTATATTCATGTTTTTATCTACCTTCCAAATTAAACTTTTGGTATGTGAAAATTAGTGATTAAATATCTCACAAACTTGATGTTCACACTTTACTTTCTTGCACTTAATAAGTTTAAACCATTGTGTCATCTATGTTGTCTACATGCTTGCACTTATAAGTTGGGAATTAGCAAAACCATGTTGTCATGGGGAATGCTTTCAACACCTGTACATATTACCCAGTTGATATCATGATCTTTTGTTTATGGATGTCGGCGGTGTGAAATAAAATGGAAGCTTGTAAGTCCATGGAGTATTATATATGTGTTAGAGAAATGCCTGTGCGGCTAGCCTAAGCCATGCCTAATCATGGTGGAAACTTGCAGCATAACCATAGTGAGCAATCTGTGAAGCATCTTCAAAAAAAATAGAAAAAAAAGAAAAAAAGAAGCACGATACCCATGGTAAATAAAAAGATCGCTGAGATGCTCATTGTTTGTTGCCTTGTCATTATGATATGGGATAGCTCATGTGTCATGGGGCAAGGGGTACCCCGTTGGCGGTTCTCTATGATACACATATACTTACAAATGAAACAACTTGCTTTTGACTAAAGTTGAGTAGCATGAGGAACGACCCTAGTACTCAAGGGACATGAGATTGCCAACTTATGATTTGTCAAGCATATACTCCATATTTGTTTCACTTTAACCTTAATCACTTCAATATGCTTATGATAGGGGCAATGAGAGCTGAAAGCTAATAAGTACCATAATTTTTTGAAGCTCTTTATGAAACTTAAAATCCTTGCTTCCCTCCGTGAAGGGCCTTTCTTCTTACTTTTATGTTGAGTCTCCATCTTCTATCTTTAATGCACCAATTAAGAGAGCATAGTTGTTATTCTTAGTTTCATGTGCATTGTCCCAAAACTTATTGATTGATTCATCATGTTGATATTGCTTGTTCTTGAACTATTTGTATCTAGTCACCCTTATGAACTTTGAAGGTGTCCTATGCATTTATGTTTTGCTATTCCATGAGGGACAAGCTAAATACCACTCCTGCTATGTTTTCTGTATGTGAAATAAACAAACGTCTTTCAAATGCATTGTTATTCATGACCTTTGTCTGTACCTTTTCATGTTACAACATAGTTGCTATGTCTTATTGTTAGAACTTCATCTTGCATGCTCATGTTTAGAGTACTTTGATCCCAGCTATCAATGCTTTACAAATACCTTGATCAAGATTGTGATGGTGCATGTCACCTAAAAAATTATTCTTTTTATCACTTACCTACTCGAGGACGAGTAGGAGTTAAGATTGGGGATGCTTGATACGTCGTAAACATATCTATAATTTTTATGCTCCATGCTTGTTTTATATCATTTGTCTTATGTTTTGTCTACACTTTGAGGTATTTTTATACATTTTCTGGGACTAACCGATTAACAAGATGCCGTAGTGCCAGTTCGTTTCTCGCTGTTTTTTTTCAAAAAAGCCAGAAAATAAATATTCTCGGAATTGGACGGGACAAAATACAAATTCAATATTTTACCGGAGCAGACACGGAGTCCAGAGGAGAGACGAGGAGGCGCAACGAGGCGGCCACTCCTAGTGGTGGTGCGGGTCCCCCTGGCCGCACCAGCCCCTGGTGTGGGTCCCTCGGGCACCCACCGAAGTTGCCCTTCCGCCTATATAAAGCCCCCGATGCAGAAACCCTAAAAGAACCATCCTCCATCCATGAAAAGTTCTGTAGCACCGCCGCTACCGAAGAGGAGATTCGGGGGACAAAAGTATCTGTTCCGGCACCCTGCCATTGATCTCCACCACCATCTCCATCGCCGTTGCTGATCCATGATGAGGAGGGAGTAGTTCTTCCTCAAGTCTAAGGGCTCTACCGATAGTTATGTGTTCATCTCTCTCTCTCTATGCGTGATCTTATTGTGATCACGAGATTTGTAATCAAGTAGATCTACTCTGCTACTGAAGTGCTTTAATTGTAATCTCTGGTTATCCCCAAGTGTTTGAAGTTGACAATGTGCACACCGTGTGGCACTTAGGCTAAAGATTACATAAATACTTATCATGAGTTAGATTTTGAGTTGGATGTCACTATCAAATTATGGTGTTTGTTGGAACCATCTATCACTCAAGGTGACAGTGTGGGGTTACCAAGATGGGGAATGCAAACTTTATGGAGTGCTTTTGTAACCCTACCGTGGATTAGAGTTGTCCAATCGGAGAGTAGTTCAGAGTAGCATAATGAAGAGAATATATTTATTGAGAGTGTTCACTAGTGAAAGTATGATCCCTAGACCTTATTTCTAAGTATTGAAACACCGTTTACAACTAATTCTATTACATGTTTGCTTGCTGCCATCTTTATTTCAGATTACAATTACCACATATAATCATCCATATTACTTGTATTTCACCATCTCTTCGTCGAACTAGTGCACCTGTACACCTGACAAGTGTATTGGGTGTGTTGGGGACACAAGAGACTTATTGTATCTTGATTGTAGGGTTGCTTGAGAGGGATACCTTTGACCACTTCCTCCATGAGTTCGATAAACCTTGGGTGATCCACTTAAGGGAAACTTGCTTCTGTTCTACAAACCTCTGCACTTGGAGTCCCAACACTGTCTACAAGAATAGAAGCGTGCGTAGACATCAGGCCCACACCACCTCGGGCATGCCTAGGTGGACCGCGCCAGGTGTGTGGCTACCTGCATGGCGCCTTCGCTCTCCTCTAGACTTCGTGTTCGCTCCAGTAAAATATTGACTTTGGATTTTGTCCCGCCCAATTCCGAGAATATTTCCTTACTAGCTTTTTTGAAACCAAAAAACTGCAGAAACCAGGAAACTGGCACTATGGCATCTTGTTAATAGGTTAGTTCCAGAAAATGTATAAAAATACCTCAAAGTGTAGACAAAACATAAGACAAGGGATATAAAACAAGCATGGAGCATAAAAATTATAGATACATTTATGACATATCAAGCATAAGACGAGCAGGTAAGTGATAAAAAGAATAAATTTTGAGGTAACATGCACCATTACAATCTTGATCAAAATATTTGTAAAGCATTGATAGCTGGGATCAAAGTACTCTAAACGTGAGCATGAAACATGTAATTCTAACAATAAGACATAGCAACTACGTTGAGCATGAAAAGGTACAAACAAAGGTCATGAATAACAATGCATTGAAAGACGTTTGTTTGTTTCACATATAGAAAACATAGCATAGTGGTATTCAGCTTGTCCCTCATGAAATAGAAAAACATAAGTGCATAGTACACCTTCAAAGTTCATAAGGGAGACTAGATACAAATAGTTCAAGAACAAGCAATATTAACATTATGAATCAATCAATAAGTTTTGGGACAATGCACATAGAACTAAGAATAACAACTATGCTCTCTTAATTGGTGCATAAAGATAGAAGGTGGAGACTCAACATAAAAGTAAAAGAAAGGCCCTTCATGAAGGGAAACAAGGATTTCAAGTTTCATAAAGAGCTTCCAAAAATTATGGTACTTATTAGCTTTAAGCTCTCATTGCCCCTATCATAAGCATCTTGAAGTGATTAAGGTTAAAGTGAAACAAATATAGAGTATATGCTTTACAAATCATAAGTTGGCAATCTCATCTCCCTTGAGTACGAGGGTCGTTCCTCATGCTACTCAACTTTAGTCACAAGAAAGTTCTTGTCTGTCACATCCTAAAATTTTCCAAATTTTTAAATGTGAAAAATAAATAAACAAAAGAAATGATTGTTGAAATTTAGGGTGAAAAGAAACTTTTTGTTTCTAAAAGAAAACATCAAAACCCTTCTTGAACAAAATTTGAATAAAAGGGAATTCACCAAAATTTCAATCAAGTGAAATGCATTCATCAATGAATGTATCTTGAAGTTTAAACACTTGGAAAAGTTAAACCAAAACCCTAAAACCCTAAAGGAATAATTCATTTCCAAGATCTCTCTAAGACTATGGATTTGATCCATATAAAAATTTGTCAACAAACATTTATAAATGATCAAGAATGATAAATAAAAATATTATAAAACCATAGAAATTGGTTTCACTAAATTTTGAGCCATAGATAAAAACTTATGAATTTAATAAGTTAAAAGGAAATATTTTCCAAGGCTAATAAAAGCTCCTATCTAAATCCATACCAAATCTTGAACAAAGTGATCCTACAAGTATTTGAAAATATAAACAAATATTAAATAAAACTAAACAAATTGGAATCACCAATTTTGGATCGTTAAATAAAAAGATATGGATTTTATAAGGCAAAGAAAGAAAGAAAGAAAGAAATAAGAAATATTTAAAAGCCAAATTAAATCTTGGCCAAATCCATAAGCAAATGGAATAAATATAATCCAAATAAAATAAAGGGATAATAATATTCAAATAAAAATATATGGGATTAAACCATATTCAAATGTTATTTAAATGGAAGACAAAATCCCTAATAGAAATGATTAATTAAATCATGAGAAAATAATAAATTGGAATTTGCCAAAGTGGATTAAAAGTTATTTAATTAACTTAAAAAAAGAATAAAAGAATTGTTTGAATAAAATTTATATGGAATTAAAACCATATTTTATTTTATTTGAATAAAGACAAATGCCCAAATTAAATGATTAATAAATCATATTAGAAATATTTCAAATAATTCAAAGTGAATTGTTTGTACTATTGAATAAATAAAATCTACTGAAAAAGGTTTGATGAAAATTAGAATTCAAATAAGAGTTTGAAATTATATTTAAAATCTTATTTGAATAAAGGCAAGTGCCTATTATAAATAAATAATAAACCATAAATGAATAAAAGAATTATTCCAAAAATGGTCTTTAAAATACATGTTTAAACAGAATAGAAACTTACTGAAAGTGTGGAAAAGTTTTGAATTTAAATATGTGTTTGAAACATTTGAATAAATTCAAAACAGAATAAAAGAAACAGAAAAAGAAAAAGAAACAGGAAGGAAAAAATAGAGAAAACAACTCAGCCCAGAACCTGGCCCCACTAAGCCCAGCTAGCCCATCTCTCTTTTTCTCCCCGCAGAAAACGATTCGCACCAAAACACTTACCCGCACTGTCCCTGACAACAAGGCCCCACCGAACCTCTCCTCACTCGCTGACGATGTTGCCCCACTTGCCAGACCGTCTTCCTCACCCCACGACTGATTCTTTCTTCCCCGTCGCCCGTTTCTGTCCTTGATTTCATAGGATTAATTCGCCGTGATGATGCGTTGATTTAGCCTAGTAATATCGCACGTTAAAGCGCATGTTTCCCCTCTCCCTTTCCCCTCAATTCCCCATACCTCTCTGCCCCTAGGCTGGACGAATTTCTCCACGTGCCATCACTACTCCGACGACCTTCTCCGGCCAATTCAGGCCAGCCCTCATCGCTCCATTGCCCCCAGAGCAAACGAACATGTTCCCTAGTGTCCCCCGCATCTTCCCATGCCATCCACTTTCCCTTGCGTGCCCTAGATACTCGACTACGTCTTTACCTGAGCGTCGCCACCGTCTGCCATTACTCCGTCGAGCTCCCCCGGTAGTTTCTGACCACGACTCCTCCTCTCTTTGACGCTCGCACCTTTGCTTCTTATTTGCACGTCTAACACCACCCTTCTCTGGTTTTCCCGTGATTTGTAGCCCCACCCCCGATGACGAATAGAGGCGTCCGACACCGACAGCAACTACGGCGAGGAATTGCCAGCAGCTCCGGGCGCCCCTTCGCCAACAAAGACAACCTCGAGCATCAGCAAGCTTCGGCGAATCTGGTGAGCCATCCCATTCCTCCTCTCGCTTCCTAGAATCGCCGGTACGCCACCGCCAGAGCGCTCCGCCGCTCGCCACCGTCGCAGCGCCGCCCATCCTTGGTCACAACACCCAAAACCGTTAGATGTTGATCTAATGGTCACGATAGAATCATAAACGAAGGGGTAAGATGACATCTGCACCGTGTGATTTAAGTTAGATCTGACGGCTGTGGCTGCGCAATCCACACGAACCGGTACGCACCAGTAAAAAAGCGACACGTGGCACAGGTTCTGTTTTAAAAAACAGAAAACATGTCTATTAGATGTTAGATTTTAAAAATTCATAACTTTTGATCCACACGTCCAAATTTTGCAAATTTTATATCAATGAAATCAGAAAAATGCAAAATTTCCAACCATGCCCTTTGTTTAGTGTTTTGCTTCTGTAAAAGTAGTTGTTTTTGCAGAAACATTTCTTGGCCTATTTATGTTATAAAAATATTCTAAAAATGATTTTTGAGTAAAATCTTTTGCAAATGGATTGATTTGAACCTACTGACCATAAAAACCAACTTGTAGGCTTAAAAGTATATTTTGTGATACTAAAGAAGAAATCTTTGAATAAAAGCATTTCTAGTTAAATAAAAATGTGGATTATGGTTTAAAAATGCTTTTTGAGTAAAACCTTTGGAAAATGATTTGATTTAAACTCTATGATCTTAAACAACAAACTTTAAGATTTAAAAATATATTTGATGAACCCTAGTAAATTATTACTTTGATTTAAATCATTTCTAGAAAAACAAAAATGATTTAAAAGGCCATTTCACTAACTTGAATTTAAATGGTTTTACCACTCTTTTAAATGACCAATAGGAGTTTTAAAATGTTTATAGCCTATTAGAAATCACTTTTCCAAATAAAACAATCTTTTGCATGCATTGTTTTGTTCTTATTGTTTTATGTGGTGAATTGTTTGAATGCTAGTTTGAATATGTGCTTTCTTGATTGAATTGTAGTGAAATTTGAAGAGTGTGATTATTGTAAGATCAAGGAGTGAACCAATATTCTCTACTAAAAAGGAAAGTGGCACTATCATCCATGTCCTACTATTTTCATTACACTTAGTGGTATTTTTGTAGTATGCATGATCAGACTACTATGTTACTATGATATGCTATGTCCTATTAGGATATCCTTATATCTTCCTTAGTGAAAACATCATAGTTGTAGTATGCTTAGCCCTGCTATAGACTTGGGGTGGAATACCATGTTATGATTATATGAAGTGTTGGAAAAATATATGTTTTATATAATAAAACAAGTACTCAATGAATCACCTGGGTGGAATGTGGATACTCAATTGTGGATAAGGTGGCAACAAAGGGAACCATGTTTATATGGCTATCTTTTTGTATGTGCACTAGAAGAAAACCACCCAGGGACTTGGAGATTGAACATGTTTCTCGTATAGTGGCTTCCGTGTACAACCACATGCTAAATGGGCACTGGCTTAGTCAATTACATAGTGGAAGACCCTTGCATTGGCACCTACTCAGGTTAACTGGATTCATGTATTGGAAATATATCCTTACATTGGTGCCTGGTAGACGTGCTAGCATTATGTATTGTGAGGACTTCTATTGAAAGACTTTGTCACATTCTCGATCTGCCGGTACTCCATTTGGTGTGTATTTATCCAGCGGCCACTGGTGGCATCAAGACGATATTGTGTCATGTGGGTAAAGTGTACAACTTCTGCAGAAGATCAAAATTCTACTTAGCCATGTCCCCGGCTACGGACAACTCTGACCAACTAAGGCCTGAAGCTATGGAAGGTCTCGACATTCCAATTTCTCAAAGTAAAACTTGATGGTGTCAACAAGGGATTAGAAGCACTTGGAGTTTGCCAAGGAGTTCAAAAAGTTTGTTAAAAGATCAAAACTATTTTGAAAAGATAGGATAAAACCATATTGCTTTCTGCAAATGAGCCTAAACCCTACTTAGCCAAATATGCATATATTGATAGGTTCCAACTTATTTCCACATAGTAGTGAAACTTGCCAATACAATTCAAATGTATTGACCCTTGTGGCTGTAACTTATAATGTTGCAGGTTTGTTTGATGTTAGTGAAGTGTGTTGAATAGGATTACAAGTCTACAACCAACATGATTGCATGTGGCACTTCGAAGATGAAGGACTCCATGCTATATAGATATTTCTGCTACATTGTAATGAGATAGCCAAATGAGCTATGTAAGATGTAATGAATTATTTTATTCCTGGTTATAAAGTTGTATTATGACCTTTGTTTCTTGATATTACATCTTAAACTATGGATGCTAGCTATTGATCCAGGGACTAGCATTGTAAACACAGGGATCTCTACCTTATCAGGTTGGGACCTCTACATTGTCAATGTAAGTATATGTGTATCATAGAGAACCGTCAACGGGATACCCCTTGCCCCATGACACAGGAGCTATCCCATATCAAAATACAAGGCAACAGACAATGAGCATCTCAGCAATCTTCTTATTTACCATGGGTATGGTGCTTTTTTATCTCTTTTTTTCTTTTTTTCTGTATTTTTTTTCTGTAGATGCTTCATGGATTGGTCACTATGGTTATGCTGCAAGTTTCCACCATGATTAGGCATGGCTTAGGCTAGCCGCCCAGGTGTTTCTCTAACACATATACATAACTCCATGGACTTACAAGCTCCCCTTTTATTTCACACCGTCGACATCCATAAACAAAAGATCATGATATCAACTGGGTAATATGTACATGTGTTGAAAGCGTTCCCCATGACAGCATGGTTGTGCTAATTCCCAATGTATAAATGCAAGCATATACAACATAGATGACACAATGGTTCAAGTTTATTAGGTTCAAGAAATAAAGTGTGCCATCAAGTTTGTGAGAGCTTTCATCACTATATTTCACATAACAAGTTTAATTTGGAAGATATATGAAAACATGAATATACTTGGCATGGTGTAACACGCCATGCATAGGAATTTATAGTGGACTCTCTAGAATAACTTGGTTTCTTGGGAGTTGGATGCATGAGTAGAGCTTACTTAGTATAAGTGGATGCTAGCAAAAGACTGGGAGCAACCAACTAAGAGAGCAATAATGTCCATAATCATGCAGAGCGACAAAACATTATCAACTAAAGCATAAAGTGGTACCACAAGTCAGAAACTAAATGATCATAGAGGCTAGGGTTACTGGTTCATAGTCTTAACATGGTGTAAGCATGTGCCAAGTCAACCCAAATAAAACATCAAAGGAGAATACCACAATATTATGCTTTTGTATGCTAAAACAACGCATGATTCTTTCAAGGCACATTAAGCAATCTCAATTGTTTGGAACAAGTCATGCTATAGCAATAATCACTAAGCATAAGGTCAAAGCAACATCTATCATGACATGATAAAGCCTAAGCCACAGTCAAAACAAGCTCATTTTTGTACCACTATAAGCATGAAACTTCCTACTCCTTTCCAACACCAATCAACTTATTTGAAATAAAACATGAAAGCGGGGGTACAACTAATTTATTCAAGCAAATCAAACAAAATAAAACAAAAACCCAAACTAAGACGCTCCAAGAATAACACAATAAGGCATGAAACAATAAAAATGAAGTGTCTAGAAAGAGACCTGAGATTTTTATTGATGAAGAAGGGGATGCCCAGCTTTGACGCTTGTACTTCTTGAATATTTCTTGGGATGACACGGGGTGGAATCCCCAAGCTTGAGATTTTGTCCATTCTTCATCTCATTATATCATTCTTCCCCTACACTTGAAAATTTCCTTCATACAAAACTTCACACAATCTTCATTAGCAACATTAGTGTATTAAAGATAATAAGCCTTTGGTTTTAGTTTGAACACAAGTCAAACTTCCATCAAAACACAAGCTACTGTAGAAATTTCTTTTAAAATCTCAAGTGATCAAAGAGAACTAAAAAATAAACATATTAAGAGGCAAATGAAAATAATGGCAGAAATCTGTCAAAATAGACCAGTAGGTAGAAACCGATTTGTTCGAAGACTTTCTGTTGCTCAAATCGGAAAGTATTGAACTAACAAAAGTTAGATAACAACATGGGGCATAAGCTCAAAAAATTACAGCTTAATCCTACATACAGGGATTTTTCATGAAGTTTTACAATGAAGCACAAAAATCTGTTTTGGACAGCAACTTCCCCAAATCTTAATTCTCTCTCATTAGAGGTTATTCTTGGCACAAAAACCACACAAAAAAGGATAAGGAGAGGTTATTACAGAGGTAATAACTTCCAAGACTCAACTAAAACTATTGGGTTATCTACCAAGAAGTACTTTTCTTTAATGCCTTTAAGTTAGGCATAGAAAGCAAGAATCAAGTATTTTCAAATGAAGAAGCATTAACATCAAATTTCTTGCCCCTACCTTTCTTACCTTTACTCTTATCTTTAGGTAACGTGTGGTTGCTTGTTGGAGAAGCAAAATGCATAATTCCTTTTTCCACATCTATTATTGCTCCAAGGAGTTTCAGTAGGGATCTTCCAAGTGTAATTTGTCCTTTTACTACACATTCAATAACAAGATAATCAGTAGACACCACTTTCCCTAAAATATTTGTAAACACTCCTTCAGCTATTCCAATGGGTAATATAATGGCATTATTGGTAAGAGATATTTATTCTCCTCCTTCATAAAGTCCCCAAAGATTTAAAGATTCATAGATATCTTTAGGCATAAGACATAATTCAGACATGATATCACAACATGCATTAAAAGTTTCATTATTTATAACAACTTTTACTGTAGGAAACCATTTTGAAGGTTCATGATGCTCTCTAAGCATGTTATATCAATCTTTTAAACTAGTTGTATTGGCATCAGGAGTGTTTAATCTAGCATAAATGTTTGCAAAGGATGAACCAGATTTGCTAGGCATATTATATGTGGCAACCAACTTTTTTATGGCATTAGAGGCTTCATTCTCATCACATTGGAGGAAATCTCCTCCTACTACAGCATCCAAAGCATATCTATAACAAATAGAAAGACCATAGTAGAAACTGCTAAGAAACAAGCCTAGAGTCATTTTAGGTTTAGTCTTTTCATAAGAATCGGAAATTCTAGACCAAGCTTCTTTGAAACTCTCTTCACTTCCTTGTTTGAAAATGAAGATCATTTCCACAGGTTACACAGTGATTGGAGCAACACTAGACATAACGGTTACTTGAAGTAGGAACTAATTTTTTGTGTGTTTTTTATAAGAAAAAGAAAACCAAATGAAACTAATTTTTTTATATTTTTGATAAAGAGAAACAAGCAAAACAGAGCAAAATAAACTAAGCAAAACAAAAACAAAGTAAAGAGATTGGTTGTGAGAGACTCCCCTTGAAAAGCTGTCCTTATCTCCCCGGCAACGGCGCCAGAAAGTCTTGATGCGGCTCAGTTAACTTGTAGAGCCACGTTAGGAAACCAAGAGCAAGGTGTGATGAACACAACAACAAGTTTTCCCTCAGTTATGAAACCAAGGTTATCGAACCAGTAGGAGTAAGGAAATAACTCCAAGGTGTTGCTAACAACTTGGAACCTGCACAACACAAACTCAAAACTTTGCCCCAACTTACAGTGAGGTTGTCAATCTCACTGGTTTGCTAAAAACAAAGGATTAAACATATAATGTGGAAGATAGTGATTGCTTGAAGAAACTAAAAGGTAACAGTAGATGGAATATCAATGATAAAGATAGGACCGGGGTCCACAGTTCACTAGAGGTGTTCTCCTTAAGATAGATAACATGCTTGGTGAACAAATTACAGCGGGGCAATTGATAGATTGAGAAAGCATAACGATGCATATACTATACATCTTGACTCCTATGAGATTTGATTGGGAATTACAACATAATACATAGACCATAATCCAACTGTATCTATGAATAATAATCCACCTTCAGGTTATCATCCGAACCCCTTCCAGTATTAAGTTGCAAGCAACAGATAATTGCATTAAGCAATGTGTGTAAAGTAAACAATACAATTGTGCCATGAACAAAAGATTGTTTTTTTCTCCCTAGTAGCAACATCACATCTACAACCTTAGAGATTTCTGTCACTTCCCCAGATTACTAGAGGCATGAACCTACTATCGAGCATAAATACTCCCTCTTGTAGTTGCAAGCATCTACTTGGCCAAGATAGCTACTAACAACGGAGAGCATGCAAGATCACAAATAACAAAGACATGATAGAATCAATAATCAATCTGACATAGTATATCAATATCCATCGAATCCCCGCAAACACAACATGTATGATTACAAATAGATGATCTTGATCATGAATAGAGCTCACAAGATCTAAACATGATAGCACAAAGGAGGAGAAACAACCATCTAGCTACTGTATGGACCCATAGTCCAAGGGTGAACTACTCACGCATCACTCCGGAGGTTGGCATGGTGATGAAGAAGGCCTCCGGGATGATCTCTCCCCTCTGGCAGGGTGCCGAGAAGAGCTTCAGATCCCCTCGATCTAGGGACAATGGTGGCGGCAACTACTGACTGTTTCATGGAGATTTGATTGGGTACTTAGGGTTTCTGCATCGAAGTTCTTTTATAGGCGAAAGGGCGAAGTTGGTTGAGGGCCAGGGGCCCACACCCTGCCCTGGCGTGGCCTAGGGTGGACCCGTGCTAGGGTGTGGCCACCCTATGGCTCCCCTCTATATCTCCTCTGGACTCCGTGTTTGCTCTGGTACAATATTGACTTTGGCTTCTATCCCGTCCAATTCCGAGAATATTTCCTTATTAGCTTTTTTGAAACCAAAAACAACAGAAAACTGGCAACTGGCACTGCAACATCTTGTTAATGGGTTAGTTCCGGAAAACGCATAGAAATACCTCAAAGTGTAGACAAAACATAAGACAAGTGATATAAAACAAGCATGGAGCATCAAAAATTATAGATACGTTTACGACGTATCAGTCACTAATGCTCAAATGTCCCATTCATGATCTCCCCAGTAATATTGTTATTAATAATTTTTATGCAAGGCTTTTAGGACATTACAAGGACTATCTAGATACCTATTTGGAGGGATCCTTCACAAGTAAGGAGGTCAAAGCTAAGTGTAATCTTGTTAAAACAATTCAAAGCAATACCAAAGATTGGGATAACGACAAAGGTCAAGAACCAGGTATAAACTATGAGTATGACTGCATTAAGTTTTTCGCTGAAACTGCTGATTTTCAAGAACTTAGTGCTAAATATGGTCTTGATCCTCAAATTCTTGTTGATTGTTATAGAGCCTTTGCTTCTCATATTAATGCTCCTAAAGAAAAATGGGATATGTATCATGAACCTTTTAAAGACACTTGCATGAAAAATTAAATTGTTATTAATGATAGCAATAAACATGCTCAAACCTCTGAAAATACTATTTCTTATAAGCATGTCTATTTTTGTGGAGTACATAGACCTTGTGAAAAGAATCAAATCAAAGAAGAATATTGTATCCACCATAGGAATGAAAAAACTAGAACGTGGTATAGGGCTCTAAACTATATTGGTAAAAAAGGTTGTGCCCTCTATCCTTTTATTTATGAACTTTGCTATAAAGTGGGTCATTTTCATTTTAATTGCTCAGGCCATAATAATAGCCTTTCTAATCCAATGAGTACTGCAAGTTTGTATGGTGATAACATGATCACTCTTAATTAGCATGATGAACTTACATTATTTTTGGGTTGTGAAGAGCTATCAAGAAAAACTTCTTTGGTAGATATGAGTGCTTTTTATATGAATAGCATGCATGGTTATCATCTTTACTGTGCTGATAATTGCCACGCAAATACTTACATACAAAATATTATAAAAGATGAGATTTTACCAAAATATGACAAGACTAATATGTGTTTTGTTCTTATTAATGAAAAGGAGGAATCCTCCAAGGTTTCTTCTATTGTCTCTAATAATAAACCAGGGTATGTGGAGAAGCTTCCTTTCAAGCCTCTCCCTCCTAAAGAGGGGAAGAGGAAGAAGAAGAGGAGGAGTAAAAGGAGAGAGGAAACAGTATCTTCCCCTAAGCATGTTGCTGCTATTATAGTTTTTGCTGACGAGTTTGAACTCGATGATGTGCCTATGCATGTTACCTATAGTAGTGATCATGATTGGGAAAAGCACACTACTTTTGATATTGAAAATCTCTTTGGCACCAATTCTAAAAATAATGATATTAATAATTGATGTACTATTAGTACTATCCATGTCCCTTCCAATGATGATATGTTTACAAATGAACACGCTTTGGAAGATAGCTATTCTATTGCTTATGATGATACTATACCTCCAATGTATGATGATTACAATGATGAATATGATATTTTCAGTCCACCTACTATTGAGGAGAAAATTAATTATGATTATAATATGCCTCCTATATTTGATGATTATGGTGATGAGAATAATAATGATAGCTATTTTGTTGAATTTGCTCCCACTATAATTAATAAGAATGACTATGCTTATGTGGAGAGTAATAATTATTATATGTATGTGGCTCATGATAAGAATGTTTTATGTGATAGTTATATTTTTAATTTTATTCATGATGCTACTGAAAGTTATTATGAGAGAGTGAAACATGGTTTTATATATCTCAACAATATTAAGTTTCCCCTCTTTATGTTGAAATTTTTGAAGTTGCACTTGTTTTGCTTTCCTATGCTTGTTGCTTTGTGCTTTCATGACTTGTGTCTTTGCAAGGTAATTTTTCATAGGAAGTGGGTTAGAATTAAAAAAAATTATATTTGCTTCTTGATGCTCTATTTTACTTCAATTCATATTTTTTATGTGAGCATCATCAAAATTATCATGCCTATCTTAATGGCTATAAAGAAAGAGCTTTTGGGAGACAACCCATTATATTTTTTCTTTCAGTTTATTTTTGTTTACTTGAGTCTTGGAAGTTGTTACCTCTGTAATAACCTCTCCTTATACTTTTTGTTTGTTTTTTGTGCCAAGAATAGCCTCTAAAGAGAGGGAAGTAAGATTTGGGGAAGTTGCTAATCTGAAACAGATTTCTATTCTTTGCTGTAAAAAAACGTGAAAACTCCCAGTACGTCGGATTGAGCTAAATTATTTTGTGTGCATGCCCCTGCTATTTACCCAACTTTTGTTAGTTTTGCCTTTTTCAATTTGAGTAACAGAAGATTTTTGAAAAAATGGTCTTTACCTGTAGGTCTGTTTTGACAGATTTCTGGCATTATTTGCATTTGCCTCTTAATCGGTTTCTTTTTGAGTTCTCTTTGATCACTTGAGCTTTTAAAAGGACTTGATACAGTAGATTATGTTTTAATGAAAGTGTTACTTAAGTTGAAACTGAACTCTAAGGCCTATTATCTTGAATACACTAATGTTGCTAATGAAGATTGTGTGAAGTTTTGTATGAAGCAAATTTTCAAGTGTAGGGAGAGAATGATGTGATGAGATGAAGTATGGACAAAAGCTCAAGCTTGGGGATGCCACCCCATGTCATCCCAAAAAATATTCAATAGGTACAAGCGTCAAAGCTTTGGGAAGCCCAAGGCATCCCCTTCTTCATCAATAAAAATCTCAGGTCTTCTTTCAAGACACTACATTTTTATTACCTTATGCACTATGTGTTATTCTTGGAGCGTATTTGTTTTTGTTTTCTTTTGCTTTGTTTACTGCAATAAGTTGGTTAGACCCTAGCACACTACTTTTGGATATAGACACGCTCCATTTTCATTATTTAGAACACTCTAGTTTGCACTCTTATTGTTCTGTGAGTGTTCTCTTTTGCTAGCACCGCGTTTAGCTTTAGTTTTCTTATGATTTTTGCTTAGAAATTTTTAGTTCTTCTTTGTAGATTTGTGAGACAAGGTCACTGGTCTTTGTTGATTATTATCTTTGTGAGTTTTTTCAAATAAGTCGATTGGTGTTCGAAAAGAGTAGAAAGTTTCATGCTTATGGTGGTACGAAAAGAAGTTTGTTTTGATTGTGGCTTAGATTCTATCATGTCGTGTTTTTTCTGAGAATCTATCATGTCATGTTGATGTTGCTTTAACTTGTTTGAAACAATTGAGATTGCTTAATGTGCCTTGAAAGAATCATCCGTTGTTTTAGCACACAAAAGCATAATATTGTGGTATTCTCCAATGATGCTATATTTGGGTTGACTTGGCACATGCTTACACCATGTTAAGACTATGAAACAGTCACCTTAGCCTCTATGATCATTTAGTTTTTGACTTGTGATATCACTTTATGCTTTAATTAATAATGTTTTGTCGCTCTGCATGATTATGGCCATTATTGATGTCTTAGTTGGTCGCTCCCAGTCTTTTGCTAGCCCCCACTTGTACTGAGTATGAGATTACTCATGCATCCAACTCCCAAAAACCAAGTTATTCCAAAGAGTCCACTATAAACTCCTATGCATGGTGTGTTACACCATTCCAAGTATATTCATGTATTTATCTATCTTCCAAATTAAACTTTTGTTATGTGAAAATTAGTGATTAAAGCTCTCACAAACTTGATGGCACATTTTATTTTCTTGCACTTAATAAACTTGAACCATTGTGACAATATTATGATGCTTGTATGCTTGCAAATTATAAGGTGGGAGTTAGCAAAACCATGTTTTCATGGGGTCCGCTTTCGACATTGCACTTATTTATTCAGTTGATATCATGTACTTTTTTATGGATGTCGGCGGTGTGAAATAAGATGAGAACTTGTAAGTCCATGGAGTATGTATATGTGTTATAGAAACGCCTGGGAGGCTAGCCTAAGCCATGCCTAATCATGGTGGAAACTTGGAGCATAACCATAGTGGCATTCTGTGAAGCATCCTCAATAAAAAAACTATGCAAATAGTAAATAAAAAAGATCGATGAGATGCTCACTGTATGATGCCTTGTCATTTTGATATGGGATAGCTCCTGTGCCATGGGGCAAGGGGTAGCCCGTTGGCGGTTCTCTATGATACACATACACTTACGATGAAAAGAACTTGCTTGTGACCAAAGTTGAGTAGCATGAGGTTTCAGTACTTGTAATCAAGGGGCATGAGACTTTCAACTTATGATCTGTCAAGCATATAACTCATATTTGCATCACTTTAACCTTAATCACTTCAAGATTCTTATGATAGGGGCATTGAGAGCTCAAAGCTAATAAGTAACATAATTTTTGGAAGCTCTATAAAACCATTTAATCCCTACTTCCCTCTACGAAGGGCCTTTCTTTTTTACTTTTTTGTTGAGTCTCCATCTTCTATCTTTATGCACCAATTAAGAGAGCATAGTTGTCATTCTTAGTTCAATGTGCATTGTCCCAAAACTTGTTGATTGATTCATAACTATGATATTGCTTGTTCTTAAATTATTTTTATCTAGTCACCCTTATGAACTTTGAAGGTGTCCTATGCATTTATGTTTTGCTATTCCATGAAGGACAAGCTGAATACCACTCTTGCTATATTTTCTATATGTGAAACAAACAAATGTCTTTCAAAGCATTATTCATGATCTTTTGTTTCTGTTGCCCTTCATGTTGCAACATAGTTGTTATGTCTTATTGTTAGAAATATATCTTTCATGCTTATGTTAGAGTACTTTGATCCAGCTATCAATGCTTTACAATACCTTGATCAAGATTGTGATGGTGCATGCCACCTCAAAAATTATTCTTTTTATCACTTACCTACTCGAGGATGAGCAGGAGTTAAGCTCGGGGATGCTTGATACGTCATAAACGTATCTATAATTTTTGATGCTCCATGCTTGTTTTACACCAATTGCTTTATGTTTTGTCTACACTTTGTGGCATTTTTATGCATTTTCTGGAACTAACCTATTAACAATATGCCACAGTGTCAGTTCATGTTTTCTGTTGTTTTGGTTTTAGAAAATCTAGTAAAGAAATATTCTCAGAATTGGATGAAACAAAAGCCAAACTTCCTATTTTTCAGAGGCGAACACGGAGTCTAGAGGAGAGACGAAGAGTAGCCACGAAGCAAGCACGCTAGGTGGCCGCGCGGGCCCCCTGGTCGCGCCACCATAGGGTGTGGGCCCCTCGGGAATCCACCGACCTTGCCCCTTCATCTATATATTCCCCTCGAGGCAAAATCCCTAGGAACCAGATCAGAAATCCACGAAAAGTTCCGCAGCACCGCCACCACCGAAGAGGAGATTCGGGGGACAGAAGTCTGTTCCGACACCCAGCCGGGATGGGGAATTTCCCCTAGAGCCATCTCCATCGCCGTTTCTGACTCCCATGATGAGGAGGGAGTAGTTCTCCCCCGAGGCTATGGCCTCTACCGGTAGTTATGTGTTCATCTCTCTCTATGGGTGATCTTATTGAGATCATGAGCTTTGTAATCTAGCTGAATAAGTAGATCTACTCTGCTACTCAAGTGCTTTAATTATTGTAATCTCCACTTATCCCCATGTGTGAGAAGTTGACAGTGTGCACACTGTGTGGCACTTAGGCTAAAGTTTACAGAAATACTTATCATGAGTTATAATTTGGGTTGGATGTCTCTATAAAATTGTGGTGTTTGTTGGAACCATCTAGCACTCAAGGTGACAGTGTGGGGTTACCTAGATGGGGAATGCGAACTTTAAGGAGAGATTTTGTATCCATACCGTGGATTGGAGTTATCCAACCGGAGAGTAGTTCAGAGTAGCATAATGAAGAGAAGATATTTATGTGTTTATTGAGAGTGTCCATGATGGCGTGTGGTAGCGCTTCGTTGGGATACCCCAAGAGGAAGGTGTGATGAGCACATCAGCAAGACTTCCCTCAGTAAGAAACCAAGGTTAGCGAACCAGTAGGAGGAAGGAAATGACTCAAAGGTGTTGCTAGCAACTTGGAGACCTGCACAACACAAACTCAAGACTTTGTCCCAGCGAACAGTGAGGTTGTCAATCTCACCGGTTGCTGTAACAAAGGATTAACTGTATGTTGTAGAAGGTAATAATAGCTTGCAGAAAGTAAATAGTAATAGAGGAAGATGTATCAATGGTAAAGATTGGACCGGGGTCCATAGTTCACTAGAGGTGTTCTCCTTAGATAAAAAAACATGGTATGCTGGGTAAACAAATTACAGCAGGGCAATTGATAGGACTGAGCAAGGCATAACAATGCAATACTAGACATTCATGATCCTATGAGATTCGATTGGGAAATACAACAAGATACATAAACCGCCATCCAACTGCATCTATGACTAGTAATCCACCTTCAGGTTATCATCCGAACCCCCTCCAGTATTAAGTTGCAAGCAACAGATCACTGCTTTAAGCAAAGTGTGTAAGGTAAACAATCCACTTGTTCCATGAACAAGAGACCTTTTTGTCTCCCTAGTAGCAACAACACATCTACAACCTTAGAGATTTCTGTCACTTCCCTTAGATTAAATAGAGGCATGACCCACTATCGAGCATAAATACTCCCTCTTGGAGTCACTAGCATCTACTCGACCAAGATAGCTACTAGAAACTGAGAGCATGGAAGATCTCAAACAACACAGACATGATAGAATCAATAAGACAAAACCATTAATCAATCTAACATAGTAATATCAATGTCCATCGGATCCCCACAAACACAACATGCATGAATACAAATAGAGATGATCTTGATCATGAACAGAGCTCACAAGATCTAGACATGGAAGCACAAAGGAGGAGATATAACCATCTAGCTACTACATGGACCCGTAGTCCAAGGTGGAACTACTCACACTTCATACCGGAGGCTAGCATGATGATGAAGAAGACCTCCAGGATGATCTCCCCTCCGGCAGGGTGCCGGGAAGAGCTTCAGCCCCCCGATCTAGGGACGATGGTGGCGGTGGCTACGGACTGTTTCATGGAAGATTGATCGGGTACTTAGGGTTTTGGTATCAGGGGGACTTTATAGGCGAAGAGGCGAGGTAGGGGGCGGCCAGGGTGGTCACACCCCCAGGCGCGGGCTAGGGATAGCCGCGCCGCCAGGGGGTGTGGCCCCCTGGTGCCTCCTCTCCGTCTCGTTTTCTAGCTCCGTGTTCCCCATGGTAAAATATTGACTTTGGCTTTCGTCACGTCCAATTCCGAGAATATTGATTTTTCTGCCTTTTCTGGAACCAATAACAGAAGAAAACAGGTAACTAGCACTGTGGCAACTTGTTAATAGGTAGTCCAGAGAAACATATAAAAACACCTCAAAGTAAAGACAAAGCAAAGTAGATAATAAACAAGCATGGAGCATCAAAAATTATGGATACGTTTATGACATATCAAGCATCCCCAGGCTTAACTCCTGCTCGTCCTCGAGTAGGTATTGATAAAAAGAATAATTTTTTAGGTGACATGCACCATCACAATCAAGATCAAACCATTTGCAAGCAATGAAGCTGGGATCAAATAACTCTAAACATGAGCATGAAAGACGGAGTTCTAACAATAAGACATAGCAACTATTGTTGCAACATGAAAGGATACAAACAAAGATCATGAATAGTATGCATTGAAAAACGTTTTTTGTTTCACATACATAAAACATAGCATAGTAGCATTCAGCTTGTCCCTCATGGAGTAGCAAATAGATGCATAGGACACCTCCAAAGTTCATAAGAGTGACTAGATACAAATAGGTCAAGAACAAACAATATCAACAATATGAATCAATCAATAAGTCTTGGGACAATGCACATAGAACTAAGAATGACAACTATGCTCTCATAATTGGTGCCTATGGATAGAAGGTGGATACTCAATAATATATTGGAAAAAAGGCCCTTCATAAAAGGGAAGTATGGATTTGAAGTTTCAAAAAGAGCTTCCAAAAATTATGGTACTTGTTAGCTTTCATCTCTCATTGACCATATCATAAGCATCTTGAAGTGGTTAAGGTTAAAGTTAACAAACTATGGATTATATGATTGAAAAAGTATAAGTTGGCAATCTCATGTCCCATGAGTACGAGGGTCGATCCTCATGCTACTCAACTTTAGTTACTTGTAAGTTCTTATCATAGTAAGTATATGTGTATCATAGAGAACCGCCAACGGGGTACCCCTTGCACATGATACATGAGCTATCCCATAATCAAAATGACAAGGCAAGCATACAATGAGCATCTCAGCAATCTATTATTTACCATGGGAATATGATTTTTTCTCTCTTTCATCTTTTCAATATGTCTCTTTTTTTATATAAGAAGAAAGCTTCATAGATTGCTCATTATGGTTATGCTGCAAGTTTCCACCATGATTAGGCATGGCTTAGGCTAGCGGCCCAGGCGTTTCTCTAACACACATACATAACTCCATGGACTTACAAGCTCCCCTTTTTATTTCACACCGATGACATCCATAAACAAAAGAGCATGATATCAACTGGACCGAGATCCAAAAGTGTTGAAAGCGTTCCCCATGAAACCATGGTTCTGCTAATCCCAATGTATAAGTGCAAGCATATACAACTTAGATGACACAATGGTTCAAGTTTATTAGGGGCAAGAAAACTAAATTGTGCCATCAAGTTCGTGAGAGCTTTAATCACTAAGTTTTCACATAACAAAATACTTTTTAATTGGAAGATAGATGAAAATAAGAATATACTTGGAATGGTGTAACACACCATGCATAGGAATTTATAGTGGACACTTTGGAATAACTTGGTTTCTTGGGAGTTGGATGCATGAGTAGAGCTTACTTAGAAAAAGTGAAGGCTAGCAAAATACTAGGAGCGACCAACTAAGAGAGCAATAATGGACATAATCATGCAGAGCGACAAAAAATTACTAATCAAACCATAAAGTGGTACCACAAGTCAAGGACTAAATGATCATAGAGGCTAATGGTGACTTGTTAGAGTCATAACATGGTGTGAGCATGTGCCAAGTCAACCCAAACAAATCATCAAAGTAGGATACCATAATACTATGCTTTTGTATGCTAAAACAATGCATGATTCTTTCAAGGCACACTAATCACTCTCAATGACTTGGATCAAGTCATGCTACAACAATAATCACTAAGCATAAGGTCAAAACAACATCTAGCATGACAAGATAAACTCTAAGCCAGAGTCAAAGCAAGCTCACTTTTGTACCACTATAAGCTTAAAACTTTCTACTCTTGGCTGACTCCAACTTATTTGTAAACAACATAGCAAAAGAGGGATTCCAACTACTTTATTCAAGCAAACTAAACAAGCAAAAACCACAAACGAAAACTAAGACGCTCCAAGAACAACACAATAGTGCATGAAACAATAAAAACAAAGTGTCTAGAAAGACCTGAGCTTTTTATTGATGAAGAAGGGGATGCCTTGGGCATCCCCAAGCTTTGACGCTTGTACTCTTGAATATTTCTTGGGATGACACGGGGTGGAATCCCCAAGCTTGAGATTTTGTCCATTCTTCATATCATTACATCATTCTTCCTTTACACCTGAAAATTTTTCTTCATACAAAACACACAATCTTCATTAGCAACATTAGTGTATTCAAAAGATAATAGGCCTTTAGGTTTAGCTTCCAAACATAAAACTTTCACTAAAGACACAAGCTACCGTAGAAACTTCCTTTAAAAATCTCAATTCCCCAAAATATAACTCAAAAATAAATCAATAAGAAGCAAGTGCAAATAATGGCAGAAATATGACAAAATAGACCAGCAGGTGAAAAACGATTTTTTTCGAAGACCTTCTGTTGCTCAAATCAAAAAGTGCTGAACTAACGAGAGTTAGCTAACATCCAGGGGGATTTATTTAGAAAATTAAAGCTCAATCCGAATTACAGAGATTTTAAACGATTTTTTACAATGGAGCACAAAAATCTGTTTTGGGACAACAACTCCCCCAAATCTTACTTCCCTCTCGTTAGAGGTTATTCTTGGCACAAAAAGCAAATAAAAAGGATAAGGAGGTCATTACAGAAGTAATAACTTCCAAGACTCAAGAAAAATTTTGGGTTATCTCCCAATAAGTACTTTTCTTTAATGCCTTTAAGTTAGGCACAAGAAGTAAGAATCATGTATTTTCAAATGAAGAAGCATTAACATCAAACCTTGGTTTCAAAGGAGGAGCAAAAAGCAACTTCTCTCTCCTCATAGGGAAGTGTTCAATACCTTTATTGAATGGGAATTGATATTTAATGGTGCCTTCTTTCATATCAATGATGGCACCAACTGTTCTAAGAAAAGGTCTTCCCAAAGTAATATGACAAGAAGCATTGTATTTAACATCCAAAACATAGAAATCAACAGGACCTCAGCATTGTTAACCATAATAAGAAAATCATTAACACTCCCCATGAGTTTCTTTTTAACATTATCATCAAATGGGACATCCAAATAACAATCTTCCAAAGGTGGCAAATCAAGCATTTCATAAATCTTTCTAGGCATAATAGAGGCACTAGAACCAAGGTCACATGAAGCTTTGAGATCAAAGTCATTCACTTGCATATTAATGATGGTTTCCCAACTATCTTCTACTTTCCTAGGAATAGAGGCTTTGTGTTTCAACTTTTCTTCCATAATTTTAACAAGAGCAACAGTAATGTGTTTGGTGAAAGCCACATTCATTTCACTAGCATCAGGACTTCTAGCAAGCTTTTGTAGGAACATAATCACTTCAAAAATATTGCAACCATCAAGATCAAAATCAAACTTAGCATCACAGGTAGTAGGCGTAGGAGTAGTGGTAGGAGGAATAGTGACTTCTTGTGGTTTGGTAACATCCATATTGGTGGTGGTAATTGTGCATACACTATTGTTTCTAGCAATTTCAGCTTCTCTTTCCCACTTAGCATGTAGTTGGGCTAACAATCTAACATTTTCATAAATAGTAACTTGTATGGCATGAGTAGCAGCAAAGTTACTTTCCAAAGTTTCAGGTTTAGCAGCCATTTTATTAATCAAAGAGGATTGCCCTTTAGACAAAGATGATATAATTTTCTCAACATTCAAAATCTTTTCCTCCACAGTCTTGTTGAAAATAGTTTGTTTACTAATAAAGTCTTTAAGCATGACTTCTAGTTCAGAGGGAGCACTTCTAGTATTTTTGTTGTAGGAGTTTCCATAAGTATTGAAATTATTAGGAGGATAAGGCCTATAATTATTGTTGCTACTAAAATTATTCCTATAGGCATTGTTGTTGAAATTGTTGTTTCTAATGAAGTTCACATCAACTTGCTCTTCTTGAGCAACCAAAGAAGCTAAGGGAACATTATTGGATCAGTATGAGCTTTTCCATTAACAAGCATAGCCATGATAACATCAATCTTATCACTCAAATAGGAGATTTCTTCAACAGAATTTACCTTCTTACCATATGGAGCTCTCTCAGTGTGCCATTCAGAATAATTAACCATCATATTATCAAGGAGCATTGTTGCAGCACCCAAGGTAATGGTCATAAAGGTACCTCCGGCAGCGGAATCCAACAGGTTTATTGAAGAGAAGTTTAAACCTGCATAAAAAGTCTAGATAATCATCCAAGCAGTAAGTCCATGAGTGGGACAATTCTTAACCAAAGATTTCATTCTTTCCCAAGCTTGAGAAACATGTTCATTATCAAGTTGTTTAAATTTCATAATATCACTTCTCATAGATATAATCTTAGAAGGAGAGTAGTACTTTCCAATAAAAGCATCTTTGCACTTAATCCAAGAATCAATATTATTTCTAGGCAAGGATAGCAACCATTCTTTAGCTTTTCCTCTCAAGGGGAAAGGAAACAATTTAAGCTTAACAATATCCGCATCTATATCCTTATACTTTTGCATCTCACAAATTTCAACAAAGCTATTAAGGTGGGAAGCAACATCATCAGAACTAACACCAGAAAATTGCTCTTTCATGACAAGATTCAACAAATAAGGTTTAATTTCATAAAAGGTAGCATCAGGCACAGGTGGAGCAATAGGTGTACTCAGGAAATCATTGTTGTTGGTGCTAGTGAAGTCACACAACTTGGTTTTCTCAGCAGAATTCATGTTTGCAAAGGTGGAACAGGCACACAACAGCAGCAGCTAGAACATGAACTATTTTTTTGTGTTTTTTATAAGAGAAAGAAAAACAAAGGAAACTATTTTTTTTTGGAGTTTTTGATAAAAAGAGGCAAACAAAACCAAGCAAAAGAAAGTAAGCAAAACAAAAACAAAGTAAAGAGAAAGGTTGTGAAGGACTCCCCTTGTGAAGACGTCCTTAGCCTCCCCGGCAACGGTGCCAAAAAACTTGTTGATGGCGCGTGGTAGCGCTTCGTTGGGAGACCCCAAGAGGAAGGTGTGATGAGCACAACAACAAGTCTTCCTTAGTAATAAAACGAGGTTATCGAACCAGTAGGAGGAATGAAACGACTCAAAGGTGTTGCTAGCAACTTAGAGGCCTGCATAACACAAACTCAAGACTTTGCCCCAACGAACAGTGAGGTTGTCAATCTCACCGGCTGCTGTAACAAAGGATTAAATGTATGGTGTGGAAGGTAATAGTAGCTTGCAGAAAGTAAACAGTAACAGAGGAAGATGTATCAATGGTAAAGATTGGACCGGGGTCCATAGTTCACTAGAGGTGTTCTCCTTAGATAAACAAACATGGCAAGCTAGGTAAACAAATTACAGCAGGGCAATTGACAGGACTGAGCAAGGCATAACAATGCAATACTAGACATTCATGATCCTATGAGATTCGATTGGGCAATACAACAAGATACATAGACCGCCATCCAACTGCATCTATGACTAGTAATCCACCTTCAGGTTATCATCTGAACCCCTCCAATATTAAGTTGCAAGCAACAGATCACTGCTATAAGCAAAGTGTGTAAGGTAAACAATCCACTTGTTCCATGAACAAGAGACCGTTGTTTTCTCCCTAGTAGCAACAACACATCTACAACCTTAGATTTCTGTCACTTCCCTTCGATTAAAGTGAGGCATGAACCCACTATCAAGCATAAATACACCCTCTTGGAGTCATATTCAGATAGGATTAACAACCAATGTCACGAGTGATTCCTGCGTCATATATTACGCGTTAACCATGAGATCTATAATGAGTCTAGGAAAGTCAACTAGATATTCTTCCTTTCACATATCAATGGACGAAAAGGCCTGGATGTGCATTCTGTTGGGAGCCGGCGGGTAGGGATACCTAGCAATCCCCATCCAATGGATGATTGATCCTAGTGTCTATGATAGCAGGTCGTCGGTAAATCCGTATGTTAGGTATATGTTTACATTAGACATGTGCGTTACAAAAGGGTGTATATGTGGTGTCGTGGAGAAGGGTAGTGATTGTATTGGATCTTAGACTGGACCACATAAAAAGAGTATAGACGGAAAATTACGCTCGGTTATGCAACAAGGTTATGGTCTTTTATGGGTAAAGAAACACACCCCTATAGAGTATATGAATGGTTGCTTTCCACTCCCTATTCTGGGTGGGAACTACTAATCCGGAATGAAAGGAACTCCATGAAGTTCTAGTAAACATATGAAGGCCGACGGGCGTAGTTTTTATCAGAATAAAACTTGAGTTTTGAAGAAACTATTACAAACACTTGCAATAGCAAATGACCTACAGTTGAAGGCTGTAGAGAGTGTATGAAACACCTATTTATTACTAAATTGAGCTTGTTGAGTATGCTCTTACTCACCATTTCCCTTAAAACCCTTTGCTTAGGCTATGAGGACCAATGTGAGGAAGAATCCAGCGGATCAGGAGGCCAAGAGGAAGTCTTCTATGAAGAACCCGAATTATCTAGAAGCGTCTAAGGTGTAGACTACAACATAATCTATGACATGGAGGAGAAGCTTGAGTAGTAAACATGCTAGAGTAGTTTAGTTGAGCCTAGCAGCGTAGAACTATAGTACATAAGTTTTTAAACTCCAATGGTACTTAATTTATTAGTTCATATTGTTCTCAAGTTAATTAGAGTAGGGTATGAGTCACCGGGATACTCTTAGTATTTGTACAATTTTGGCTTGTAAAAATAAGTTTTTGATATCTGGACTCGCAATGTTCTGTTGTATAACTCCGAGGGATGTAATATTTGTGAAACTGTGTTCTATGAGGCTTACATCCACTACTTGTGCACTACAACGTCCAATAGTGTGTTAGGTCATCACATTGATGCTTAGTTTTTAAAGAGTAAACTACACTACAAAAAAGGATCAAGCAAGTTTAACAATATGCAACGACTAAGATACATTTCAATTGAGTGTGATTGCAACTATATCTTTCCTAGAAACACATAGAAAATGGGAAAATGGTGCAACAAAAGCCCTCCTGCCTAGTTTCAACTTAACGATGTGAATGAATAAGTAGGTAGAGTACGATTGCAACTATGCCTTGTCTATGAATCATAGACAATGGGGGGAAACAAAGCCACCAAAACACTCCCTTGCTTTCCTAGCATGACCCACATGAAAAATGACACCCCCTAGTCAAATCCTCTCTGATCCCGAAGGATCTAATCGCCATGAGTCTGCATTTCCCTCACATGCGCCATGTATCTCCCACCCTCAAGCTTCATAGATCACCCATGAAAGTCGATGAAAAAGACTCGTCGAGGAGGCAGAGAAGGTGGAGAACTACTGGAGATATATGGGAAGGAAACATAAGACATACCATGTCTCACAGTGGAGATAACTCCTCCCACCTTCTCGACCTATAAGTTGAGTTGTATCTCCACCATGTGTGATCCTCCCATCCCTCCACAGCCTAGCTCTCTTTCTATATCTATGTGGAAACGACTCAGAAACAAAAATGTGGGGTGTTACATGACTCACAACGCTGGCCTCGATGGAAAAAATGGCTACCCACTACCGAACTAACCCAAACCGTTGCAACGGGTAACCCATGTGGTCGTGTAAAGATTTGCACCAAACAGCAGGATCGAATGGTCACAAACCTGACCGATGGTGAAATATATAATGAGTTAATGAGGAATTGTTTTCTTCTATACCTTAAGGGCATGAACCATAATATGTGAGTACAAAATGCTTTGATGAAAATAAGCATAGAAGCATCAACGGTTGAACTGCATTATAAGTACACAAGTTAAATCTTATTCCACACACCAGTTTGCACACACACAAGTTGAGGACCAACCAACTACATACTACGAACAAACTAACTAAATGGTACATATTGATCTATAATCTACTTGGATAAATACATCGTATATTGGGTGACATACAACCACTAGCTAAAATTTATGAAAAGTGATCTTTTATTTTTTTGGTGAAGTTGTACTATAATACTCTTGTGAACCAAAATGTAGTGCATATTGAGTGTCAAACAATATAAAGTTTGACCAAATTAGAAATATAAAATCATCTACAACACCAAATCAATACTATTAGAATAATCATAACATATAGTATTGCATGTGAGAGAGATGGAAAAATCATCCTCATCATGCAACCGACATATTCTACTTACATCCTTCAGCATCTCAAAAGTAATGGCATACACGTCTTTCATAGTAATGACATACATATGTGTGAAAACACTCCTGTAGAAAACACCTCTAATGATGTGATTCACAAATGGCACCCTAAATCCTATAAAATTCAATTACCATTAAAAGTATAAATAATATAGGGATCCACACATGGAAATATTAATATAAATACATTTGATGGAGAAAATACACATACCATAAATAGTCTGGTATCTCTTGATGTCACCATTAGAGGTATGTACTTCCATACTAAATACAGATTAATCATCTCCTTCCTCTTCACCTCCTTCCTCTTCATCTCATTCATCTTCTTCATCGTTATATTCTGTGATTAAGCTAAAGGTCACCACATCATGGATAGAACATTGTGTGTTCTTAAGAATATAACCAGAATGGCCCTCTTATGGATGTAACATCTTCCTTTTTTTCTGCATGAAAATCTTAAACCAACGCCCTCTAGCCAAAGCTGGTAACCATTTATTGGCACACTGTTTGAGTTTTTCCTTGAAGTGACAAGGAACAATCTGAGGGAAAAAACTAAATAAATATGTGGTGTTGATCATATATATAATAGTAAGAAGAATAACTAAGAAAGTAGTGCTCCTAAAATAATTAGAAAACTACTAATCAAATATATATAACAGTAGGAAAAACAAAAATGTATTTGTCGTGCGTAGTTTAAGACAGAGATGCATATATATGGCAAAAACAAATTGTACCATTGATTGATGTTTCTAATTGCTCAAACCAAAATATTTCCACTACTCCTAAACTATTTAAATTGTCTTTGTAACATACACATGATACAATTAATTTCCAGCAGGAGAATTTAATACTAACAAAATAAATATGATGATGTTGGATCATATATACTCCCTTCATCTCAAATTACTTAGCGTTTTAGATGTAGTTAAAGTCAAACATTTTAAAACTTCACAAAGCATATTCAACAAAATACTAGCATTTATAATATCAATTTTATATAATATAAAAGTATGTGTTATGGTGAATCTAATTATATTTATTATATATTTTAGATTTTGATATTTTTTCTTATATACGTAGTCAAAGTTTATAAATTTTGACTTTGACTAAACCCAAAATGCAGAGTACTTTGGGACAGAGGGAGTATAATAGTAGGAAGATTCACTACAACCTATATAAAAACATAAATGCATGTACTCATGTGTGGCTTAACAAATCCAAACAGATATGCATATATGGCAGAAATAGAAAACAATTGATTGATTTTTTCTAACAAATTCTGAAGGAAACAGAGATGCATATATGGCTTACCACTCCTAAAATCTGAAGGAAACTTTTCAAGATATGCCCATTGATATTTCTAATTCCTCAAACAACAAAAACTCAAATTCCTAGCTACCAAGCACCGGAACAATAATTTTAGTTCACACGCAGGCATGCTAATTAACTGATAGTGAAAGACTTTGTAGATAGACTATGGCTAAAATTATTGACTATAGCTTCCAGAAAGGTAGGCTTTGTTTAGAACGATGGTGAAGGACTCCGAAGTCCTGTTAGAACGACCACAAATATGCCTTGGCTGACTGCATACATAAAAAATTTCCATCACCACAGCTTGGTTCTGCACACTGGAAAAAGAAAAGATCGAAGAGAAGATTTAAAACGAACTTAAAAGTCTATTTATACAGTACGGAGTGGGAAAAAAAGAGCAAAAAAATCTCATTTTTGTAGATCTAGAGAAGCATCTGAATAATCTGCGCAACTCGAGCTCTATGTATAAACAAGCGTCTACGTATTGTTAAACTAAACCCAGTAAAATATCAAATGGAAAGAAGAGTAGAGAGGAAGGAGAACCTGCTGGCGGGATTTCCTCCGTACTTTGCCTCTGAAACTGACCGTTGAGTACGTGCGCAAATTCAGTTTGCCCCGAGTGTAGATCTAGGAGGTGGCAGAAACTCTAACCGTTTTTCCTGACCACTCTTAGAGGAGGTTCTTATTACCCATCCGTCTGAGGTGCACTCATGGGGACTGCACGTGGTAGGACAATCAGTTGTGACATAATTGCACGTGTTAGGCAACAAAATAGAGGTGACTTGTAATAATAACCGGCATACTGCTCTGAGTATTAGAGACGATTGATTTTTCCGACCGCCTAAGGTCATATACTGAGGCGTTTGTTTTAATTGTTTAGCTCCCAGTGGACCATTTTTTTGAGTCTGCTACGGTAAACAACCGCTTCGAAGACCAGTAGAGCCGGTCTTCTTGTAACAACCGACTAAGGGTGACAAACAGAGGCGAGTTTTTTCATACTTGGAGAAAATTGTCTAAGTGCATTGTCTCTAAGTAACAAGTTTGTACTAGTATTCCTTTCATATATCAATGGATGACTAGGCCTGGATGTGCGTCCTATTGGGAGCCAGTGGGTAGGGATACCTAGCAATGCCCATCCAATGGATGATTGATCCTAGTGTCTATGATGGATTATATGTAGTAGGTGGTGGGTAAAGTTCGTATGTCTACAGTAGACATGTGTGTTAGAAAAGGGTGGATATGCGATGTCATGGAGAAGGGTAGCGATTGTATTAGATCTTAGAATGGGCCCCATAAAAGGAGTATGGACGGGAAAGTACGCTCGGTTGTGCAACAAGGTTATGGTCTTTTATGGGTAAAGCAACACACCTCTGTAGAGTATATGAATGGTGGCTTGACACTCCTTGTTCTGGATGGGAACTCCTAATCCGGAAGGAAAGGATCTCTATAAAGTTCTAGTAAACATGTAAAGGCCGACAGGCGTAGTCTTTATTAGAATAAAACTTGAGTTTTGATGAAACTATTACAAACACTTGCATTAGTCAATGACCTACGGTTGAAGGCTGTAGATAGTGTATGAAACACCTATTTCTTACTAATTTTAGGTTTTTGAGCACGCTCTTACTCACCATTTCCCTTAAAACCTTTTGCTTAGGCTATGAGGACAAATGTGAGGAAGAAAGCGACGGATCTGGAGGCCAAGAGGAAGTATTATATGAAGAACCCGAATTGTTGAGAAGCATCAAAGGTGTAGATTATTACGTAATCTACCACACGGAGGAGGAGCTTGAGTAGTTTAGTTGAGCCTAGCAGTATAGAACTATAATACATAACTGGTTGAGCTCTAATGGTACTTAATTTATTAGTTCATATTGTTCTGAAGTTAATTAGAGTAGGGTATGAGTCACCGGGATACTCTTAGTGGACCAAACAGTATCTCAAAGTATTTATACACGTTTGGTTTGTAAAAATAAGTTTTTGATTTTTGGACTTGTGATGTTCTGTTGTATAACTCCGAGGGATGTAATATTCATAGAACGGTGTTCCATGGGTCTTAATCCACTACTTGCGCACTACAACATGCAATAGTGTGTTAGATCATCGCATCGATGCTTAGTTTTTAAAGAGTAAACTACACTGCAAAAAAGGATCAAGTAAGTTTGAACAATAATATGCAGCGACTGAGTTACATTTTGATTGAGTGTGATTGCAACTATATATTTCCTAGAAACACCTAGAAAATAGGAAAACAATGCAACAAAAGCCCTCCTGCCTAGTTTCAACTTGACGATGTGCATGGATAAGTAGGTAGAGTGCGATTGCAACTATGACTTGTCTGTGAATCATAGACAATGAGGGAAAAGAAAGCCACCAAAATACTCCCCTGCTTTCCTAGCATGACCCACATGAAAAATGACACCCCTAGTCAAATCCCCTCTCATCCCGAAGGATCTAGTCACCATGAGTCTACATTTCCCTCATATGCGCTATGTATCTCCCACCCTCAAGCTTCATAGAGCACCCATGAAAGTCGATGAAAAAAACTTGTCGAGGAGGAAGAGAAGGTGGTGAACTACTGGAGATATAGGGAAGGAAACATAAGACATACCATATCCGACAGTGGAGATAACTTCTCCTATCTTCTCGACCTATAAGTCGAGTTGCATATCCACCATGTGTGAGCCTCCCGTCCATCCGTAGCCTAGCTCTCTTTCTATATCTATGTGGTAGCGACTCGTAAACAAAATTTGGGGGGTTACATGACACACACCGTTGACCTCGGTGGAAAAAACGGCTACCCACTACCAAATTGACCCAAACCGTTGAAACAAGTAACCCATGTGGTTGTGTCAAGATTTGCATCAAATAGCAGGATCGAACGGTCACAGATCTGAGTGATGGTGAAATCTAAAATGAGTTAATGAGGAATTGTGTTCTTCTATACATTAAATAAGGGTGTGAACCATAATATGTGAGTACAAAATGCTTTGATAAAAAGAAGCATAGAAGCATCAACGGCCAGACCGCATTAAGAGTACACAAGTTGAATTTTATTCCACATACGAGTTTGCACACACACAAGCTGAGGACCAACCAACTACATACTACAAATAAACTAACTAAATGGTACATATTGATCTATAATCCACTTGGATCAATACATCGTATATTGGGTGACATACAACCACTAGCTAAAATTTATGAAAAGTGATCTTTTTTTGGTGAAGTTGTACTATAATACTCTTGTGAACCAAAATGTAGTGCATATTGAGTGTCAAACAATATAAAGTTTGACCAAATTATACAAATATAAAATCATCTACAACACCACATCAATACTATTAGAATAACCATAACATATACTTTAATGTTTGATGTTGTAGATGTTGTTATCTTTTTGTAATAGTTATCAAACTTTATATCGTTTGATTTGAAAAAACTCATATGCAATAATTTGGCACCGGAGTAATTAAGTAGTACTCCTACTATACTGCCAACCTTGGTCTAAACGAGCAAATGCCCACGCTAGAGCATCCGCTTGGTGCTCAATGATGATGAACTCAGTAACACGTGCGATCCAGATCGTCAGAGCTCATCCTGGAGCACGTCGGTGGCAGGTTGGAATGAGCAAACCCTGGCCTCTGTGTAGACCTTCCCTGGCCGGCAGAGGTAGCCCTGCTCCGGCGCACAGTGCGAGTCGTCCGAGCAGACGCAGAGCCCTTCCATGGCGCAGCCTTTCTTGATGATGCACGGGCTCCCTCCGTCGATGCCGAGAATCTGATCGCTCCACTCGCTGGAGAAGAGCCCATCGGGGTCGTACCTGTCCTTTACCTCGAGGAACTCGCTGGCCTTGGGGTACTTGCCGACGACACCGTCGAAGGCGAAGTTTCGGTTCTTGCCCCAGTGCGGGAAGCCACCGTACTTGCGCAGGGCCATCTGCTCGAGCTCGTCCACCACGTCCGCGTGCGCGCGCGGCGCGCCCTCCGTGTAGCTCCGGTAGTAGGTGATGTCGAAGTCTACCGCGTCCTCCGGCTTGCCGAGGTAGGCGGACGACGCCCTGAGGTAGCGGGCGAGCAGGCCGCCCCTGGCGTCCAGGCTGCAGAACGCGCGAGGGTTGAGGTTCCGGAGACGCTTCACGTCGGCGACGAACGCGGCGGCCCTGCGAAGCGGGATGCTGATGGCCGAGTTGTAGATGAAGGTTGCCCGGAGGCGAGGATCCCACTTGCAGGAGGAGAGGAGCCCGTCGTCCGGGCTGTCGATGCATGCGCCGGACGCCTGTATGCGGTGTTGGTACCCCACCACAGGGTACCCCGTGAATACCTCGCCGTCATCGTTGGCGAAGCCGTGCGGCACCGGCTGCTGCCCCTGGCCAGCTGCCTCGCACCTAGCTATGTCAGTGCCATTCTCCTCCAGCAGCTGCTCTGCACGTCTGGCGTCGATGCGTCCGAGCGCTGGTCTTGACCGGAGGGTGATATGGTTGTTGAGGCCGTTTCCTGGCGACGACACGTCGACACGGTCGTCTTGGCGATACACGACCCTGCCCTGCCCCGACTGCCACGCCATGTGGCCGAATTCGTGGAGGCCGCCCCACGCCACCACTTGATCCTCCAAGTCCGAGTCGTCGCGCTCCACGAACGTGACCGACCGTTTGAACAGCGGCTGCAACGCTAGAGTGACCTGAGAGATGGCACCGAGGACGCCGAGGGAAACCTTGGCGGCGCACAGGTCAGGGTGGTCGGCCCTGAGGTCCCTCACCACCGCGAACCCACGGCTCGCTGGTGCTGGCGTCACGATCCTTAGCCTGACAACGTACTCGTGAACGGCACCACCTTTGCCCCACATCGAGCTCCCGTGCGCGCCCGTCGCAAGGAGGTCCCCGATCGTGACGCCGGACCAGTAGGGCGAGTGCGGCAGCGACAACCCCGCGGCGGCGGCGGCCTGGATCAGGTCCCGGAGGAGCATGCCGCTCTCCACGGTGATCAACCGCCCAGCGGCGTCGAGTGCCACCGTCCTGTTGAGCTGTAGGGTGCTTATGATGGTGCCGTTGTCGCCGCCGGGGCACGCGAGCTTGGGCAAGCTATGGGAGTACTTGGTGGCCACCTTGACCTTGCGCTTGGCCGCCACCACGTCCGCCACGGCCGCGACCAGCTCCGCTTCGGTAAGCGGGTAGGTGACGTTCGCCGCGCGGCAGGTGGCCCGGTCCGGGAAGGAGCCGTACGCATTGGTGACCGTACAGTCGGATGTGCCGCGGTTGCAGACGACCGGATGTGGCGGAGGACTGGATCCGGCGAGGTGGAGGAGAGTCGCAAGAAGGCTTTCCAATTTCATACTAGCGGATATCGCAGACTACAAAGGAGTAGCGGGAGTACTCTTTATTATCTCCGGCCTTAGCCAATGTGGGCAAATAGGAATCAACATTTGGAGTAGTAGGAAGATGCCCCGGCCTTAGCCAATGTGGGCAAGCTGCAGATTAGTATGACCGAGCTCATTTATTTACTGACCAAACTACATAGTAATATCATTGTGAAATAATATCTACGGTTGCTATTTTTCGTTAGTATATGTCTTAGCTTATTAGGAGCTTTAGAAATACTGTATTGCTAATTTTCATTGAATTAGGATTAACTTGTAGCTAAATCAACCAATTAGCCGTTGGATGTCGCGTGGAGTCATGCCAGTTGTTGCAACTGTGACACCGTTTAGGTCATTACAACTAATTGTGTTTAGTTACACCATAGTTGCAACAGAATATTTTGGTTACATTATGATTTGCTGTTGAGTTTTTTTAGTTGCACACCAGTTACAACTAAAACTTTTTTTGGTTGCACCTTATTTTAAATGGCGGTTGCACTATGGTGACAACATATATAACTTTTATCTTCAAACTAGAATAGTGGCCCTCGCAATGCGAGGGCATCATATTAAATGTTGAATATCTTTTTTGTAATATGAATACATTTGTTCTCCCATTGAACACACTATTCATGGCAATTACATAGAAATTTGGCGTGGACATATTCGTTATGGTGTAACTTACACATCTAGTTTTGCATTGTGATTGTATAGCTACGAACTTACAAAACAAATTTAGAAACATCTCATGATATTGGACGTTGCTTTCTCAACGTATGTTTATGTAGTTAGGTCTAACTTTGCGAGGAAACCAACAAAGTAAGCACCAATTTGCACGCCCATTACATGAAATGGTGTGTGTTATCTTGTGATCTAAAACTCTACTATGTTTTTTGTTTTGTGCATGATTATAGAGAAAAATCTAGTATATATATTCACATATGCTGGAAAATAGCAGAGCCTTGCGCTAATATTATTTCTCATGTTTGCAATCGGACTATATTTTACAAACAAAAACCCTAGTAAACTAATTGACCGACTCATCTTTTGTACCCTAAATATAAGGTGTTTGCAATCGCCCTAGTTGGATAATCAAAAATATTTTTCTCTTTTTGTACTATGTTTGTATTTTAATTTTATCATGAGTAAAAATAATACTTATATCTTTCACTTATGCATGATCAACAAAGTTCATCAAACTCACATGTAGATTGAGATTATATATGTTTAGCCTCAGTGGAGAATATGGTAGGTAAACATGTAATAAAAATGGAAACTTCACATTCACAATCCTGTTTTAATTTCATAAAGCCCTATGTAGGAGAACAATGCCATGTGTGCTTCTTTGTCATCATCAGTAGGAACCAGGCAAGGCATACCACATAGCCTCATCCAACGACCATGAAAGCTCAAAGCTCAGGAATGACCCCTAGCCCTCCTCTCTCGTCCTCTTTCCTAAGGCATATGTTCTTCCTCAAATCCGTGAAACATGACATATCTTCATCTATCCCAAGTGATCTTATATATCTCCTTCCACTCGTAATGTCACAATAGCCTTGTTACAAAATTATGTCTCTAATTGATAATGACATAAAATTTCCTTACAAGTATTCCAAATACGAACCAATAACTTAGGACGTTAGTTGTTTGACCAACTACTTTTTCGAAGGCTTTCTAATTGCATACATATCCTACTTGATTTTTTGTAACAAACTGAACATAAAAATTGATAATATGTATGCAATATTTCTTACATAGATATGTTTTCTAGTCATATACATCATCCTCTTATTGCAGACATAGAGTTGTATCTACATGTTAACTCTTGATATGTACCAACTGAGTCATGCACCATCATATAAATGCATATGCGTTAGACTTGATTGTCTTTTTATATTACATTTTAGGCTTACTCATATCAACACTACCAGGTTCGCCCTTCTTTACATACATGAAAAAGATGGCCCACCAAATGAAATATGTAGAGTTATAAACAATCTAATGGTTCCTCTTCTTTTCTTAAAGTGGCAGCACCAGATCAATGGGTAGATATTGATTTTTATCTAATTTTGTATCATATCTGTTTCATATGTAACCTTCTTTTAGTAGTATATATTGGCTAGATGTTTTGCGTATGCGGGATACATTTGTCACCTTTTATATCTTACACTCATATAGTAGGCTGATTTATTTTTGGTTACATAGGATAATTTCATTCTTTGTGAGGCCATATGATATTAGCTCTCTCCCGCAAAGGAAATTTTTGCAAATTGAAGAGATAGACAAAACTATTCTCTTAGTACTCCAGAGTAGTAGCTTCAGAGTAAAGAGTATCTGAATATTGATGACACGGATGACACGATAGTAATGCCAGAAGAAACTAATTCTGAGTAAAACATTAAGCATCTTCTATAACTCATGTACGAATTTTTATTTTCTAAGTTAGATTGCTAATAAACACTCAAAATTCTAAATGAGAAAACTTATTTAAGAAATTCTTTAGTTGCACTCACCATTGAGCTGCACGATTTTCGGTTCCTGCTACATCACTTTGTACATGTCGGCTCAGATTTTACTCGAACAATCCTGCCAAGAATTTTAAAGTCCAGATGAATTAGAGGCTCCATTGGATATTTGCGGTGTACATAGCAACAATAATGTTTAATATCCGAAGGAACTGTAGACACCTTCTATCTCAAATTTAGATGCAATTATACCATATACTATGACTATGTTCTAGTTTATTTGTTGGTGTGGTAATAGACCGACTACTCCACACCTTGACTCAGAGAGATTAAATACTTGATCATTGTAGTACCATCATGCCGGATGGTGGCGACGGACATGATGAACCTCATCTGCTCTGCTGCAAACAAATCAGATCCTTGACCTTAGTTACAAATCATTTTGGAGGTTGCGCGAGACAAATCGTAAAATAATCTTGCATGCCTATGAGCGTGAGGCCAGATCAGAACTTTCCTCCTGATGTGTGCAGTAAGCACGGGAAGAGCCGGCCGGCCGGGCTGCTAGCAGCCAAGGGCTTCGATGCTTGCGTGAGGACAAAAGCTATGGCAGCAAGAAGAATTACCTCACGTAGAATCCTGACGGAAGCATATGAAAAGAGCCATGGCCATGGAGATTGTAGTGTTGCGCCAAAATTTAGATCTAATAGACAATTTTTTTCTTTGGAGTTTCCTTGCTGGGTTCCCCTTGCACGATACATGGGTGTTAGCGGATTGCACGTTAGCTGATGTGTTACGAAGATCTCAAGACTCATTAAATCGTAACCATGGATTAAAGATCCAACGATTAGAATAATTTAGATGATGTGGATTAACCTGGTGCCTCGAAAAACACCCTTATATTACTTTTAGTATATAATAGATAGATGTTGGTGATGTCATGAGAAATAGGTGGATCTATTCAGAATCAATGGAAAATACATGTTAGTATAAACACAATCTATTTGGTGGACTCGCATGAAAAATTACATGGTTAACACTTTAGTACTTTGATTTGTATTTTTATCATGGCGTCCTTGATTTTCAACAGTTAACAATTTTGAACTTCGGCGAATAAATATAAAGGTATAAATTGCAATCCATGATATGTTGGCAGCCTATCAAGTACGAAATTCTTCCGTGACAATGACTCACGGCGTATGCGTCCAAGAAACATTCAGGATATTGGTTTGATGAGCCAATCAGTTCACCTGAAAAACTTATAGGTTGGAGAAGGGCTGCTAATATTACATATTTTTACACAACCCCTCAGGTCAAGTCTAGACATAGGGATGACCGTAGCCATATGTAAAGACCTTAGACGTGGGATTACGAAGGGCTATAACTGAAAACGATACAGATGTCGTCAAGCGTTACTTTGTCAAGCACAAAACCTATATAAACTACGGTTCACCTATGTGCACCAATAACTTATGCTAATCAAAATAAGCAACTATGTGATAGCTAGATATAAGACTTCAAGCACGAAGGCTATCACAAAATAAAGTGCATCAGTAAATATCTTGGGTATAGAGATAACCGAGGCACGCGGAGACGATGATTTATTACCGAGTTCCTCACATAAAGAGAGTATGTCTAGTTGGAGGGGTGGGCGGTACTAAGACCACCATACCACAAAAGGCCTCACCCTATTCTCATGTGGACCTCGCCACAAGAGACCTGTTTCACTTCTTCACTATCGGTGCACTTGTCAGTGGCAATCCGTAACCTCTCACAAAGATTGGGGCACTTCTCCATAGCTCAATTGGAGGCTCCCAACAAACAAACTCGGGAAAAGCTCCACAACTTAATTGGAGGCCCCAAGTAATCCACAAACCTGCAAAACAACTAAAATGTCTAGGGTTCCAAGAACCCAAGAGTAAAAAGCTTCTCACCTTTCACCCAATCGAATCCTCACCGAGAACTCAAACCGATGCACCAAATGCAATGGAAAGAACACAAGAAGTGCTCAAGTCCTTCTCTCCCAAATTCCATCAAAGCTACAAAAGCTAGTGGGATAATAAGAGAGGAAGAACACAAGAGGAAATCCACAAAAGAAAACCCAATATCTAGATCCCAATATGTTCCCCTCACATAGAGGACAGATGGATTGGCGGGGTTGTAGATTTAGATCTCCCCTTTTAAATCCCCCCAAAATATTAAAGAAATATGGGAGGGATTGAGAGTATTTGCAAGCTCTTGAAGGTCAAAAAATGGAGGAGAGAGAGAATGCAAGCCACCAACCTAAGGAGGAAGAAGGGGTCTATTTATACCCCTCCCCAATGAAATATGACCGTTTGGGACCTCCTAGGCCGGATAATACGCCCCTCCCCCGGATATTCCGGGTTCCCCGGGCCAAAAAATGGCTAAGGACTTCGCGGCGTAGCCCTCTGTATACGGGGCGGATATTTGGGCCAGATAATCCGATATTTGGCCGGATAATCCGCCCCTCCAAAAACTGGCAGAAACAGCAAAACTGAAACCATCATAACTTTTGCATCCGGAATCCGATCTTGGGTTTGTTTCGAAGATAGTAACGAGCTCTACAAGATTATGTAGGAAACCATAATAGTCCAGCAAGGGAGGCTTGATGGCTCAGATATTTAGAGCTTGTTGGGAACCCCAAGAGGAAGGTATGATGAGCACAGCAACAGGTTTCCCTTAGTTATGAAACCAAGGTTATCGAACCAGTAGGAGTAAGGAAACAACTCCAAGGTGTTGCTAGCAACTTGGAACCTGCACAACACAACCATAGTACTTTGCCCCAACTTACAGTGAGGTTGTCAATCTCACCGGTTTGCTGAAAACAAAGGATTAAACGTATAGTGTGGAAGATAGTAATTGCTTGCAGAAAGTAAACAGTAAACGGTAAACAGTAGATGGTATATCAATGGTAAGGAATGGATCGGGGTCCACAGTTCACTAGAGGTGTTTCTCCTTAAGATAAATAGCATGTTGGGTGAACAAACTACAGCGGGGAAATTGATAGATTTAAGATGCATAACAATGCATATACTAGACATATTGATCTCTACGAGATTTGTTTGGGCATTAAAACATAATACATAGACCGTAATCCAACTGCATCTATGACTAATAATCCACCTTCAGGTTATCATCCGAACCACTTCCAGTATTAAGTTGCAGGCAACAGATAATTGCATTAAGCAAAGTATGTAAAGTAAACAATACAATTGCCCTTGGACAAAGGATTGTTGTTTTCTTCCTAGTAGCAACAACATATCTACAAACTTAGAGATTTTTGTCACTTCCCCAGATTACTAGAGGCATGAACCTACTATCGATCGTAAATACTCCCTCTTGGAGTTACAAGCATCTACTTGGTCTAAGCATATACTAGTAATGGAGAGCATGCAATATCACAAATAACACAAACATGATAGAATCAATAATCAATCTGACATAGTACTAAATATCCATCGGATCCATGCAAACACAACATGTAGCATTACAAATAGATGATATTGATCATGAACAAAGCTCACAAGATCTAAACATGATAGCACAAAGGAGGAGAGCCAACCATCTAGCTACTGTATGGACCCATAGTCCAAGGGTGAACTACCCACGCATCACTCTAGAGGCTGGCATGGTGATGAAAAAGGCCTCCGGGATTATCTCTCCCCTCTTCGGATCCCCCCGATCTAGGGATGGAGATGGCGACGGCTACAGACTGTTTCGTGGATTTCTGATCGGGTGCCTAGGGTTTCTGCATCGGGGTGCTTTTATAGGTGAAAGGGCGAAGTCGGTTGAGGGCCAGGGGCCCACACCCTGCCCTGGCTCGACCTAGGGTGGACCCGTGCTAGGGGGTGTGGCCACCCTGTGGCGCCCCTCCGTCTCTCCTCTAGACTCCGTGTTCGCTCTGGTAAAATATTGACTTCTGCTTTTGTTCCATCCAATTCCGAGAATATTTCCTTACTAGCTTTTCTAAAACCAAAAACAGCAGAAAATAGGCAACTGGCGCTGCGGCATCTTGTTAATAGGTTAGTTCCAGAAAATGTATAAAAATGCCTCAAAGTGTAGACAAAACATAAGAAAGTTGATACAAAACCAGCATGGAGCATCAAAAGTTATAGATACGTTTACGACGTATCAAGGATATAACCAAATGATGAAAGGTTCAACCTATCTATAAAAGACAAACCGGTAAAACCTCCAATATTGGAAACACAATAGAGAATGCATATGAAATACATTTTAGATGAACTTGAGCTTGTCATGGAGATTGACACAAGCTCTAAATCCTCTCATGGATAAGAACCAAATAATAATTACGAAAGATGATGCCAAGTATGCAAAGGTTTGAGCTCTCATTGAGGGATATGATCAAGTTACTCACTCGAGAGCCCCTCTTGATAGTACGGTTATCTATTCTATAAATCGGTCTCTCCAACTAACACCATGAGACCGGTAAGAAATAAACCATAAAACCTTTGCCTTGTGTATATTCCACTTGATGTTGATGATGACGATCTTCTGCACCTCAAGATGGAGCACCTTTCTTGATTGCACTAGGTTGGTGAAGACTTGGAATTTGCTCCCCATACTCAACTATGGAAGAGCCTCCCTTTTAGGCATATATTCACATATCCATGATCACCATAAGGATGGAAGCTTCAAGCATATGATATCTTCGATATGGCACATCTTGAACTTGCACTTCATTTGTTCTTTCTTTATTGTTGTTGGTGTCTTGTAGATACACTTGAGATCATCTTATTATTCAAGACACACTTTCCATATGCTCAACTTATACTTGACAAATCTCCGGATCATTCCTTGAAACCTTGATCAACACTTGATCTTCTTCACTTTCTTCTTCTTCCAACCTTGAAGGCAACATATGGTTCAAGCTGTAGGGGTTCGTAGCATGGAAAACAAAAAAATTCTACCGCATGCAAACAAACAAGCCAAGATCTATCTACTAGATTGTAGGAACGATTTGATAGAGGAACTCACCCTCGAAGATTCCAAAGTGTTTAACAAGAGCAGATTCTCGTGGGTGATGTAGTCATACTCTTGCCGATCTCAAGATCGCGTAGACGATCCTTCCGGCGTTGCGTTCTGGAAGAGCTTCCGCAGTCGGTCACACGTTCGGTACTCGATGAAGACCTTCCTCTCCCTTGTTCCAGCAGGCAGCAGAGGTTGTAGCACTCTCCTCGCAATTCCGGCAGCACGATGGCGTGGTACCGGAAGTAGAGGGGAGATCTCGCAGGGCTTCGCCTTAAGCCGGAGCGAGTATGGTGGACTATGAGAGAGGCCTTGGCGATCTAGGGTTTAGAGGGCACCAAGGAGCGAAGCTTGGCCGGCGGCTAGGGCTTGGAGAAGCCCCAACTCGGTGGCTAGGAGAAACCCTAGGGGGAGGCGGCGACTTGGTGGAGGCCGACGGCTAGGGCTAGGGTTTTGGTGGTGTTGGGTGTAGGGAAGAGGGGCAGCCCTGCCCCTCCTTTTATAGGTGGTAGGGCGCGGCCAAGGGGAGGGGAGTCCTCCCCCAAGTCGGCCTCCTTGGCCTTCGGGTGGAGGGAGAGGAACTCCTCCCCAAGTAGGTTTCCTACTCTCCTTCCACCAAGCAAAACTGCCGTTTGACTTTTCAAATTGGCGTTTGACTTTTCAAACTAGGATTTGATTTCTCCCTTTATTTTGCCCAGCCATGATACCTAGTACATGATGCAACCATTCCACATTGTCATGACACATTCATGTACGCTTCCCCTCCGGAGTGCCGGACCTTTCGGAACCTTCTAGAACATTCCCGATGAAAACACCAAAATCATTCCCCAACTCTGAAACATGACTTTCCTTATATGAATCTTATTCTCTAGACCATTCTGGATTTCCTCATGATATCCCTGATCCCATCCGAGATTCCGAACAACATTCGGTCTCTTTCTCATCATTCCATAACTACTCAACAACATCGAATCCTTAAGTGTGTCTCCCTACGGTTCGTGAATTATGCGGACATGATCGAGACACTTCTCCGAACAATAACCAATAGAGGAATCTGGAAATTCATATGGCTCCCACATATTTCTACGATTACTTTGCGATCGAATGAACCACTTACATACGATACCAATTTCCCTTTATCTCACGATAGTTTACTTATCCGAGTTATGATCGTCGGTATCTCTGCATACCTAGTTCAACCTCGTTACCGATAAGTACTCTTTTCTCGTTCCCATGATATGTGATCCCTTGTGAGCCAGTCACATGCTTGCAAGCTAATTGGATGACATTTCACCGAGAGGGCCCGGAGTATATCTATCCGTCATATGGATGGACAAATCCCACTCTTGATCCATGTGTCTCAACCCATACTTTCCGAACACTCAATGCCACCTTTATAGCCACCCAGTTACGGTGTGGTGTTTGATGTCATCAAAGAATCCTTCCGGTGATGGTGATAAGCATGATCTCATGGTCGAAGGAATTAGGTTACTATGTATCAGAAAGCTTATAGCAATTGAACTATTAAAATGACTTGATCTTTATGCTACGCTTATCTATAGGAGTATGTCCATCATACCATTCTCCTAATGATATGATCTTGTTGTTAATCACATCTCAATGTTCATGATAGGGAAACCACAATCAGCTATTAACCAACAAGCTAGTATTATGAAGAGGCTTTACTAGGGACTCTAATTTAGTTTACAAATCACACAAGTATTAATGTTTCCTTGTTAATACTGTTATAGCATGAATGTAAACATTTATCATAAACACAAAGATATAATAATAACTACATTTATTATTGCCTCTAGGGCATATCTCCAACAGTCTCCCACTTGCACTAGAGTCAACTAATCTAGATTACATGGTAATATACCGAACACCCATGGCAGTTTGGTGTTGGTCATGTTTTGCCCTCGGGAGAGGTTTAGTCAACGGATCCGCCACATTCAGATCTATGTGTACTTTGCAAATCTTTATGTCACCATCTTGGACATGTTCTCGAATAGCGTGAAAACGTAGCTTGATGTGCTTCAGCTTCTTGTGTGACCTTGGTTCTTGCGCATTGGCTATGGCGCCCATGTTATCACAGTAGATAGACATTGGGTCCAGCGCACTTGGAACCACACCGAGCTCTGTAATGAACTCCTTCATGCATATCGCTTCTTGTGAAGCCTCTGAAGCAGCTATGTATTCCGATTTAGTTGAAGATCCCGCCACGACGCTTTGCTTTGCACTCCTCCAGCTAACTGCTGCACCATTCAAAGTAAATACGTATCCATATTGTGATTAGAATCATCCGGATCGGTATTCCAACTAGCATCGGTGTAACCATTAACAACGAGTTGTTCATCACCTCCATAAGAAAGAACCATATCCTTAGTTCTTCTCAAGTACTTAAGGATGTTTTTGACCGCTGCCCAATGATCCACTCCTGGATCACTTTGATATCTGCTAGTCAAACTAATAGCATATGCAATGTCGGGTCTAGTACATAGCATGGCATACATTAGAGATCCTATGGCTGAGGCATAGGGAGTCTTACTCATCCTTTCTCTATCTTCTGTCGTTGCTGGACTTTGAGTTTTACTCAAGGTCGTATTGGGCAACATGGGCAAGAACCCTTTCATGCTATCTTCCATTCCAAACCTCTTTAGAACTTTGTCCAAATATGTACTTTGTGACAATGATATTAGGCGTCTCGATCTATCTCTATAAATCTTTATGCCTAATATGTAAGCTGCTTCGCCAAGATCTTTCATTGAAAAACTATTATTCAAATATTCTTTGACACTATTAAGAAGGTCTACATCATTCCCAATCAACAATATGTCATCTACATATAGTATTAAGAATGCTACAGAGCTCCCACTCACTTTCTTGTAAATACAAGCTTCTCTATAAGTTTGTATAAAACCAAAACTTTTGATTACCTTATCAAAACGTTGATTCCAACTTCGGGATGCTTGCTTCAACCCATATATGGACCGTTGAAGTTTGCACACCTTGTTAGCATCTTTAGGATCGACAAAACCTTTGGGTTGCATCATATACAACTCTTCATCAATGTCTCCATTGAGGAACGCTGTTTTGACATCCATCTGCCATATCTCATAATCATAATATGCAGCGATTGCTAACATAATCCTAACAGATTTTAGCTTCGCTACTGGTGAGAAAGTCTCATCGTAGTCAACTCCTTGAATTTGTCGAAACCCTTTTGCGACAAGTCGAGCTTTATAGACAGTAACATTACCATCAGCATCTATTTTCTTCTTGAAAATCCATTTGTTCTCGACAGCCTTCCAGCCATCCGGTAAGTCCACCAAAGTCCATACTTGGTTTTCGTACATGGATCCAATCTTGGATTTCATGGCATCTTGCCATTTATTGAAATCTGGGCTCATCATCGCTTCCTCATATGTCGCAGGGTCATCGGTGTTGTCCACCAACATGACACTCATAACGGGATCATACAATTCAGGAGTGGTACGAGTTCTCGTTGACCTGCGAGGCTCTATAGCAACTTCAACCGAAGTTTCATGATCATCATCATTAGCTTCCTCTCTTATTGGTGTAGGTGCCACAGGAACTATTTCAGGTGCTGCGCTACTCGCAAGTTCGAGAGAAGGTTCGACAACCTTGTCGAGTTCTACTTTCCTTCCAGTCACTTCTTTCGAGAGAAATTCTTTCTCTAGAAAGGATCCATTCTTGGCAACGAAGATTTTGCCATCGGATCTATGATAGAAGGTATACCCAATAGTTTCCTTCGGGTATCCTATGAAGACGCATTTTTCTTCTTTGGGTTCAAGCTTGTCCGGATGTAACTTCTTTACATAGGCTTCGCAACCCCAAACTTTAAGGAACGACAATTTAGGTTTCTTCCCAAACCATAATTCATACGGTGTCGTTTCAACGGATTTAGATGGTTCCCTATTTAAAGTGAATGCGGCTGTTTCTAATGCATAACCCCAAAATGATAGCGGTAAATCTGTAAGTGACATCATAGAACGAACCATATCTAAGAGAGTTTGATTACGACGTTCGGACACACCATTACACTGTGGTGTTCCCGGCGGTGTCAATTGTGAAAGTATTACGCATTTCTTCAAATGCTCGCCAAACTCGTAACTTATATTCACCTCCACGATCAGAACATAGAAATTTAATCTTCTTGTTACGTTGATTCTCTACCTCACTTTGAAATTCCTTAAACTTCTCGAAAGTTTCGGACTTATGTTTCATGAAATAGATATACCCATATCTACTCAAGTCATCCGTGAAGGTAAGAACATAACGATAACCATATGATGCTACACTCATTGGTCCACACACATCGGTATGTATGATTTCCAATAAGTCCGTAGCTCGCTCCATCATACCAGAAAATGGAGTCTTAGTCATTTTACCCATCAGACATGCTTCTCATCTTTCAAGTGAATCGAAATCAAGTGATTCAAGAAGTCCATCGGAATGGAGTTTCTTCATACGCTTCACTCCTATATGACCAAGACGACAGTGCCACATATAGGTCGAGTTATCGCTCAATTTCAAACGTTTAGCTTCAATGTTATTAATATGTGTATTTCCACTATCGAGATTCAATAAGAATAGACCATCTATTAAAGGTGCATGTGCATAAAACATATTACTCATATAAATCGAACAACCATTATTCTCGGACTTAAACAAGTATCCGTCTCGCAATAAACAAGATCCCCATATAATGTTGATGCTCAACGCAGGCACCAAATAACAATTATTTAAGTATAAAACTAATCCCGATGGTAGATGAAGAGGTAGCGTGCCGACCGCGATCACATCAACTTTTGATCCATTTCCAACGCGCATCGTCACCTTGTTCTTCGCTAGCTTCCGTTTATTCTGCAGTACCTGTTTCGAGTTACAAATATGAGCAACCGAACCAGTATCAAATACCCAGGCACTACTATTGGAGATATGCCCTAGAGGCAATAATAAATCTAGTTATTATTATATCTTTGTGTTTATGATAAATGTTTATATTCATGCTATAATATTATTAACAAGGAAACATTAATACTTGTGTGATTTGTAAACTTAATTTGAAGTCCCTAGTAAAGCCTCTATATAATACTAGCTTGTTGGTTAATAGATGATTGTGGTTTCCCTATCATGAACATTGAGATGTTATTAACAACAAGATCATATCATTAGGAGAATGATATGGTGGACATACTCCTATAGATAAGCATAGCATAAAGATCAAGTCATTTTAATAGTTCAATTGCTATATGCTTTCTGATGCATAGTAACCTAATTCCTTCGACCATGAGATCATGCATATCACCTTTACCGGATGGATGCTTTGATGACGTCAAACACCACACCGTAACTGGGTGGCTATAAAGGTGGCATTGAGTGTTCGGAAAGTATTGGTTGAGACACATGGATCAAGAGTGGGATTTGTCCATCCATATGACGGATAGATATACTCTGGGCCCTCTCGGTGAAATGTCATCCAATTAGCTTGCAAGCATGTGACTGGCTCACAAGGGATCACATATCACGGGAACGAGAAAAGAGTACTTATCGGTAACGATGTTGAACTAGGTATGGAGAGATACCGACGATCATAACCTCGGATAAGTAAACTATCGTGAGACAAAGGGAAATTGGTATCGTATGTAAATGGTTCATTCGATCGCAAAATAATCGTAGAAATATGTGGGAGCCATATGAATTTCCAGATTCCTCTATTGGTTATTGTTCGGAGAAGTGTCTCGATCATGTCCGCATAATTCACGAACCGTAGGGAGACACACTTAAGGATTCGACGTTGTTTGAGTAGTTATGGAATGATGAGAAAGAGACCGAATGTTGTTCGGAGTCTCGGATGGGATCCGGGATATCACGAGGAGATCCGGAATGGTCCGGGGAATAAGATTCATATAAGGAAAGTCCCGTTTCGGAGTTGGAGAATGGTTCCGGTGTTTTCATCGGGAATGTTCTAGAAGGTTCCGGAATGTCCAGCACTCCAGAGGGGAAGGGTACATGAATGTGTTATATCAAGTTGGTATGATTGCATTATGTACTCGGTGTCATCGCTGAACAAAATAGAGGGTTTATTCAAATCCTAGATTGAAAAGTCAAACGGCTAGTTTGAAAGTCAAACGGCTAGTTTTGGGAAGTGGAGAGGGAGGTGGAAACCGACTTGGGGGAGGAGTTCCTCCTCCCACCACTGGCGCACCACCAAGCCGAGTTGGGGAGGGACTCCTCCCTTGGCCGGCCCCTCCACCTATATAACGAGTGGCAGGGCGCCCCTCCTAGACACACAAGATCCCCGCCACCAAACCCTAAGCCACTGGCGCCGCCACCACCTTGCCGCCACCTAGGTCAAGCCGCCCTAGCAACCCTAGCCCGGCCAAGCTTCCTCCTCGGCGTGTCTAAACTCTAGATCGTCGAGGACTCTCTCATACTCCACCATACTCGCTCCGGCTTAAGGCGAAGCCTCATGAGATCTCCTCTACTTCGGTACATCACGTTGTCAGCCGGAATCGCGAGGATAGTGCTACAACCTCCACGCTGCTGAAACAAGGAGAGGAAGGTCTTCAGTACCGAACGTGTGACCGATTGCAGGAGCGCTGCCGGAACGCAGCGCCGGAAGGATCGTCTACGCGATCTTGAGATCGGGAAGAGTACGACTACATCACCCACGAGACTCCGCTCTCGTTAAACACTTTGGAATCTTCGAGGGTGAGTTATTCCATCGACTCGTTGCTACAATCTAGTAGATAGATCTTGGCTTGTTTGTTTGTATGCGTAGAAAATTTTTGTTTTCCATGCTACGAAACCCTACAAGGGTATCGAGCCGTGTCTATATGTAGATCTGCAGACGAGTAGAACACAATGGTCATTGTGGGCGTTGATGCTTTTATTGTCGATTGCTTCTTGTGTACTTTGCATCTTGCGGGATGTCGGGATGAAGCGGCCGCTAACCTTACATGACATCGTTCATGAGACTTGCTCCACGCTTGACATGCAACTTGTATTGCATAAGTGGCTTTATGGTGCCTGTTTCTCCTAGCATAGTTAAGATCCAATTTACAACGGGTGATTAACAATACTAGTATCAATGTTGTGGTGCATGTTCGTAAGTTAGATCGACACTTATTGAAAGCCCCAAACCACGTAAAACATACAAAGAAAGTAGAGGCGTCTAACTTTGTTTTGCAGGGGTGTCTTTGTGATGTGATATGGCCATGATTGTGATTATATTTGATGTATGCAATGTTCCTTATTGTAAGTTGGCAACGGCAGGCCATATGGTTGTCTTTAATTTATGTTAAGACCCGTGTCTATTCAAAGTAGTTGTAATAGTTGAAGCTGGTGGGCGACAACCATGGAGAAGCGTCATTGACCTTGATGCAATGCGGTGATGATGGAGATCATGTTCGTGCTAGAAGATGGAGATCAAGCACAAAGAAGAAAGGCCATATCATATCACATATTATGAATTGCATGTGATGTTAATCCTTTATGCATCTTGTATTGCTTAGTAGGCAAAGTAGCATTATAAGATGATCCTCATGCACATGAATTTCAAGTCATAAAGTGTTCACCCTTAGTTAGCACCGTTGCTAAAGCTTGTTGTTTCGAAGCACCACGTGATGATCGGGTGTGTTAGATTCCGCAAGTGTATACAACGTGAGCAAGCCAGATTTGCTCATGCGGAAACTAAGGTTTGATCTTGACGAGCCTAGCATGTATAGACATGGTGTTGGAACACGGATCACCGAAAGGTAAAGCATGAATCATATAGTAGATATGATGAACATGTCGATTGTTCGCCATTGAAACTATATCAACTCTCGTGATGATCGGTGTTGATGTGGTGGATTTGGTTCGTGTGATCACTAAAACAATGTGAGGGATATTGTTTTGAGTGGGAGTTCACCTAGATTAATTTTATTATTAATTTGAACTCAATTTGTCATAAACTTAGTCTAAACTATTGCAAATATGTTGTAGATCAATGGCAGCCCCTACCATCAATTTTAATGTGTTCCTAGAGAAAGAAAAGTTGAAAAACAATGGAAGCAACTTCGCGGATTGGTTCCGCAATTTGAGGATTGTCCTCACAGCTGGTAATTTGACCTATGTCTGGATGCACCATTGGGTGACCACCTGCAGCTGATCTTTGCCGATGAAGTAAAGAATGTTTACCTCACTCGGAAGACTCGGTACTCCACATTCAGTGATGTGCTATCTTGTATGGTTTAGAATCGGAGCTTGAAAGGTTTGAGAATTCAGACCCATATGATATTGTCGAGGATCTCAAATTGAACTTTGAGACTCATGCGGCAATTGAAAAGCTATGAGGCTTCGAAAGTTCTTTAACTGCAAGATGGAAGAGGCAGCCCGTCGGTGAGCATGTGCTTAAGATGTCTGGGCACGCAAACAAACTTCAAAGCTTGGGTATAGTGATTCCTAATGCTTTGGGATTTACCGCGTCCTCCAATCACTACCACCAAGTTACAAGAACTTTGTGATGAACTACAACATGCAAAACATGAACAAGACGTTGCCAGAACTCTTTGCCATGTTGAAGTCTGCGGTGGAGATCAAGAAAGAGCACCAAGTGTTGTTGGTCAATAAGACCACCAAATTCAAGAAAGGCAAGTCTAAGCATAAGGGACACTTCAAGAAGGGTGGTAAGAAAGTTACCACGCCGTGAAGAAGACCAAGGCTGGACCTAAGCCCGATCTTGAGTGCTTTTACTGCAAGGGAGAAGGTCACTGGAAACGGAATTGCCCAAAGTACTTGGCGGATTTGAAGAACGGCAACATCAAGAAGAAAGGTATATATGATATACATGTTATTGATGTGTATCTCACTAGTACTCGTAGTAGTGCCTGGGTATTTGATACTGGTTCGGTTGCTCATATTTGTAACTCGAAACAGGTGCTGCAGAATAAACGGAAGCTAGCGAAGAACGAGGTGACGATGCACGTGGGAAACGGATCAAAGGTTGATGTGATCGCGGTCGGCACGCTACCCCTTCATCTACCATCGGGATTAGTTTTATACTTAAATAATTGTTATTTGGTGCCTGCGTTAAGCATGAACATTATATCGAGATCTTGTTTATTGCGAGACGGTTACTTGTTTAAGTCCGAGAATAATGGTTGTTCGATTTATATGAGTAATATGTTTTATGCACATGCACCTTTGATAGATGGTCTATTCTTGTTGAATCTCGATAGTGGAAATACACATATTAATAACATTGAGGCTAAACGTTTGAAATTGAGCGATAACTCGACCTATATGTGGCACTGTCATCTTGGTCACATTGGAGTGAAGCGCATGAAGAAACTCCATTCCGATGGACTTCTTGAATCACTTGATTTCAAATCACTTGAAAGATGCGAAGCATGTCTGATGGGTAAAATGACTAAGACTCCATTTTCTGGTATGATGGAGCGAGCTACGGACTTATTAGAAATCATACATACCGATGTGTGTGGTCCAATGAGTGTAGCATAGCGCGGTGGTTATCGTTATGTTCTTACCTTCACGGATGACTTGAGTAGATATGGGTATATCTATTTCATGAAACATAAGTCCGAAACTTTTGAGAAGTTTAAGGAATTTCAAAGTGAGGTAGAGAATCAACGTAACAAGAAGATTAAATTTCTGCGTTCTGATCATGGAGGTGAATATCTAAGTTACGAGTTTGGCGAGCATTTGAAGAAATGCGGAATACTTTCACAATTGACACCGCCAGGAACACCACAACGTAATGGTGTGTCCGAACGTCGTAATCGAACTCTCTTAGATATGGTTCGTTCTATGATGTCACTTACAGATTTACCGCTATCATTTTGGGGTTATGCATTAGAAACAGCAGCATTCACTTTAAATAGGGCACCATCTAAGTCCGTTGAAACGACACCGTATGAATTATGGTTTGGGAAGAAACCTAGATTGTCGTTCCTTAAAGTTTGGGGTTGCGAAGCCTATGTAAAGAAGTTACAGCCGGACAAGCTTGAACCCAAAGCGGAAAAATGCGTCTTCATAGGATACCCGAAGGAAATTATTGGGTATTACCTTCTATCATATATCCGAAGGCAAAATCTTCGTTGCCAAGAATGGATCCTTTCTAGAGAAGGAATTTCTCTCGAAATAAGTGACTGGAAGGAAAGTAGAACTCGATGAGGTTGTCGAACCTTCTCTCGAAATTGCGAGTAGCGCAGCACCGGAAGAAGTTCCTGTGGTGCCTGCACCAATTAGAGAGGAAGCTAATGATGATGATCATGAAACTTCGGTTGAAGTTGATACAGAGCCTCGAAGGTCAACGAGAACTCGTACCACTCCAGATTGGTATGATCCCGTTATGAGTGTCATGTTGGTGGACAACACCGATGACCCCGAGACATATGAGGAAGCGATGATGAGCCCAGATTCCAATAAATGGCAAGAAGCCATGAAATCCGAGATTGGATCCATGTACGAAAACCAAGTATGGACTTTGGTGGACTTACCGGATGGCCGGAAGGCCGTCGAGAACAAATGGATCTTCAAAAAGAAAACAGATGCTGATGGTAATGTTACTGTCTATAAAGCTCGACTTGTCGCAAAAGGGTTTCGACAAATTCAAGGAGTTGACTACGATGAGACTTTCTCACCTGTAGCGAAGCTAAAGTCTGTGAGGATTATGTTAGCAATCGCTGCATATTTTGATTATGAGATATGGCAGATGGATGTCAAAACAGCATTCCTCAATGGAGACATTGATGAAGAGTTGTATATGATGCAACCCAAAGGTTTTGTCGATCCTAAAGATGCTAACAAGGTATGCAAACTTCAACGGTCCATCTATGGATTGAAGCAAGCATCCCGAAGTTGGAATCAACGTTTTGATAAGGTGATCAAAAGTTTTGGTTTTATACAAACTTATGGAGAAGCTTGTATTTACAAGAAAGTGAGTGGGAGCTCTGTAGCATTCTTAATACTATATGTAGATGACATATTGTTGATTGGGAATGATGTAGACCTTCTAAATAGTGTCAAGGAATATTTGAATAATAGTTTTTCAATGAAGGATCTTGGCGAAGCAGCTTACATATTAGGCATAAAGATTTATAGAGATAGATCAAAACGCCAAATATCATTGTCACAAAGTACATATTTGGACAAAGTTCTAAAGAGGTTTGGAATGGAAGATAGCAAGAAAGGGTTCTTGCCCATGTTGCTATATCGACCTTGAGTAAAACTCAAAGTCCGACATCGGCAGAAGATAGAGAAAGGATGAGTAAGACTCCCTATGCCTCAGCCATATGATCTCTAATGTATGCCATGCTATGTACTAGACCCGACATTGCATATGTTGTTAGTTTAACTAGCAGATATCAAAGTGATCCAGGAGTGGATCATTGGACAGCGGTCAAAAACATCCTTAAGTACTTAAGAAGAACTAAGGATATGGTTCTTTCTTATGGAGGTGATGAACAGCTCGTTGTTAATGGTTACACCGATGCTAGTTGGAACACCGATCCGGATGATTCTAAATCACAATCTGGATACGTATTTATTTTGAATGGTGCAGCAGTTAGCTGGAGGAGTGCAAAGCAAAGCGTTGTGGCGAGATCTTCAACTGAATCGGAATACATGGCTGCTTCGGAGGCTTCACAAGAAGCGATATGGATGAAAGAGTTCATTACAGAGCTGGGTGTGGTTCCTAGTGCGCTGGACCCAATGTCTATCTACTGTGATAACATGGGCACCATAGCCAATGCGCAAGAACCAAGGTCACACAAGAAGCTGAAGAATATCAAGCTACATTTTCACGCTATTCGAGAACATATCCAAGATGGGGATATAAAGATTTGCAAAGTACACACAGATCTGAATGTGGCGGATCCATTGACTAAACCTCTCCCGAGGGCAAAACATGACCGACACCAAAATGCCATGGGTGTTCGGCATATTACCATGTAATCTAGATTAGATGACTCTAGTGCAAGTGGGAGACTGTTGGAGATATGCCCTAGAGGAAATAATAAATGTAGTTATTATTATATCTTTGTGTTTATGACAAATGTTTATATTCATGCTATAATAGTATTAACAAGGAAACATTAATACTTGTGTGATTTGTAAACTTAATTTGAAGTCCCTAGTAAAGCCTCTATATAATACTAGCTTGTTGGTTAATAGATGATTGTGTTTTCCCTATCATGAACATTGAGATGTTATTAACAACAAGATCATATCATTAGGAGAATGATATGGTGGACATACTCCTATAGATAAGCATAGCATAAAGATCAAGTCATTTTAATAGTTCAATTGCTATATGCTTTCTGATGCATAGTAACCTAATTCCTTCGACCATGAGATCATGCATATCACCTTTACCGGATGGATGCTTTGATGACGTCAAACACCACAGGTGGCTATAAAGGTGGCATTGAGTGTTGGAAAGTATTGGTTGAGACACATGGATCAAGAGTGGGATTTGTCCATCCATATGGGATAGATATACTCACAGGCCTCTCGGTGAAATGTCATCCAATTAGCTTGCAAGCATGTGGTAGCTCTAGGGATCACATATCAGGAGCGAGAAAAGAGTACTTATGTTGAACTAGGTAGGATAAGTAAACTATCATGAGACAAAGGAAATTGGTATCATATGTAAATGGTTCATTCGATCGCAAAATAATCGTAGAAATATGTAGGGAACCATATGAATTTCCATTTCCTCTATTTTTTTTTATTTTTGAATGTCTCGATCATGTATTCACGAACCGAGGTAGGAGACAGACAGGATTCGGTGTTGGTGGTTATGGAATGATGAAAGAGACGAATGTTGTTGGTCTCGGATGGGATCCGGGATATCACGAGGAGATCCGGAATGGTCAGAATAAGATTCATATAAGGAAAGTCCCGTTTGAGTTGGAGAATGGTTAGGTGTTTTCATCGGAATGTTCTAGAAGGTTCGAATGTCCGGCACTCCGGAGGAAGGTACATGAATGTGTTATATCAAGTTGGTATGATTGCATTATGTACTCGGTGTCATCGCTGAACAAAATAGAGGGTTTATTCAAATCCTAGTTTGAAAAGTCAAACGGCTAGTTTGAAAGTCAAACGGCTAGTTTTGGGAAGTGGAGAGGGAGGTGGAAACCGACTTGGGGGAGGAGTTCCTCCTCCCACCGTCGGCGCACCACCAAGCCGAGTTGGGGAGGGACTCCCCTCCCCTTGGCCGGCCCCCTCCACCTATATAAGGAGGGACAGGGCTCCCCTCCTAGACACACAAGATCCCCGCCTCCAAACCCTAAGCCGCCGGCGCCGCCACCTGCTGCCGCCGCCGCCGCCCTAGGTCAAGCCGCCGCCACCGCCTAGCAACCCTAGCCGCCGGCCAAGCTTCCTCCTCGGCGTGTCTAAACTCTAGATCGTCGAGGGACTCTCTCATACTCCACCATACTCGCTCCGGCTTAAGGCGAAGCCCTGCGAGATCTCCCCTCTTCTTCCGGTACCACACCGTTGTGCTGCCGGAATCGCGAGGAGAGTGCTACAACCTCTGCTGCCTGCTGGAACAAGGAGAGGAAGGTCTTCGTTGAGTACCGAACGTGTGACCGACTGCGGGAGCGCTGCCGGAACCATTCTCCACGAGAAGAGTACGACTACATCACCCATGCGAAAACAAAAAATTTCTACCGCATGCAAACAAACAAGCCAAGATCTATCTACTAGATTGTAGCAACGAGTCGATAGAGGAACTCACCCTCGAAGATTCCAAAGTGTTTAAGGAGAGCAGATTCTCGTGGGTGATGTAGTCGTACTCTTGCCGATCTCAAGATCGCGTAGACGATCCTTCCGGCGCTGCGTTCTGACAGCGCTTCCGCAAACGGTCACACGTTCGGTACTTGATGAAGACCTTCCTCTCCCTTGTTCCAGCAGGCAGCGGAGGTTGTAGCACTCTCCTCGCGATTCCGGTAGCACGACGGCGTGGTTCCGGAAGTAGAGGGGAGATCTTGCAGGGCTTCGCCTTAAGCCGGAGCGAATATGGTGGACTATGAGAGAGGCCTTGGCGATCTAGGGTTTAGAGGGCACCAAGGGGCGGAGCTTGGCCGGCGGCTAGGGCTTGGAGAAGCCCCAACTCGGCGGTTAGGAGAAACCTAAGTAGCGGCTAGGTGGCTGGCAGGTGGAGGCCAAGGGTTAGGCTGGGTTTGGGTGGTGTTGGGTGTAGGGAAGAGGGGCAGCCTTGCCCCTCCTTTTATAGGTGGGAGGGCGCGGCCAAGGGGAGGGGAGTCCTCCCCCAAGTTGGCCTCCTTGGCCGGCGGGTGGAGGGAGAGGAACTCCTCCCCAAGTAGGTTTCCTACTCTCCTTCCACCAAGCAAAACTGTCGTTTGACTTTTCAAATTGGCGTTTGACTTTTCAAACTAGGATTTGATTTCTTCCTTTATTTTGCCCAGCCATGATACCTAGTACATGATGCAACCATTCCACATTGTCATGACACATTCATGTACCCTTCCCCTCCGGTGTGCCGGACCTTCCAGAACCTTCTAGAACATTCCCGATGAAAACACCGAAATCATTCCCCAACTCCGAAACATGACTTTCCTTATATGAATCTAATTCTCCGGACCATTACGGATCTCCTCGTGATATCCCTGATCCCATCCGAGATTCCGAACAACATTCGGTCTCTTTCTCATCATTCCATAACTACTCAACAACATCGAATCCTTAAGTGTGTCTCCCTACGGTTCGTGAATTATGCGGACATGATCGAGACACTTCTCCGAACAATAACCAATAGAGGAATCTGGAAATTCATATGGCTCCCACATATTTCTACGATTACTTTGCGATCGAATGGACCACTTACATACGATACCAATTTCCTTTTCTCTCACGATAGTTTACTTATCCGAGGTTTTGATCGTCGGTATCTCTGCATACCTAGTTTAACCTCGTTACTGATAAGTACTCTTTTCTCGTTCCCGTGATATGTGATCCCTTGTGAGCCAGTCACATGCTTGCAAGCTAATTGGATGACATTCCACCGAGAGGGCCCAGAGTATATCTATCTGTCATATGGATGGACAAATCCCACTCTTGATCCATGTGTCTCAACCCATACTTTCTGAACACTCAATGCCACCTTTATAGCCACCCAGTTACGGTGTGGTGTTTGATGTCATCAAAGCATCCTTTCGGTGATGGTGATAAGCATGATCTCATGGTCGAAAGAATTAGGTTACTATGTATCAGAAAGCTTATAGCAATTGAACTATTAAAATGACTTGATCTTTATGCTACGCTTATCTATAGGAGTATGTCCATCATACCATTCTCCTAATGATATGATCTTGTTGTTAATAACATCTCAATGTTCATGATAGGGAAACCACAATCATCTATTAACCAACAAGCTAGTATTATGAAGAGGCTTTACTAGGGACTCTAATTTAGTTTACAAATTACACAAGTATTAATGTTTCCTTGTTAATACTGTTATAGCATGAATGTAAACATTTATCATAAACACAAAGATATAATAATAACTACATTTATTATTGCCTCTAGGGCATATCTCCAACACAAGCACTGTCTATGGACAAATCCTACAAGTAAAACTCAATGCAAACATAAGTCCATAAAACATTATCATTAATTACCAAAACCACACATGGGGACACATTTGTTGTTTCAGTAACTATTATAGAGAAATAATGTGTTGGTCAGGTCTTGAACTTGAGACCTGCTGGCTCAGATACCATGTTGATTTGATAAGCCAAGAAATCTTCACCCAAAAGTTTAAACTGTTAGAGGGGTCACACATATATATATTTCAACATGGAATCAGGGTACTCCGGCTACCGGAAACGCAACCAACTCAGGACACAAAATGGAAATAATACTCGAATCCTGTCAAGACATATAGTCCAACTCCACCGATGAATACCCATGAAGACATGCCTAGTTTATGTAATGACCCAAATAATTAGGGAAGGGGCTATGGACTGATATTGAATTTTTCCATTTCATATTAGGACATGAAATTGAGGGGGAATTTGAACCTTTGTGAATTAAGTGCTAACACTTGAGAATTTGAACTAGAGTTGAGCATGACTCAAGTTAACCCTCGGATTTGAATTCAAATTTGAAATGCTAGAGAGTCATTTGAATGAGTAGTTACTCTAAATTAGACACATAATACTAAGACACATACACATCTGACCAAACAAAGTCAATGAAATAAAACACTCATACACTTGGAATTCAAAATTGAGGTTTGAATAATTCAAACTTGAGTTCACAAGCAAATGATACAACATTAAAAGAAATAATCAATACAACGCGAATCTCATCAAACTCAAGTAATCTAAACTATATTCATTTTTGAAATGAATACACGCTTGAGATTTATAAAGTTTGGATCAAGGAAAAGGAAATTACAAAGAAACAAAGAAAATCATAAACAACCCGACCTAGCAATGGTTGTGCCCACATTGCCAACATACACCGTTTAGGTCATTACAACTATTTTTTAATTACACCATAGTTGCAACATAATATTTTCGTTACATTATGATTTGCAATTGAGTTTTTTTAGTTGCACACAGGTTACAACTAAAACTTTTCTTGGTTGCAATTTTTTTAAGTGACGGTTGCACTATGGTGACAACGTAACTTTTATCTTCAAATGTTGGTGATGTCATGAGAAATAGGTGGATCTGTTCATAATCAATGGAAAATACATGATGAACAAATACATGGTTAACACTTTAGTACTTTGCTTTGTACTTATATCATGGCGTCCTTAATTTTCATCTGTTAACAACTTTGAACTTCAGGGAATAAATATAATAGTATAAATTGCAATCCATGATATGTTGGTAGCCTGCCAAGTATGAAATTCTTACGTGAAAATGGCTCACGGCTATGCTTCCAAGAAAGACTCGGGATATTGATTTGATGAGCCAATATGAAAGAACTTTGTTTTCTCTAAGTATTTTGGTGTTGATGGCAATCCCAATTATGGTTTAATTTTGTGCCTAAGTTGCAGGTTTATCCCGTGGCAATGTGTTGTGTGGACCCATATCTTGAAGTCTCATGAAGATGTCGTCTTTTGTTTTTGCTTTTCTCTCTATTTTTGTTGGTTTAGGAGGTCGTACTATCAAGAGGGGGTCCACCCCGGAAGGATGTGGGGAATCACATTTTCTTGCACAAATCATACTTGCACCTCCACAGCCTTCCTATTATTCAACGAGAGAGAGAGAGAGAGAGAGAGAGAGATATTTTGAGGTGTTTGGGTTGTTTCTGTCCTGGACGGAAATACCGGCCATGCGTCGATAGTTCCGCCCGCAGTCCTCTACGGGGCTGGCCTAGGTTGTTGTTCCATCTCAAGTACCGGCCCTAATTCCGGTCAGCTTCAGTATACTTCTGTATGGAAGTGTCCGATTTGACGGAATTAGCGTCGGAAGTTGGACCAGTAGTACGGTCGTCGGAAGTACCTGTCATCCCTGATTGGAACTTTCAGTTGGCACTTCCTTTTCCTTTGGTATCCTTGAGCGGTACTACCACCCAGTCTCCGGTAGTTCCGTCCAGGAGTTTTTGTGACCCAGTATTTCTGGGCCAAGTTTCGCTTCAAGTTCCGTCGATGCCAAGTTCTGTTCAGTAACACTTCTGCTTGAAGTGTCCTATTTGGCGGAACTTGAACCAGAACTTGCACCAGTAGTACCGATCGGTAGTTTCGCTCGAACTGAGCCGAAACTTCTGGTCGTACCCGGAACCTCCCCTTCAGCTTTCGAGCCGTTGGGGAGGGCTGACCTGAAATACCGGTCGTCCATCGGTAGTACCGACGGTGTCGCGGGATCGACAACGGTTCATTTTGAAGGAAGCCTATTTAAGACACCATTCTTCCTAGATCTCTCTCCCTAGTCAGCGTGTTCCTGGCTCGGGTTCATAGATGTCATGAAAAAAATCTAACAAACTTCTTTTTCGACTATGCATAGAGCATCTCTACACGTTGGGCATTCTCAGACCGAAATCCGAAGCTAAAAATCGCTAGAAGGATGTAACTTACGACTTAGGAATGGCCGAATTTCCACTCGTGTTCCTAGACAAGCGATTTTTTGGCAAATTTGGTGATATTTTACCACAATTCGGCTCAAATTCACACAAACATAATTTTGATCACATAGTTCACCATGTGGCGGCGACGAGCTTGACCACGAGACGACGACATGGCGACGACGACGAGCTTTGCGACGATCCGCGTAGGCCAAGCCCGCACCAAAGCTTTGCGACGATCCGCGCCGGCCAAACCCGTGCCAAGCTTCGCATGCCAGGCCCACGCACCGCTGGTCAGTCGGCCAAGCCCGCGTCGAGCACCGCCCGCCCGGCCAAGCCCACACCAAGATCCGCCGGCCAGGCCCGCGTGTGGGGACGATGGAGAGAGAAAGTGGGTGTGGGAGGAGAGAGAATGCTTTCCTCACTGGCACGTAGGTCACACGGCGAGATTTGGTACATCCAGTGTTTCTAGGCAATTTCCAGCACGCTGGGTTCGGTCTGAAAATGCCGGATGAAAAATGGCCTAAATTCAGACAATATCGTCGTCCCGAGAACACGAGTGGGACGAAATTCGTCCATCCGAATGTAAAAGTCACCGAAGAGTGGCCTCCTAGGAACATTAGTGGAGATGTTCTTACTTCCGTTGTGTAGATCGGCCTTGTCTTGGAGATGAAAATAGATAATTTATGCCCCTTGCGCTTGCGAGAATAAGGATGGACAATTAGACGTTTCACCCATATATACATTTTGAAACGGAGCGAGTAACAAAAACTTCCCATCTTCTTTCTAATTTGTTCTGCCACATCATCACAACAGATGTCTTACTTGGCGAGAGTTACCAAAGATGATATCAATGTCAATGAAGAGGCCCTAAAAGTGGTTTAATCGACTCGTGGCACTTGGCAGGGTACCTCCACTTGACTTCGCTGCCCATCTTCTCCGGTGGTGTCAGCCTCGAGTAGTTCTTCCAGTCGGCGACCATGTTCCTGAGGTCGTGCACCTTGGTCTCGAGCCCGATGCAGCAGTTGGCGTGCATCGTGCAGACCTTGTCCATCACACCGTGGAACCGGCAGAAGCCATCGAAGAACACCGTATCGAGGAACACTAACCTGATCTGCAGCTCGCCGGCGACGAGCTCGGCCTTGATCTCGTTGAAGACCCCCTGGTCGTTGGTCGGGCCGCCCGGCCGGGACCGCCGTGTCCTCGCAGCTCTCCAGCGCCTCAGCATCTCCACCGTCCGGTTCGTCGACTTGACGTAGTAGAAGCCGGTGTTGGGCGCGTTCTTCACGGCGTCGTCCGGGTCGCCGCTGAAGAAGTCGGTGGAGACGGCCATGTCCGCGTAGAGGTTGATGTGCCGGAACGGGTCGCGGAACCACACAACATCCACATCCTGCATGGAAACAATAGTAACTGAGCATATCAACTTTTTGAAATAATGAATGGAAAATGCTAACTTAGAGGCATGGTCTTGTTAAAAAAAACTTAGAGGCATGGATATGCAGGTAGCTAGCATACAGTGAAGAGATAGTTGTAGCCGAGCTGAAGGACGCGCTGCTGGAGGGAGAGCTTGGTCCAGACAAGGTCGAGGTAGCTCTTGCTCATGAAGCGGTTGTCCGAGCTGACGTTGGCAGCCGTGACCTCGAGGAGGTAGCAGTGCGGGTGCACGGCCTCGCAGCGCGCCATGGCGCCGGGGTCGGCGGCGACGATGAGGGTGTGGTTGAGGAGGTGCCGATGCCCTCGCCGTCGCGGAAGCTCCCGCGGAAGAGGTCCAGCAGCGACCCCGGCGCCGCCCAGGCCTCGTTCACGGACGTGATGATCACCGTGCCGTCGTCTGTCGCTACCTTCGGCAGCAGCTCCGCCAGCCCTGGGAATAACATCTCCTCCTGCGCACATGTACATGTCACCATGCTAATCGTGCATTTTCGGCAACACACTACTGCACCTGCACGTACGTACATGCGTACCTTTTCCGCAGCTGAGCCATGGGTTGAGCCATTGGCATGGTCATTGAGCTGATGAACTGATCCGTTCGCCAAGCTCGATATGCTTGATAGCTGCTGGCCGACCCTGTCGGACGCGAGGAAGAAGAGCAGGAGGGTGGGGAGAAGTGCCCCGAGGAGGAACGAGACCGAGTGGCTGATCATGGCGCCGTCGTGTGAAGAGAGGCAGTGAATCTCTATTACTTAAGTCTCGTATCGACACCAGTTGCCGGAGGCATCTCCCCCAAAAGAGTTGCCGCGACCGAGGAAGAGGGCGAGAGAGTCCTACTAGTAGTATACTTTAGCTAGCCTGCAGATGCAAAATTAAGTGTGACGACGTACTCTTGAGACGATCGACGAGACCATATGCGCGCGAAGCAAGGTCAATCCAAGTGCGTCCATGTACTAGTACATTTTATTTATCTCGATGCATAGATTAATGTTGTCCGGCGAGTGTGGTGTCTGGTGCCACGCCGAGCCGCGAACCTCTGTGCCATTCTTTACGTCACCTCCATGTACGTACGGCAAGATCGAAGACAAAGTTGACTCAGGCCGGCCTCAGGGTGGGAACTCTGGAAAGGCGTGCGCTCTGTTTCTGCGTTGTTAATTTGTTGTTGTTAATTTTCTTACGAATCTGCTAGTTCACGGTCGACCAAGTATTTGCTTAGTTTGTGTGGCTGAGGAGGTGCGCCTTTGGCCATAAGATGCAGAGGTAAACAACTACTGCACCTGTCCTAGCCGTACGTCCTTCCCAAACTTGGCCCCCAAATGGATTTTCATAAATTCAAACGACATAAATATAGCCAGATCAAATATTTTTTGCCAGTCATCAAACACATTATAGCCTCGACTATCAAGTCGCCGCAAATCGCTGCAATTCAAGTCTAGCTTCGGCGAGGCACTCATCCTCCCTCGAACTACACTTGGGTCCACATCCACCGTCGCCTTTCTTCTTCTACTCCACGGCCACCGCCTTCTTCTTCCCTTTCGGGGCGGCCACGATGGGCACCGGCACATCCTCCACTGCCTTCTCGTCGGCCTCGACATAGGCACATGACTCATCTTCCCAAGGCTCCCTGCCGCCCTTTAGGCTTCAGCTTCTTCTTGTGTGTAGGTGTGGTTGGAACTGCCGTTGATGATGTCGGCCATGACAGAGTCGCCATTGCACATCCCTAGAAGAGTTCTACATGTCGGTAATGGATCATCCGTGTGAAATGGAAATGGACAAGGAAAAGAGGAGGAGACTCTTGTATATCGAGAAGAAGGATGTAGAAATCTGATACGTTGCAAAAATATCTATAATTTTTTATGCTCCATGCTTGTTTTGCACCATTTATATTATGCATTTTCTGAAACTAACCTATTAACAAGATGCCATGGTGCCAGTTCCTGTTTTGTGCTATTTTTGGTTTCAGAAAAATTAGTAAAGAAATATTCTCGGAATTAGCCAAAGTTCCTATTTTCCCGACACGACATGGAGTCCGAAGGAGAGACGAAGAGTAGCCGCGAAGCAACCACACCAGGTGGCCGCGCGGGCCCCCTCGCCGCGCCGCCATAGGGTGTGGCCCCCTCGAGCCCCCACCGACCTTGCCCCTTCGCCTATATATTCACCTCCCCGAGAAATTCCTAACGGCCAGATCAGAATTCCACGAAAAGTTTCGCAGCGCCGCCGCCACCGAAGACGAGATTCGGGGGACATAAGTCTCTATTCTGGCATCCTGCCAAGACGGGGAATTGCCCCTGGAGCCATCTCCATCGACTCCACCACCATCTCCATCACCGTTGCCGACTCCCATGATGAGGAGGGAGTAGTTCTCTCTCGAGGCTAAGGGATCTACCGGTAGTTATGTGTTCATCTCTCTCTCTATGCATGATCTTATTGTGATCATGAGCTTTGTAATCTAGTTGAATAAGTATATGCTACTCTGCAACTCAAGTGCTTTAATTAATGTAATCTCCGCTTATCCCCATGTGTGTGAAGTTGACAGTGTACACACCATGTGTGGCACTTAGGCTAAAGGTTACAGAAATACTTATCATGAGTTATAATTTGAGTTGGATGTCCCTATGAAATTGTGGTGTTTGTTGGAACCATCTAGCGTTCAAGGTGACAGTTAGGGGTTACCTAGATGGGAAATGTCGACTTCAAGGTGTGCTGTTATAGCCCTACACCGAGAATTGGTGTTATCCAACCGGAGAGTAGTTCAGGGTAGCATAGTGAAGAGAAGATAATTATGTGTTTATTGAGAGTGTACACTAATGAAAGTATGATCCCTAGGCCTTGTTTCTAAGCATTGAAACACCGTTTACCATCAGTCCTACTACATGTTTGCTTGCTGCCATTTTTATTTCAGATTGCAATTACCACTTATAATCATCCTTATTACTTGTATCTCACTATCTCTTCGCCGAACTAGTGCACCTATACACCTGACAAGTGTATTGGGTGTGTTGGGGACACAAGAAACTTCTTGTATCTTAGTTGCAGGGTTGCTTGAGAGGGATATCTTTGACCTCTTCCTCCCTGAGTTCGATAAACCTTGGGTGATCCACTTAAGGGAAACTTGATGTTGTTATACAAACCTCTTCATTTGGAGGCCCAACACTGTCTACAAGAATAGAAGCGTGCATAGACATCAAGCTCTTTTCTGATGCCATTGCCGGGGAGGTAAGGTAAAAGGTACTCACATCCTCTGGCTACTAAGCTATCTTCTAGTACTGTTGCTGGTGTGTGAGTGCTCGAAGTTATTTCCTTTAGATTCTGCAATTATATCTTTTTGTTTCTTGTTTTTATTTTCACTAGTTAGGCTTAATGGAAAACAACAAAAAATTAGAGAGCTTTACAGTATTTATCTTGAGTTAGGAAATGAAGTGTTTGAAGAGAAAATTAAAAAAGTTCTGGAAAATTATTTGCATGCTAATAGCAATGTTATTAGTATGAATTCTTTGAACACCATTATTGCTAATGCTATGGAAAAGTCTAAGTTTGGGGAAGCTAGTTTTTATGAAAATAATCTTTTTAGTTCCCCAGCTTTAGAAGAGAAAATTTGTTATGATGATACTATACCTCCAATATATGATGATTATAATGATGAATATGATATTTTCAGTCCACCTTCTTTTGAGGACAAAAATTGTTATGATGATACTATACCTCCAATATATGATGAATATGACATTTTCAGTCCACCTACTATTGAGGAGAAAATTAATTATGATTACAATATGCCTCCTATATTTGATGATTATGGTGATGAGAATAATAATGATAGCTATTTTGTTGAATTTTCCCCGACTGCAATTAATAAGAATGACTATGCTTATATGGAGAGTAATAATAATTATATGCATGTGGCTCATGATAAGAATGTTTTATGTGATAGTTATATTGTTAATTTTATTCATGATGCTACTGAAAGTTATTATGAGAGAGGGAAACATTGTTTTATGTATCTCAACAATATTAAGTTTCCGCTCTTTATGTTGAAAATTTTGAAGTTGCACTTGTTTTGCTTTCCTATGCTTGTTGCTTTGTGCTTTCATGACTTGTTTCTTTACAAGATTATTTTGCATAGGAAGTGGGTTAGAATTAAATTTGTTTTATATTTTATTCTTAATGCTCTCTTTTACTTCAATTCATATTTATTATGTGGGTATCATCGAAATTATCATGCATATCTTAATGGCTATAAAGAAAGAGCCTTTGGAAGACAACCCGTTATATTTTTGCTTTCAGTTTATTTTTGTTTTGTTGAGTCTTGGAAGTTATTGCCTCTGTAATAACCTCTCCTAATCCTTTTTGTTTGGTTTTTGTGCCAATAATAGCCTCTAATGAGAGGGAAGCAAGATTTGTGAAAGTTGTTATCCCGAAATAGATTTCTGTGCTTTGCTGTAAAAAATCGTGAAAAATCCCACAACGTCGTATTGATCTGCAATTTTTTGTGCGCATGCCCTAGGTTATTATCTAACTTTCGTTAGTTTGCACTTTTCGATTTGAGCAATACAATATTTTCAAAAAAAATAGCCTTTACCTATTGGTCTGTTTTGATAGATTTCTGTCACTATTTGCATTTGCCTCTTAAATCAATTTATTTTGAGTTCTTTTGATCACTTGAGATTTAAAAAGGAATTGCTACAGTAGCCTATGTTTTAATGGATGATTTACTTGAGTTGAAACTAAACCCAAATATTTATTATCTTGCACACACTAATGTTGCTAATGAGAATTGTGTGAAGTTTTGTATGAAGAAAGTTTCCAAGTGTAGGGAGAGAATGATGTGATGAGATGAAGTATGGACAAAAGTGAAGGGTTTCGCAGCATAGTAAATCAAAAAAATTCTACGGATGCGAACGGAAAAGCCAAGATCTAATCTAGGAGATGCAATCAACGAGAGGGATAGATGAGATCTTCATACCCTTGAAGAAATCGCACAGCGGAAACGTTCAACAGAATGTGGTTGGTGTAGTCGTACTCGCCTTCTTCTCCTCTCGATCCGATCCAATCCAACGCCGCAAGTGGCGGCGCCTCCGAGAGATGCACACGTACGGTATCGCGACGTCTCCTCCTTCCTCGGTCCAGCAAGTAGGGTGGAGAGATAGATTGGATCTGTAGCATGACGGCATGGTGCTTATGGTGGAGAATTTCTGCGGCAGGGCTTCGCCTACGCGTAGTCAGGAGAGAGAGAGAGAGAGAGAGAGAGAGAGAGAGAGGAAGGGCGGCAGTTGGCGGCTAGGGTTGGAGGAGTGGGGGGAGGGGTGCGCCCCTGCCTACCTTATATAGGGGGCTGGCCGGCCCCCTTGGCCCCTCCTCCAAGCCCTAGGGCGGCGGCCCCAAGGGTTGGAGTGGGGGGCAACTTCCCCCCCCCCTTCTAGAAGATCTCCCCTAGGGTTTCCCCTAGGCTGGCTGGCTGGGCCTTTGGGGCCTTGTGCCCCTGGCCTAATGCGGCCAGGGCACTCCCCCTTAGGCCCACGCAGGCCCCCGACAAGTGGGCCCACGTTGGTCCCACTCCGGAACCTTCTAGAACATTTCGGTACAATACTGAACACTCCGAAACGATTCCGAAATCCAAAAACTGCTTTCCTTTATATGAATCTTATTCTCCGGAACCTCTCGTGATGTCATGGATCTCATCCGAGACTCCGAACAAAAACTCATAAACCAATTATCCATTCTATCCTAGCGTCGAGGCACGTTAAGTGTGTGACCCTACGGGTTCGAGAATATGTAGACATGATCTTCTATCAATAATCAATAGCGGGGTCTGCAAACCCATATTGACTCCCACATATTCATCTATGATCATATCGAATGAACCACGATTCCAGGATTCAATTAATCCCATATATGTATTCCCTTCGTCACGCGATATTTTACTTGCCCGAGATTCGATCGTTGGTATCGACATACCTAGTTCAATCTCGTTCAAAGCAAGTACTTTACTCGTTCCGTAATCCGATATCACTTTGTGATTAACTCCTTAACCACGTGCTTGCAAGAGGTGTTGATATCGATTATCGAGTGGGCCCGAAGTATATCTCTCTGACTCGGGAGGGACCAATTTCAACTCGATACATACAACCCAACAAGTACTTTTCGATCACCTGAGAGAATCCTTTATGATCACCCTCACATAGGATGATGTTTGATGACCTCAAAGCTTTCTTCCGATACCAGGGAGTTGTATTATCTCATGGTCGAAGGAATACAATAATTGACATAAGAAAAGCTTCGCAAAGATGAACACGATGACACGATCTAATTGCTCTGCTTGATTTGGGTCTGTCCACCATATCATTCTCCTAATGACATGATCTCATTATTAATCTACAACTCATGTCTATGGTTAGGAAACCTTAACCATCATTAATCAATGAGCTAGTCCATAGAGGCGTACTAGGGACACGGTGTTGTTCATAAACCACGCAAGTATCAAAGTTTCCGCTTAATACAATTCTAGCATGGAATATAAACTTTATCATGAACAAGAATTATAACAATAACATCTTTATTATTGCCTCTAGGGCATAATTCCAACAGTCTCCCACTTGCACTAGAGTCAATAATCTAGTTTACATCTGGCAACAATCTAACACCCATGGCATTAAGGTGCTGATCATGTTTTGCTCGTGGAAGAGGTTTAGTCAACGGATCTGCGACATTCAAATCCGTATGTACTTTGCTAATCTGCAGATCTCCATCTGTTATATAATCTCGTATTATATGAAACCGGCGGTTGATGTGCTTGGTCTTTGGATGATATCTTGGTTCCTTAGCCAGTGCTATGGTGCTAGTGTTGTCGCACAATATCTCCAGTGGGTCCAAGGCACTTGAACCACACCAAGCTCATTGATGAAGTTCCTGATCCAAACTCCTTCACTTGACGCTTCTGCAGCATCCATGTATTCCGATTCTACTGTAGATCCCACGATCACGCTTTGCTTGCAGCTTCTCCAGCTCACAGCTCCTCCATTCAAAATATAAACGTATCCTGTCTGAGATTTAGAATCATCCTGGTCGGTGTCGAAACTAGCGTCAACGTAACCTTTTACGACGAGTTGCTCATCACCTCCATAGACCAAGAACATTTCTTTAGTCCTATTTAAATACTTTAGGATGTTCTTTACGGCTGTCCAGTGTTCCACTCCTGGATCACTTTGGTATCTGCTCGTCAAACTAAGAGCATTGGACAAATCCGGTCTAGTACACAGCATGGCATAAATAATAGAACCTATGGCCGAGGCATATGGCACTTTGCTCATGGTTTCTCTATCGTTTACCATAGCTCGACATTGAGCCTTGCTCAATATCTTACCTAATAACATGGGCACAGAACCTTTCTTTGCTTTATCCATTCTGAACCTTTTCAGAACTTTGTCTAGGGATGTACTTTGGCTTAAAGCTATTAGGCGTCTTTGTCTATCTCTATATATTTTGATGCCTAATATATAAGCAGCTTCTCCTAGGTCTTTCATTGAAAAACATTTATTCAAATAAATCTTCACTTCGTTAAGCATACCAATGTCATTTCCAATAATCAATATGTCATCCACATATAGTACTAAAAATGTCACTGAGCTCCCACTCACTTTCTTGTAGATACAAGCTTCGTAGCAATTTGGAAAAAATCCAAAGCTCTTGATCACTTGATCAAAACGAAGGTTCCAACTCCGAGATGCTTGCTTCAGTCCATAAATGGAACGCTGAAGTTTGCACACCTTATCACCATCCTTAGGATCGACAAAACCTTCGGGCTGCATCATTTACAACTCTTCATCAATGTTGCCATTGAGGAACGCAGTCTTGACATCCATCTGCCATATTTCATAATCATGAAACGCAGAAATTGCTAATAAAATCCGAATGGACTTAAACATCGCTACAGGAGAGAAAGTCTCATCGTAGTCAACACCTTGAACTTGCCAAAACCCTTTTGCGACAAGCCGTGCTTTATAGACAGTAACATTACCATCCGCGTCCGTTTTCTTCTTGAAAATCCATTTGCACTCAATGGCCTTACGGTCGTTAGGAGGGTCCACAAAATTCATACTTGGTTTTCGCTCATGGATCCCAATTTGGATTTCATGGCCTCTAGCCATTTCTCAGAGTCTGGGCTCATCATTGCTTCCTCATAGTTCGCAGGTTCACTGTTGTCTACCAACAAGATAGTTAAGACAGGGTTGCCATACCATTCAGGAGTGGCACGCGACCTTGTTGACCTGCGACGTTCAGCAGTAGCATCGTTCGAAGTTTCATGACCCTCGTCATTAGCTTCCTCTCTTGTTGGTGCAGACGGCACTGGAACAATTTTAGGTGCTGCGCTACTCTCCAACTCGAGAGAAGGTTCAATAACCTCGTCTAGCTCTACCTTCCTCCCACTCACTTCTTTCGAGAGAAACTCCTTCTCGAGAAAGGATTTGTTCTTTGCGATAAACACTTTGCCTTCGGATCTGTGGTAGAAGGTATACCCAATCGTTTCCTTAGGGTATCCTATGAAGATGCATTTATCCGCTTTGGGTTCGAGCTTGTCCGGCATCAACTTCTTGACGTAAGCTTCGCATCCCCAAACTTTAAGAAACGACAACTTAGGTTTAGCACCAAACCACAGTTTATATGGTGTCGTCTCAACGGATTTAGATGGTGCCCTATTTAAAGTGAATGCAGCGGTTTCTAATGCATAACCCCAAAATGATAATGGCAAATCTGTAAGAGACATCATCGATCGCACCATATCTAATAGAGTTTGATTCCGGCGTTCAGACACACCATTGCGCTGTGGTGTTCCGGGTGGCGTGAGTTGCGAAACAATTCCGCTTGCTTTAAGATGCGTGAGAAAATCATAACTCAAATATTCACCTCCACGATCGGATCGTAGAAATTTAATTTTCCTGTTACGATGGTTTTCCACTTCGTTCTGAAATTCTTTGAACTTTTCAAACGTTTCAGATTTATGTTTCATTAAATAGATATACCCGTATCTACTTAAGTCATCAGTAAAAGTGAGAAAATAGCGATATCCATCGCGTGTCAAAACACTCATCAGTCCGCATACATCGATATGTATGATTTCCAACAAGTCCGTTGCTTGCTCGATTATTCCGGAGAACAGGGTTTTGATCATCTTGCCCATGAGGCACGGCTCGCACGTGTCAAATGATTCAAAATCAAGAGACTCCAAAAGTCCATCAGAATGGAGTTTCTTCATGCGTTTTACACCAATATGACCTAGACGGCAGTGCCACAAATAAGTTGAATTATCACTATCTACTTTGCATCTCTTAGCCTCAATGTTATGGATGTGTGTTTCATTGCTTTCGAGATTCAGAAGAAATAAACCATTCATAGCAGGTGCATGACCATAAAAGATGTTACTCATATAAATAGAAAAACCATTATTCTCCGATTTAAATGAATAACCGTCTTGTAATAAACACGATCCAGATATAATGTTCATGCTCAACGCAGGCACATAATAACACTTATCAAGGTTTAAAACTAATCCCGAAGATAAAATTAAGGAGAGTGTGCCGACGGCCATCACATCAACTCTTGATCCGTTGCCAACGCGCATCGTCACCTCATCCCTTGCTAGCCGTCGTCTATTCTGTAGCTCCTGTTTCGAGTTACAAATATTAGCAACTGAACCAGTATCAAATACCCAGGCACTACAACGAGTGTTAGTAAGGTAAACATCAATAACATGTATATCCAATATACCTTTAATGGTGCCAGCCTTCTTGTCCGCTAAGTACTTCGGACAGTTGCGCTTCTAGTGACCCTTGTCCTTGCAATAGAAGCACTCAGTGTCCGGCTTAGGTCCAGACTTGAGCTTCTTCTCAGTAGGGGCAACGCGCTTGCCGCTGCCTTTCTTGAAGGACTTCTTTGCACCCTTACCTTTCTTGAAGCTAGGGGTCTTGTTGACCATCAACACATGATTATCTTTCTTGATATCCACCTCCGCAGCTTTCAGCTTAGCGAAGAGCTCAGTGATCGTATCAGTGGAACCAATCTGATTGTGAGTAACTACAAAACCTTTGTAGCTAGGAGGGAGTGATTGCAGAACTCTGTCAATCTTGAGCTCTTCTGGAATCTTGCAGTCTAGTTGCTCAAGATGTTGAGTGTATCCCGACATCTTAATGGCGTGCTCACTAATGGAACTCCCTTCCTCCATCTTGCAGTTAAAGAACTTCTCAGAGATCTCATATCTCTCAGAACGGGCATGAGTCTGAAACATGGTTTTCAGTTCCTCAAGTATCTCAAAGGGCCCGGCGAACTCCTCAAAACGACTTTGAAGGTCTGGTTCCATAGCAAACAACATGGTACTCTTAATCACTCCATAATCATCTTTGCGCGACCGATAAACAGCTTTTTCATCAGCCGGCGCATCAATAGCAGGGGCGTCACCTAGCGCTTTCTCAAGGACGTAGTCCTTTTGTCCGCCAGCGAGAATGATTCTCAGATTGCGGAACCAGTTGGTGAAGTTAGACCCATCGTTTTTAACCTTTTCTTTCTAAGCAAAAACGTTGAAGTTGAAGTTGTACTTAGCCATTTGATCCTTGAAGAATTTGCAAGTACAGTTTAGACTATGTTCATGATAACTAGTTCAACTTAATCAAGTTACTAGATGAACTCCCACTAAATTCAACATCCCTCAAGTTGTTTAGTGAACACGATCCAAATTCACCACACCTAATCCGATCTTCACGAGAAGAGATATGGTTTCAATGGTGGACAACAAAGTGTCGATCATATCATTCATATGACTCATGCTTAACCTTTCGGTTCGTGTGTTCCGAGGCCATGTCTGTACATGCTAGGCTCGTCAAGTCAAACCTAAGTATTTCCGCGTGTGCAAAACTGGCTTGCACCCGTTGTATGTGAACGTAGAGTTTATAGCACCCGATCATCACGAGGAGCTTGAACACGACGAACTTTCGCAACGGTGCATACATGGGGAGAACACAATTTTATCTTGATCTTTAAGTGAGGAATCATCTTATAATGCTACCGTCGCGATCTAAGCATAATAAGATACATAAAAGGATAAACATCACATGCATATAATTTTATGTGACACGGTATAGCCAATCTTCGCGCAATGATCTCCATCTTGTGCGTGCCCGCATGATCTCCATCACTCCACCATGATTGCCTCCACCATGAATAGCAACTACAACTATTGCTAACTACTTAGCGGTAAGGTGAAGATATTACATGGCGTATAAGAAGTTGACACACAGGTCATACACAATTATAAAGACAACCATATGGCTCCTACCGGTTGTGTACTCATCGACGTGCAAGTCATTAAATATTACAAAACATGATCATTGCATACAACATACACATCACATCTTGGGCCATACCATATCACAAAACACTCCCTGCAAGAACAAGTTAGACGCCTCTACTTTGTTGTTGCATGTTTTACGTGGCTTATGGGAGTAACAAGCTAAGAACGATTCTTACCTACGGAAAGCCACAAAGGTGATATTATGGTTGCCAACATCCGGTGTAAATCCCATGACAACTATAGTGAGAGAAACTGGCATCCACCAGCCGCATGTATGGAACAAGCCACACGTCAAGTGCGGAGCCGGTCTCGCGAACGAGGTCACGTAAAGTTGGCCTGGACCGCTTCGATCTCACTATCCCGCGTCATAAGAAGTACACAACAAGAGGCTTGCAACAGAAAACATCAACGCCCGCAACAAGCATGTTGCGTTCTACTCGTGAAACACATCTACGCATAGATCTAGCTCTGATACCACTGAAGGGTTTCACAACATAGTAAATAAAAAAAATTCTACGGATGCGAATGGAAAAGCCAAGATCTAATCTAGGAGATGCAATCAACGAGAGGGATAGATGAGATCTTCATACCCTTGAAGAAATCGCACAGCGGAAACATTCAACAGAACGTGGTTGGTGTAGTCGTACTTGCCTTCTCCTCCTCGCGATCCGATCCAATCCATCGCCGCAAGTGGCGGCGCCTCTGAGAGATGCACACGTATGGTGCCGCGACGTCTCCTCCCTCCTCGGTCCAGCAAGTAGGGTGGAGAGATTGATTGGATCTGCAGCACGACGGCGTGGTGCTTATGGTGGAGAATTTCTGCGGCAGGGCTTCGCCTACGCGCAGTCGGGAGAGAGAGAGAGGAAGGGCAGCAGTTGGCGGCTAGGGTTGGAGGAGTGGGGGGAGGGGTGCGCCCCTGCCTACCTTATATAGGGGGCTGGCCGGCCCCCTTGGCCCCTCCTCCAAGCCCTAGGGCGGCGGCCCCAAGGGTTGGAGTGGGGGGCAACTTTCCCCCCTCCTTCTAGAAGATCTCCCCTAGGGTTTCCCCTAGGCTGGCCGGCTGGGCCTTTGGGGCCTTGTGCCCCTGGCCCAATGCGGCCAGGGCACTCCCCCTTAGGCCCACGCAGGCCCCCGACAAGTGGGACCACGTTGGTCCCACTCCGGAACCTTCTAGAACCTTCCGGTACAATACCGAACACTCCGAAACGATTCCGAAATCCAAAAACCGCTTTCCTTTATATGAATCTTATTATCCGGACCATTATGGAACCTCTCGTGATGTCCTGGATCTCATCCGAGACTCCGAACAAAAACTCATAAACCAATTATCCATTCTATCCTAGCGTCGAGTCATGTTAAGTGTGTGACCCTACAGGTTCGAGAATATACAGACATGATCTTCTATCAATAATCAACAGCGGGGTCTGGAAACCCATATTGACTCCCACATATTCATCGATGATCATATCGTATGAACCACGATGCCAGGATTCAATTAATCCCATATATGTATTCCCTTCGTCACGCGATATTTTACTTGCCCGAGATTCGATCGTTGGTATCGACATACCTAGTTCAATCTCGTTCACAGCAAGTACTTTACTCGTTCCGTAATCCGATATAACTTTGTGATTAACTCCTTAACCACGTGCTTGCAAGCGGTGTTGATATCGATTACCGAGTGTGCCCGAAGTATATCTCTCCGACTCGGGAGGGACAAATTCCATCTCGATACATACAACCCAACAAGTACTTTCCGATCACCTGAGAGACACCTTTATGATCACCCTCACATAGGATGATGTTTGTAACATCCCTAAAATCATGTTTCAAACTCATGCATATCATCCATGCATCCATGATCATATAAGTTTCATTTCAAACAAATCATTTCAAAACAGAAGCATATATGCTTATTATTTCATGTAAGTTTGTTCTAGCCTTAGTGCTATCTTCCAATGTGAAGAGTACTTGTTTTGGTTCAGTAAGGTTTGAAATTCAAACTTAGGCACCATCAAAAGTTTGAACAAAGTTTCAAAACAAAAGGAGTAAATAAAACCAATATTATGCCTATTGTATATATATCATAAAGGCTTGGTTTTATTTTTATTTTCATTTGATCAAAGTGTTTTGATTAAACAGTAGTGTTTGACACACATTTGAGTGCAAGGTTTGCAGTATAAAAACCTAGAGAAGTTTTGAATTCAAACTCATTTGATTTGGATTTGAAAATCATTTCAGAAAATCAAAACAGAAAAAGAAAAGGAGAAAAGAAATGGAAAAAGGCCAGCGCCACCTATCTGGCCCAACTACGAATCCAGCCCAGTAAGCCCACCCGGGTTCCCCCTCTCTCTCACTCGCGGACGAACCCACAGGTCACTAACCACACGACCCCACCCCCTCTCTGTATCACTCGCTGACTGGTGGACCTCTCCAGCTCATCCTCATCTTCCCCAAATCGCGCCCACGACCACGTCGCCGGCCGTTTCCTCCGCCCTTCACTGCCGCGTTGATTCCTCGCTTAAATTCCCTTGATTCCGCGCGCGATCCTCTCCTCCGCTCTGGCTATAAGACCACCTCCCCCTCGCGGCCATTTCCCCCAACAAAGCTGCATGTAACGCCCCAGTGCGCCCGCAATCATCATCGTACCGCCGCAGACAGAGCTCACTACGGCAACCGATTCCGGTGAGCCCCGTGCGCCCCTCTCCCTCTGGTTCATACGAGCCGCTTCACAACTTCCTTGCGCACCTTCTGACCCCACTGGTTCGTCCTGTACTGCCCCAGGTCGTCGACTTCGTCAAATGCTGCAAGCTCCCGACGACATCCTCAACTCCGGCGATCAAATTCGGTGAGCCCTCTGTTCCCCTTCGCCTCTGTTTCACACGAACACGTTCGTCGTAGTTTTGTGCGTCTCCTGATGCCATTTTTCGCGCTAGGGTGACCAGGAGCGTCGCCAACGTCGTCGTCCACCCGAGCCCGATGCAACCAGCAACTCCGACGAGCCCGTGCAGCCGTGTCCGTGCGCCCCTTGCCAAGCCGTCGCCAGGTTGAGCATCAGTGCATCGCCACGATCCTGGTAAGCATCTCCGACGACCCCAGAGCTACCTGTAGCACCGTGCCGCCGTAGGCAGAGCTCGCCGCCGCCAGTAGCCACCGCCAGCGCCGCCCATCTATGGTCGTTTGATCCAGGACCGTTGGATCTAGATCCAGCGTGTGAAATTAGATCACTTATCGAATCGTTACGAGTAGATCTGAGCCATGCAGATTAAGTAGATCTAACGGCCCACAGACGCGATCCTGAGCGAAACGGTATGGGCCAATCAGATTAAGACGCGTGGCAGCAGTTTAGGTTTAAAAACAGAATTTGAATCTATTAGATGTTTGAATTTGTTTTGGCCATAACTTTTGATTCCCACGTTAAAATTTGACAAATTTTATATCATTGGAATCAGGAGAACAAGCCATTTCTAAATATGCAATGTGTTTAATGTTTTGCTTCTGTTAAAATGGTTTTATTTACCGAAACATGTGTAGGGCTAATTTGAGTATATGAATTGTTTGAAAAATGTTTTAAGGTTTAAATAAATGTTGTTTGGCAAGTTTTTAACTTGTTTATGAACCAGTACTATACACTTGCTTTGTTGAGTTTTAAAAATCATCACATATCATGTTGCATGCATTCATATATTTTTGTTTGTATATGTTTTGTATGTGATTGTGGCTATGATTCTTTGTGTAGATTTTGGTGCCAATAGTGATTGTGATTGTGAGGAGTGTAGCTACTCTCCAAACTACCAAGGCAAGTGGTACTTCATGATATTTTTATCCCTATGTTTTTCTACTAAGCATTAGAAATATTTTGCTAGTCATGCATGTTATATTTTTGCTTATATGCCATGTTGGGAAATCCTAGTAGTTGTAGTATTGCTAGAAATTTGTAAGTTAAGATGCTTATCTATGCCATGCTTAGCCTAGCTAGTAGCAACCAAGGGTGGTGAAATATACATGCTATGATAAAATATTTCTAAGTCCTTGGACTTGTGTTTTGCCTAATAAAACAACTAAGTAAATGAAACACCTGGTGGAATGGAAGGAATGGTTTATGTTGAGTGGCTACACAAGGCCCATTTCTATGGTTTACCTTGTGTATCTCACTTGTGGAAAGCCACCCAGGAACAAAGAGATTTTAGAGGCCAAATGTTAAGAAGCTTCTAGTGTAGCCACTTGGCAATATGGGCTCTGCCAGGATCACATAGGTTGCTAGAACTTAGCCATTTGGACAGTTGGTGGTAGTGGGATGATAGGTTGGAACGCGTCCATTTGGTCTAAGGGAAGGCTTCTGAAAGGTCCTGTCTTGGTGAAAATCAAGGCTTGTGGGGAAAGTGCACCACCTCTGCAGATGGAAGAATCTAAGTACTTAGCCATGTCCCTGGAAAAGGACAACTTGAGCATCAAGACATGGAAGCTATCAAGAATCTCCTCATCCCAATTTCTAAATAAAACTTGTGGGTGAACAAGGGTGAAGGACCTCAATGTCTATTGGTGGTTCCTTGGGAAAAGTTTTGACAAAGAAAAACTTAGAGTTTTCAACTAATAGGCAAAACCTATTTTGAGCAAAGCAAGCCAAGCTACACTAAGCCAAATTGCATATAGTATCTAGTCCACCTAAATTATACAAAGGTATCCCTTGCCAATACTATTCCAATGTATTGACCCACTGTGGCTGTAACTTGTGATGTTGCAGGTTACTCTGATGAGGATTAGGAGTCATGAGTCTACACTCAACATGTTTGCCTGTGGCACATGAAGATGAAGACTTTTATTTATTTACATATTCAAACTCTTGTACTAGGCATGTGGCCTTGGAGTTGTAAAGACTATCTTTGTCTCTGGAATGACTATAATAATGACCTTTGTTTCTGTGTACTTCATCTTAAACTGTGGATGCTAGCATTGATCCAGGGACTAGCATTGCAATCACAGGGATCCTTTTTTCCTTTACAAAGGAGGGATCTTACAATGTTTGATGACCTCAAAGCTTTCTTCCGATACCAGGGAGTTGTATTATCTCATGGTCTAAGGAATACAATAATTGACATAAGAAAAGCTTCGCAAAGATGAACACGATGACACGATCTAATTGCTCTACTTGATTTGGGTTTGTCCACCATATCATTCTCCTAATGACATGATCTCATTATTAATCGACAACTCATGTCTATGGTTAGGAAACCTTAACCATCATTAATCAATGAGCTAGTCCATAGAGGCGTACTAGGGACACGGTGTTGTTCATAAACCACACAAGTATCAAAGTTTCCGCTTAATACAATTCTAGCATGGAATATAAACTTTATCATGAACAAGAATTATAACAATAACATCTTTATTATTGCCTCTAGGGCATAATTCCAACAAAAAGCTCAAGCTTGGGGATGCACCCGTGTAACCCCAAGAAATATTCAAGAGGTACAAGTGTTGGCGTGTTGTTGACGCCTCATTGGGAGACCCCAAGAGCAAGGTGTGATGAGCACAGCAGCAAGTTTTCCCTCAGTAACAAACCGAGGTTATCGAACTAGTAGGAGGAAGGAAACGACTCAAAGGTGTTGCTAGCAACTTGGAGACCCGCACAACATAAACTCAAGACTTTGTCCCAACGAACAGTGAGGTTTTCAATCTCACCGGTTGATGTAACAAAGGATTAACTGTATGTTGTGGAAGGTAATAGTGGTTTGCAGAGAGTAAACAGTAACAGTGGAAGATGTATCAATGGTAAAGGTTGAACCGAGGTCCATAGTTCACTAGAGGTGTTCTCCTTAAGATAAACAAACATGGCATGCTGGGTAAACAAATTACAGCATGACAATTGACAGGACTGGGCAAGGCATAACAATGCAATACTAGACATTCATGATCCTATGAGATTCGATGGGGCAATACAACAAGATACATAGACCACCATCCAACTGCATTTATGACTAGAAATTCACCTTCAGGTTATCATCTGACCCCCCTCCAGTATTAAGTTGCAAGCAATAGATAACTTCTTTAAGCAAAGTGTGTAAGGTAAACAATCCACTTGTTCCATGAACAAGAGACCGTTGTTTTCTCCCTAGTGGCAACAACACATCTACAACCTTAGAGATTTATGTCACTTCCCTTAGGTTAAATAGAGGCATAAATCCACTATCTAGCATAAATACCCCTCTTGGAGTCACTAGCATCTACTTCGCCAAGATAACTACTAGAAACGGAGAGCGTGCAAGATCACAAACAACACAGACGTGATAGAATCAATAAGACAAAACCATTTATCAATCTGACATAGTAATCTCAATATCCATCGGATCCCCGCAAACACAACATGCATGATTACAAATAGATGATCTTGATCATGAACGGAGCTCACAAGATCTAAACATGGTAGCACAAAGGAGGAGATACAACCATCTAGCTACTACATGGACCATAGTCAAAGGTGTAACTACTCACGCTTCATACCGGAGGCTGGCATGATGATGAAGAAGGCCTCCGGGGTGATCTCCCCTCCGACAGGGTGCCGGGAAGAGCTTCAGATCCCCCCGATCTAGGGACGATGGTGGCGGAGGCTATAGACGGTTTCGTGGAATATTGATCGGGTACTTAGGGTTTATGCATTGGGGGATCTTTATAGGCGAAGAGGCGAGGCAGGGATGGCCAGTGTGGTCACACACCCCAAGCGTGGCTAACCCTAGCCCGCGCCAACATGGGTGTGGCCCCTTGGTGCCTCCCCCCCGTCTCGTACTCTGGCTCCATGTTCCCCACGATAAAATATTGACTTTGGCTTTTGTCCCTTCCAATTCCGAGAATATTGATTTTCAGCCTTTTTTGGAACCAAAAACAGAAGAAAACAGGCAATTGGCACTGTGGCATCTTTTTAATAGGTTAGTACCAGAAAACATATAAAAACACCTCGAAGTGTATACAAAGTAAAGCAAAGTAGATACTAAACAAGCATGGAACATCAAAAATTATAGATATGTTTCTGACGTATCAAGCATCCCCAAGCTTAATTCCTGCTCGTCCTCGAGTAGGTAAGTGATAATTTTTTAGGTGACATGCACCATCAAAATAATGATCAAACCATTTTCAAGCATTGAAAGCTGGGATCAAAGAACTCTAAACATGAGCATGAAAAATGGAGTTCTAACAGTAAGAAAAGTAACTATGCATGCAACATGAAAGGTTACAAACAAATATAATGAATAACATGCATTGAAAAAATGTTTATTTCTTTCACATACAGAAAACATAGCATAGTGGCATTCATCTCGTCCCTCATGGAGTAGCAAATAGATGCATATGACACCTTCAAAGTTCATAAGAGTGACTAGATACAAATAGCACAAGAACAAGTAATAGCAACAATATGCATCAATCAATAAGTTTTGGGACAATGCACATAGAATTAAGAATGGCAACTATGCTCTCTTAACTGGTGCCTAAGGATAGAAAGTGGAGACTCAAGATAATAGTGGAAGAAAGGCCCTTCATAAAGGGAAGCAGGGATTTTAAGTTTCAAAAAGAGCTTCCAAAGATTATGGTACTTGTTAGCTTTCAGCCCTCATTGCCCCTATCATAAGCATCTTGAAGTGATTAAGGTTAAAGTGAACAAACTATGGAGTATATGCTTGACAAAGTATAAGTTGGCAATCTCATGTCGCTTCAATACGAGGGACGCTCCTCATGCTACTCAAGTTTAGTTACTTGCAAGTTCTTGTCATAGTAAGTACATGTGTATCATAGAGAACCGCCAACGGGGTACCCCTTGCACATGATACAAGAGCTATCCCATATTCAAAATGACAAGGCAAGCAGACAATGAGCATCTCAGCAATCTTATTATTTACCATGGGAATCTTCTTATTTACCATGGGAATATGGTGCTTTTTTCTCTCTTTCCTCTTTTCTCATATTTTTTTCTTTTTCTCTATCTCTTTTTTATAATAAGAATGCTTCATAGATGTCACTATGGTGATGCTACAATTTTCCACCATGATTAGGCATGGCTTAGGCTAGCGGCCTAGGCGTTTCTCTAACACACATACATAACTTCATGGACTTACAAGCTCCCCTTTCATTTCACACCAACGATATCCATAGACAAAAGAGCATGATATAAACTGTGTACAAAGTACAAGTGCAATGTTGAAAGCGTTCCACGCGATAGCATGGTTCTGCTAATTCCAACGTATCAGTGCAAGCATATACAATATAGATGACACAATGGTTCAAGTTTATTAGGGGCAAGAAAAATAAAGTGTGCCATCAAGTTCGTGAGAGCTTTAATCACTAAGTTTTCACATAACAAAATACTTTTTAATTGGAAGATAGGTGAAAACAAGAATATACTTGGAATGGTGTAATACACCATGCATAGAAATTTATAGTGGACACTTTGGAATAACTTGGTTTCTTGGGATTTGGATGCATGAGTAGAGCTTACTCATACAAGTGGAGGCTAGCAAAAGACTGGGAGCGACCAACTAAGATAGCAATAATGACCATAATCATGCAAAGCGACAAAACATTACTAATCAAATCATAAAGTGGTACTACAAGTAAAGTACTAAGTGATCACAGAGGCTATGGTGACTTGTTCATAGTCATAACATGGTGTGAGCATGTGCCAAGTCAACCCAAACAAAGCATCAAAGGAGAATACCACAATACTATGCTTTTGTATGCTAAAACAACGCATGATTCCTTCAAGGCACACTAAGAAATCCCAATTGTTTGGAACAAGTCATGCTACAGTAATAATCACTAAGCATAAGGTCAAAAAAACATCTAGCATGACAAGATAAAGTCTAAGTCATAGTCAAAACAAGCTCCTCTTGTACTACTCAAGCAAGACATTTCTAGTCCTCTCCAACACCAATCAACTTATTTGAAACAACACAGTGAGGACGGGGGTTCAAACTACTTTATTCAAGCAAACTAAATAAAAACTAAGACGCTCCAAGAACAAAACAATAGTGCATGAAACAATAAAAACGAAGTATCTAGAAAGACCTGAGCTTTTTATTGATGAAGAAGGGGATGCCTTGGGCATACCCAAGCTTTGACGCTTGTACCTCTTGAATATTTTTTGGGATGACATGGGGTGGCATCCCCAAGCTTGAACTTTTATCCATTCTTCATCTCATTACATCATTCTCTCTCTACACCTGAAAATTTTCCTTCATACAAAACTTCACACAATCTTCATTAGAAACATTAGTGTAATCAAAAGATAATAGACCTTTGGGTTTAGCTTTAGAACAACAAAACTTTCACTAAAAACACAAGATACTGTATCAATTCACTCAAAAATCTCAATTTCCCAAAAAGAACCCAAAAAGGAATCAATAAGAAGAAAATGCAAATAATGGCAGAAATCTGTCAAAACAGACAAGCAGGTAGAAACCAATTTTTTCGAAGGCCTTCTGTTGCTCAAATCAAAAAGTGTTGAACTAACGAAAGTTAGATAACATACCGGGTGATTTATTCAGAAAATATCACCTCAATATGACTTACATAGATTCCTCACGAATTTTTACGGTGGATCACAAAAATCTATTTCGGGACAACAACTCCCCAAATCTTATTTCCCTCTCATTAGAGGTCATTCTTGGCACAAAAAGCAAATAAAAAGGATAAGGAGAGGTCATTACTAAAGTAATAACTTCCAATACTCAAGAAAACTTTCGGGTTATCTCCCAATATGTACTTTTCTTTAACGCCTTTAAGTTAGGCATAGAAAGTTTGAGAAGATGCTCACATAAGAAATATGAATTAAAGTAAAAGAGAGCATCAAGAAGCAAATTCAAAACACACTTAAGTCTAACCCACTTCCTATGCATAGGAATCTTGTAAGAAAATAAATCAAATAAGCACATAGTAACAAGAATGGATAGATAAAACAAGAGCAACTTCAAAACTTTCAGCACATAGAGAGGTGTTTCAATATCATGAAAACTTCTACAACCATATTTTCCTCTCTCATAATAATTTTCAGTAGCCTCATGAACAAACTCAACAATATAACTATCACATAAGGCATGCTTTTCATGATCTACAAACACATAATTTTTATCAAACTCAAAAACAGTGGGATTAAAACCTTCAAACCCACTTTTAACAATTTTATAACAAGATGACTGGTCATTCTCAAGAGGTATGGGGTTAAAGACCTCTCCAATCTCATTTTAAATAGTAGTACTATTAATATTATCAGCCAATATAGGACCATCATCTAGAGATTTATCATAAACATTTTCTAAGAAAAACTCTTTAGTACCATGCATTTCGAAATTAGGCACAAATATGGGATCATCATAGATAACATGAGCATAACTATTATCACAAGTTTTACCCATAGCAGATATTTCAAAAGGATCCACAGGAACATAACATTCATCCTCCTTTAGTAAGCAAGGGGGACAATCAAATAATATAAGGGATGAAGAGTTACTCTCATTAGAAAGTAGGAATGGGTAGATCCATTCTTCCTCCATTTGTTCATCACTCTCCTCCTCTTTTTCATCAAATGAGCTTTCAGGTTCAGCAATTTCGTCTTCCATAGGCTCCTGCAAGGCATTAGTCTCTTCCATTTGTGGAAAGCATCTATTAAAATATTCAAGAATATAGCCATTGTCTTCCTTGTAATTATCAAAGCAAAATTTAAGTATCTCATGAACCTCATATTCATAAGGTGCATCATCAGTATTTTCAAGAAAACTGGCAAGTTCAAATGCACCCTTAAAAGCAATAAATTCTTCAATTTGTTCCACATCATAAAAGTCATAATTTCCTTTAACATAAGAAGATATGGTAACATTATCATTATACTCACATTTAAAAGGCAGGTGTTTATACCTCCTACAGCAACGAGATTTATCAAAGCAATAAGTAACATTATAAGTAGAGCACACCTCTCTAGCAATAGTATTCAATTTATCAATTTGTTCCCATAAGTGTTTCCCTTTTTGTGATAAACGGTGTTCCTTATAATAATACTTTTGTTCTTCCGTGAACCCACCTTGCCAATGAGAACTAGTTTCAAAGAAACCATCCATTGGTAGAAAGCATGACAAAGCATGACAATAACAGACCAGCAACTAGAGTAGGAACTATTTTTTGTGTGTTTTTGATAAGAGAAAGCAAACCAAACCAAACTATTTTTTTGGATTTTTTGATAAAAATAGGCAAACAAAACCAAGCAAAATAAACTAAGCAAAGAAAAATCAAAGTAAAGAGAAAGGTTGTGAAGGACTCCCCTTGTGAATACGTCCTTAGCCTCTCGGGCAACAGCGCCAGAAAAAGCTTGTTGGTGTGTTGTTGACGCCTCGTTGGGAGACCCCAAGAGCAAGGTGGGATGAGCACAGCAACAAGTTTTCCCTCAGTAAGAAACCGAGGAAATGACTCAAAAGTGTTGCTAGAACCTTGGATACTGGCACAACACAAACTCAAGACTTTGCCCCAACGAACAGGGAGGTTATCCATCTCACCGGTTGCTGTAACAAAGGATTAACTGTATGTTGTAGAAGGTAATAGTGGTTTGCAGAAAGTAAACAGTAACAGTGGAAGATGTATCAATGGTAAAGATTGGACCGGGGTCCATAGTTCACTTGAGATGTTCTCCTTCAGATAAACAAATATGGCATGCCGGGTAAACAAATTACAGCAGGGCAATTGACAGGACTGAGCAAGGCATAACAATGCAACTACTAGTCAGAAATATCCTATGAGTTTTGATTGGGCAATACAACAAGATACATAGACCGCCATCCAACTGCATCTATGACTAGAAGTCCACCTTCAGGTTATCATCCGAACCCCCTTCAGTATTAAGTTGCAAGCAACATACAACTGCTTTAAGCAAAGTGTGTAAGGTAAACAGTCCACTTGTTCCATGAACAAGAGACTGTTGTTTTCTCCCTAGTGGCAACCACACATTCTACAACCGAAGAGATTATTGTCACTTCCCTTAGATTAAATAGAGGCATGAACCCACTGAAGGGTTTCGCAACATAGTAAATCAAATTTTTTCTACGGAAGCGAACAGAGGGAAAGCCAAGATCTAATCTAGGAGATGCAAACAACAAGAGAGATTGGATTAGATCTTCATACCCTTGAAGATTCGCGACAATGAACGTTAAATCGAACGTGGGTGATGTAGTCGCACTTCGCCTCCTCCTCGCGATCCGATCTGATCTAGCACCACAAGTGGCGGTGCCTCCGAGATGCACACGTGCAAAGACTCGACGCCTCCTCCTTCCTCGGACCAGCAAGTAGGGTGGAGAGATAGATTGGATCTACAACACGGCGTGGTGTTTATGGTGGAGAATTTCTGCAGCAGGGCTTCGCCTACAAACAGTCGGGAGGGAGAGAGGATGGCAGCAGGGCTACTAGGGCTTGGAGGGAGGTGTAGGGGGGAGGGGGCGCACCAGCCCTCTATATATAGAGGGGGGGCGGCCAGACCTTGCCCCTCCTCCAAGCCTTGGGCCGGCGGCCAAGGGATAAGGAGTGGGGGGTGAGGACTCTCCCCTCTTCTAGAAACCCTATCTCTAGTTTAAACGATTTAAACTCTCTAGGATCGGCTGGGCCCTATGGGGCCTTGTGCCCCTAGCCCAATGCGGCCAGGACACTCCCTCATAGGCCCATGCTCCCTCCCGGAAGGTGGGACCACGTTGGCCCCTTCCGAAGGTTCTAGAAGCCCAGATAATACCGATTAACCCTAACAATTCAACTCCAAAACTGCCGCCTTATATGAATCTTATTCTCCGGACCATTCCGGAACCTCTCGTGATGTCCCGGATCCCATCCGAGACTCGAACAAAAATTCATAAACCAAGTATCCAATCTATCCTAGCCGAGACACGTTAAGTGTGTGACCTGCGGGTTCGAGAATATGCGCATGATCTTCTATCAATAATCAACAAGTGCAGGCACCCATATTGACTCCACACATTCATCGATGATCATATCGGATGAACCACGATGCCAGGATTCAATCAATCCCATATATATATTCCCTTCGTCTCGCGATATTTTACTTGCCCGAGATTCGATCGTCGGTATCGTCATACCTAGTTCAATCTCGTTCACGAAGTACTTTACTCGTTCCGTAATCCGATATCACTTTGTGATTAACTCCTTAACCACATGCTTGCAAGCGGTGTTGATATCGATTACCGAGTGGGCCCGAAGTATATCTCTCCGACTTGGGAGGGACAAATCCCATCTTGATATATATAACCCAACAGATACTTTCCGATCACCTGAGAGACACCTTTATGATCACCCTCTCATAGGATGACGTTTGATGACCTCAAAGCTTTCTTCCGATACCAGGGAGTTGTATTATCTCATGGTCTAAGGAATACAATATTTGACATGAGAAAAGCTTCGCAAAGACGAACACGATGAAATGATCTAATAGCTTTGCTTAGTTTGGGTCTGTCCACCATATCATTCTCCCAATGATATGATCTCATTATCAATTGACAACTCATGTCTATGGTTAGGAAACCTTAACCATCATTGATCAATGAGCTAGTCCATAGAGGCGTACTAGGGACACGGTGTTGTTCATAAACCACACAAGTATTAAAGTTTCCGCTTAATACAATTCTAGCATGGAATATAAACTTTATCATGAACAAGAATTATAATAATAACATCTTTATTATTGTCTCTAGGGCATAATTCCAATAGTCTCCCACTTGCACTAGAGTCAATAATCTAGTTTACATCTGGCAACAATCTCACACCCATGGCACTGAGGTGCTGATCATGTTTTACACGTGAAAGAGGTTTAGTCAATGGATCTACGACATTCAGATCTGTATGTACTTTGCAGATCTTCATATCTCCATCTGCTATATAATCTCGGATTATATGAAACTTGCGGTTGATATGCTTGGTCTTTGGATGATATCTTGGTTCCTTAGCGAGTTCTATGGCGCCAGTGTTGTCACACAATATCTCCAGTGGGTCCAATGCACTTGGAACCACGCCAAGCTCAGTGATGAAGTTCCTGATCCAAACTCCTTCACTTGACGCTTCTGCAGCAGCCATGTATTCCGCTTCTCATAGATCCCGCGATCACGCTTTGCTTGCAGCTTCTCCACTCACAGCTCCTCCATTCAAAATATACACGTATCCCGTCTCGAGATTTACAATCATCCTTGTCGGTTAAAACTAGCATCGACGTAACCTTTACGATGAGTCGTTCATCACCCCATAGACTAAGAATATTTCTTTAGTCCTATTTAGGTACCTTAGGATGTTCTTCACGGCTGTCCAAAGGTTCCACTCGGATCACTTTGATATCTCGTCAAACTAAGAGCATTGGACACATCTGGTCTAGTACACAAGATGGGATACATGATGGAACCTATGGCCGAGGCATAAGGCACTTTGCTCATAGCTTCCTATCATTTACCGTAGCTGGACACGAGCCTTGCTCAATATCTTCCTCGACAACATAGGCAATCGAACCTTTCAATGCCTTATCCATTCTGAACCTTTTCGTAACTTTGTCTAGGTATGTACTCCGGCTTAAAGCTATAAAGGCCTTTGTCTATCTCTATAGATCTTGATGCCCAATATATAAGCAGCTTCACCTAGGTCTTTCATTGAAAACACTAGCTCAAATAACTCTTCACATCGTTAAGCATGTTGATGTCATTTCCAATAATCAATATGTCATCCACATATAGTACCGTAAACGTCACCGAGCTCCCACTCACTTTCTTGTAGATGCAAGCTTCAGAGCAATTTGGAACAAATCCAAAGCTCTTGATCACTTGATCAAAACGAAGGTTCCAACTCCGAGATGCTTGCTTCATCCATAAATGGAACGCTGAAGTTTGCATACTTTATCAAGATCCTTAGGATCGGCAAAACCTTCGGTTGCATCATATACAACTCTTCATCAATGTTGCCATTGAGGAACGCAGTCTTGACATCCATCCGCCATATTTCATAATCATGAAATGCAGAATTGCTAATAAAATCGAATAGACTTAAACATCGCCACGGAGAGAAAGTCTCATCGTAGTCAACACCTTGAACTTGTCGAAAACCTTTCGCAACGAGCCGTGCTTTATAGATGGTAACATTACCATCTCAGGTCCGCTTTCTTCTTGAAGATCCATTTGCACTCAACGGCCTTTCTACCGCTAGGAGGGTCCACCAAAGTCCATACTTGGTTTTCGCCATGGATCCCAATTGGATTTCATGGCTTCTAGCCATTTCTCGTAGTCCGGGCTCATCATCGCTTCCTCATAGTTCGAGGTTCACCGCCTTCTACTAACAAGACTGTCAAGACAGGTTGCATTACCACTCAGAGGGGCACGCGACCTTGTCGACCTCTGACGCTCAAGAAAGATCGTCCAAGCTTCATGATCCTTGTCATTAGCTTCCTCTATTGTTGGTGCAAAGCGGCACCTTTGGAACAATTTTAGGTGCCGTATACTCTCCAATTCAAGAGAAGGTTCAATAACCTCGCCTAGCTCTACTTTCCTCCCACTCACTTCTTTCGAGAGAAACTCCTTCTCAAGAAAGGAACCGTTCTTCACAAACACTTTGCCTTCGGTGATAGAAGGTATACCCAATAGTTTCCTTAGGGTATCCTATGAAGACGCATTTCGCTTTGGGTTCGAGCTTGTCCGGCATCAACTTCTTGACGAAGCTTCAGATCCCCAAACTTTAAGAAACGACAACATAGGTTTAGCACCAAACCACAGTTCATACGGTGTCGCCTCAACGGATTTAGATGGATCCCTATTTAAAGTGAATGCAGCGGTTTCTAATGCATAACCCCAAAATGATAACGCAAATCAGTAAGAGACATCATCGATCGGACCATATCTAATAGGGTTCGATTCCGCTGTCAGACACACCATTGCTGTGGTGTTCCGGTGGCGTGAGTTGCTAAACGATTCCACTTGCTTTGAGATGCGTGAGAAAATCATAACTCAAATATTCGCCCCACGATCGGATCGTAGAAACTTAATCTTTCTTACGATGGTTCTCCACTTCATTCTGACATTCTTTGAACTTTTCAAACATTTAAGATTTATGTTTCATTAAATAGATATACCCATATCTACTTAAGTCAACGGTAAAAGTGAGAAAATAGCGATATCCACCGCTGGCCGAAACACTCATCGGTCCGCATACATCGGTATGTATGATTTCCAACAAGTCCGTTGCTCGCTCCATCATACCGGAGAACAGTGTTTTGATCATCTTGCCCATGAGGCATGGTTCGCATGTGTCAAATGATTCGAAATCAAGAGACTGCAAAAGTCCATCAGAATTGAGTTTATTCATGCGCTTTACACAAATATTAACTAGAAGACAGTGACACAAATAAGTAGTATTATCACTATCTACTTTGCATCTCTTAGCCTCTATGTTATGGATGTGTGTTTCATCCCTTTCGAGATTTAGAAGAAATAAACCATTTACAAGGGTGCATGACCATAAAAGATGTTACTCATATAAATAGAACAACCATTATTCTCCGATTTAAATGAATAACCGCCTTGCAATAAACACGATCCGAAATAATGTTCATGCTCAATGCAGTACATAATAACATTTATTAAGGTTTAAAACTAATCCCGAAGGTAAAACTAAGGAGAGCGTCGACGCCATCACATCAACTCTTGATCCGTTGCCAAGATCGTCACCTCATCCCTCACAAGCCGTCGTCATTCCGTAGCTCTGTTTAGAGTTACAAATATTAGCAACCGAACCAAGATCAAATACCCTGCACTACAACGAGGGCTAGTAAGGAAAACATCAATAACATGTATATCAAATATACCTTTGATGGTGCCACCTTCTTGTCCGCTAAGTACTTCGGACAGATGCGCCCAGGACCCTTGTCCTGCAATAGAAGCACTGTCCGGCTTAGGTCCGGACTTGAGCTTCTTCTCAAGAGGGCAACGCGCTTACACCGCTTTTCTTGAAGGGCTTCTTTGCACCTTTACCTTTCTTAAAGGAGGGCTTGTTGACCATCAACACATGATTATCCTTCTTGATGTCCACCTCCGCAGCCTTCACTTTGCGAAGAGCTCGGTGATTGTATCGTGGAACCAATCTGATTATGAGTCACTACAAAACTTTTGTAGGCTGGGAGGAGTGATTGCGAACCCCACAATCTTGAGCTCCTCCGAATCTTGATCCGCTTGCTCAAGGCGTTGAGTGTAGCCCGACATCTTAATGGTGTGCTCACTAACGGAACTCCCTTCCTCCATCTTGCGCTTAAAGAACTTCTCGGAGATCTCATATCTCGAACGGCCTGAGTCCAAACATGGTTTTCAGCTCTCGAGAATCTCAAAGGGCTCGGATAGTTTTCAAAACGATTTTGAAGTTCCGGTTCCATAGCAAACAACATGGTGCTCTTAATCACACCATAATCATCTTTGCGCCGATCGACAGACAACTTTCTCATCACCGCAGCTTGCAGTAGGGGTCACCTAACGCTTTCCCAAGGACATAGTCCTTTTGTCCGCCGCATGTAATGATTCTTAGATTGCGGAACCAGTTGGTGAAGTTAGACCCATTGTTTCTAAGCTTTTCTTTCTCAGCAAAAACGCGTTGAAGTTGAAGTTGGACTTGGCCATGTGATATACTGTTATTTGCAAGTACAATTTAGACTATGTTCATGATAAATAGTTCAACTTAATCAAATTACTAGATGAACTCCCACTAAATTCAACATCCCTCAAGTTGTTTAGTGAACACGATCCAAATTCACCACACCTAATCCGATCATCACGAGAAGAGATGTGGTTTCAATGGTGGACAACGAAGTGTCGATCATATCATTCATATTACTCATGCTTAACCTTTCGGTTCTTGTGTTACGAGGCCATGTCTCAGACATGCTAGGCTCCAAGTTAGACCCAAGTATTTCAGCGTGTAAAAACTGGCTTGCACCCGTTGTATGTGAGCGTAGAGTCTATAGCACCCGATCATCACGTGATGCTTGGACACGACGAACTTTCGCAACGGTGCATACTTGGGGAGAACACAGCTTTTATCTTGATCTTTAAGTGAGGAATCATCTTATAATGCTACCGTCGCGATCTAAGCATAATAAGATACATAAAAGGATAAACATCACATGCATATAACTTTATGTGACATGGTATAGCCAATCTTCACAAGAATGATCTCCATCTTGTGCGTTCCGGCATGATCTCCATCACTCCACCATGATTGCCTCCACCACGAATAGCAACTACAACTATTGCTAACTACTTAGCGATAAAGTAAAGCTATTACATGGCGTATAAGAAGTTGACTCGCAGGTCATACACAATTATAAAGACAACCATATGGCTCCTGCCGGTTGTGTACTCATCGACATGCAAGTCGTGAAACATTACAAAACATGATCATCGCATACAATATACACATCACATCTTGGGCCATACCATATCACAGAAAACACTCCCTGCAAAAACAAGTTAGACGCCTCTACTTTGTTGTTGCATGTTTTACGTGGCTTATGGGAGTAGATGCTAAGAACGATTCTTACCTACGGAAAGCCACAACGGTGATATTATGGTTGCCAAACTCTGGTGTTAATCCCATGACAACTATAGTGATAGAAACTGACATCCACCAGCCGCATGTGTGGTACAAGCCACACGTCAAGTGCGGAGCCGGTCTCGCGAACGACGTCGCGTAAGGTTGGCCTGGACCGCTTCAATCTCACTATCCTGCGTCATAAGAAGAACACAAACAAGAGGCTTGCAACAGAAAACATCAACGCCCGCAACAACCATGTTGCGTTCTACTCGTGAATCACATCTACGCATAGATCTAGCTCTGATACCACTGAAGGGTTTCGCAGCATAGTAAATCAAATTTTTTCTACGGAAGCGAACAGAGGGAAAGCCAAGATCTAATCTAGGATATGCAAACAACGAGAGAGATTGGATTAGATCTTCATACCCTTGAAGATTCGCACAGCGGAACGTTCGTCGGAACGTGGGTGATGTAGTCGTACTCGCTTCTCCTCCTCGCGATCCGATCTGATCTAGCACCACAAGTGGCGGTGCCTCCGTGAGATGCACACGTGCAGCACCTCGACGTCTCCTCCTTCCTCGGACCAGCAAGTAGGGTGGAGAGATAGATTGGATCTACAACACGACGGCGTGGTGTATATGGTGGAGAATTTCTGCAGCAGGGCTTCGCCTACAAACAGTCGGGAGGGAGAGAGGATGGCAGCAGGGCTACTAGGGCTTGGAGGGAGGTGTAGGGGGGAGGGGGCGCACCAGCCCTCTATATATAGAGGGGGGGCGGCCAGCCCTTGCCCCTCCTCCAAGCCTTGGGCCGGCGGCCAAGGGATAAGGAGTGGGGGTGAGGACTCTCCCCTCTTCTAGAAACCCTATCTCTAGTTTAAACGATTTAAACTCTCTAGGATCGGCTGGGCCCTATGGGGCCTTGTGCCCCTAGCCCAATGCGGCCAGGACACTCCCTCATAGGCCCATGCTCCCTCCCGGAAGGTGGGACCACGTTGGCCCCCTTCCGGAAGGTTCTAGAAGCTTCCGGTACAATACCGATTAACCCGGAACAATTCCGAACTCCAAAAACTGCACTGCCTTATATGAATCTTATTCTCCGGACCATTCCGGAACCTCTCGTGATGTCCCGGATCCCATCCGAGACTCCGAACAAAAATTCATAAACCAAGTATCCAATCTATCCTAGCCGAGACACGTTATGTGTGACCGCGGTTCGAGAATATGCAGACATGATCTTCTATCAATAATCAAGAGCGGGGTCTGGGCACCCATATTGACTCCCACACATTCATCGATGATCATATCGGATGAACCACGATGCCAGGATTCAATCAATCCCATATATATATTCCCTTCGTCTCGCGATATTTTACTTGCCCGAGATTCGATCGTCGGTATCGTCATACCTAGTTCAATCTCGTTCACAGCAAGTACTTTACTCGTTCCGTAATCCGATATCACTTTGTGATTAACTCCTTAACCACATGCTTGCAAGCGGTGTTGATATCGACACGAGTGGGCCCGAAGTATATCTCTCCGACTTGGGAGGGACAAATCCCATCTCGATATATACAACCCAACAGATACTTTCCGATCACCTGAGAGACACCTTTATGATCACCCTCTCATAGGATGACGTTTGATGACCTCAAAGCTTTCTTCCGATACCAGGGAGTTGTATTATCTCATGGTCTAAGGAATACAATATTTGACATGAGAAAAGCTTCGCGAAGACGAACACGATGAAACGATCTAATAGCTTTGCTTAGTTTGGGTCTGTCCACCATATCATTCTCCCAATGATATGATCTCATTATCAATTGACAACTCATGTTTGGGTCTGTCCACCATATCAATTGGATCCTCGCAAACACAACATGCATGATTACAAATAGATGATCTTGATCATGAACGGAGCTCACAAGATCTAAATATGGTAGCACAAAGGAGGAGATACAACCATCTAGCTACTACATGGACCCATAGTCCAAGGTGGAACTACTCACGCTTCATACCGGAGGCTGGCATGATGATGAAGAAGGCCTCCAGGATGATCTCACCTCCGGCAGGGTGCCAGGAAGAGCTTCAGATCCCCCTGATCTAGGGACGATGGTGGCGGCGGCTACAGACGGTTTCATGGAATATTGATCGGGTACTTAGGGTTTATGCATTGGGGGGTCTTTATAGGCGAAGAGGCGAGGCAGGGGCGGTCAGGGTGGCCACATCCCCTGGCCGCCCCTCCGTCTCGTACTCTGGATCCATGTTCCCCACGGTAAAATATTGACTTTGGCTTTTGTCCCGTCCAATTCCGATAATATTGATTTTCTGCCTTTTCTGGAACTAAAAACAGAAGAAAATAGGCAACTGGCACTATGGCATCTTGTTAATAGGTTAGTACCAAAAAACATATAAAAACACCTCAAAGTGTAGACAAAGTAAATCAAAGTAGATACTAAACAAGCATGGAACATCAAAAATTGTAGATACGTTTCCGACGTATCAACAAGCGTCAAAGCTTGGGGATGCCTCCTCTTCTTCATCAACAAAAATCTCAGGTCTTCTTTCAAGATACTACATTTTTATTGCTTCATGCACTTTGTGTTATTCTTGGAGCGTCTTTGTTTTTTCTTTAGTTTTATTTTGTTTTGTTTGCTGCAACAAGTTGGTTGGATCCCAACACGCTTCTTTTGTAGAGAGAGACACGCTCCGTTTTCATTATTTAGAACACTCTAGTTTTCACTCTTATTATTCTGTGAGTGTTCTCTTTTGCTAGCACTGCATTTAGACTTAGTTTTCTTATTCTTTTTTCTTAGAACTTTTTAGTTCTTCTTTGTAGTTAGGTGAGACAAGCTCTCTGATCTTTATTGATTATTATCTTTGTGAGTTGTTTTAAATAATTCGATTGGTGTTGGAAAAGAGTAGAATGTTTCATGCTTATGGTGGTACAAAAAGAAGCTTGTTTTGACTGTGACTTAGACTTTATCTTGTCATGATAGATGTTGCTTTGCCCATATGCTTAGTGATTATTGTTGTAGCATGACTTGTTTCAAACAATTGAGATTTCTTAATTTGCCATGAAATAACCATGTATTGTTTTAGCATACAAAAGCATAATATTGTGGTATTCTCTTTTGATTCTTTATTTGGGTTGACTTGGCACATGCTTACACCATGTTAAGACTATGAACTAGTCACCTTAGCCTCTATTATCATTTAGTTTTTGACATGTGATATCACTTTATGCTTTGATTAATAATGTTTTGTCGCTCTTCGTGATTATGGCCATTATTGCTCTCTTAGTTGGTTGATCCCCGTCTTTTGCTAGCCTCCACCTGTACTGAGTATGAGCTCTACTCGTGCATACAACTCCCAAAAAACCAAGTTATTCCCAAGAGTCCACTATAAACTCCTATGCATGGTGTGTTACACCATTCCAAGTATATTCATGGTTTTATCTATCTTCCAAATTAAATTTTTGTTATGAGAAAATTAGTGATTAAAGCTCTCATGAACTTGATGGCACAGTTTATTTTCTTTAACTTAATGAACTTGAACCATTGTGCCCATCTATGATGCTTATATGCTTGCAAATTATGAGTTGGGAGTTAGCAGAACCATGCTATCATGGGGCACGCTTTTGACATTGCACTTATTTATTCAGTTGATATCATGTTCTTTTGTTTATGGATGCCAGCGGTGTGAAATAAAAGGGGAGCTTGTAAGTCCATGAGTTTGTATATGTGTTAGAGAAACGCCTAGGAGGCTAGCCTAAACCATGCCTAATCATGGTGGAAACTTCCAACATAACCATAATGAGCATTCTATGAAGCATCTTCAAAAAAATAAAATAAAAAAACCATGCTCATGGTAAATAAAAAGATCGCTGAGATGCTCATTGTGTGTTGCCTTGTCATTTTGATATGGGATAGCTCCTGTGTCATGGGGCAAGGGGTACCCCGTTGGCCGTTCTCTATGATACACATACACTTACAATGATAAGAACTTACCTGTGACTAAAGTTGAGTAGCATGAGGAACGGTACTCGTACTCAAGGGGCATGAGATTTTCAACTTGTGAGTTGTCAAGAATATAACTCATATTTGCCCTCACGTTAACCTTAATCACTTCAAGATGCTTATGATAGGGGCATTGAGAGCTCAAAACTTATAAGTGCCATAATTTTTGGAAGCTCTTTATGAAACTTAAAATCCTTACTTCCCTCTGCGAAGGGCCTTTCTTTTTTACTTTTTGTTGAGTCTCCATCTTGTATCTCTATGCACCAATTAAGAGAGCATAATTGTCATTCTGAGTTCAATGTGCATTGTCCCAAAATTTGTTGATTGATTCATAATTATGGTATTGCTTGTTCTTAAATTATTTGTATCTAGTCACCCTTATGAACTTTGAAGGTGTGCTATGCATTTTGTTTTGCTATTCCATGGAGGACAAGTTGAATACCACTCTTGCTATGTTTTCTATATGTGAAACAAAAAAAATGTCTTTCAAAGCATTATTCATGATCTTTTGTTTGTGTTGCCTTTCATGTTGCAACATAGTTGCTATGTATTATTGTTAGACATATATCTTTCATGCTTATGTTAGAGTACTTTGATCCTAGCTATCAATGCTTTGCAATACCTTGATCAAGATTGTGATGGTGCATGTCACCTAAAATTTTATTCTTTTTATCACTTACCTACTGAGTTAAGCTTCGGGATGCTGATACGTTGCAAACATATCTATAATTTTTTATGCTCCATGTTTGTTTTGCACCATTTATATTATGTTTTGTCCATACTTTCTGGAATTTTTATGCATTTTCTGGAACTAACCTATTAACAAGATGCCACAGTGCCAGTTCATGTTTTCTGCTATTTTTGGTTTCAGAAAAACTAGTAAAGAAATATTCTCAGAATTGGACGAAACAAAAGCCAAAGTTCCTATTTTTCCTGACACGACACGGAGTCCAAAGGAGAGACAAAGACTAACCGCGAAGCAACTACACCAGGTGGCCGTGCGGGCCCCCTGGTCGCGCCTCCATAGGGTGTGGCCCCCTTGAGCCTCCACCGACCTTGCCCCTTCGCCTATATATTCGCCTCCCCGAGAAAACCCTAACGACCAGATCAGAATTCCACGAAAAGTTCCACAGCGCCGCCGCCATCGAAGACGGGATTCGGAGGACAGAAGTCTCTGTTCCGGCATCCTATCGGGACGGGGAATTGCCCCCGAAGCCATCTCCATCGACTCCACCGCCATCTCCATCGCCATTGCTGACTCCCATGATGAGGAGGGAGTAGTTCTCCCTCGAGGCTAAGGGCTCTACCGGTAGCTATGTGTTCATCTCTCTCTCTCTCTATGCGTGATCTTATTGTGATCATGAGCTTTGTAATCTAGTTGAATAAGTAGATGCTACTCTACTACTCAAGTGCTTTAATTAATGTAATCTTCGCTTATCCCCACGTGTGTGAAGTTGACAGTGTGCACACCGTGTGTGGCACTTAGGCTAAAGGTTGCAGAAATACTTATCATGAGTTATAATTTGAGTTGGATGTACTTATGAAATTGTGGTGTTTGTTGGAACCATCTGGCGGGGTTACCTAGATGGGGAACACGGACTTTAAGGTGTGATGTTATAGCCCTACATCGTGAATTGGTGTTATCCAACCGGAGAGTAGTTTAGGGTAGCATAGTGAAGAGAAGATATTTATGTGTTTATTGAGAGTGTCCACTAGTGAAAGTATGATCCCTAGGCCTTGTTTCTAAGCATTGAAACACCGTTTACCATCAGCCCTACTACATGTTTGCTTGCTGCCATTTTATTTCAGATTGCAATTACCACTTATAATCATTCATATTACTTGTACCTCACTATCTCTTCGCCGAACTAGTGCACCTATACACCTGACAAGTGTATTGGGTGTGTTGGGAACACAAGAGACTTTTTGTATCTTAGTTGCAGGGTTGCTTGAGAGGGATATCTTTGACCTCTTCCTTCCTGAGTTCGATAAACTTTGGGTGATTCATTTAAGAGAAACTTGTTGTTGTTCTACAAACCTCTGCACTTGGAAGCCCAACACTGTCTACAAGAATAGAAGCGTGCGTAGACATCAAAATCACCTAGATCAAATTTCTAGAGGGAGTGGCATGTAACTATTGCCAACACATCATCAACCCTCTAAAGCCTAGCAGACTTCCACGGAACATGAAGAACTTGAATTCGACGAAGAAGCTATTAACGCAGGGCATAGAGTCGCATGCCAGAATTCATTTCCTCATACTTTCTCCTGAAATGGACATCGATCATGCTGAAAGGTTACCAATCGCTTCGAGTGCCTCTGACTTCTGTGGCAGGTTTTCTTGTTTGATCTACTATTGTTTCCTCAAAACTTGTTGGAAGTACTCCATCTATCCTAAATTAGGACCCACATAGTTTTTAGTCAAAGTTAAAAAATTAAAGTTTGACCAACTACAATATACACATCTACGATACCAAGTGCACGTAATATTAAAATATATTTCATAAAGATTCTAACAATATTGTTTTGATATTATAAATGTTGACCCATTTTTCTATATAGTTGGTCAAAATTTAAAATTTTGACTTTAAGCAAAAACTATATGGGTCCTAATTTGGACTAGAGTTATATTGCATTTTTATCCATGATGTGTAACTAAATGTCGTTTTGGTCAAAAAAAAAACACACATGGCACCATTATTCCACCAACGCTGCTACACATACAACAGAAATTGTATGATTTGTGTACAACGCAGGCGCAGAGCCGTTCCGGCATACGCGCACGCAGCAGCGCAGCCATACGATTCGATGTCGTACACAAATCGAACTCTAAAGTTCGTACGCAAAGCATTTTGACTTTAATCAAAAACTATGTGCGTCTTAATTTGGGCTAGAGGGGGTAATTGTGGTTCTAATGCAATAATAATAATTACTTAATTCTGTTGTACTCTAAGTAAATTTTAGAACTAGGTTTGTAGAGTTATATTGCATTTTTATCCATGATGTGTAACTAAATGTCGTTTCGGTCAAAAAACACACACTTGGCACCATTATTCCACCAACACCAAGACAGGTGAAGCGCCCTAAAACACATCAGGAGCAGAAATATAACACCATGACGTCCCCTTTGTCGACCACGTTGTCCACGATAACCATACTACACCGAATCAAACACCGTAGAAACAATTTAAACTGCATTTCAACATCGATATGTGGTTTCACCTCCTCTCTGGTGCCCAATAGGCTACCAAGGTTGGAACTTTAAACTGAGCCAGACACTTGAAAACAGAGATCTAGTCAACTTTGGAAAATTGCAAATGTCTACTCCCAATAAATGTACTTCTAGATTTGTCCTAAGTCAAAGTTAGCAAAGTTTGACTAGTTTTACAAAAAAAAACGTGTCAATATTTATAACTCTAAATTGATACATGTAGATATGTTTTTAAAAATAGTTTTATAATACATTAATTTCATGTAAAATATGTGGCTATATTTATCTAAATATTTTGTCAAATTTTACTAAATTTGATTTAGTCAAAAGCTAGAAGAACACTTATTTGTGGACGGATAGAGCAAAAACGGCCTCTACCGAACACAGGAGCAATGCCTCAGCAAATAATTAACGAAACACGCGCCGGCTTGGATCAGGAGGCCGGCGGCGCCCTCTTGTCGGGCGTCCCGCACTTGGCCGGGACGCGCCACCCGAAGCTCCTCCCGGCGGCCTTCGCATTCCTCCTCTCCGGCGGCGCCATCGCCGTGTAGTTCCTCCACTGGCCAAGCACGTCCCGGAGATCGCTCAGCTTGTTTCCCAGGCCGAAGCAGCAGTTGGCGTGCATGGTGCACGCCCTAGCCATGTCGTTGCGGAACACGCGGCAGAACCCGCCGAAGATAGCCACGTCGAGGAACTGGAACCGCAGCCGCAGCTCGGCGGCCAGCTCGTGCTTGATCTGGTTGAAGACGGTCTGCTCGTGGTCCCGCGGGAACCGCCGCCGCGCCTCCCGCCACCGCCGCATCATCTCCACCGTGCGCCCCGTCGACCTCACGTAGTAGAACCCCGTGTTGGGCCAGTTCCCGTCGAGCGCGTCGGCGTCCCCCGAGTAGATGTCGCACGACACCGCCATGTCCGTGCGCACGCCAATGTGCCGGAACGGGTCGCGGAACCACGCGACGTCCACGTCCGTGAAGAGGAAGCTGTGGCCGAGCCGGAGGACGCGCTGCTGCAGCTCGAGCTTGGCCCAGACGAGCTCCAGGTAGGCGTCGCTCATGAAGCCGGTTGCGGAGCTCAGGTTCGTGGGCGCCCCCGCGGTGGCCTCGACCTCGAGGAGGTAGCAGTGCGGGTGCGCGCGCTGGCAGTGGCGGTAGGCCGCGGCGTCGACGGCGACGACGAGGAGGTGGTCGAGGAGGTGCGCGATCTTCTCGCCAGCGTAGAAGCTCTCGCGGAAGAGGTCCAGCAGGGAGCCCGGCCGCGCGAAGGCCTCGTTCACCGACGTGATGATCACCATGCCGTCGTCGGTCGCCACCTTGGGCAGCAGCTCCGCCAGCCCTGGGAACAGTCTCTCCTCCTGCGTACGTGGTGGCACGAGAGTGTTCAAGACTTTGATCAGACGTGTCAAACGGAGTCCGGGTGTACCAAGACGCTGAAAACTTTTTTTTTGGACGCTGAAAACTGTACTATGTACATACAGCGATGATAAGCTAGCTAGTATGTACCAAACCTTGTCGCCGGCCGAGCCGTTGCCGGGGAGGTGTGCGTGGCTCATCTCCTGACGAGCTGATCCATTAACCAAGCTTGAGATGCTTGCCAGCTTCTCGCCGACCCGGTCGGAGGCGAGGAAGAAGAGTAGCAAGGTGGGGAGGAGAGCCCCGAGGAGGAAGGAGACAGAGTGGCTGACGCCGGCGCCGTACTGTGCAGGCTGCCCATGTCGATCGCCACCAATCTCGTTGATGGTTGTACTGTTGCAGAGGTAATGATGCTCCATCAGCTTGCGAGGTGAGCCAGTGAATAGCCAGAAATGCAACTCTAGCATACACGTTAGGTCCGTGCATGCTAGAGACGTCCATCTCCTGTTTTTTCTTTGAGATTTGCATAAAAAATAATCTTTTACATACATATAGTATAACATCTAACAAATCTATGACACTCTTTCTCCCACTCCTTTGAACTCTCAATACTAGATTTAAAAGAGTTATATAATTTGAAATAATTATCTGATTAAAAATCTTTTTGAACCAGCGTATTTATTTTTATTAAATCTTTCAAACAAGCCCAAAATTAATAAAATTAAAAATTTAAATTTTGAAACATAATGAAATGTCATGATTCACAATAAAACATATTGTATTATTGGTTTCTTGTTTTTGTTTAATATATTTTATTTTTTCAACTGGAAGGATTTTGTCAACTATTTTCTAATTATGATAGAAAAGTTTGAAACATAAAGGAAGAGACTGTTTTAGCAATAAAAAACCACCAAGTTTCATATAATTTTTTTTTTATCAATTTCAAAAATTGATTTTTAAATATTGTCAAAATATAGTTAATATTAGTCTTATTTTGAAGCTCTCTCTGTTAAAAATTCAGATGTGCAAACGGTTTTTAAAGTGAACTTGTAATTAAAAATCTATAAGCGTTTTAAATTATACAATAATATAAAAGAAAATAGGCTAATCTATATAAAAGTTGCATGCATCAGGGGAGAGAGAGGGTGAAACCATGCACGCGATATAGCGTGCACGCCAAAATCGCCGTTTTAAACGAATATCGGCTTGCGAATTGAGGCAATGGGACCAAGTCCCGGGAAGAAAACCGCTCGCCGCCCAAAATAAGTTGTCGCGGCCGACGAAGATGGCGAGAGTCCAAGCACGCAGACGCAGTAGTATACTTGAACACTTACTCCATGTGCAAATTAAGTGTGCCCTATTGTCTTCGTACTTTTAGCCTTATTTTAAGTCAAAGTTAGTAAAGTTTAACTAATTTATAGAAAAATATAGAAATATTTACGACACCAAATTGATACCACTAGTTATGTTTTAAAAATTAGTTTCATAATATGTAAATTTGATACTCCCTCCGTCCAAGAATATATGTCTTATGTTTTTAAATTTTAGATGAATCTATATACTAAATAGTGCCTAGATTCATCTAAATTTTAATAAATTTGAGACATCTATTTTTGGACGGAGGGAGTATAATATATGTTGTTTTATTTATTAAAAAATTATTCAAATTTGATAAAGTTTGAATTAGCCAAAAGCTATACTTATCTGCGGAAGGAAGGAGTAGGCTTCAAGGACGGCCACATGCACGCGAAGCGAAAGCAAGGTCAATCCCAGTTTCCCAGTGCGTCCATGTGGATTCTGTTGATGCATGCCCGTCGAGTATCGTATCTGCTGCCGCGCCGAGATGCCAGCCTTCCATTCTTTACGTACATCACGCCGGGTACGCTACGGCAGGAAGACACGAAGTTGACTATGGTCTCTTGGATCGATCGACCTACAGAAAGCGTGTGTTTCTAGGTTGTTACTCTGACTTACAAAGGTGCCATGTTCGAGCGCAGCATTTATTTATTTTTTGAATCGGGAAAGGTCTTGAAATACACAGATTCTGGATTAATTAGGCGTTTAGGCGGGCTACAATTTTGTAGAAAGGACCTCATAGAGTCAGAGAGAAGAGAAATACAGCCATGTACAAACATTAAGCATGAAGCACCGTACCTTTTTTACAAAATTCCACAAATCAATTAAAAATCCTTAATAAGCAGTACAGAAAGGTATAAAAGTTAAAAGATAATATAAATAGGTTTTGGATCATCTAGCGATGACTACAAACACTAGCGCGAGCCGGAGGCGCGCCGCTGTCCTTGTCCCTCTATCACCGGAATTGGTCAAAGCTTGTCGTAGTAGAGCTTGTTAACGTGAAGTCGTCGAGTTAAGGTCTTGAAGGACCAGCGCAACAGAGCAGCAACCTTCGTCATTGACAATAATTGTAGATCGAAAGAGACTAACCTAAATTCACACCAATGAATATGAAAATGGATCGGGTCCTCGGAGATCTGCTGGACACACGACTCTATGCACCCTCCGTCGACACTAGATGCACCACCTGAGCGAGGATAGAGCGGGATAAACTTTATTCTAACTTCTGGAGGTAGCCGTCACTTCAACATCCCAAGAAGACACTGAAAAATAGGCTAAACAAAGGACGGAAGACCTCCCGCCGACGAGAGCCGATGGTGCGCCACACCGCCAAGGCGCCAAGGCCACCGGAGATGGAACGGACTTGCGGTATCACCGACGAGGGATATAGAACCCTATTTTGGGTTTTGGTTGTCGCCTCCTGGTCGCCTTCTGATACGTCGGAAACGTATCTATAATTTTTGATGTTCCATGCTTGTTTAGTATCTACTTTGCTTTGCTTTGTCTACACTTTGAGGTGCTTTTTACATGTTTTCTGGTACTAACCTACTAACAAGTTGCCACAGTGCCAGTTGCCTGTTTTATGATTTTTTGGTTCTAGAAAAGTTAGTAAAGAAATATTCTCGGAATTGGACGGGACAAACGTCAAAGTCAATTACTTCCTGTGGAGAACAAGAAGTCTAGAGAGGAGCCGGAGAGGCGGGATAGGTCACCCAGACCCCCCTAGGCGCGGGTGGGCCCTTCCCACCCGCGCCTAGGCAGAGTGTGGGGCCCCTGGCCACCGCCTCGGCCTCCCCCTTCACCTATAAGAAGCCCCCGATGCAGAAACCCTAAGTACCCGATCAAATCTCCACGAAACCTTCTGTAGCCGCCGCCACCGTCGTCCTTAAATCGGGGGATCTGAAGTTCTTCTCGGCACCCTGCCGGAGGGGAGATCATCCCGAAGGCCTTCTCTCCAGTATGATGCGTGAGTAGTTCCACCTTGGACTATGGGTCCATGTAGTAGCTAGATGGTTGTATCTCCTCCTTTGTGCTTTCATGTATAGATCTTGTGAGCTCCGTTCATGATCAAGATCTAATCTATTTGTAATCATGCATGTTGTGTTTGCGGGGATCCGATGGATATTGAGATTATTATGTTGGTTTAATTAATGGTTTTGTCTTTATGATTCTATCATGTCTGCGTTGTTTGTAATCTTACATGCTCTCCGTTGTTAGTAGCTATCTTGGCCAAGTAGTTGCTAGTGACTCCAAGATGGGGTATTTATGCTCGATAGTGAGTTCATGCCTCTAGTTTCCGAGGGAAGTGACAATAATCTCTTCGGTTGTAGATGTGTTGTTGCTACTAGGGAGAAAACAACGGTCTCTTGTTCATGGAATATGTGGACTATTTACCTTACACACTTTGCTTAAAGTAGTTGTATGTTGCTTGCAACGTAATACTGGAGGGGGTACGGATGATAACCTGAAGGTGAACTTCTAGTCGTAGATGCAGTTGGATGGCAGTCTAAGTATCTTGTTGTATTGCCCAATCAAATCTCATAGGATATTTTTGACTAGTAATTGCATTGTTATGCCTTATTCAGTTCCTGTCAATTATCCTGTTGTAATTTGTTTACCTTTCATGCCATGTTGTTTATCTAAGAAGAGCACCTCTAGTGAACTATGGACCCCGGTCCATTCTTTATCATTGATACATCTTCCACTGTTACTTGTTTACTTGCTGCAAACATCCATTACCTTCCATACCATACATTTAATCCTTTGTTACAACAAACCGGTGAGCCTGACAACCTCACTAATTCGTTGGGGAAAAGTCTTGAGTTTGTGTTGTGCAGGTCTCCGCGTTGCTTGCAACACATGTGTGATGTTTCCTTCCTCCTACTGGTTCGATAACTTCGGTTTCTTACTGAGGGAAACTTGTTGTTGTGTTGCTTCACACCTTGCTCTTGGGGTTCCCAACGAAGCGCTCCTACATCAACTCAGCACTGCATCAACCTTTTCTGGCGCCGTTGCCGGGGAGGCTCAGGACATCTTCACTATGGGAGTCCTTCACTTCCTTTCTCTTTACTTTGTTTTTTAGTTTGCTTTGTTTCTTTTGCTTGGTTTTGTTTGCCTCTTTCCAAAAAACCCAAAAAATAGTCTAGTTTGGTCTGCTTGCTTTATTCAAAAACACAAAAAAATTAGTTCCTACTCTAGTTGCCACCTTGCTCTAGCTTACCATGTTGTTCCCCAAGTTCGCCCTGAAAGATCTTACGATAGGTAGTGGCTCCATAATTGGGAAAGATAATATTGAAGAATTCTTTAATCATGTTAGCAAGCATGAGGATATTGAGGATAGATCTATAGCAGAACTTGCTCCTGATTATGAGATTGCTGCAGCTTCTTTAGTTCATATTTTGGAGGCTAGGTTTGTTAGCCTTAACCCCTTCATACAATTCTTGTTCCTAAAACTAAAAGAAGAAAAGAGTGCTGAAAAGAGAGAATTCATCCTTGAAACTTTATCAAAAGAGTTGCTAGGGAAATCAAAAAGGTCTTTGAACATTTCAATATGCTAGGTTCAAGTGTAGATGTTGTGGGTATTTTTGATAAAACTAAGCCTAGAGAGAAATTTAAGATACCCAAACCCTTCAAGGTTATTGGAATGCATGAAGCCCTTGAAAAGAATTTTGATTGGATTGCTCCTAAAAATCTTTTTGATGTAAGTAGTATACCAAAGAGAGATGAGAAGGGATCCTCCAAAACCCATTTGGATGATATACCTTTTATAGTTGAATACTTTGCAAGTATTGATATTAATGCTTCTTCATTTGAAAATACTTGATTGTTCTTGCTTCTTGTGCCTAACTTAAAGGCGTTAAAGAAAAGTACTTGTTGGGAGATAACCCAAGACTTTACTTGAGTCTTGGAAGTTATTACTTCAGTAATGACCTCTCCTTACCCTTTTTTTTTGCTTTTTTGTGCCAAGAATGACCTCTAATGAGAGGGAAGTAAGATTTGGAGAGTTGTTGTCCCGAAACAGATTTCTGTCCTCCACAAAAAAATCGCGAGGAGTCTCTGTAACTCGTATTGAGCTTAAAATTTATGAATAAATCCCCCAATATGTTAGCTAACTTTCGTTAGTTCAACACTTTTTGATTTGAGAAACAGAAGATGTTCGAAAAAATCGGTTTCTACCTGTTGGTCTGTTTTGACAGATTTCTGCTATTATTTGCATTTGCTTCTTATTGATTCCTTTTTGATTTCTCTTTAGGTGAATTGAGCTTTTTGAAGGAGTTAATACAGTATCTTGTGTTTTTAGTGAAAATCCTTGATATTCGAAAGCTTTGGCAGGGGTCTAATATCTTTTGAATAAGCTAATGTTGCTAATGAAGATTGTGTGAAGTTTTGTATGAAGGAAAAATTTCAGGTATAGAGAGAGAATGATGCAATGAGATGAAGAATGGACAAAAGCTCAAGCTTGGGAATTCCACCATGGTGTAACCCCAAGAAATATCCAAGAGGTACAAGCGTCAAAGCTTGGGAATGCCCAAGGCATCCCCTTCTTCATTAATAAAAAGCTCAGGTCTATTTAGACACTTCGTTTTTATTGTTTCAAGCACAGTTGTGTTGTTCTTGGAGCGTCTTAGTTTTCGTTTGCTTTACTTAGGTTGTTTAGTTTGCTTGAATAAAGTAGTTTGGACCCCTGTTCTCGCTGTGTTGTTTTGCAAATAAGTTGCTTGGTGTTGGAAAGGAGTAGTAAGTTCTTGCTTGTAAGTGCAATAGGAGCTTTCATTGACTATGACTTAGAATTTAGCATGACATGCTAGGTGTTGTTTTGACCTTATGCTTAGTGATTATTGTTGTAGCATGTCTTGTTCCAAACAATTGGGATTGCTTACTATGCCTTGAAGAAATTATGCGTTGTTTTAGCATGCAAAAGCATAGTATTGTGGTATTCTCCTTTGATGCTTTGCTTGGGTTGACTTGGCACATGCTCACACCATGTTATGATTATGACAAGTAACCATAGCCTCTATGATCATTTAGTCCTTGACTTGTAGTACCACTCTTTGCTTTTATTAGTAATACTTTGTTGCACTGCATGATTATGGGCATTATTGCTCTCTTAGTTGGTTTATCCCAGTCTTTTGCTAGCCTCCACTTGTATGAGTAAGCTCTACTCATGCTTTCAACTCCCAAGAAACCAAGTTATTCCAAAGTGTCCACTATAAACTCCTATGCATGGTGTGTTACACCATTCCAAGTATATTCTTGTTTTCAGCTATCTTCCAATTAAAAACTATTTTGTTATGTGAAAACTTAGTGATTAAAGCCCTCAAAAACTTGATGACACACTTTATATTCTTTGCCCCTAATAAACTTGAACCATTATGTCTTCTATGTTGTACATGCTTGCACTTATACGTTGGAATTAGCAGAACCGTGCTGTCACAGTGAACGTTTTCAACATTGCACTTGTACTTTGTACTCAGTTGATATCATGCTATTTGGTCTATGGATGTCACCGGTGTGAAATAAAGAGGGAACTTATGAGTCCATGGAGTTTGTATCCTGTGTTAGAGGAATGCCTAGGCCGCTAGCCTAATCCATGCCTAATCATAGTGTAAACTTGTAGCATCACCATAGTGACATCTATGAAGCATTCTTCTTATAAAAAAAGAGACACATTGAGAAAAGAGGAAAGAGAGAGAAAAAAGCACCATATTCCCATGGTAAATAAGAAGATTGCTGAGATGCTCATTATCTGCTTGCCTTGTCATTTTGGTTATGAGAAAGCTCATGTACCATATGCAAGGGGTACCCCGTTGGCGGTTCTCTATGATATGCAAATACTTACAATCACAAGAACTTACAGGTGACCAAAGTTGAGTAGCATGAGATGTGGCCCTCATATTCAAGGAACTTGAGATTGCCAACTTATACTTCGTCAAGCATATACTCCATCTTTGTTCACTTTAACCTTAATCACTTCAAGATGCTTATGATAGGGGCAATGAGGGCTGAAAGCTAACAAGTACCATAATTTTTGGAAGCTCTTTTTGAAACTTGAAATCCCTGCTTCCTTTATAAAAGGCCTTTCTTCCACCACTATTGAGTCTCCACCTTCTACCTTTAGGCACCATTAAGAGAGCATAGTTGTCATTCTGTGTGGAGTGTTCCAAAGCTTATTGATTGATGCATATTGTGATATTACTTGTTCTTGTGCTATTTGTTTCTAGTCACCCTTGTGAACTTTGAAGGTGTCCTATGCATCTATTTGCTACTCTATGAGGGACAAGCTGATTGCCACTATGATATGTTTTCTGTGTATGAAACAAACAAGCATATACATGTTATTCATGATCTTTGTTTGTAGCTTGACATGTTGCATGCATAGTTACTATGCCCTATTGTTAGAACTCCATCTTTCATGCACATGTTTAGAGTTCTTTGATCCCAGCTTTTAATCCTTGCAAATGGTTAGATCTTCATTGTGAAGGTGCATGTCACCTCAAAAATTATTCTTTTTATCACTTACCTACTCGAGGACGAGCAGGAGTTAAGCTTGGGGATGCTTGATACGCCGGAAACGTATCTATAATTTTTGATGCTCCATGCTTGTTTAGTATCTACTTTGCTTTGCTTTGTCTACACTTTGAGGTGATTTTTACATGTTTTCTGGAACTAAGCTATTAACAAGTTGCCACAGTGCCAGTTACCTGTTTTCTTCTGTTTTGGTTCCATAAAGGCAGAAAATCAATATTCTCGGAATTGGACGGGACAAAAGCCAAAGTCAATATTTTACCATGGGCGTCACAAAGTCTAGAGGGGATCCGAAGAGGCGGGCTAGGGCACCCAGACCCCCTAGGCGCGGGTGGGCCCTGCCCTGTGCCTAGGCAGGGTGTGGGGCCCCTGTCCACCGCCTCGGCCTCCCTCTTCGCCTATAATAAGCCCCTGATGCAGAAACCCTAAGTACCCGATCAAATCTCCACGAAACCTTCTGTAGCCGCCGCCATCGTCGTCCCTAGATCGGGGGGATCTGAAGTTCTTCCCGGCACCCTGTCGGAAGGGAGATCATCCCGGAGGCCTTCTCTCCGGTATGATGCGTGAGTAGTTCCACCTTGGACTATGGGTCCATGTAGTAGCTATCTGGTTGTATCTCCTCCTTTGTGCTTTCATGCATAGATCTTGTGAGATCCGTTGATGATCAAGATATAATCTATTTGTAATCATGCATGTTGTGTTTGCGAGGATCCGATGTATATTGAGATTATTATGTTGGTTTGATTAATGGTTTTGTCTTTATGATTCTATCATGTCTGTGTTGTTTGTGATCTTGCACGCTCTCCGTTGTTAGTAGCTATCTTGGCCAAGTAGTTGCTAGTGACTCCAAGATGGGGTATTTATGCTCGATAGTGGGTTCATGCCTCTAGTTTCCAAGGGAAGTGACAATAATCTCTTCGGTTGTAGATGTGCTGTTGCTACTAGGGAGAAAACAACGGTCTTTTGTTCATGGAACATGTGGACTGTTTACCTTACACACTTTGCTTAAAGCATTTGTCTGTTGCTTACAACTTAATACTGGAGGGGGTTCGGATGATAACCTGAAGGTGGACTTCTAGTCATAGATGCAGTTGGATGGCAGTCTATGTATCTTGTTGTATTTCCCAATCGAATCTCATAGGATATTTCTGACTAGTAATTGCATTGTTATGCCTTGCTCAGTTCATGTCGATTGCCGTGTTGTAATTTGTTTACCCTTCATGCCATGTTGTTTATCTAAGGAGAGCACCTCTAGTGAACTATGGACCCCGATCCATTATTTGTTTACTTGCTTACTTGCTGCAAACCACTGTTACTTGTTTACTTGCTGCAAACCACCATTACCTTCCATACCATACGTTTAATCCTTTGTTACAGCAAACCGGTGAACTTGACAACGTCACTAATTCGTTGGGGCAAAGTCTTGAGTTTGTGTTGTGCAGGTGTTTGACATGAGAAATAATAAAAACGCGACACAGATATTATCTCTCTACGCGCCAGGGGAAAATAAATATGCGGGCATGCCAGTGTACTAAGTACACAAATAAAGACATATGGAAACATGCATTTTTATTAATCTCTCAATGAAGAAACAAAATTACATGATCCCTTTACATATGCGCTCCGTGGCCTGCTTGCGCGGCCAATATGACTTGGGCGAATGTGTGTTCTGGTTCACGGGGCCTCGGAAGGCTCCCGATTAATTACGTCCGCGACTAAAGATCGCGAACCACCTCCGATTAAGCTGCTTCTGAAGGGAATATGCCCTGAGAGGCAATAATAAAGTGTTTATTATGTGTATTCCAAGTATATGATAGATGTTTATTTTTGCATGCTATAATTGTATTAATACGGAAACGTTAATACATGTGTGCTTAATAAACAAACAGAAAGTTCCTAGTTATGCCTCTCTCATAAACTAGTTTGTTGATTAACAAGATGATCAAGGTTTCCTGATCATAGACATTGGATGTTGTTAATAACGGGATCACAACATTAGTGTAATGGTGTGATGAACATTCATCCGAAGTATAGCATTACGATCAAAGTCATTGAGTTTATATTGCTATAACAACTTACGAAGTGATCCTAATCCTTAGACCATGAGATCATGTCAATCACTAACACCGGAAGAGTTTCTTGATAACATCAAACGTCACACCGTAACAGGGTGATTATAAAGATGGATTCGGAACTAATAAAGTGTTATGTTGAGGCTCATGGATCGAGAGTGGAATTTGTTCATCCCGATGACGGATAGATATACTCTGGGCCCTCTCGGTGATATCACATTGATTAGCTTGCAAGCAAGTGATTTGATCACTAGAATGTTATATCACGGGAACGAGAAAAGAGTGCATGTCGGTAACGAGATCAAAGTAGGTATGGAGATACCGATGATCGAATCTCGGGCATGTAATATATCGTGAAACAAAGGGATTAAGATACTAGCGTAAAAGGTTCCGACGATCACAAGAAAGTCATCGGTGAATGTGTGGGAGTCAGTATGGGTCTCCAGATCCCGCTTCTGATTATTGATCCGAGAAGGATCTCGATCATGTCCACATTATTCACGAACCGTAGGGTGACACACTTAAGAGACACCGACATCCAACTGGAGCAAAAGTTCCATGCCGAAAGAATAAACAAGCGCAGGAATTTATTTCACTAGATACCGAAACAGGTTTTCGGGTGAAATTGCATAAAGTGGTTATGCATGTGAAATGGAATTCTAGCAAGGGGTTATTTGTGAATGTTTGTCATTAAAGTAATTGAAAAAATTCTGAATAAAATAAAAGAGTTTGCATTAAATTTGGTGGAAATTTAATGGGAATTTGAGTGGACTTTTGAGTGGAGGGAATTTAAAGGGCATTTTGTGAGTGGAGTGTCCACCCACATGAATGAAGGAGGGGAGGGGGCAGCCCCCATGGCCGGCGGCCACCCCCTTGGGTGCCCCCCTCCTCCTATAAAAGGAGCCCCCCTCCTCACTTGTCTCTCACACCTCCTCGTGAAGGATCTCTCTCCCCCTCTAGAATTTATTTCCCATGGTCTCGGACTAGCGAGATACATGTTCCCGGTGGCTATTCGGCAAGAAAGAGTTGTGCTTCCACTGCATCGCTGGAGCGAGGAGGCGGAGGTTGCTCGGTGCCTCGAACGTGTGTGCGAGCACGAACGCGCTGCTGTTTTGCGGCGCTAGGACTTCCTCTCGATCTTGAGATCGGCAAGAGATCGTCTACATCAACCACGAGTTGAATTCGTTAAGCTTTGTCGGTCTTCAAGGGTATGTTCTCTACGGATATACATCCGCCCGTTGTTTGTATCTAGTAGATAGATCTTGGTACGTAGTTCCCATCGTAGGAAATTTTTTGTTTTCTATGCTGCGAACCCTACAGTGGTATCAGAGCCGGATCTATGGGTAGATACTTTACACGGGTAGTACACATATGAGTATGTGGGCGATGATGATCATGTTGTTGCTCGTTTGTTGTAATTTTGGATATTGGTGGCATAGTGGGATGAAGCGGCCCGGACAAACTTTACATGTCCTCCCACATGAGACCTGTTCCACGCTTGACATGCAACAAGTTTGCATAAGTGGCTAGCGGGTGTCTGTCTCTCCTACTATATTCAATATCTATTTTGCAAGCGAGTTGTCAACAATTTGATTATCCTCGTTGTGGTTCATGTTCGTAGGTAAGAACGGTTCTATCTCGAAAGCCCTAAGCCACGTAAAACTTGCAATGGATAAATTAAAGGCGTCTAGTTTAGATTGTTGCTGGGCTAGTGTTATGATATGGTAGTGTTGTAAGTAGAAGTATGAGATGATACTATTACAACACACATAGCGTGTAAACTCCATAGACCTTGGATTTACACATATAGGTATGATAGTGATCATACCACGGTGCACATGATAGAGATCATATGCGGGAACCATATTATTTCACTAATAAACATATGATGTTTGATAGCATCTTATATTGCTTGTTTAGCGCTTTGCTAGCATAATAAGATGATCCCTCATTTAAATATCAAGATAAGAATGTGTTCTTCCTTTAGTATGCACCGATTATGTTTTCGTCGCTCCAAGACATCACGTGATGATCGGGTGTTCTTGGATCCACGACCATATTTCGGGTGTAAAACAGCCTTGAATACTAAGGTTCTAACTTGGCGAGCCTAGCATGTATGCACATGGCCTCGGAACACGGACCGAAAGGTTAAGCATGAGTCATATAGTTGATATGATGCCCATTTGATGCTCGCCTTTGAAGCTATACCGACTCACGTGATGATCGGACTTGGTATAGTGGATTTGGTTCATGTAATCACCAAAAAGGCACGAGGGATGTCGTTTTTGAGTGGGAGTTCATTCGTAATATGGATTAGTTGAACTCAATCTATCATACACTTAGTCTAAACTTTACAAATTTTGTTGTAGATGGCACCACCTGCTTTTAATTTCAATGTGTTCATGGAGAAAGAGAAACTAGCAACGAACGGTAGCAACTTTACCGAATGGGCCATGAATTTGAGGATTCTCCTCTCTGCTGCACAAAAGCAATATGTGCTATAAGCGCCGTTAGGCCCCCCACCTTTTGATGATGCCCCTGACGAGGAGAAGAATGTCTATCAGACTCGTCAAGAGGACCACAACTTAGTTCATTGCGGCATATTGTATGGGCTAGAGCCGGAACTTCAAAAGCGTTTCGAAAACGGCAATGCTTTTGATACAATGGGTGAGTTGAAAATGATTTTCGACACACATGCTGTTGTAAAGAGCTACAATGCTTCAGAAAAGTTCTTTAGCTGCATGATGGAAGAGCACAACTGATTAGTGAGCATGTACTCAAGATGTCGGATTACGTGTAAGCTTGTGTCCTTGGGAATATCGATTCCCATTGACTTAGGCATCCATCGTGTTCTGCAGTCTCTGCCACCTAGCTATAAGAGCTTCGTGATGAACTATAACATGCAAGGCATGAAGAAATCTCTCCCGAGCTTACAATGCTTAAAAGCGAAGTGGAGATCAAAAAGGAACATCAAGTGTTGATGATCAGTAGGAACACTGGTTTCAAGAAAGACAAGAAGGGAAAACGGAAGGGAAGTGAGGGCGGCAAGCCTGTTGCCGTGTCTGAAAAGAAACCCCGAGTTGGACCTAAGTATGATACCGAGTGCTACTATTGTAAGGGGACTGGCCACTAGAAGAATCGCCCCAAGTTTTGGCGCACAAGAAAGCCGGCAAGGAAAACAAAGGTATATATGATATACATGTTATTGATGTACTTGACTAGTGCTCGCAGTAGCACCGGTATTTGATACCGTTCATTTGCTAATATTTGTAACTCGAATCGAGGCTGTGGAACAAGCGACCGCTAGCAAGGTGAGGTCAAGATGCGTGTCGGCAATGGATCAAGCGTTGATGTGATCGCTGAACGCTACCTCTCCACTTGCCATCGGGATTAGTTATAAACTTGAATAATTGTTATCCGGTGCCCTGACCGAGCATGAACATTGTATCTAGATCGTGTTTGATGCGAAGTGGTTATTCATTTAAATCCGAGAACAATGGTTGTTCCATTTATATGAATGAAATCTTTTATGGTCATGCATCGATGATGAATGGTTTATTTCTTTTAGATCTCGATAATAATGTTACACATATTCATAATGTTGATGCTAAAAGGATTAAACTAAATGATGATATATCCGCATATATGTGGCACTGCCGTCTAGGTCATATTGGCGTTAAACGCATGAAGAAGCTCCATTCGGATGGACTTTTGGAATCACTTGATTATGAATCATTTGATACATGTGAGCCATGCCTTATGGGCAAGATGACTAGAACGCCGTTTTCCGGTTCAATGGAACGGGCGATAGATTTATTGGAAATCATACATTCTGATGTATGTGGTCCAATGAGTGTGTCGGCGCGAGGTGGATATCATTATTTTGTTACTTTCACGGATGATTTGAGTAGATACGGTTATATCTACTTGATGAAACACAAGTCTGAAACCTTTGAAAAGTTCAAGGAATTTCAGAATGAAGTGGAAAATCATCGTAATAGAAAGATCAAATTTCTACGGTCCGACCGTGGAGGTGAGTATCTAAGTTACGAGTTTAGCACTCACATGAAAGAGTGTGGAATTGTTTCACAACTCACACCTGCCGGAACACCACAGAGAAATGGTGTGTCAGAACGCCATAATCGTACTTTATTAGATATGGTTCGATCTATGATGTCTCTGGCGGACTTGCCGTTGTCATTTTGGGGTTATGCACTAGAAACTGATGCATTCACTTTAAATCGGGCACCATCTAAATCCGTTGAAAAGACACCGTATGAATTGTGGTTTGGAAACAAACCTAAGCTGTCTTTTCTTAAAGTTTGGGGATGCGATGTTTATGTGAAGAAACTTCAACCGGATAAACTCGAACCCAAAGTGGAAAATGTCTTCATAGGATACCCTAAGGAAACTATTGGGTATTCCTTCTATCACAGATCCGAGGGCAAGGTTTTTGTTGCCAAGAATGGATCCTTTCTAGAGAAAGAGTTTCTCGCGAAAGGTGTGAGTAGTTGGAAGGTAGAACTCGAAGAGGTTATTGAACCTTCTCTTTAAAGTATGGCGAGTAGCGCAGCACCGGAAGTTGTTCCGGAGTTGGATCCACCTGTTGAAGAGGGAACTAATGATAATGATCATGAAACTCCGAAAGAGAGTACTACCAAACCTCGCAGGTCAAGCAGGACGCGTGCAGCTCCCGAGCTGTACGGAAATCCTGTCATGAATTTCATGGTTGATGAAAATGATGACCCTGCGACGTATGAAGAAGCGATGATGAGCCCGGATTCCAACAAATGGTTAGAAGCCATGAAATCCGAGATGGAATCCATGTATGAAAATCAAGTTTGAAACTTGGTAGACTTACCTCACGACCGAAAGGCCGTGGAGAACAAATGGATTTTCAAAAGAAAAACTGATGCTGATGGTAATGTGACCGTCTATAAAGCTCGACTTGTCGCAAAGGGGTTTCGACAAATTCAAGGAGTTGACTACGATGAGACATTCTCTCCCGTAGCGATGCTAAAGTTAGTTAGGATTATTTTAGCAATTGCTGCATATTTCGATTATGAGATATGGCAGATGGATGTAAAAACCGCGTTTCTCAATGGTAATATTGAGGAAGATTTGTATATGATACAACCAAAGGGTTTTGTCGATCCTAAGGATGCTAACAAGGTGCGCAAACTTCAGCGATCCATCTATGGATTGAAGCAAGCATCACGAAGTTGGAATCTCCGCTTTGATGAGGTGATCAAAGAGTTTGGATTTGTCCAAACTTATGGAGAAGCTTGTATTTACAAGAAAGTGAGTGGGAGCAATGTGGCATTTCTGATATTATATGTGGATGACATATTATTGATCGGAAATGATATAGATCTTTTAAACAGTGTTAAAAGTTATCTAAACAGAAAATTTTCAATGAAGGACCTAGGTGAAGCGTCATACATATTAGGCATAAAGATCTATAGATATAGATCTAGGCGCCTAATAGGGCTATCGCAAAGTACATACCTTGATAAGATTTTAAAGAAGTTTAAAATGGACGGAAGTAAGAAGGGGTTCTTACCTATGTTGCAAGGCAAGACATTGAGTAAGACTCAAAGTCCGGCTTCGGCGGAAGAAAGAGAGATAATGGACAAAGTCCCCTATGCTTCAGCCATAGGCTCTATAATGTACGCCATGCTATGTACAAGACCGGATGTCGCACATGCTATTAGTTTGACTAGTAGGTACCAATCGGATCCAGGTTCGGAACACTGGATAGTGGTCAAGAATATCCTTAAGTACTTACAAAGAACTAAGGATATGTTTCTTGTATACGGAGGTGAAGAAGAGCTCGTCGCTAAGTGTTATGTTGACGCTAGCTTTGACACCGATCCGGATGACTCTAAGTCTCAATCCAGATACGTATTTCTCATGAATGGCGGAGCGGTTAGTTGGAGGAGCTCCAAACAACCTGTGGTAGCGGGATCAACAACGGAGGCTGAATATGTTGCTGCTTCAGAAGCGGCTCAAGAAGCAGTTTGGATGAAGGAGTTCATATCCGAACTAGGAGTGGTGGCAAACGCGTTGGACCCAATGGTGATCTATTGTGACAACAATGGTGCCATTGCGAATGCCAAAGAGCCAAGGTCTCACAAGCATTCCAAGCATATTAAGCGCCGGTTTCACTCCATCCGCGAGCATGTCAAGGATGGAGATATAAAGATTTGTAAAGTACATACGGATCTCAATGTAGCAGATCCGTTGACTAAAACTCTCCCTAGAGCAAAACATGATCAACACCAGAACTCAATGGGTGTTAGATTTATCACTACGTAACTAGATTATTGTCTCTAGTGCAAGTGGGAGACTGAAGGGAATATTCCCCGAGAGGCAATAATAAAGTGTTTATTATGTGTATTCCAAGTATATGATAGATGTTTATTTTTGCATGCTATAATTGTATTAATACGGAAACGTTAATACATGTGTGCTTAATAAACAAACAGAAAGTTCCTAGTTATGCCTCTCTCTCATAAACTAGTTCGTTGATTAACAAGATGATCAAGGTTTCCTGATCATAGACATTGGATGTTGTTAATAACGGGATCACAACATTAGTGTAATGGTGTGATGAACATTCATCCAAAGTATAGCATTACGATCAGAGTCATTGAGTTTATATTGCTATAACAACTTACGAAGTGATCCTAATCCTTAGACCATGAGATCATGTCATTCACTAACACCGGAAGAGTTTCTTGATAACATCAAACGTCACACCGTAACAGGGTGATTATAAAGATGGATTCAGAACTAATAAAGTGTTATGTTGAGGCTCATGGATCAAGAGTGGAATTTGTTCATCCCGATGGCGGATAGATATACTCTGGGCCCTCTCGGTGATATCACATTGATTAGCTTGCAAGCAAGTGATTTGATCACTAGAATGTTATATCATGGGAACGAGAAAAGAGTGCATGTCGGTAACGAGATCAAACTAGGTATGGAGATACCGATGATCGAATCTCGGACATGTAATATATCGTGAAACAAAGGGATTAAGATACTAGCGTAAAAGGTTCCGACGATCACAAGAAAGTCATCGTTGAATGTGTGGGAGTCAGTATGGGTCTCCAGATCCCGCTTCTGATTATTGATCCGAGAAGGGTCTCGATCATGTCCACATTATTCACGAACCGTAGGGTGACACACTTAAGAGACACCGACATCCAACTAGAGCAAAAGTTTCATGCCGAAAGAATAAACAAGCGCAGGAATTTATTTCACTAGATACCGAAACAGGTTTTCGGGTGAAATTGCATAAAGTGGTTATGCATGTGAAATGGAATTCTAGCAAGGGGTTATTTGTGAATGTTTGTCATTAAAGTAATTGACAAAATTCTGAATAAAATAAAAGAGTTTTATTTAATGAGAGTTTGCATTAAATTTGGTGGAAATTTAATGGGAATTTGAGTGGACTTTTGAGTGGAGGGAATTTAAAGGGCATTTTGTGAGTGGAGTGTCCACCCACATGAATGAAGGAGGGGAGGGGGCAGCCCCCATGGCCGGCGGCCACCCCCTTGGGTGCCCCCCTCCTCCTATAAAAGGAGCCCCCCTCCTCACTTGTCTCTCACACCTCCTCGTGAAGGATCTCTCTCCCCCTCTAGAATTTATTCCCCATGGTCTCGGACTAGCGAGATACATGTTCCCGGTGGTTATTCGGCAAGAAAGAGTTGTGCTTCGGCTGCATCGCTGGAGCGAGGAGGCGGAGGTTGCTCGGTGCCTCGAACGTGTGTGCGAGCACGGATGCGCTGCTGTTTTGCAGCGCTAGGACTTCCTCTCGATCTTGAGATCGGCAAGATATCGTCTACATCAACCACGAGTTGAACTCGTTAAGCTTTGTCGGTCTTCAAGGGTATGTTCTCTATGGATATACATCCGCCCGTTGTTTGTATCTAGTAGATAGATCTTGGTACGTAGTTCCCATCGTAGGAAATTTTTTGTTTTCTATGCTGCGAACCCTACAGCTTCAATGGTCATCTTCGTCATCTTCGCTTCGCGTTCTCCATGCATGATGTGATGGTGGTGTGTGTGGGCGGCGGCAGTACCCGTGTCCTCGTCGGTACACGACGCCGCGAGTAGCGTGGCCTTTTCTCCGGCCACGCTCGCCTTTGCCATCATGCCTCGTCGGTCTTGACAGCGTCATTGTAGATGAATTTGGAGTAGCATGGGTCCGCTTAGCTAAGACTTCTTGACGACCAGCAGCCTTGTCGGGGTGTGCAAGGGTATGCCTCGCGGTAGTAAGTATTGGTGGAGATCGGCGTCGGTGTGAAACCAACGCACACGTACAAGTCGGTGCAGCCAATGTGGTCGACACCTCGTCTCGGTCCGACGCCGAGTTCACGACTGTCATCCTAGACAAGATTGTCGTCTCACAAGCTTTGGGAGAAGAGGTGTCGGAGGCGTTGTCTCGCATCAGCAGGTGTGGTTGCCCGCCAACCATTGTTGCCGCACCTCGGAAGAAGTGGAGTCGGGGTCTTTGTCGCGGCTGGAGGGCGACACTCGAGCTGGTGGTGTGATGATGAAGTGGAAGATGGGGCGGTACGTCCGTCGCCCCGACGATGCCTAACCGTGTTTCCCGGCTTGTCGATGTCCGATGATGAAGATGTCTAGCCTCGTCAGCTCAGACAGGTGGGCAGCCTTCGCCTCGTCGGTGCCTAGCCAGGTGGTGTCCGCCTCGTCGATGTCGGACTTGTTGGCTTGCCTTTGCCTCGTCGGTGCCGGGCAAGAAATGAATTGCTTCATCGGAACAGGACATGTCGGTGAAGTGGCCTCGCCTTGCCGGTGCTAGGTCGAGATTGAAGAAGAGTGTTGGTGTAGGAGTCGATGTAGACTTGGGTAGCGCTGAGCAGTAGTATGGCTCGATAGCGATGGTGTATGGTTTTGGCGATGTAGATCTCGTGACGCCAGAGGTGTACTTGGGCTCGTCGGAGGTTGAGAGGTCATGGTCGCGTGATTTATCCGGGAGTGGGATACGATGTTGATGTAGTCAGTTGTTGGGTGCCGGAGAAGATGTTGATGAAGATTACGCCATGCAGATGTATCCGACATTCTCACGGATCCTGGCGGCTGGTACGAGTGGATTTACTTGTGACCCAAATGGAGAAATGCCCCCAGTATCGCTCAGAGTGTCCGTGAAGAGGCAATATCTGTCTCGTCCATGTGAGCACTTGCACTGGTCCATTCCTTTGTACCTGATAACAGAACCAACACACTCGTATGTGGTAAAGTAATAATCAATCAGTATCCACATATACCTTGATGATCGTACATATTAGAGAGGGCTATGCATGGGCCTGGTGCATGCATTGGCTCCTTCAAATATGCCTCTCTAGGCATCTCTCCATCCAGCGCTCAAGCCGGAGATGAACACGGACGCTCAGTCGTCGGCTGCCTTCGGTGCCGAGTCGGTGCCGAAAATGGCGTCCACCAAGCTCATGGCACGTGCGGTGTGCTGCTGCCCATGATGGTGGGGTCTTGGTATTCGCGTCGGTGAAGCCAACGCGCCCATGGAAGATGAGCTCGATGGTTGATAGAGGAAGTCACCAGGCAACATCTAGAACTTCCTCACGTACTTAAAGGGAGTATGAACTCATGCATGCGCACGCCTCGTCCTTGGGGCTGCAAGAATATCGATCGCATGGCCTGTGTATTGACGGTATGACATCGCCATCTTCGGTAGAGGTACGCCGGTGGGCTGCGCAGCCAGCTCCGGCAGCGATGCACTTGTCGAGGGAGATGAATTATAAGGAGACGTCGAAGTAGAACGTAGTGGAACCTATTGATGGCCGTGCTGCGGGCTCCGGCGACCCAGATGAAGAGGGCGCCCATGTCGTAGACAGCCTCTCGGCGTGCGCCGTTTAGCTGCCGTCGTTGGGCATGCGTGAGCACGAACGAGCGCCTCCTCCATTAAAATGTTTGGCGCGCCGTCCGCTGACGCTTTCTGCGTGTGTCCCCTCCGGCACCGCAGCCTGATGGTCGTGCGGGACTCTTGTTCTTGGGCTGCAGGCATAGTTGTTGGAGATATGCCCAAGAGGCAATAATAAAGTAGGTTATTATCATATCTTCATACTTATGATAAATGTTTACATACCATGCTATAATTGTATTAAAAGGAAACATTAATACTTGTGTGATTTGTAAACATAAAAGAGTCCCTAGTAAAGCCTCTTGTTAAACTAGCTTGTTGGTTAATATATGATCATGGTTTCCTGATCATGAACATAGAGATGTTATTAACAGAGGTCATATCATTAGGAGAATGATGTGATGGACATACTCCTATAGTTAAGCGTAGCATAAAGATCAAGTCATTTAATATAGTTCATTTGCTATAAGCTTTCTGATACATAGTAACCTAATTCCTTCGACCATGAGATCATGCATATCACCTTTACCGGAAGGATACTTTGATGACATCAAACACCACACCGTAACAGGGTGGCTATAAAGGTGGCATTGAGTGTTTGGAAAGTATTGGTTGAGACACATGGATCAAGAGTGGGATTTGTCCATCCATATGACGGATAGATATACTCTGGGCCCTCTCGGTGGAATGTCATCCAATTAGCTTGCAAGCATGTGACTGGCTCACAAGGGATCACATACCACGGGAACGAGAAAAGAGTACTTATCAGTAAAGAGGTTGAACTAGGTATGCAGAGATACCGACGATCATAACCTCGGATAAATAAAATATCATGAGACAAAGGGAAATTGGTATCGTATGTAAGTGGTTCATTCGATCGCAAAGTAATCGTAGAAATATGTGGGAGCCATATGAATTTCCAGATTCCTCTATTGGTTATTGATCGGAGAAGTGTCTCGATCATGTCCGCATAATTCACGGACCGTAGGGAGACACACTTAAGGATTCAATGTTGTTGAGTAGTTATGGAATGATGAGTAAGAGACCGAATGTTGTTCGGAGTCTCGGATGGGATCCGGGATATCACGAGGAGATCCGGAATGGTCCGGAGAATAAGATTCATATAAGGAAAGTCCTGTTTCGGAGTTGGAGAATGGTTCTGGTGTTTTCATCAGAAATGTTCTAGAAGGTTCCGGAATGTCCGGCACTCCAGAGGGGAAGGGTACATGGATGTGTTATATTAAGTTGGTATGATTGCATCATGTACTAAGTGTCATCGCTGAACAAAATAGAGGGATTAGTTAAATCCTTGTTTGAAAAGTCAAACGCCAAGTTTGAAAGTCAAACGGCTATTTTTGGGAAGTGGAGAAAGAGGAGGAAACCGAGTTGGGGAGGAGTCCTCCTCCACCGCCGGCCCACTTGGGATCCGATTTGGGGAGGGATTCCCCTCCCCTTGGCCGGCGCCTCCCTCCTATAAGAGGAGGGGCAGGGCTCCCCTCCTAGACACACAAGTTGCCCCCCCTCTAAACCTAACCCTAGCCGCCGACGCCCACCATAGCCGCCGCCGCCTAGGGTTTCTTCCCTAGCCGCCGACTTGGGCACCTCCAAGCCCTAGCCGCCGGCCCTAGCACCCCATCCTTGGTGTGTCTAAACCCTAGAACACCGAGGGCTCTCATACTCCACCATACTCGCTCCGGCTTAAGGTGAAGCCCTGCGAGATCTCCCCTCTACTTCCGGTACCACGCCGTCATGCTGCCGGAATCGCGAGGAGAGTGCTACAACCTCCTTTTCTTTGGAACAAGGAGAGGAAGGTCTTCGTCGAGTAATGCAATGTGTGACCGACTATGAGCGCTGCCGAACGTTAGCCGGAAGGATCGTCTACACGATCTTGAGATAGGCAAGAGTACGACTACATCACCCACGAGAATCTGCTCTCGTTAACCGCTTTGGAATCTTCGAGGGTGAGTTCCTCTATTGACTCGTTGCTACAATCTAGTAGATAGATCTTGGCTTGTTTGTTTGCATGCGGTAGAAATTTTTTGTTTTCCATGCTACGAACCCCTACAGTGGTATCAGAGCCATGTCTATATGTAGATCTGTTGCACGAATAGAACACAGTGGTCATTGTGGGCGTTGATGCTTTTGTTGTCGATTGCTTCTTGTGTACTTTGCATCTTGCGGGATGGTGGGATGAAGCGGCCCGGGCTAACCTTACATGACATCGTTCATGAGACTTGCTCCACACTTGACATGCAACTTGTATTGCATAAGTGGCTTTGCGGGTGCCTGTTTCTCCCAACATAGTTAAGATTCAATTTACAACGGGTGATTGACAATACTAGTATCAATGTTGTGGTTCTTGTTCGTAAGTTAGAACGACACTTATTGAAAGCCCCAAACCACGTAAAACATGCAAAGAAAATTAGAGGCGTCTAACTTTGTTTTGCAGGGGTGTGCTGTGATGTGATATGGCCATGATTGTGATTATATATGATGTATGCAATGTTCCTTATTGTAAGTTGGCAACCGGCAGGAGCCATATGGTTGTCTTTAAATTTTGTTAAGACCCGCTTGTCTGTTCAAAGTAGTTGTAATAGTTGAAGCTGGTGGACGACAACCATGGAGCGGCGTCATTGACCTTGATGCAATGCCGGTGATGATGGAGATCATGTTCGTGCTTGAAGATGGAGATCGGAAGCACAAGAAGAAAGGCCATATCATATCACATATTATGAATTGCATGTGATGTTAATCCTTTTATGCATCTTGTATTTCTTAGTTAACGACGGTAGCATTATAAGATGATCCCTCAAGCACACAATTTCAAGTTTTAAAGTGTTCATCCTTAGTAAGCACCGTTGCTAAATCTCGTTGTTTCGAAGCACCACGTGATGATCGGGTGTGTTAGATTCTGCGAGTGTATACAACGTGAGCAAGCCAGATTTGCTCATGCGGAAGCTAAGGTTGATCTTGACGAGCCTAGCATGTACAGACATGGTCTTGTAACACGGATCACCGAAAGGTAAAGCATGAGTCATATAGTAGATATGATGAACATGTTGATTGTTCGCCATTGAAGCCACATCAACTCTCGTGATGATCGGTTTTGATGTGGTGGATTTGGTTCGTGTGATCACTAAAACAATGTGAGGGATATTGTTTTGAGTGGGAGTTCAACGGCAATGTGATTAAAAGTTGAACACTATTTATCATAAATTAAATCAAAGTGAATTTGCATAATTGTTGTAGTCATTGGCATCCGTTTACCACCTTGCGCTTAGTTATAATTGAGATGATAGAACTATAGAATTCTGGTTAGTTACTTTACGAACTGGTATCGTATTGTTTTGAAGTGTTAATCTAAAGTTTAAAAGTCCTATTGCAAACTTTTAGTAAAGTTCCGGTTACTCCATGAAGTTTAATAATTGGTATTAAAAACAAGAGTGACAATTCCAAGTGTTAGTGTATAAGTATCATGTTTGTCTCCATGATTCTTGATATTCAAAGGATTGTCTTAATATCAAGGTTATCTAGGATCTGAAAGAGTTGTTTCAGAAACCATGATGTGTGGAAGATATTGTGATATCTAAAACGAAGTTTTGGTTGCAACATGATAGAGTATAATATGGAAAAAGTCATGTTCTCATATTTGATGAGAATTTGCAAAAGGTTGGAGACACTAGTTGTCCTAATCCTCCAAAAGGTTTTGGAGAGCAACATTATACTCGCGATTCACCGTTATAAGCTAAAGTAGCTTGATCATGAATAATTCCATGATAAGGGTGAATATTTGATGTAGGTAAAATATTTACCACACCAAGAGATTACTAAAGAATGGAATTTGAAAGTACACCAAACATTTGATGATGGTGATCTACTTCAAAGTGCAAGTCCAAAGACATTGGTATTTAATTATACACGCTTTGGACTATGTGTCATATGTATGACTCCATTGTTGATGTTGATAGATTCTTTCAAACAGAAAAGGAAATACTGAAAGAGAATCTCATAAATATATGGCAGAAAAGAAAAGACTAGAATTGTTCAGTTTAAGTATATAGATGATATACATGTTATGGCTATATTCTTTGCTTATTAAACAATGTGGTTCTTAAGTATTTGATACTGAATTTGTTGGTGTGAATCGTCATACGAAACAACACAATTCATGAACTACAATGGCCTAAGTAACTAGCAAAAGAATATGTGATGATGTTCATCGAGAACAAATAAAGGGTTATTGTATTGCTCGTTAAACATCAAAGCTTGCCTTCAAGATTTGTTTTATCAGGTATTATGAGAACAAAAGGGTTGTTCAAATAATTTGCCGTAATCCATAAAAGATGGATGATTCACAAATCTCGTTGGAGAAATCACATCCATAAAACTAGTGCTAAAAATGTCGAAAGACAAATTGATTGAAAGATCACTTCGGAAGTGACATCGCCGTTTAAATTATATTGGAAAGAAAACATGAAGAAACTCCATGTGGATGGAATTTTGGAGTCTTTTGATTTTGATCAAATGATGCTTGTGAAACCTTTCTAGAGATAATTAAAACTTCGTTCATAGGCCAAAAGGGAACGAATGACTAGCTTATTGGAAGTTGTACATATTGTTGTACGAAGTCTATTATGTGTAGTCAAGAGCGATGGATTTCAACTTCATATGCTTTCTCCGAAAAAATGAGTGAATATATGAATATTTACTTAATAAGGATGAAGTATGAAACATTTGAAAAGTTCAAAGATTTTCAAGATGAAGTGCAAAATCATTGTAACAAGAATATAAATAGTTTATAATAAGATCATAAAGGAAGATATTTGAGTTACAAGTTCAGCATAATACCTAAGATTTAAGGAATCGTTCTGTGGATTTACATTTCCCGAAACACCATAAGAGTATGGAGCGTTCGAGATATGTAATTAAAACCTTGTTTGACATGGTAAGATCAAAGGTGTAATTAATAAAACTGCCATTATATTTTAAATATTAAAAGCTTTAGAGACTACCGTTTTTCCACTGAAAAGAGCTCCATCATAATCCGTTGAAATGACACCATATAAAGTTATGGTTTGGGATAAAACCCAAGTTGTCCTTTCTTAAACATTGGTATGCTATGCATAAGAAAGATGTTTGCAACCAAAGTCGGATGAACCTATCTTTGTATGTTATTTCGAATAACTATTCCTCCATAACATCGAAGACAAAAATGATTGTCGTTTAGAACGTCAAGTTTCTTTAAGAAGGAATTTTTCGTGAAAAGTTAAGTGGGAGGACAATAGAACTTTGATAAGGTTAAAAGAACCTTAGCTATATGTGCAGAGTTGCGCTTGAAAAGTGTTCCGGAGGAAGCGACAATGCTCATGGCTCACGTGCCTCAAAGGTTGTGGTCACGGAGATCTAAGTTCCTATTAAACCAAGTAGGTAGGGTAAACAATCAAATACCAAGATTTGAGAGTTAAATCATTATTTGACAATAATGATCCGACTACATGCAAAGAAGCGATGATGGGCCCTGACTCCGTAAAATGGCTTGAAGCCATAAAATCCGTGATAGTTCCATACATGAGAAATCAAGTTTTGAACTTGAAGGACCCTCGAGAAAGGTGTAAGACCTTACAGTTGTGTTTGGATCTATAAAGAAATAGACATGGATGTTTTGCATCTATGAAATAGTCGACATGTTGGGAAAGAGTTCACAACAATGTTCAAAGAGTTGACTATGACAAGATCTGATCTTTCATTAAGCGATATTTAGTCTAGACGGATTAATGTAGCAATCACGACATATAATTTTGTTATGTGGTAGTTGGATAAACAAAACAAGTTCTTCTAATAGAAGGGTTACCTAGGACGTGTGCATGACACGGTCCAAAGGGTTTTCTCAATTCAAAGGATGCTAAATGCATATGCGAACTTCAATGGTTGAAATAAGCATAGCGGAGTTGGAATCTTCACTATGATGAAACTGTTAAAAGTGTTTAATTTCATCGGAGACAATGAAGATGCTTGCATTTGCAAGAAATTAAGTGGGAGCGCTAAGACACATTTCTAATACATTATGTGGAGGACATATTGTTGATTAGAAATGATGTATCTTTTATTAACACATATTAAGAATTTCATCCCGATGAAAGACTTAGGCAAAACCCAAATATTTGGCATCAATAGACGCTAATATGGTTGTGCCGAAAGTACATAGATGATGTATTGAATGAGTTCAATATAAAAACTACAAGAAAGGTTCTTGTCACATAGAAAGGATTGAATGAGTTCAATATTGATGATATATTCAAGTGTATTGACACTGGGTAAGTGAAAACAAAGATTCAAGTATAGATTGATACTTGATGTATGAAATCACAAAGAATATTTATATCAATCATACTGTGATATGTACAAATCCAGATATGTCCTATACTCTAAATGTTATGAGCATATACCAGAATGATTCATAAGTTGATCATTGGACAATAGTAAGGATATTCTTATGATCTTTTGGAAGAACTAAGAGTATATTATTTGTAGAAGTGACAAATAGATGGTTAGTTCATTGTAAAAGTACTACATTGATACTAGTTTTGTCACAAAGTACAAATTAAGTTTATCTCAATCTAAACTAAGGGTGGCACAATATAATGGAAAGTAAGTTCCATAATGGATTTGGATGAGTTCCAAAGTTAAGACATTGTGACAGATACTACAACAAAAGGCTAAGTATATGACTGCTATAATAGCAGCTAAAGAGGGCATTTGTGTCAAGTAGTTTGTTGTCAAACTAGGTGTAGTTCATAGCGGGATAATACTATGAAGATATATTGTACGACAATATTATCAACATGTTTTAACCCCAAAGAACTAAAGGTCTCACCAAAGGACCAAAATTATACAAAGCCATCTCATTAGAGAATGAGTGATGCGTAGAGACACAAAGACATGCAATTACACACGGACCTGGAAGTATCAGATCCGGAGATCAGTTGACCACTAGCAATCGTGTACATACAACACCAGAAAGCCATAGGTGTTGAATACACAAAGGTTTTGAAACTAGATTATTGACTCTAGTGCAAGTGGGAGACTGTTGGAGATATGCCCAAGAGGCAATAATAAAGTAGGTTATTATCATATCCTCATACTTATGATAAATGTTTACATACCATGCTATAATTGTATTAAAAGGAAACATTAATACTTGCGTGATTTGTAAACATAAAAGAGTCCCTAGTAAAGCCTCTTGTTAAACTAGCTTGTTGGTTAATATATGATCATGGTTTCCTGATCATGAACATAGAGATGTTATTAACAACAGGGTCATATCATTAGGAGAATGATGTGATGGACATACTCCTATAGTTAAGCGTAGCATAAAGATCAAGTCATTTAATATAGTTCATTTGCTATAAGCTTTCTGATACATAGTAACCTAATTCCTTCGACCATGAGATCATGCATATCACCTTTACCGGAAGGATACTTTGATGACATCAAACACCACACCGTAATAGGGTGGCTATAAAGGTGGCATTGAGTGTTCGGAAAGTATTGGTTGAGACACATGGATCAAGAGTGGGATTTGTCCATCCATATGACGGATAGATATTGGTATCGTATGTAAGTGGTTCATTCGATCGCAAAGTAATCGTAGAAATATGTGGGAGCCATATGAATTTCCAGATTCCTCTATTGGTTATTGATCGAAGAAGTGTCTCGATCATGTCCACATAATTCATGAACCGTAGGGAGACACACTTAAGGATTCGATGTTGTTGAGTAGTTATGGAATGATGAGTAAGAGACCGAATGTTGTTCGGAGTCTCGGATGGGATCCGGGATATCACGAGGAGATCCGGAATGGTCCGGAGAATAAGATTCATATAAGGAAAGTCCTGTTTCGGAGTTGGAGAATGGTTCTGGTGTTTTCATCGGAAATGTTCTAGAAGGTTCCGGAATGTCCGGCACTCCAGAGGGGAAGGGTACATGGATGTGTTATATTAAGTTGGTATGATTGCATCATGTACTAAGTGTCATCGCTGAACAAAATAGAGGGATTAGTTAAATCCTTGTTTGAAAAGTCAAACGCCAAGTTTGAAAGTCAAACGGCTATTTTTGGGAAGTGGAGAAAGAGGAGGAAACCGAGTTGGGGAGGAGTCCCTCCTCCACCGCCGGCCCACTTGGGATCCGAGTTGGGGAGGGATTCCCCTCCCCTTGGCCGGCGCCTCCCTCCTATAAGAGGAGGGGCAGGGCTCCCCTCCTAGACACACAAGTTGCCCCCCTCTAAACCTAACCCTAGCCGCCGCCGCCCACCATAGCCGCCGCCTAGGGTTTCTTCCCTAGCCGCCGACTTGGGCACCTCCAAGCCCTAGCCGCCGGCCCTAGCACCCCCTCCTTGGTGTGTCTAAACCCTAGAACACCGAGGGCTCTCTCATAGTCCACCATACTGCCTCGCTTAAGGTGAAGCCTGCGAGATCTCCCTCTACTTCCTGCACACGTCAGGTCAGCCGAATCGCGAGGAGAGTGCTACAACCTCCGCTGCCGCTGGAACAAGGAGAGGAAGGTCTTCGTCGAAACGAATATGTGACCCATTGCGGAGGCGCTGCCGAACGCAGCCTTGGAAGGATCGTCTACACGATCTTGAGATCGGCAAGAGTACGACTACATCACCCACGAGAATCTGCTCTCGTTAACCGCTTTGGAATCTTCGAGGGTGAGTTCCTCTATCGACTCGTTGCTACAATCTAGTAGATAGATCTTGGCTTGTTTGTTTGCATGCGGTAGAAATTTTTTGTTTTCCATGCTACGAACCCCTACAATAGTGATCTGCATATGGAATTGAAAAAGGAAATGAGTTAGAAGTGGATGTCAAGGTAGACCGTAGATGGCCCGGCTGTAGGCTCCGGCGGCCCGGATGAAGAGGGCGCCCGTGCTCGGCATCGTGGCCGAGTCATTGGTGTTGTAGCCGGCAGTGTCGAGCTTCATCGACTTCTTCTCCGGAGGTAACTTCCGGCCCGACGTCGAGTCGCCGGTGGTGGCGCCGTGCCAGTGACGACCTTCATCTTCAAGCCTTGGGCACGTTCCATCGCGACTCGTGGGCGCGCATGTCGTGGGAGGCCTCTCGGCATGCGCCGTGTAGCTGCCGCCGTTGGGCCGGCGTGAGCACAAACGAGCGCTGCCTCCCTTTATATTTCCGGCGCGTCGTCCGCTGCCGCAGGTCAGTGTGTTTTCTGTGTGTGGACGTATGTGTGTGTCGTGTCTCCCCTCAGTTGCTGGCTCGGCCTCATTTTATAGACGAGCGCCGAGCGAGAATCAATCGCGCCGCGCTGCACGGGCGTCGTTGCAGAGTTGTTGCGTAGATTGCTCTTTCTGTAATCAGTTGGAGGCGTGCTTATCCTTTCCACAGCTGGCCGGATACTTATCCACCGGACGACCCGGTAGAGATCGGCAGAGTCTATCACGGACTCGCAAGACTGTATAACGGATCAATACTGGCCTAGTGCAGACGCAGACGTACGTGCAAGATGTGTAGTACGTACAGGATATATAGATACATCCTGGAGAAAACAACACGTGCGGACGCTACATACGTGTCCGACCCGGCCACCATTGCCTCAGCTGGCCAGGATGTGTAGATACATCCGCGCACGTGACCTTGACATGCATGCATGTAAAGCTAGCCCACGCACTTAAACAAAAAGATTAGCATAGGAAAGCAATACAAACCATGATGCTCCCATTTCCTGTAGAAATAATATTTACTTTTAATAAAACTATTCTATGTCACAATACTTATATGTGCGGCATATGCACCAAAATACCACGCGATTTTTAATACACCAAGTACAAAATCACGTCGAATAAATGCCCCCTCACCGAGTCGAGTTCGTGCGCGTAGCAAATCGTACTCGAGTCGGTGAAAAAAAAATTCCAAACGAGGCGCACAGTGAATGAAGCAGCCAATTTCGATGCTTTTACTATACTGATTCAACAACTTAATATCTTGTTTATCTATTCAACGACTTTTTCCGTCGTCCTGCACACAAGCCACAGGTTTGTTACATGCAGGTAGCGGATCCAGATCAATCTCTAGTCCCGAGTTTGTTCAGATTTATTTTCTTGAGGCCTATATAAGTACGTCCCTTGTAGAGATGCTCCACGTCAATTCTGGTCGCCGCCATACCTAGCGAACAATACAGCCGTCCCCTCTCAGCACATAGAAAAGGTATTGGACCCTCTCTTTCATCTCAACTGTTGGAGTACATACTATTGATCAGTAGGAAGCTTACATGCATGCGTACTCTTTTATCATTTTGATTGCGTAGCTGTGGCCGTGTGTGCATATTGATCTTGTATTTTTTTTACTTGCATAGATTGGGAGCGCAGCCATGGGACGCGGTCATGACGAAGGAGTCAGGAAGTCCGGCTCTGCGGACACCAAGTTCAAACTGAGGCTTCGGGCCGCTAAGCCGAAGCCCGTCTTCGCATCAGCATCAGGTGGTGGACGCGGTCGATTCAACGGCCGCGATGACCGGCGCGCCAACGGATCATCAAGAGATTCTTCCCCGATCTTACGCCGACGAGGCCCTTATGGTAAGGTCACCTACGTTCGGTCACCAACACCATCGCCATCCCCGCTGCCGAGACGTGGCAAATCCGAGCGACGCCATACACCGGCTGCCATTGTTGCTCCAACCCCGCCGTTGGAGGTGAAGGGAATCATTAAAGATAGCACGGTTAAGCTCGAGGCGCCACTTCCAATCCCTATGGTACAATTACTCCCTTTTTACAGCCTTACCATGGAATCCCTTTTGAATTATTTGTGTGCCTCATATACAGGACAACTTGGATGAGATCTCCTATCTCATAAAAAGGGAAGGGTTGGAGGTGATCGACCGGACGCTAGACTTGGCGCACCGCCAAGATGCCGAACAAGCGATGAACAGGCCCACCTTCCTCGCCCTTCCTGCCCCAGTTCCGGGGTGTGCGGGAACAATCACAGCTCCGTCTTCTTCTGCCGGCAAGAAGAAACGCCAGGCCTCGTCCATCTCTGTACAAGCTGAAGAAGGGGATCCAAAGAAACCCCGCTCGCCGTCGAAAGGTAATCAACATTTTTCATGAACCTTTTTTTAGCTTTTATAAAAGAAAAAGAGCGTCATATTAACGCATCTATATTCCTTTGCAGATGACGTGGAGGACGAAGATGGGGCCGCCATCCTAGTTGGGCACGCCAAGGAGGTACACGCCACGGCGGCGAAGTACTTTGAGGCCCTGGTATCTCATGGGCCTCAGCTCCCATTCACGATGATCCCGCCAGTGGCTGATGTGAAGCCGAGAGAGAAGCCGCGCCTCGATCTTCCCGCCACGGACATCGCCTCGGAGCGAAATGCGGGGATAGTATGCATGGATCTGAAAGCCATCCAGCGTCAGCTGACCAAGAAGCCTCTTCATAAGGAAAACATCATCACGTCCATACGGCTAGCCACTGCTTCGTGGGAGAAGCTGTATGAGTACGTCGTGGTGTATACCGACGATCTGTGGAGACTGGACACCTTGTTGAGGGCTTTGATGCACCGGATCGAGGGGTCGGCCAACCCAGGAAACTATGGGGAAGAGGAGGCAACCTTCGCAGAAAAGGAGGTACGTCCTTTCCTCAAAGAGTTGGATGAGGCCCACACTAACGTGTACAACCAGCTTGGACTTGTGGAAGCTGACCGCCGAAAGCTAGAGAAGCGGCGTGCCGAACTAGAATCCTCTCGGGCCCAATTTCAGAAGGAAGCTGAGGGGCATGAGAAGATGGCTGCCAAGGCTAGGGAGCGTGAGGCGGCGGCTCGCCGTGGTGGAGAGAAGATCGTTGAATCCCTCGAAGCCCATGACCATGCGGTCCCCAGTTCGGCGGACCAAGTTGCTGCTCTTGCGAGGCATCGAGAGGAGGTGACAGCCTTCTTGAGCCGCCTTGATAGACAGAGGGGCCCCGTTGATGAAGACAATCCGCCGGAGGCTGCCGCCATCTTGGCATATCAGACGGCGTAGACAGCATAGCCGTGCAGCCATTCTGCAAGTTTTTTTATAGAAAGAGATAAACTCCAAGTCCTCTTAGAGGCAATTATCATGCGTGCACCCCAATTGAGTATCTTAGGTTTATTATTTACTTATTCATTCTGTATCGGACGAATTCCTGTTTAATAAAGTGATGGCTTTATCAATTTCCGCAACTTGGACTGCTTGTATTGCAACTCTTGTATGCCATATTATTCGTGGGCAATCTGCACCATCGCGCCACTTGTCCACAGTGTATTCTGATATCATGATTAGCAGATGTTCTAATCATGCTCAGCTCCATCGGTGAGCATGGCGGCGTTTTAACAGCACGCACCGTAGCATCGTCGAGGCTGGTATAGAACAGTTCCTTAATGATGAGCTCTGGCTTGGCAAGAACTCTATTAGCACGAGATGAATGAGATGGGAGATAATCTACATCAGTAATATAGCTTGATTAGACAACTTGCCACCAGACTTCTTTTTAACTCATTCACTTGTAATGAACGAGGCAAGAAATCACTAGAGGGAATGGACGTGTTCATAACGCATAAGGTCAATATACCACCTGCGACTCAGGCTAATGAGTCGTCCATCCACCATAATATGCAGTAGTACCAGTAATAGAGAGCGCCAGTATAGGCGCTTCTCGCTTTTTTTTATTTGCTCCAAAACATGTGAGTATGGGCAAGATTAATTGATGTCATGCGCCACTGAATAGACTAGTAGCAGCAGCACACGCAGAACGTTTGCCAGGAAAAAGATTAGGAAGTTATAATCGGGTAGTCTACGAGATGGCCTCCACGAGTACCGTAACCATGATGATATGTACAGTCACAGGCCCTCATGCACAGTCGTGGAAAAACCGTACATAGGAAAGCATCAGTAGGGACGCCAATGAGTTGACGGTCGATGCAGAGTGTGAGAAGCTGGGTGAAAAGACCCATTAGAGTCTAGTGCAGGTAAGTTCATTCGCACTATCGTTTGACGAGGAAGCTGGTTGGGACCATGTACATGCACGGTTCTAGCCAAGAAGACGACCTCGTTTTTGCCTTCATTCCACAGCGAAAATACCATGCCATGTTTTAAAGAAATTTTACCAATCTAGTCGCGACCGCTTAGCTTCCGCGGTGCTAGCCGACTAAATTGAAGGGTTTCATAGATTCACGCTAGCCGCACTGGCGCATTGCACTACTCCCACGAACTTGGTGTCCTATATGATACAGAAGAAGGGTCGGAAAGTCATCGACCGCCCACATATAAGCGGACAGTAATATGCCGGAATGCCTTCGGCGTGGCCATAGGAGAGATTGTCAGGCTAGCCATCGGCCATGTAGATGACCAAGGGGAGGTGGCACTGCCCCATCATTGTTCTTGTTGGAGAAGAGTCGTCGGAGTGCCGTCCGCGTCCTGGTAGAACAGATGGAGAGGATCGAACACAGGGAAGTGATCCGTGAAATCTTGGATGCTTCGGTGTTACGGCACTATTTGTTGGCAAAGCCACGGCGCACGGGAATTGCTGCCCCCAGCGCCATGATACAGGTCAGTGAAGAGGACCAAGCGCCGTGAGGTCGTCGACGATGTTATGGTGCACGAATATTGCTGCCCCTAGTGCCCATGATGTAGGTTGGTGTAGAAGATGAAGCATCGGGAAGTCGTCAGCAATGTTATGGTGCACGAGTATTGTTGCCCCCAGTGCCCATGATGTAGGTTGGTGTAGAAGATGAAGCGCCGGGAAGTCGTCAGCAATGTTATGGTGCACGAGTATTGCCGCCCCCAGTGCCCATGATGTAGGTCGGTGTAGAAGATGAAGCGCCGGGAAGTCATCGGCAATGTTGTGGTGCACGGATATTGCTGCCCCCAGTGCCCATGATGTAGGTTGGTGTAGAAGATGAAGCGTCGGGAAGTCGTCGGCAATGTTGTGGTGCACGGGTATTGCTGCACCCAGTGCCCATGATGTAGGTCGGTGTAGAAGATGAAGCGCCGGGAAGTCGTCGGCAATGTTATGGTGCACGAGTATTGTTGCCCCCAGTGCCCATGATCTTTGTCCTTGTAGCAATGGTGGATGTCGTGGAGTCATCGAGCCATCTTGGGCGCACAGATGTCGCTGCCCCCGGCGTCGATGTTGTTTGTTGTTGATCTATACTGTTAGGCGTTAAAATGCCGTTGGCGGTATAATAGATGCAGAGAGGAGGCGATCCAAGTAGCCACCCTCTTGGCGCAGGTTCCACACGTGCGCCGTCATAAAGATGATGGCTGCAGTAAATTTGGATTAAAAAATATTCAAGTGCGTATGTTTTGCACATTTTTTATAAGAACAAGAAAGAAACTTTGAATCATGATGCATAGTTGTGTAATTAGAAAAGGCTACAAAAGGACTTGTCATTGGGAACCGTCTGAGGACCATAATGGTCGCAATTCAATATCGAATTTCCTTTAGTGTACGTGTGCGGAGACGCCATGCTTCATGTATGCTTCCGAAAGGTAGGGGAGGATCATACCCTAGCACATCATCGCACCGAGGGCCCCTCACAGCTCAAACATGCCCTTTGCACGAGCCTCAAGAACCCCAAAGACTTAGGTGAGGATAAATTGGGTAAATGGTTTTGGGACAATGACTGAAAATATTTCCGTGCCTTGATTGAGGGGTGGTGAATGACTGCCCCGCCTTCTTTCAAGTGGTTTCCTTACTTCTCAGGATTACTCGAAGGACTTCTTGACATTTTTTTGATGGTTTCCCCCTTATGAGAATTACTCGTACATGCCACTTGGACAGCCACTTGACGAGATTGCTTGTACTTTTGGGGTATTTTCTTTGCACTCTTTTTTACTTGAACTTCTGGATTTCTTCATGCTGATTAGGGACCCATTTTGAGAATTTGAAGACGGCCATTCAACTCGGTAGACTACAAAACCCTCATGCACTTTATCTGGAGCTTATGGTGGAACGCCCCAGGGTTTCCACACGGCTACGCACCAAGTTGGGCAGCATTTTCATGGTCTTTTCCTATGATCTTCCCTGGGACGTGAGCCTTTGTGAGCTAGAGACACGTCGGAAGCATGATGGGCATGGAGTCTCGATGTCGGAAGTCCCCAAGTAGCCTCATCTACGGCCTTCAGAAGCATACAATTGGCATGTGTCGTGTATTATGGGTGTGGGTGTAGCTTGATTCATAAAATGGCACAATTTGCCGCCCTCCGAGAAGTCCAAAGGTAGCCGATTCTTGAAACACAAGAAGATTTATAACAAAAACATTATTGATGCTTAGAATTTTCCCAAAATCATTCAAAGAGGTAAAATGAAATGATATGCGTAGCGCAGCATTTTCTTTTGAAAGAAAGAAAAATAAAATGTGAAGGCCATATTTGCCATAGCTCTTCAAATAGAACCTGCGCCTTGTGAAGATATGTACTCAACATGTTGCCCTCACGCAAGGCCCGGTAGGTTGGAGAAGATGGGCTCATTGTGACGGGTGTGCTGACGTCTTCTTTATAAAAAAATATTCTGTTTTTCATCGATGGGGGAAGAAATCTCGATAGATTCGTCTTCTTGGGTGAAGACCTCAGACACATTTTGTAGTCACGCATTTGGCTTTTCATCAATGTTGAGGAAGCTCAATTTTTTGCCAATACGAGTATACCTCCTCGCTACAAGAGATGCCCCCAGTCCTAAAAGTTTGGACTTTTGAGGTGAAGTGCGACGTCTTCTTAACTTGGCCGCCATCATTTGGACGAACCCGTATGTCAGGGCAAATTAAAGATGTGCCCGAGATTCTGTCTTGATATATAGAGAAGAGCCTGAAGACGAATCCGACGACCATTGTTGCGCATCAAAGATGGAAGGAGAACCATGTCCCACCGGGCGTGCCAATTTGTTTGACACGAGAAATAAAAAACGCGACACAGATGTTATCTCTCTACGCGCCAGAGGAAAATAAATATGCGGGTGTGCTAGTGTACTAAGTACACAAATAAAGACATAGGGAAACGTGCATTTTTATTAATCTCTCAATGGAGAAACAAAATTACATGATCCCTTTACATATGCGCTCCGTGGCCTGCTTGCGTGGCCAATATGACTTGGGCGAATGTGTGTTCTGGTTCACGGGGCCTCGGAAGGCTACCGATTAATTACGTCCGCGACTAAAGATCGAAAACCACCTCCGATTAAGCTGCTTCAATGGTCATCTTCGTCATCTTCGCTTCGCGTTCTCCATGCATGATGTGATGGTGGTGTGTGTGGGAGGCGGCGGTACCCGTGTCCTCGTCGGTACACGACGCCGCGAGTAGCGTGGCCTTTTCTCCAGCCACGCTCGCCTTTGCCGTCATGCCTCGTCGGTCTTGACGGCGTCATTGTAGATGAATTTGGAGTAGCATGGGTCCGCTTAGCTAAGACTTCTTGACGACCAGCAGCCTTGTCGGGTGTGCAAGGGTATGCCTCGCGGGAGTAAGTATTGGTGCAGATCAGCGTCGGTGTGAAACCAACGCACACGTACAATTCGGTGCAACCAATGTGGTCGACACCTCGTCTCGGTCCGACGCTGAGTTCACGGCTGTCGTCCTAGACAAGAGTGTCGTCTCACAAGCTTTGGGAGAAGAGGTGTCGGAGGCGTTGTCTCGCATCAGCAGGTGTGGTTGCCCGCCAACCGTTGTCGCCGCACATCGGAAGAAGTGGAGTCGGGGTCTTTGTCGCGGCTGGAGGGCGACACTCGAGCTGGTAGTGTGATGATGAAGTGGAAGATGGGGCGGTACGTCCGTCGCCCCGACGATGCCTAACCGTGTTTCCCGGCTTGTCGATGTCCGATGATGAAGATGTCTGGCCTCGTCGGCTCAGACAGGTGGGCGGCCTTCGCCTCGTCGGTGCCTAGCCAGGTGGTGTCCGCCTCGTCGGTGTCGGACTTGATGGCTTGCCTTCGCCTCGTCAGTGCCGGGCAAGAAATGAATTGCTTCATCGGAGCAGGACATGTCGGTGAAGTGGCCTCGCCTTGCCGGTGCTAGGTCGAGATTGAAGAAGAGTGTTGGTGTAGGAGTCGATGTAGACTTGGGTAGCGCTGAGCAGTAGTATGGCTCGATAGCGACGGTGTATGGTTTTGGCGATGTAGATCTCGTGACGCCAGAGGTGTACTTGGGCTCGTCGGAGCTTGAGAGGTCGTGGTCGCGTGATTTATCCGGGAGTGGGATACGGTGTTGATGTAGTCAGTTGTCAGGTGCCGGAGAAGATGTTGATGAAGATTACGCCATGCAGATGTATCCGACATTCTCACGGATCCTAACGGCTGGTACGAGTGGATTTACTTGTGACCCAAATGGAGAAATATCGCTCAGAGTGTCCGTGAAGAGGCAATATCCGTCTCGTCCATGTGAGCACTTGCACTGGTCCATTCCTTTGTACTGATAACAGAACCAACACACTCGTATGTGGTAAAGTAATAATCAATCAGTATCCACATATACCTTGATGATCGTACAGATTAGAGAGGGCTATGCATGGGCCTGGTGCATGCATTGGCTCCTTCAAATATGCCTCTCTAGGCATCTCTCCATCCAGCTCTCAAGCCGGAGATGAACACGGACGCTCAGTCGTCGGCTGCCTTCGGTGCCGAGTCGGTGCCGACAATGGCGTCCACCAAGCTCATGGCACGTCTAGTGTGCTGCTGCCCATGATGGCGGGGTCTTGGTATTCGCGTCGGTAAAGCCAACGCGCCCATGGAAGATGAGCTCGATGGTTGATAGAGGAAGTCGCCAGGCAACATCTAGAACTTCCTCACGTACTTGAAGGGATTATGAACTCATGCATGCGCACGCCTCGTCCTTGGGGCTGCAAGAATATCGATCGCATGGCCTGTGTATTGACGGTATGACATCGCCATCTTCGGTAGAGGTACGTCGGCGGGCTGCGCAGCCAGCTCTGGCAGCGATGCACTTGTCGAGGGAGATGAATTAGAAGGAGACGTCGAAGTAGAACGTAGTGGATCCTATTGATGGCCGTGCTGCGGGTTCCGGCGACCCAGATGAAGAGGGCTCCCATGTTGTAGACAGCCTCTCGGCGTGCGCCGTTTAGCTGCCGCCGTTCCGCCTCCATTAAAATGTTTGGCGCGCCGTCCACTGCCGTTTTCTGCGTGTGTCCCCTCCAGCACCGCAGCCTGATGGTCGTGCGGGACTCTTGTTCTTGAGCTGCAGGCGTATTAATCTGCATATGGAATTGCCAAAGGAAATGAGTTAGAAGTGGATGTCGAGGTAGACCGTAGATGGCCCGGCTGCAGGCTCCGGCAGCCCGGATGAAGAGGGCGCCCGTGCTCGGCGTCGTGGCCGAGTCATTGGTGTTGTAGCCGGCAGCGTCGAGCTTCATCGACTTCTTCTCCGGAGGTAACTTCCGGCCCGACGTCGAGTCGCCGGTGGCGGCGCCGTGCCAGTGACGACCTTCATCTTCAAGCCTTGGGCACGTTCCATCGCGACTCGTGGGCGCGCATGTCGTGGGCGGCCTCTCGGCATGCGCCGTGTAGCTGCCGCCATTGGGCCGGCGTGAGCACAAACGAGCGCTGCCTCCCTTTATATTTCCGGCACGTCGTCCGCTGCCGCAGGTCAGTGTGTTTTCTGTGTGTGTACGTATGTGTGTGTCGTGTCTCCCCTCAGTTGCTGGCTCAGCCTCATTTTATAGACGAGCGTCGAGCGAGAATCAATCGCGCCACGCTGCACGGGTGTCGTTGTAGAGTTGCTGCGTAGATTGCTCTTTCCGCGACTCAGTTGGAGGCGTGCTTATTCTTTCCGTAGCTGGCCGGATACTTATCCACCGGACGACCCGGTAGAGATCGGCAGAGTCTATCATGGACTTGCAAGACTGTATAACAGATCAATACCGGCCTGGTGCGGACGCAGACGTACGTGCATGATGTGTAGTACGTGCAGGATATGTAGATACATCCTGGAGAAAGCAACATGTGTGGACGTACGTACGTGTCCGACCCGGCCACCATTGCCTCATCTGGCCCAGGATGTGTAGATACATCCGCGCACGTGACTTTGACATGCATGCATGTAAAGCTAGCCCACGCACTTAAACAAAAAGATTAGCATAGGAAAGCAATACAAACCATGATGCTCCCATTTCCTGTAGAAATAATATTTACTTTTAATAAAACTATTCTTTGTCACAATACTTATATGTGCAGCATACGCACCAAAATGCCACGCGATTTTTAATACATCAAGTACAAAATCATGTCGAACAGTAGGTATCCGCGTTGCTTGCAACACCTGTGTGACGTTTCCTTTCTCCTACTGGTTCGATAACCTCGGTTTCTTTCTGAGGGAAAACTTGCTGTTGTGCTTCTTCACACCTTGCTCTTGGGGTTCCCAACGAAGCGCTCCTACATCAACTCAGCGCTGCATCACCTTCTCCTTGCCTCCCCTATTGTATCGGTCAGGTATGTGCAAAACACCCTACTTACGACCACTGAAACGTGAACGACTTCAAACACGCCATTGGAAAGCTTCCGCTAGCCACAACCGTCTCTATCAACAACGAGGATTTGTGAAATCTGGTGGAACGATGCGTACCCGTAGGGGCATCGGTTGCGTGTATATATCATACATGGCATATACATGGGTTTGTATGTGTACGTCGGAGTACTACTCCATACACATACACGTATGATTACAACTCCAACATCCTCCCTCAATCTAACCACGAGAGAGGTTTAGATTGCGCTTGAACTCATCTAGACTTTTAACAGGAAGAGCCTTAATAAAACCATCGGCTAGCTGATCTTTGGTGGAGATGAACTGATATCTAGATTGTTGCTGGCAACTATTTTCCGAACAAAATAATAATCAATCTCAATGTGCTTGGTACGAGCATGCAACACGGGATTGGCAAAAAATGGGTAGCACCTAAGTTGTCACACCACAAGCACGGCTTCTCCTTCAGCTTGACACCAAACTCAGTGAGAAGAGCTTCAACCCATGTTAATTCAGTAGTAGCATTGGCTAAGGCCTTGTATTCAACTTCAATACTTGAGCAAGAGACGGTGGCCTGTTTCCTGGCACTCCATGACCAAATTTGGACCAACAAAAATAGCAAAGACACCTGTGGAGAGATGGTCTGCAAGGCAACCAACCCAATCTGCATCAAAAAAGGCACCGAGGAGTGTGGACAAGATTTCTTAAAAGTGATACCAAGCTAAGAAGTAGCCTTTACATATCGAAGAATTCTCTTAGGGTCAGTCCAATTAGTTGTTGTAGGTTCATAAAGATAATGAAAGACCTTGTTAACAAAGAACGACAGATCTAGACGAGTAAGAGTCAAGTACTGGAGAGCCCCCATTATACTTTTGTATTGTGTGCTGTTATCAGGACCAAACGAGGTACCATCATGAAGGGATAATGGCTCAGATGTGGACAATGGTGTAGGGGACGACTTGTAGTCAAACATGCCATTTGACATATTTTTCTTGTGTAAGCAACATACCATTTGACATATTTTTGACCTTAGTTCCAAGGAAAAAATGAAGCTCACCCAAATCCTTGATAGCAAAGTTATCATTGAGATCCTTGAGCAGGACTTAGATAGCATCATCATAGGAGCTAGTAATAATAATGTCATCAATATATATCAGAACAAATATTGTAACACCAGACTTGTGGTAGAGGAACAGAGAAGTGTCAGCTTTGGAGGGTAGAAAACCAAGATCATGCAACTTGGAGCTCAAATGAGAATACCATGCAAGCGGAGCCTCTTACAAACCATACGAAGCTTTGTCAAGTTTGCAAATATGATGAGGTGCATCAGGATGTTCAAAACCTGGGGTTGTTTCATATAAACTTCCTCTTTCAGAACGCCATGAAGAAACGCGTTTTTGACATCAAGCTGCCGTAAACTCTCTCCACGAGAGACAGGGATAGAAAGAACAATTCTGATGGTGGCAATCTTTATAACTGAACTAAATGTATCTTCATAATCAATTTCATACATTTGTTTAAATCCTTTGGTCACTAACTGGACCTTATAATGCTCATGTCTCCTCGGCCCATTGATCAGAGCTTTTACTTATCACAATATATCTCTCATTTTGAAGGATTGGAGGAACTCTCAGTTCCTTTCACTCAGGAGGAAATCGATGGAATTGTGGTGCATATGCCTGGAGTTTTGGAAATCGATGGGCTTATTCTTAAAAATCTGTTGGCCGGTGGTCAAATATGACTTTTACAGATTATGCCAAGAGTTTTGGGAAGGGAATGTTATTCTACAAAGCATAAATGACTCATTCATTACACTGATACCCAAAAACCTTTCGCCTGAGGGTCCCAATGACTATCGCCCTATCTCCTTGCTTAACATTGGTATTAAACTGCTTATTAAACTTGTGGCAAATCGTTTACAAGGGAGGATTCTTAAGATGGTTCATGATAATCAATATGGCTTCTTGAGGTCTCAGAATATTCAGGATTGTGTCGGTTGGGCTTATGAATATATCCACCAATGCAAACAGGCTAGAGTGGAGTCGGTGATTTTGAAACTTGACTTTGCTAAGGCATTTGATACTGTTGAACATGAGGCGATTATGAGAGTGTTTGAATGTTTGGGTTTTGATCCCCGCTGGTTAAACTGGCTAAAGGTGATCATGTCCTCATGTACGTCTGAGGTCCTTTTGAATGGTACTCCTGGGAAAAAATTCTGTTGTCGTCGTGGTGTGCGGCAAGGTGACCCTCTCTCACCACTTCTGTTTGTCAGTGTTTTTGAATTACTACAAGGAATGGTTAATCACTTATTTCAGACAGGAACCATTCAGCCTCCTCTGAACATCCCAAACACTGACTTCCCTATTGTCTAGTATGCTGACGATACTCTGCTTATTATGCAAGCTTGTCCCATTCAGTTGACTGCCCTAAAATGTCTGTTGGAATCTTTTGCTCTAGCTACTGGTTTAAGAGTCAATTATCTCAAATCCTCACTTATGCCGATAAATGTGTCCGAGGAGCAGTTAGAACTGTTGGCTGCCTCTTTTGGATGTATGGTGGGAAAGCTCCCTTTTACATACATTGGCCTCCCCTTGGGCTCTACTAACCCCACGATCAGTGATTTGGCTCCTCTGGTGGGTCTGGTTGAGAGACGTTTAAATGCTAGCGCTCGTTTCCTCGGCTACGGAGGAAGACTGGCGTTTGTCAGATCGGTCTTGTCCACTTTACCTACTTTCTTCATGTGATCTCTTAAACTACAAAAAACCATCAATAACATTTGCAATCGTTCACAGAGACACTGCCTTTGGGCAAAAGAGGAAGGCTCCAACTCGTCTAACGCACTTGCTGCCTGGTCATTGGTCTGTAAACCAAGGAAGTATGGGGGTCTTGGTATTCTGAACTTAGAGTTGCAGAACAAGGCTCTCTTATTGAAGCAGCTCCACAAGTTCTATTCGAAAGCTGATGTTCCCTGGGTAAAGCTAGTCTGGAATCTTTATGGGGACACTGTTCCACATGTGCAGTCTATGAGAGGTTCCTTCTGGTGGCGAGATATCTTCAGTTTAAGTGGGGACTATAGAAGTGTCTCTCGATGTCAGGTTTCAAGTGGAAACACGGTGCTATTTTGGAAAGATTTTTGGTTGGATAACACCTTACTCTGTGATAAGTTTCCCAGACTATTCTCTTTTGCTCTCAATGAGGATCTCTTTGTTGCGGCTTTGGCGCAGATGGATGATGTGACTGCGTGTTTTGATTTGCCCCTGTCAGTGGAAGCTTTTAAGGAGCTGAACCAGGTTACTCAGCTTATCCAGTGAACAACCTTTTCACCCAATTTGCCAGACCAGAGAATTTTCGTGTGGGGAGACAGATTTACACCCTCAAATTATTATAATTTCTTGTTTGCTCAGCTACCTAAGGATGCTGCTCTTAACGCCATCTAGAAGTCGAAATCCCTGCCAAAATTGAAAGTATTCTGCTAGCTTCTCATGATGGATAGATTAAATACAAAAGATCTGATGCTACGTAAAAATTGGAAGGTGGAAGCTGGGTCTGAATGTGTCCTTTGCAACGACACACAAAGGGAGACAACAAACCACCTTTTCTTTGAATATGGGTTTGCTACTCAGTGCTGGAATCTACTGGATATTCATTGGAGCTTCACGGGTACTTTCTCTGAAATTTTTTGTGCAACTCAAAACGCTTACTCAGGGCCATGTTTTATGGAGGTGGTGGCTTGTGCAACATGGAACATATGGAAGGTTAGAAACGACCATATCTTCAGAGGTGATTCTGTGAGTTTTAATAAGTGGAAGGTGGGGTTCCAAAATGATCTTCTTTTGCATAAGTACAGGGTGAAAATAGCGTCAGTACAACCACTGGTTGAATGGCTTATTTCACTTTTCGTGTAATCCTCCTTGTTACCTTTCTTCTCTTCCTAAGGCATTTCCTTCCCCCTTGATGTCCCTCACTCTCTCTTAGTCTTAGTCTCTTAGTCTCTCTGTCTCTCTTAGCCTCTTAGCTCTCTAGCCTCAGTTCTTTATAATTTTTCCTGTTCTTAGTCTTTAGTTGATGTACTTTGTATCCCTCTTTGATTCTTTAATAAAATTTACACCGTAGGGGCTTCCCCTACGGTAAAGGTGTCAAAAAAACTGGACCTTATAACGATCAATAGAGCCATTTGCATGTCGTTTGATGCGGTGGACCCATTTACAGTCAATGATATTTTTGTTTTTTCTAGAGGGAACCAAACTCCAGGTATTATTTGTCATTAGAGCATCATATTATGCTTGCATAACAGCACGCCATTTGTCATCATTGAGAGCAGAGGACGGAGTGCGAGGTTCTCCTGTAGAAGAAAACATGATGTAACGGACAATACCATCGGTGTACTTTTTAGGGTGTCGGATACCTTTTTGGAGACGAGTACCCGGCTCAGGTCGAGGTGCAACAATAGCAGTAGAGTGTGCAGCAGCATTGGCCGACGCAAAAGATCCGGGAGAAGGAGGGCAATCATGGCCCAAATCATTAGCAGGTGTGGCTGATGAAGCAGCATGCACATGCAGCGGAACGGGGCCCGAGGGAACAGGCACGATCGCTCGTGGCGGAGACAGCACATGGGCGCGGGGCGTGGGCAATGCAGGGCCCGAGGCGGAGGCACGTGGTGACACTGTCGTGGATGCGGCGTGCAAGGTCGACTGGCGCGCGGGGACCGATGAGGGCATGGGAGAATCTGCTTCGGAGTCTGCGTCCTCAGGATCAGCGACACTAGAGGAATGTTCCCCTAGATCTTCCTCAGATGACGAGCTTTCATCATTTTCTGCTAAAACTTCAGATGAAGATTCTGGGTGCTGTTGAGCACCATTTTGAACTAAATTTGCTGCTATATATGTAGTTTTGTATGTAGCATCATAAACAGGCAAGGTAATAGGCACAATAGCAGGCATATGATCATCAATATTATGTGCACCCTCATTGGAAGTGGATGATGGAAGAAGTAGAATCTCTTTTTAAGAAGGGCACCGACATTTGGATGAAGGGCTTCAAAAAGGAAGAACATTCTCATAAAAACAACATCACGAGAAATATAAACATGACCTATGGAGACATCTAAGCATTTAACACCCTTGTGTAGAGGACTATAACCAACAAAGACACACCATTTAGAATAAAAAGCAAGTTTCTGTGTATTATATGGACAAAGATTGGGCTAACAGGCATAACCAAAAGTCCGGAGAGCATCATAATTGGGTGTGACTTGAAGGAGACATTCAGTAGGAGATTCAAGATTGATGAATTTGCTGGGAAGCAAGTTTATGAGAAACATGGCGGTGAGAAAGGCTTCATCCCAATACTTGAGAGCCATGGAAGCATTTGCAAGTAATGCTAGGCTGACCTCTACTATATGACGGTGTTTTCTTTCAGCGGAACCGTTTTGTTGATGGGTATGGAGACATGAGACATGGTGGGTGATAACCAATTTTTGAAAAAAGGCATTGAGTTTCTCATACCCCCCCCCCCAATCAGTTCGCATAGTAACAATTTTCCTATCAAACTTGCGTTCAACATACTGTTGCCAGTTAAGAAAAGCTTGATAAACATCAGAACAATTTTTAAGCAAATAGATACATACATACTTGCTAAATTCATCAATAAATCTTACATAATATGCATGTTTTTCAACAAAAGGAGGAGCAGAACCCCATACATCAGAGAAAACCTGCTCAAAAGGAACAGTGGATCTACTGGTGAAAATGGGATATGGCAACTAGTGAATCTTAGCTAACTGACAAGAATCACAAACATATGGAGTAATTTATGGTGTGTAAGATATTTTATTCCTTCTAAGAACTTGTTGAACCACGAATGAAGATGGATGTCCTAAACGGCGATGTCATGCAGAGGATGATGGCTTTATTGTGATGAAAGCATACTTGGAGGACTCATTTGAGATGGGCATCAAGGGATAAAAGCCTCCATAGCACGGGCTCTTAAACAGAACTCATCGTGTTGCTCGGTCCTTAATCAAAAAAGGATGAAACTCAATAAAGACATGATTATCAAGAGTGAAACGATGAATAGATAAATGATTTTTGATGCACTAGGAACATGTAGGATGGCATTAAGAGTAAATGAATTATGATGGGTGCGCAAAATTGAATGACCAATATGACTAATGTGCATATATGTGCCTTCAGCAGTTCGAACATGATCTTGTCCATTGTAGCCTTCATGTGTAGAGAGCTTGTTGAGTTCTCTAGTGATGTGATTAGCGGCACCAGTATCATAGTACCAATTTGTATCAACACCATGAGAGGCATAATTTGCGCCTTTATTTCCGCGGTCTCCATCACAATGGTCACCACGGTCATCACCGTAGCGCCACCAACAATCACTGGTAGGATGCCCATGAATGAAGAATATTTGACATGTGGTATCCACGTAGGGAGTGGGATGACGATAACGACACGTCCCACCATCATCATGTCTGTCCCCATCATTGCGACGACGAGGACGATCATCATTGCGATGACAGGGACGCGGACGGGAAAACTAACTAGCCAAAATAACACTCCTCTCTTAGTTTTCTTAGCCAAAAATAATAATGTCGTCAATTGTCAAACAACTACCATGAGTCAATCTGTTAGTAAGATGTCAGTTTTTCGGTGGTGAGAGAAATCGGCGGGAGAAAATGGCGGGAACCCAGGATGGAGCAATTGGCGAGGGAGACAATGGCTTCTTAGTGAACGAGCAGACGGGAAGAAAATGCAGGGGAAAAATGGGCAGGTTGGAACTAACATTTAGGTTTTGGTTAAGTACATAGCTTTGCATTGATCATGCAAGATTTGGCGTCGCCTAAGACGATTAGGGCAATCGATCACGGCTAGGAAGATTGACATTTCAATCGGCATGCTCCTGAAAATTGCTAATTTAAATTTTATACTATGTCTAATTGCTTAAGTTCAGGAGCTTGCTTTGTACATACTCCTATGTAAGAAAAATATCACAGTGTAACTAACAGGAACTCGGTCGTCCGCCATCCACCGCCTACCGCCCTCCAACCTCTGTCGGCCCTGGCCCGGACGCATGTGGCCCATAGTTGTCGGGCCGTCCGCTGTGGCCTGCCCTCCACCAGCGCAGCGCCTGCAGCACTTGGTGATCCCTCTCTCATATGTTCCTTGCTATTTATTCACTGTAAAGAGAAGAAAATTTAGAGTTTTTTGTATTTATGTGTTGCAGTCACACTGCTAACTTAGAGAAGAAAGAATGCTCTTATAGAAGATGGCAGATTTGAGATAAGCCATGCACACATGTTGACATGGTTATACCCCACGGGTACACAACATCAGCATACCTAGTCCAGCCCGAAGGAAGGCCCACTACAAGATATACAGCCTACGGAGATTTCAGGTGGCCTAGGCCCGTGACTCCTTCGGATGCTTGGAGAACAAGGCTAGTATAGATAGAATTTCAAAGGGCAAACCCTAATCTATAACCGACTCGACCTATGCCCGGGACCTGCCTATCTATATAAAGTCTAGGAGGGCACGGCGAGAAGGACAATACTCACCACATACACACCTCCACGCCAGATTGCATCTGCGCACCCCTGTAACTTTCGGTTCCACCGTAATCAAGAGCAGGCAAGCAGGAGTAGGGTTTTCCCTCCGGGGGCCTGAACCTAGGTAAACCTCGTGTCCCCGTGTTGCTTGTTTGCTAACCGTTCCGCGATCTCCGGCATCCACACCTTCTCCAAAACCCAAGCTCATAACAATGGGCATTAACGAGAACGAACCTCGTCAATTGGCGCCGTCTGTGGGAAGCGGGGGCGATGATTGTGCGATCGTGACGGTCCCATCCGAAGCGATCTACAACTCATCGGCGACGGAGAGCCATCTCCTCTTCGGCGATTTCGACTTCAACGCCCACTCGCCAGCCACCATGAAGGATTTCGAGCCCGTAGGCGATGGGCTCGAGATTCTGTTCGGGAGCTTCTGCTTCCAGGTGGGGCAGACTGGCACCCTCCGCCTCCCGGAGCGGGTGCCGCCACCATCCATCAGGCCTGCTTCGTGGGTCCCACCCATCGGCGTGCTACGCACGTCGACGCTGACACATGAGTCCTATGACAGCAGTAGCTGCAACTCACGTCTGTGCGACCCTCCATTAGACAAAGGAACCTATGGTTCCGGATCCAAAAGATGCGGCAGCAGCGATCCGATCCATAGGCGCTACCAATGTGCTGTGGTTATCCATGGTGAATCAGAGGTGCCCAACCGACCACCCAATCCACCGCCCAACCCGTAGGTCGGGAACGGATTAAATGGAGGAAACCCTAAACTCCAGCCCAACAAAGGCGATGTTGACGCCTATCGAAGAATCAACCTCAACAAGGAAGGATGGCACCAGGCACGCAAAGCCATGGCGGGCAACAAGATCCGACCTGTGGATGCTTCACGGGACCTGCTGATGGCATACTACCTTCTCCTCATCGACGAGCACAACTGGCAGGTGAAGACGCAAGAGGTACTCGACAAACGCAAGCAGGAAGCTTCAGAGTCTAGCGTGCGACGAGCTGCGCTCTCTGCCGTTGGTGGCTCCAGCTTGCACGGCAATCATGCCAACAAGCACCACTCTCGTACAGAGCACATGGACCCCGCCGCACGACGTGAGGTCACCAAAACCCTCAACACGTCCTTCATGGAGATGGACGCCAACGGCAACGTCATACCGAAGACGCCGCAGGCTGCGATCATGGCGGCCACCACGTATCTCGCATCCCATCCACCTCCGGTGGGGGACCCGAAGAGCTCCATGCACAAGTCCGTGCTAGCCGGACTAGGACTTGTCGGAGTTGCGCTCCACGAAGAGGCTCCCGCGGAGCATAAGAAAAAGGCTACGGTCAGATTCAACCGCAGCCCCACAACATCATTCGACGAGGACGAACACGATCTACCTTGATGTCGCAGGAGCCCAAGATGTCGCAGCAGCGATTATGACGCTCGAAATGACCTCGCTCAGCGCAAGGTCGACAAGGCACGCGCCAAACGCGCGTGCTCAGCCGAATCCGAAGAGCATGACGATGGAGAACTGTGCGAAGCACGATGCTTCAGCAGATCTGTTCGGCGCACGCGCATGCTGAAAAATTTCAAGCTTCCTTCGGACACTCTGAAGTTCGACGGTACGCAGGATCCGAAGGCCTGGCTCAGCGACCACCTCTCGTCCGTCAAGATGCATGGTGGCAACAAGAACACCGCCCTGCAATGCCTTCAGCTGCAGCTGACAGGCGCAGCTCGAATCTATCTCAGCAGCCTGTCCTCAGGCTCCATCTGAAGCTGGGAAGAGCTGGCATATAGTTTCATCCGAAACTTCAAGGGCACCAGCAAGAGGCCAGCCTCGATCGAGGAGCTACGGACCTGCACTCAACGAATGGGTGAATCCATTCGCTCATACATCTTGCGCTGGTGCAATATCAAGAACTCCGCGGCACACATCTCCGAGGAGAGAACGATCGACGCCTTCAAGGATGGCGTCAAGCGCCCAGACTTCAAGGAAGAACTTGGGGGCATCAAGCCCAAGACACTCGACCACCTCATGGACATCGCCAACAGGTGGGCAGATGGCGAGGACTCCCTCCACCGAGCACATTCGGATGAGGAGGATGAATACGCGTGCAGGCGCGAACGCCATAGAAAACGAAGATTGTGCAGCTACGACGACCGCGATGGAGCTGACATGGTTGCGGCTGGCTACGCCGAACGCCACAACGTCAACAACTGCAACAACAGAGGATACCGTGGAGGCAACTTCCGCGACGGAGGACGCCCAACACAAACGTGGCAGCGCCGCGGCCGTGACGACGAACCTTCGGCATACGACAAGTTGCCGGGCCCCTGCACCATCCACTTCTACATCGACAAGCAGGATGGCAAAAAGAAGGCTGGACACATGCTCAAGGACTGCCGCGAGTTCTAGAAACTCAGCGAGGGTCTAACCCAAATGTGGTGCCAGATCGTGAACCCTGGGTTCGGACCCGCACCCGCACCAGGTGACGTCGCCCATGGAGCTCCTCCACCACCGCCCGGGGGACCATTGAATCCTGCAATCGTACCTGCGCTAAACAACGACACAGGTGGATATCCACCGCCAAAAGGGTCCCTCATGATCCAGAAGGGACGCCCTACCAATAGGGTGCAAAAGAAGATCACTCGACAGGTCAGCCTTGCTGTAACCGCTCCGCCGGCCATCCCTGAGTACCTTAGTGGCTCGGAGTCTTGCATCACGTTCGATCGTTCGGACCATCACCGCCAGATCCCTCGCCCAGGTCATGCTGCTCTGGTGCTCAAGGCGCAGATCGGAGGATTTGAGATGACCCGCGTCTTCATGGATGGCGGCAGCGGCATCAACCTGATGTTCGCCAGCACCCTCGCAGCGATGCGGATCCCGCTGTGTAACCTGTAATAGTCTGATACAACATTCCACGACATAGTCCCAGGGAAGGGCATATATCCCCTAGGAAAGATATGGCTCGACGTCATCTTCGGCAAGCCCGAAAACTTTCGGTGTGAGCGGCTCGAGTTCAAAGTGGTGGATTGTCCATTACAGTACCACGCCATCCTCGGGCGTGTAGCGTTCGCAAGGTTCCTAGCAGTACCGCACTATGCGTACCTGCTGCTCAAGATGCCTAGGCCCAAAGGCGTCATCACAGTCCAGGGAAGCTTCACCCGATCGGACCACTGCGATAGAGATTTCAACAGAATCTTCCAGTCATTCGGCATGCAAGAGGAGCTCACAAGGCTCCGGGAGGTGACAGACAACGGGGCACCCCTAGTCGCCAGGCAAAACTCACCTGATACGTTGTTCGACTCCACAGTCAACACGAAAAAGATGCAGGTCCACCCAACCGACGCGTCCAAGACGACGCTGATAGCCAACGACCTCAGTCCCGCATAGGAAAGCACACTCGTCGAATTCCTCCATGAGCGTTGGGAAATCTTCGCCTGACATGCCAGGAGTTTCCAGGGAATTCGCCGAGCATGCACACAATGTGTTTCCGGACGCAAGGCCGGTCAAGCAGTCGATCCACGACTATCCGAACTGCGAGCAGCGGCAGTTGGAATCCAAGTCAACAGACTCCTGGATGCCAACTTCATCCGAGAAATCAAGGAAAGCGAGTGGATAGCCAACAATGTGCTAGTCCCAAAGAAAGACACGGATATCATGCGGATGTGTGTGGACTTCACGTCACTCAACAAGCACTGCCCCAAGGATCACTTCCCCCTTCCTCGGATCGATCAGATCATCGATTCAACTGCATGATGTGAGAAACTCTCCTTCCTCGACGCCTACTCGGGCTACAATTAGATTTGGCTGAAGGTCGAAGACCAGGAGAAAACGGCGTTCATCATGCCGTTCGGGGTATTCTGCTACAACACCATGCCTTGCGGGCTAAAGAACGCAGGTGCCACATACCAGAGGTGCATGCAGGCATGTCTGAAGAACCAGATCGGTCGCAACATTCAAGTCTATGTCGACGGCATAGTCATCAAGACCAGGGAAACCAAGACACTGATCGACGATCTCCGCGAGACGTTCGATAACCTTGACCACTACAAGATCAAGTTGAATCTAGAAAAGTGCGCCTTCGACGTCCCATCTGGCCAATTACTTGGCTACTTCATCTCACAACGAGGAATCGAGGCGAATCCGAAGAAAATCTGGGCCATACTGGCCATGGAGAAGCCGAAGAACCTCAAAGGTGGTAAGTACCGTGCTCTTCAAAGGTGGTAAGCAGATGACGCATTTGAAGCTCTGAAGTGACCGCTCTCCACCTCGCCTGTCTTGGTCACGCCCAAGGAGCGAGAGCCACCGCTGCTATACATCGCATCCACGCACCAGGTGGTAAGTACCGTGCTCGTGTTCGAACGATCCGAAGATGGCAAGACCCATGGGGTCCAACGCCCAATCTACTACCTCAGCGAGGTACTAACGCCAACAAAATAGAGGTACCCTCACTACCAGAAACTCGCCTACGGTGTGTTCATGACGGATCGACGGCTGAGCCACTACTTCCAGGAGCATCAGATAATGGTCGTCAACGAGGCACCACTGTCCAACATCCTGAACAACCTCGAAGCCACAGGACGCGTAGCCCTGTGGGGTATCGAGCTATCTCCTCTAGACATAGTCTACAAGCGGCACCATGCGATCAAATCTCAGGTCCTCCCTGAATTCTTCGTCCACTGGATGGAGCTCCAGCTGCCGGACACCCCGGACATAACGCAGTCATGGACGATGCACTTTGACGGCTCCAAGCGTGAGGCTAGAGCAGGAGCTGGCATCATACTGACGTCCCCGCAAGGCGATAAGATGAAATACGTCCTTCGGATGAAATTTCGTGCCTCCAACAACGAGGTCGAATACGAGGCCCTCATCCACGGCATGAGGATGTCCAAGATCTGTGGCACAACGCGCCTAGTCATCTACGGTGACTCGAACCTTGTCATCCAGTAGACGATGAACGACTGCGATGCACACGCTGCCAACATGATCGCGTACCGTGCACTCTACAACTCACTCGAAGGAGACTTTGACGGCTGCGAGCTTCGCCACGTCGGAAGGGAAAGCGACAAGGAGGCCGATAGACTCGCCAACATCGGCTCCACCTGTGCACGGGTTCCACCAGGTGTGTTCCTCGAACAAATCTGCGTACCTTCCATCAAAAGGAAATTCCCTAAGGGATCACCCGAAAAAGCAGAACACTCTGGGGCTGCGCTACCCGAAGGACAGGAAGGACCCGAAAAGCTCGACATGAAAGTCGAGTTGGTCAGCCTGATGGAGGTCATGGCAATCTAAGAAACATGGACACAGCCATACCTTCGGTACCTGATAAACAAAGAACTGCCCAATGACACGACAGATGCCTGGTGCATATCTCGCCGGTCCAAGGCCTTCACCATCATCAATGGCGAGCTATACAAGCGCAACATTTCGGGTGTACTCCAACGATGCGTCACCATCGGTGACGGCAAAACAATCCTCCAACACATCCACGAGGGCATCTGCGGCCATCACGCGGGCAAACGCGCCCTTGTCGCCAAAGCTTTACGAGCTGGATTCTACTGGCAAACGACCATGAACGATGCCAAGGACATCGTCCAGAGGTGCAACGGCTGCCAGAGGTTTGCGGACAAGCCACACGCACTAGGGTCGGAGCTCAGGCCCATACCCTTGGCCTGCCCTTCGCCTAATGGGGCCTCGACATGATCGGCAAACTGCCCAAATCTTCGAAAGGAGGCCACGTCTACCTCCTGGTTGCAGTCTACAAGTTCACCAAGTGGATCGAGGCCATGCCTATCACCAACCAAAAAGGCAAAACGGTTGTCAAGTTCTTCGAGTCCATCGTCTATAGGTTCGCCGTGCCGCACAGCATCATCATGGACAACGGGTCGAACTTCATCTCCAAAGAATTCCAACATTTCTGCAAAGGCCTTGGCATCAACATATCATACGCTTCCGTGGAGCACCCACAAACCAATGGGCACGTCGAAAAGACCAACGGTCTCGTAGGCGGCGGCATCAAGAAACGTCTACTCAGCCCACTCGAACGAATTGCGGGAGCCTGTGCAGAAGAGATACCCTCCGTCCTCTAGAGCTTGCGAACAACGCCCAACAGCTCAATTGGCTACATGCCTTTCTTCATGGTGCATGGAGCCGAAGTCGTGCTACCTGTAGAAGTACGCCATAAGGCCCCACGGGTCGTCGCCTACAGCGAAGCCGAATCAATGGCCACACTCGAAGACGCCATCGACACACTCGACGAAGCACGCGACATCGCCATGGCTCGCTCGACAGTCTACCAGCAGAGCCTCCACAACTATCATAGTCGTCGGTTGCGCCCAAGGTCCTTCGTTAATGGAGACCTCGTCCTACGACTCAAGCAAGAGCGGCCGAAGAAGCTCGAGTCACCCTGGGAAGGACCCTACATTGTCACAGAAGTCATCTCAGGTGGGGCCTACCACCTCAAGGACGTCGAGTCAGGAGTCGCATACACCAATCCATGGAATGTCGCACAATTGCGACGCTTCTACCCCTAGCTACCCCTCTTTACTTTCAATAAGGCTACTCAGCCGAACAATGTACCTCCTCGTTACGATACAAATAAAAGCTAAGTCCCCAATCCGAAAATCTCTTTTCCTTGCATTACTTTGTGTTACAACACACTTGGGGGCTCCACCTCACCTCACGACTTCGTCGTCCGAAAATAACGCATGTAAACCCGAGTAGCTGACCACGTCAGGCTAACAAAAAGGACATGCATACAACAAAGCACAACGTGCTAACACAAATAAAATTTACAACAAAGGGAACAACAAGCCCAGTCGAAATATATACAAGTTTTGCATCTATCTTTTTACAGGACCTACCTATTATGAAGGATAACATGCGCCCGATGCTCAAAAAGGTCTACAATCTCTTCGGCATACTGCCTAACAGCCGCATGATGCGGAAGCATATCCCAAAGGCCACTATCTGGTCGAGGGGGCGGCCTAGCCTCCACCGCCACAAGATCAACATCAGGGCGATGCAGCCGAACAAGCGAAAGGGCAGCTTTCACCCCTGCCACCAACTGGTGCCACACCAACTCCCTCACGTGATTCACGTCCCGAAACTTCGACAATAAACTCCAAGGGTGGACGGTGCTTCATCTAGAGGAAACATGATGTACATAATCGATGCCAGGGAAGTCTTCACCTGCCTTAGCACCCGTGACACCTGATGAACACGATCCTTCACAGTCGCAAGGACGGTGGCCCGGTCACGGTCCATCCAGAAAAAACCTCCAGCTTCCATGTCCTGTTGGGTCAAGCAGTTGATCCGAACTGCAACGCGCTCCTTCTCCTCCCTTAGAACAAGGTTGGCACCTGCAGAAAATTTAGGATAAGGTGGAATGCAAACAAGGTGAACCCGAAAATGAGCAACGGCTCAATAATACTTACATTGCAGTTGTTCGCTCAACTGCCACAGCTCCCCCATCAGATACTCTTCCCTGGTGGTAGCCTGCTCAGTTTTATACTTCCACACGTCTGCATGGCCTCGAACGCCAAGGATCTCTTTCTCCAGGCTGCGGACGCGGTCACGAAGAAAAACTAGCTGCAATGCATCATCCAACGATGGTCGAGGATCTGGAGAAGTCGAAGTACCAACGGGTTCACCACCCGAAGGACCCTAAAAGGAAAAACAGACAAGGAGATAATCATCACAAACATCTCTGAAGATAGCTTGCCAAAGTAACTTATATACATTAATGACCACCACATGGCGCAAAGGACGGATTGTTCATCACCAAAAGCATACATTACAAAAGAGGATACACTATCCTAAAACTACAGCAAAGAAGCCTAAGCACCAGCATCCGGAGTGGCATCGAAGCCAGAGTGCCTGCTCTTGGCCTCCCCCTGATGCTTCGCAGCATAGTCCGCCAGCAGGTCGATAAGCTTCGGACCATAACGCTTACAGCGAGAGGCGAAGAGAGCAAAGGCTACCTCTGAGCCGTCTGGCGCTGTTGGCATCTGAGAGGTGACGTGGTGAAGATCCAACTCCGCTCCAGACGCCATGGCCATGGCCAGCCCCATGGAAGCGTCGATGCCCTTCTGCTTGCGCTTGTAGGCCGCAGGGGCATCCTCTGACAGCGCATCCGCTAGAGAATCAACATCCTCAAGGGCAGCGCCCTTAGGCATGATCTCCTTGTAGAAACGCTGAAGAACCTCCTTGGCCTTGGCAAGGGAGCCAGCAGCAGTGCCGCAGCGATCTTCGACCGCTGCAGTGGCATCATCCAAAGCGCTCCCGTGCTCCAAGACATTGCGATCAAACGCAATGCCCGAAGCATCTGGCGCAAAGAAGAACAAGCAGGAGCCGAATAAGGACATGAAGAAAAGCGCAGCCAAAAAATCGAAAAGACCAATTACAAGCAAGACACATACCGGAGAAGGCCTTGGCCGCAGCCATCAGCTTATCGGCCACCTCCTTCTCACGCGCAGCCGCAACAGTTGCGAGCTGCTCTTCGCAATCCGAAGCCTCCCGCAGCATGCACTCCTAGGCCACGACGGCGTCAGCTAACTCCTGTTGCAGGCGCTCCTTCGCCTCCACGGCATCAGCAGCCTGCTTCTCCACATGACCGAGGCTCTTTTCAAGAGCGTCCATCCGGCGAAGGGCCGCGTTATTCTCATCTACCAAGCGTCAAGGACACACATGAGCAACACAAGCTACATTCAGGCAACAAGTAAAAAAGACAAGAGCAAGCAAGACACGTACCTCGGAGATGCTACATACTGGCCTCCAGCGCCAGATGCTGCTGGATGAGCAGGTTCGTGCTATGCACAAAGGGCTGTGGAAAGAAGCAGAATCAAACAATCAAGACACAAACCAAGAAAAGGGCTCAGGGCTGCGCCCCGAAAACGATCAGAACATTAAACAGAACAACTCGAAAAGGGCTCGATCGGGAGATCCCCCAGGACAAGAGGAAAAACAACTTACATGCTCAGACGGAGACTTCAAAGGTCCAGGTGCAGTCTTCTGAGTGACGACTACTCGAGCCTCCTGCGGAGAGGGGTTTGGAGCATCACCCTAGAGTTGGCCACCGTCTGAGAGGGAGGGGCCGTCGGCTTCGACTCCCCTACGTCCTCCTGAGTGCCCTCACTAAAAGATCCCTCCAAGGAGTGGCTGCAAGGAAAACATCAAAGGAAAGAAGAAAAGTGCACACGCAAGACATAGAACAAAAAGCATCCAAAGGTACTTACGAGTCGATGTCGCTCAAGTCGAAGACGGGCGGCGCCTTCTCCTTCTTCTTCTTCTTCTTGGCCGGAGGCTGTGGCGCCATTTCCCTTAGAGGCACAGCCGGAAGCGGTGCGGAAGAAGCGCCGTCATCCCCGCTGTGACGCACAAGGAAGGATGGGTCCCTAGGCGTTGGCGGAGTCGAGGAATCCGAAGACTCACTCGGACTCCGTGCCTGCTTTCGGGTCCGCCCCTCGCTCGTCTTGGGGGCATCGTGACTTGGTGACTGCGCCGGCGGAACCTCAAACTCGAAATCCACAACTTCGTTGTCCGACGCAATCGGATAATTTTCAGGCAACGGCGGTACCATGCCAGCTACCTTCAGTTCCTGCAAAATACGACAAAGGATGTGATTAAGCAACGCTTAGCCATGCGAAAAACAACAATCATAAAAAAGAGCACAACGCGCAGGACGCAATTCTAAAACCTGAGGAACTGGTTTCGAAGAGCTGAAGGGGGAGGTCAAGGAATTCTTCGGGAGTTCCTCTTCAGCCTTGAAATTCAGCAGTGGCCGAAGAGCCCTGTAAAGGTCGCCCCTGGAAAGCTCCTCAGTCGAAACCCTCGTTGGGTCGTGGAGGCCAGCATAAAGAAACATCGGATGTGCCCTCGCCTAGAGTGGCTGCACCCGACGTTTGAGGAAGGTGCGGATGATGTCCACACCATTCACCTCCTTCTCCGTAACCATCTGAAGGGCCTCCACCCGACGGTAGATCTCCTCTACCTCCTCCACCTCGCCTTCCAGGATATAGTTCTTCTAGGATCTCTTCGGCAGGATCTCCTGGGTGGAGTCGAAGGGAGCAAGGCCAAAATTTTGCCCGTCCACTGTGGAGTCGCGGATATAAAACCACTTCTTCCGCCAGTATTGGACGGACTCAGACATAGAAAAGGAAAAGAAGAGAACAGAAGATCGGAGATAAATAATGCAACCGCCAAGCGGGTAGACCCCGCCGGTGCCAGATTGCCTCTTCACGGAATAGAGCTTCCGGAAGAGGCCAAAGTGCGGCTCGATACCAAGCCAACACTCGCAAAAAGTAATGAAGCAGGCGATGTGCAGAAGAGAATTGGGCAAAAGATGGTGGAGTTGGATGCCATAGAAGAACAACAGTCCACGAAGAAAACCGTGGACTAGGAGCGAGAGGCCGCGAAGAACGAACGCGACAAACATCACCCGAAACCCTGCGGGTGGACGGGGAATTACCTCATCGCCAGGGATCTTGACGGCCTCCTTATCCTGTGGGATTAAACCCGCATCACGCAGCTTGCGCAGGTCGCCCTCACGCGTCTCTGTGCGCCTCCACCCGCCATCGGTGATGCAAGCGGCGGTGGTGCTTTTATTTCCGCCGGCAGCAGCACTTGAGCCCGCTCCGGCGGAGGCCTTCTTAAACTTCACCATCGCGGTGCGTCGATGACAGCGGTGTGCGCGCAAGAACGAAGAAGGAAAAGATCGAAGAGCGTCCAGTGCGCGCGAAGACGAGCTCGTGAAAATGGAGGCAGTGAAAGCAAATGGCAAAGGGAGAAAACAAATACTGTTTTCCCCACGGATATAAGGATGAAGACGATGAATGGAAACCGTTCATCCAGAAGCCCTAACGCTAGTGTCAAATCCAACCGTCCACGTGTCAACTCAGCAGCGAACCGTCACCCGCACGCCGTCCACTATGCACGAAAATGAAGGAGACGCCGTAATTCTTGCCACGACAAGCATGACTAGTCAACTTTAAGTCAGAAAGTGGGACCCACATTCGTCCTGTTACGTCACCTCTGGCGCCGCAGACGGTTGAGGTCACCGATCGTCAGCACTGACGTCATCAAAACAAAGCTAGCAACGGTTGGAAATCTTTGGCTGATAATTAAAAGTACTCACTCGAATCTACGATTCGAGCAACTAGTAGGAGGCTACTCCTATCAGGAGCGCTGGCCTCGCACCTGAGGCATGATATTTTCGAGTCCTACGTCGAGTCTACGACTTCACTAAGGACTTGGGGGCTACTCCCATAGGGAGGATTGATCAAGCATCCGAAAAATCGAGTCCTTTGGACCCAAAGAAAAAAAAACAAACTGAACTAAAGTGTCTGCTCGAGTCTACGACTCGAACACACTCGGGGGCTACTCCCATAGGGAGCGTTGGTCGCGCACCCTATGAATTTTTCGACTGAGATCCTTCAGATCAAATACAACAACATCTTTTCGGCAGCTTTGCCCAAATCAACGCTAAGTGAGAATCATCCTCCTTGGCCACCTGAAACACTTCCGTGGTGATAAACTTTCGGATGTTGTGTCTAAGACGCAAAGATAAGACCTACATATATCATCTTATGACCTGGTAACGCACCTGACCACGCTCTACCAGTAAAAACCCGTGTTAATAGACGCGATGAAAATCCCGACGGACGCGTTGGGTACATCACTCGAAAATTACTGGGATTTGACTACTGTAATACCTTAGTGGCCTGAGTCGAATTACACCAGCATCCATTCTAGGTTCAAGTGTAGGGACTCGAATCTGAAGAAGATCGTGTTGTTTTGTCCTATGATAGTTAACTGGCCCTGATCCGTCAGGAGAGTCAGACACACGCATCAGCAATCCTTACAAAATTAAAACACCTTTTCTCTTATAAACATGCATAAAAACTGCACCCGAAAGATTGAAGAGTCCCCAACCGAATCTAGGATTCAACTGAGCACTAGGGGGCTACTGACATGGTTATACCCCACGGGTACACAACATCAGCATACCTAGTACAGCCCGAAGGAAGGCCCACTGCAAGATATACGGCCTGCGGAGATTTCGGGTGGCCCAGGCCCATGACGCCTTCAGATGCTTGGAGAACAAGGCTAGTATAGATAGAATTTCAAAGGGCAAACCCTAATTTATAACCGACTCTACCTATGCCCGGGGCCTGCCTATCTATATAAAGGCTAGGAGGGCATGGAGAGAAGGACAATACTCACCGCATACACACCTCCACGCCAGATTGCATCTGCGCACCCTTGTAACTTTCGGTTCCACCGTAATCAAGAGCAGACAAGCAAGAGTAGGGTTTTTCCTCCGGGGGCCTGAACCTGGATAAACCTCGTGTCCCCGTGTTGCTTGTTTGCTAACCTTTCCGCGATCTCCAGCATCCCCACCTTCTCCAAAACCTAAGCTCATAACAATGGGCATTGACGAGAACGAACCTCGTCACATGCTCTTCGGTTCATATTCTCCAAACAAGTAAAGCTAGAGGAATATGTTGACGAGTTGTTCTCGGTGGCGAGATTTTAGAGCGGCATATCAGGGGGTTCTCATGCCAATTAGGGGGCAGGTCACAATGGCCTAAGGTAAATCCTAGGTTTGACATGGTTCCTCCCAAACTTACCAAGAGTGATGGATGTCCAAGAACTAGGAGGATAAAAATTACACCGAGGGTGGAACTGGTAGAAAATATAAATGCAAAAGGTGTGGTATGCCATATGCGTAAGACATACACGGAGAAAGAGATTGAAAGTGATGTCGACGGAGATGCTACACCTTCTACACGGTAATTATTTCACGAGTTTAAATTTCTTCCACTTGCTTATAAATGTCTTACATATTATTTCTAACAATGTGTATTGATTTGTAGAAAAAAAATCAAAAACTTAAGCAAGCATCACAACAATTCCTCCTAGGACACCAACTAAGCAAGGTACTCCTACGAGTCCAATGACAAGACAAAGGACAACTACTATTGTAATTGCTAATTCACCTCTTAGTGCATGTACAAGAAGCAAAAATATTTCTCCTAGCCCTCCTTGGCGAGTTTAGTGCATTTGGTTGCGAGAACTATGCTATTTTGCTTATGGTTGTGACAATCATGTGAACCATAATATTTTTTTGAGTGGTAGTGGTCTGGAACCATGTGTACTATTGTTATTGTTGAAATGTTGTCAAATTGTTTAAAATGAAGTCAAAATATTGCTGAAATGTTGCCCAATTGTACCGAAATGTTGTCTGCTTGTGCTTCTAAAATATTGTCAGTTGTGCTGCTGAAATACTTCAATTTGTGTTGAAATGCTGTTGATTTGGTGTTGAAATGTTGTCTAGTGCATCTGAAATGCTGACAGCATGTTTGCTGAAATGTTGTAAGTATGCTGAAAAGGCAAGGGCATATATGTCTCAGTTAGATAATGCTAGTCCCAGTTAGTCACTGGTGGTATTAAAAAACTGAAATGAGTGTTATTTTGACAAGTTGGTTTTAGTAGTGGTATTTTGGCTAAGTTGGGTTCTCACTAGTGGTATTTTGGCTATTGTCAAGACTCCTCCGTCGTCTATCTGGGACCCCCTTTCGAACGTAACCCTAAGACAATCTCCACTCGGCTTCCCAGGATGCCGAACCCACGATGATTTTTTTTGTCCGGACGCCGAAAATTGACCCAGTCACGTTCCCAGGACCCCGGTTTCATCTGGATTTGGACTAATTTTGGTCCGGACTTCCCAGACCATTCCCAGGTTATTGGGTACTTCCTGGGAACGCCGGACGAAACAAATTCGGCGGAAGAAAACAGCCGGCGAGTGGACCGCCCAATCATCGACGAAAACTGAGTCGTCGTCATCCTTCCACCTCGGAACCCCGCGAAGGACCGCCGGGCATTAACCACCCGCCGCGTCGGCTACGTGTCGCCGTAATGGTGCGCCACCGCTGTCTCCTAAGCTCAGGCAATGGACCGGCGGGCAATAACTTCCCGCTGTTTCCCCTTTTTCGCCCTCGCTGCTACACCCCTCCCGTCCTCTCCGCCCGCCTTGGCCTATAAAAGCTGTACCCCTCGCCGGCTCCCTCCACACTCACTTGTAGCTCTCCCATCTCCAGCGAACTCCAAACCCTCACATCCTCCCTGCTTCACCAACTCCGGCGAAATCCATGGCCGAGAGATTCCCCGGTGACCCTGCGGCGGCGAACGACTTCAGCCCCCGCACGCTGTAGCTGTGGGAGTCCCGGATGCTCTACGACACGGGCTACATGGCGCCGCTGGACACCCGGGTCCCTCGCGGCTGGAAGCTCAGCGCCGGCCCGATTCCGCCAGTGCCGACCGACGAGGACATCGCCGACGAGATCCAGGCGGCCATCACCGGCATCGAAGACCCCGATCTCGCCGAGGATCCGGGCAACCTGGTCTTTTGGGAGAAGTTCTTCGCCAACCGGCGGCTCTAGGAGCTCGCCCACCACGAGGAGCCGCCAGGGTCGCTGCCGGAACGCAACAACGCGGCGTCGCGTCACCGATGGTGGAGCGCTCCCGAACGAACGCTCGCCGCCATGCTAGAGCACATCCATGCCGGCAACAACCCCCGCCTCGGCTTCCCTCGCAACCCGATGCCGGCCTCAAGGGCGAGGCGCCAACCTCCGGCCAACTGGATGCCGAGGAGGATGGCTAGCCTCAGCTCCTCCTCCTCCGCAGCCTCGGCCTCCCGCTCCTCCGGGTCCATGCCGGCCTCTTTGCCACCACTCCGGCCGGTCAAGCGGGAGCCGGAGACGCCGGTCCGCTCGTCGCCGAGGACAAGGGCACGGGGCAACGTCATCAACGAGCCCCGTGCACCGACGCCGCCCACTGGCCATCTTCGCCTTCGCCAGACGAAGCCTGAGCCGGCGAAATGGGTGGTGACCGTCAACGAGGATGCCTTCGCCCTGAGAATGGCGATGGGGCAATCCCTTCGCGCCCCCGCCGGAGCCTTCATCGTCGGACATCCTCGCCTGGTCCAGTGCAGATTGGGAGGAGACGTAGCGGCTCCGTGTCCAACGCCAACAGGAGCTGGCCGAACGCCAGGGCTGGTCTAGCACGTGCTCAACTACCAAGGCGTCGCTCGTCGTCCTCGACGATGACGAAGAGGCCGGCTCCTCCTACCAGTCCTGGAGGTGCGGCAACGACGGCCAGGGCAGCTCCCGCCCACCGCAGCTGCCGAGCGATGACGACGACGACGGCAAGGCCGATCCCGGCTACACCTCCTTCTACAACAACTTTGGCACGGCGTTCGACATCGGTGATGGCGACAACCTTTTTATGTTTTTTTAGTTATTATCTAGCCTAAAATGTAGTTTAAATTTAGGTATTCGCCCGAATTCTCTAAAATATATATGTATTCGTTCTTAATTAATGAAATCCGTCTATATTCGTTCAAATTTTACACGTGTTCAACTGAATTTTAGTTAAACACGAAAACTCGGCTGAGAACGCGAGTGGTAAACCCGGTGTTCTGAGACCGAAAACGAGTTTAGTTCGGACCAAAATAGGTCCAGATTTTGGCCTAGGAACTGCTCTAAGAGGATTGGAAGCCGCCGCCGCCACAAGTTCGCCGGGCGAAGAAGCGGCCGACCACCACCGCCGCTCAGATCGATGTGGTGGTGGGAAGGAGGAGGAGAACAACCCTTGAGATCGATATTGAGGCGGCCGCTGTTTCAGCGTCGCATATTCCTCGTCGGAGGAGGACCGCTCAGATCCGGATCCCCTCTCGCCGGGCCAAGACTGTGCGACCGCATCCTGTCTCCAATCCACCCTACGATCATCCCAATTGGGTCGTGAGCCCCGTGAGGGCTCCTCCTCCTCCCCAGGGGTACGTACGTCCTCCTCCACTCTTCTTATAACCGCAGCGGTGGTGGTTGTGATTCCGATCTGATTTGTAGGAGAGAACAACCCTCTCCCAGGGATTTGGATGATGAAGCTGCCTGCTTTGCTTTTGCCGCCCCGTCCCGATCTCAATCGGGACGCACGTTATCCCGGCGATTCAGATAATCGGCACGCCAACCTACCCTGCTGCTGGTACGTCCCGCGTCAGAAGGACATCCTCTTCATCTTCTTAACAAATACTAACAGCGATAATTTTGATTAATTCCGATCTGATTTGCTGCCACCCTCGCAGGAGGGACTGGTCTAATCTTGGAGATGGGCCAGTGGGGCTCATCGCCGAGCGTGTCCTCGCATATGACGTTGCTGACTATGTCCGCTTCCGCGCCGTCTGCAGCCCGTGGCGTCAGTCTTCCACCGAGCCGCGCACGCACAGTGGCCTGGACCGCCGGTTCCATCCCTCCAAGTGGACCATGCTCCGGGAGGAACTCACCTCTCCCACAGGCCGCTCATTCCTCAACACATCCACTGGCCAGTGTGTCCAGATTGACATACCGGAGCTCCGTGACCACGAGCTGCTCGCCCTTACCCCTGAGGGCCTCCTTGTTCTTGCCCGCAAACCGCCCTGCACCACCACCCTCTGCATGCTCAATCCGCTCACCCGCCAACTCATCCAGCTCCCGCCACTCAGCTCGTTGCTGCCTTCCGAGTTCCATGACGACATGCTTCCTGAGCGTGATGCCCTTTCTTTACAAGGATCACACTTCAGAGCATGGGGCTCTGGCATTCTTAATGATGATTCAACAGTGGTGCTCTGCTTCCACCACTTGTATATGCTTGGGATGGCCAAGCCCGGCGATGACCACTGGACGTTGCTCGACTATGATGACGGCTGCATTAGAGCTACACCCATGATGTTTCAAGGTTGCTTCTATTGCATTAACCAGAGTGGACTCATGGTGCTGGAAAAAACGGGCGGACCACCACGCCTTGAGGTGGCTGCCAAGCTCAATATGCCTTTTTGCAGGATGATGGATACTTTCCACCTTGTCAACATTTGTGGGCAGTTGATGCTGGTTCACTGTCACTTGGGACGGATGGATCGTGCTTTGTTCTACGACACATATCGTGTGGATTTGGACAACGGGACACTGCTCCTGGTCAAGAGGTTGGGCAGTGCAGGGCATGCACTGTTCTTGGGCATGCGTTGCTCTCTCTCGGTGTCTCCAAAGGTTTTCCCATCCGGATCCATTTGTGCGGACACCATCTACTTGAGCTTTGACATAAACAGTAGACGGTCGATGATGGATGGAGGATATCATCTCGCAGATGACGGTGTTGAACTCCCCAATAGCTCCGTGTCACGGCCACATACTCTTGCTGAATGTCTATCTCTGGCCAATACTATCAGCTGATGAGGAACGAACCTAGCTAGAGTTCTGTATGGCTGACTGGTCATGCTTAACTTGCATGTTGAATCCACCAACCAGGAGAGTTGTAAGCATCTATCTAGCTAGAATGCACTTTCTATTGCCGTTGTAGGGATGTAGTGATGCTGAATAAACAACATTGTTGCATAGTGTGCCTGACAGTCTGTGTACTTGAGACTGAAGTTCGATTGGAGAATCTATATTTCTGCGGCAAGGTGTCTTCGCAATTTAATCCTAGACTAGATGTTATCCTAGATTGGATCAACAAGCTTGACTGAATGCATTTCAGTATATTTTAGTCATCTCTAGTTTGTTTCCAACACAGCATATTGTTCTTGTGTAAAAAATTGTCAGGGTGTTGAGCCCACTATTTTGAATTGGTTCGATGTTATCATGATTTGTGTCAGAATGGTTATTAATTTGGCCTAGTGGTTCACTTTTAGTCCACGTTATCTTCTGATAATTTTACTTTGGTTAATATTTACGGCCCTTGTGATGGAATTGATAGAGAAATTTTAATTACATGGTTATTTCATCTTGATAATATAGATGACACCTGCTGGTTACTATATAGTTGTAAGAAACAAACCATTCTATCGATATTCAGACAATCGAAACATACCTGGGGCAGATGTTGCAGATATTGTCATGTTTAATTAAAAACTTTTCGTATGAAACAGCTAGCTGTTTTATTACAATTGGCAAACAGACATTTTTGGAAGAGTGCGATTTTGTTTCCGAATCTCCGCGCAGCTTTCTCTCAGTCTCTTCTTGTTCGCAGCTGACTCATATCGGCACCTTTCTGGGCCTTTTTTTTGCTTGGAAGAGGAAGCGAAAGCCATGGCAGAGGGCTGCGGTAACTAACGCCGCAGCTAGCTCAGCTGATGCCGGAAAGGGGGTGCTTTGGAAGACGGGAGACCACCGGTGGAGGGAGCAACGACCCCGCAGCCTGTGCTAGCGGCGACAGAGAGAGCCACGGCTCACGTCCTTGCTCGTCCAACGGCGAAGAAATATCGGCGATTCGTGAGTGTGGAAGGCCATATTTGCCGCCGGCGAGGGTATTCCTCCAACCTTCTTCCTCTGTCTGCTATGTTCTCTGATTTCGTTCTAGTTTTTGCGTTAGGTAGTTCGTTTTCAATCGGGTCAGTCTCCCTGACGCTTTCTTTGAGCTCCCCTTAATCTGGGTTCAGTTTTGGGGCACTAGATTGTTGATGATGTTGGATGAGCTAGGGTTCAGAAAGGAGGTCTCGCAGGTTAGCAGTGTATGAAAATTGTTCTAAGATTTTGATCAAAGTAGGTCAATCTGTTTCACACATATAGCCACACGTCCATATAGCTGGGTTTATAGTTTTCTTAGTGTTCATTTTGTTTTTTAGTTTATTATGATTGTCGAGGTCTCTCTGTTCAGGTTGTGTTTTGAACAGCTTGAAGATTACACCTTAGTGTGAATTAGGTTCTGCTCGTTGTGTCATACTGTTTTTATTCTTATTTTTTGGTGTATGCTTCTGTTGGTGCTCATTTGGATGCATCAGTTATGGTCACTGCCCGAGGATGATAGCTTTGTTATTTTTGTCAGTTCTAGGATTGGTATTGGCTCTCGAGTAGATCTGCCGCTGTTTCATTAAAACGAGTACCACGAGAGCCATCCAGGATTCTTCCCAAATCTAGACATCCCAAGATCCACGGTGTCCTTATCATCCAGGCTCCCAGGAGAACCACCGTCTCCCTCTCATCCCTCGCCTAGTGTGCGGCAGCAGGGTTATCACCAAATCTCGAAGGGAGGCACCAGGCATGGCATTCGGTACTACAAGTGCAGATTCTTCAGTGTAAGTTTTCATTTTTTAGCTAGCGATCCAAATCTCAGTCTCTACCAACTGGATTGCCATTGCTCAAGTGGAGGGAGGGATATGCAGGATTACTAAAGGGGAATGGTGGTCCGGGTGCCGCACCCGGAGCCTGCGGTTGCGCAGCAAGCCCAGCTCAAAACTATACCAAGATCTGGCGCATGAAAATCCTGTTGTGTCTGTCACCAACACCATCGCCACATCGTGCTGGCACTCTTACTCGCCCTGCTTCTTGGATATATGACAAACTGAAGCACGTAGCTACCAAGACAAATGTTCCAGTCTGAATCTGCGTTCTGTAGTTCGGTCAGGTTATTGTTTTTGCTCAATGTCTATATAATAAAAATCCCCCATCGGCACAATCAGGAAATAGTTGATTATACTCCTTCCCAAAATTTGCAGCTGACTCAATTCGCACACGAATTGCTGAAAAGATTGGTGGCCGAGTTCTGATCTGTCTGACCACAAATGTACGGCACATATATGTTTGCCTGAATTTACTGCAAGTTATATTTAGAAATACACAGTCACTGCTAGCAAAGGATGAATTTCTCGGTTTTGGTTATTTTTTATCAGTTCCGTCGGACGAAAGTTTGGCAGCTGCAGCATCTTCAAAGGGAAGCGACCTCTTTGTCCGCTCTCATGAAATGGACCAGCAGAAGAGATCATATTATCCACAAGCACCACAGAGCAACAAGCATTGACTATATGCAGTAGGGTCAAGGTGTTTTTGGTTAAGCTGTGTGAACGACTTAAGAGACTTTATGTCCATATATCCAACTAATGCAGGCACAAATATATTTGGCAACACGACACACCCTCTCCCAAAGAGAAAATATATATCCAGACGTAGCTATGGAGTAATACATGGATGAAAGCATCTGCACATCCTCCTTTGACCACATGATCCATTGGAGGTCTCCTTGAACAATATATGTGAAATAAGTCCAGATGAGCTACAGAGGTATGATTTTGAGCCGGATTCTTCCCCACCTGATGTATATTTTTTAATCGTATTCTACCCTACCATTGGCATTCTTGTTCTTATATCCGCCTTTCTTTTTATTTCACCTTAGAATATGGATTGATCACATCGAACTGCACCTCCTAATAGTTGATGGATAAGCATAAGGAAGCAACTAATAGGAGACAATCCATTGAGCCATGCACTAGTAACTGCGCTACTTAGGAGGCGGTCACAGATTGATAGTGAATCAGACATTGATTGTCCATACATTAGTTTCAAGCCTGTTTTGCAGCTAGATTTCCTGGTGAGAATCGACGTGTACATCATTTTTTTCTTTTCCTGTTCTTATGACTCCATATAACCACCACAATGATCTTGGTGATTTTTTGCATGTACCTAGACATTCACCTTGGCTGAAAGAGATGTTGTTAACCTGATACATATCCGGAAACAATTACAGAAGATGACATCCCGCACCCAATCTGAATCATGTCAGTTTGTGAGTCTACTTCACCACATTTTCTGTAGTTTGTCATATCCTTATATGCAACTTGTCCCATCCCTCATTACTGGTTTGTGTGTTTTAATTACGTCACAGATCTTCGATCCTGTCATACTGGAAGAAGGATGGGCAGTATATGTGGGACATGCTTACCTGGTTGATGTGTACTTGTGTTTATCTGAATTCTTTGCTGGCTGGCCAATTCAGTCCGAATGGGGTACTACTTTCCCTCACACCGTTGACACAAACTTCATGAGGCTGCTTTTATGTATCCTTCCCCACATCGTGCCTCCCCAAAACCATTGTTGCATTGCTAGTTTCATACTGACTACCGTACTTGCAGGGTCGAATCTACATTCGCCGCGCTACACGTATTAAGGTATTATGATGGGGAAAGGCTTAGAGTTCCTCTAACTAAGGTAATGCCCGTAATTCACTATTTATTTCTTCTACTTTTTATTGGGCCATGTTTGTGTTGGCAGCCTAACATTAGCCTGTGAAAGTCCAACACGTTTCAACCGTTGATCGATGTTCGTATCCAACGGCTGAGGTGCTCCTTGAGAGAGAAGTAGAAAAGAAAACCCTAACCATCCTTGGTGGTTGTGTGAGAGTCTCAATCAGAAGAAAGTAAGAGAAGCAATCCAACGTAGCTACTGCTGAGAGAGCGTGAGAGAACACATAAGAACACCACAACCTAGTAAAAAGAGAGGAAGAAAAATGAGAGATGATTTCTGTCCAGATTTTTGAGATCTGTCCGGTCTGTCTTCAAGTTGGTTTTTGGAGGCTTAAATGTGCTTGGGCTGGCTCCAAACTTGGTGAGCTTGTTCCTTGCTTTGAGTACCTTGATCTGGTTAGCTGGTTTGAGATTTGAGTCAGTGTAGTATCAGATTTGGAAGCGGTTTATTCAGTTCGGATTGTTGTAGTTTCAGCATAGAACAGTTCGGTAGACGAACAGTTTGGGCAGGAAAACGATGTCCGATTGAGCTGAAATTTGGCATCTATGTTGGATAATCGTATGTTATCTTGTCTACCAAGTTTGGTGTTGATTTTATATGCGGTTTAAGGGGATTTTGCTGATTATCGAAGAGGACATAAACTAAGATACTCTGCTTTGCTGTAATCTTTTTCTCAAGTGGTCGTTGTTGTTGCCGGTTGGCAACGTACTAAGTGTGTTGTATATCTCTAGATGTTTTAGAGAAGACTCTATATCCAGTTTTCTCATAGTGAAGCTCGCGTGGACCGGTTGGTTTGCACCTGTGGTTTTTTTTCCTCCTCGCCTTGTGGAGGTTTTTTCATGTAAAACATGTGCATGTTCTCGTTGTTTTATTTCCGTTGCATATCTATTGATTGAAGCTATCCTCCGGGTTCACCGCAAGCAGCGGGGGTTGTGTATCTTCCCCAACAAAGTGGTATCTGAACTTGGGTTTAGTTTTTATTCAGTTTTAGAGCAAATGTTTGTTTTGGGCTGAGTGCATTTGCTTGTGGTGAAGGATGGAAGTGAATACCAATAGAATGATTTTTTTGAATGGTACAAATTATTAAGCATGGAAGAGCAAGATAAAGGACTTGTTATATGTGAAGGATGTGACATCCCCGGGATTAGGGCTAAACAAATTCCAGACCTCCGTCTGACATAAGCTTAACCTTGAGCTCGAGAATATACAGTGAAGAATTGATAACACATCAGTGACCCTATGACACAAAATTTATTACAGCAATCTCATAACTGAGCAGAGAACCAAATTATTACAAGCAGAGGTCACTGACCACAAACATCAAACAACGGAAGGCAAATTATGCTACTAAGTATAGCAAACTTAACAAATGGCCTAAGAGGCTTAAAGCATAACGATGACGTCCCAGCCCATAGATTCCAGGCTGCCGGCCGGGAACCCCAAGCTACTCGTTGATGTCGATGTAGTACCAAACTGATCTTCAGGGAACACTTACTCTGCCAAAAGTATCAATAAAGCAAGGGTGAGTACAAAGTGTACTCCGCAAGACTTATGACTAGTGGAGTTGTTTTGCATAAAGCCATCTTTTGTTTATAAAACAAGAGAGAAGAAGCTCGTCTAAGCAGAGTATTTTAAAAGGGGATAAGAGAGCGACATCTTCGAAGTATTGATCATCATCTTTTGATATCCACCGAATCATCATCATCTGAACTAGGATCACCCCTCGTACCCATGAGGAAGCATCCTTAACAAACATTAGTTGCCAAGTTTTACGATTAGGTTCATGTTCTCTATGATCTCCCATCCGTTCCCAAGTCGTCCATAACCGTGGACACGGATTTCCGAAAGATTATTACCCTGCAGAGGTGTACAACTTTACCCACACGTACCAATTGACTCTTATTGCCACTTGACACACTTCCTTGGTGTGCTGACAAAGGGTGTGGTTGGACACGACCTTTACTTTGCTTTCGCCGAGACCATGAGTCACGCAATAATTATTGTTCCGCCGTAACGGGTCAAATCCCGAAGTCGGTACTTAAAGATGTGAGGCGAGATTGGTTTACCAGGGGCACCATCAACCCCAAGCAACCCGGTCCACGCTTCCCTACCTGTATGAATGCACCTCCTTCTTTCGAAAACATTTTCAATGCGTATGTCGAATGGAACGTCCAAACTATGTGACTCATGGATTCTACTAGGCAAGTTAGTCAATCATGGGGTCCCCATTTACCGTGTGTGGTTGTACGCTCGTCTTGGTTCAAGAGGCAAGAACCTAGGGTGTCCTAAGGGTGGCGAGCATGGGACTAGAAAAAACACATCCCACCGTGGCCTCCCACACAAGTCTTAGCATGTTTAATCTCATATCACTGATCTCATCATACCATGTTCTCCTATCATATTAGATTATCTGCATCTGATACATCATCTAGATGGACCAGAACTGACAGCTATGCATGGCTAAGCAGGACACAGATATAAGCTTTAGCAGTGCACACAAGCCAAAACTAGTTATGCTAGGAGCAGTGGATCAGGTAATATAAGCTCAAAGGGAGTAATGCAATAGATAGGATACTTTATCTATCGATAAAAGACCACAATAGAATCGTATGCACCATGGCAAGAATTAAAATGCTTTCGAAATCATAGGATTATATCATGGTGGGGCTATGCTTGCCTTTGCCAGTTGATAACCGATAAGCAAATCTTCGAGAGCCTTGTACTTGACTTGATTATAGTTGGTCAAGTATTATTCTTCGATCTTCGACGGTCTTGATTTCGGTCTTCGATCTCAATCTCGATCTCGTATTATACCGAGAAGAAGCAAACACCGGAAAGAAAGGGAAACAATCAACACATGGCATCGATGCAATGCTCAAACAAGAATGATGATATGACAAGTTAATTTGTATTGAAATGTAACCCTAAAGCATGCTCGGCAGTTTAATCGGGGTTTCGAGGGGTGAAAACCCTAACTCGGGGAAACTCCGGATGTATATGAGAGGGGTTACTATGTTCTTCTAATTATACTTGTCATTTAAGTTGTTGAACAATGCATGATTATAGCTTAATTAGATAGTTCTCATTTTTCTAAACATTTTTATATATTATTTGTTTTTCTGACTTAAAATAAATTAGTTATGATTTTTCTCAATTTAAATCCATTTTAGGAAATTATAAAACATTTTTGGATTATATTAAATATGTATTCACTTGGGCCCACATGTTATAGTTTTATTCATTTCAGAAAACATTTTCCAAAATTATTAAAATGCTGACAGGTGTGGCCCACAGGGGTTTATTTATATTCCAGAAAAGAATTACTGAAAACAATAAAACAAAATAAAATATATATGACCTAGGCATGACGTCATGCTGACATCAGCCGAAGATTGATCCTCAGATCCCTGCTCGAATACGTAGCGGGAGGCATCGGGAGCTTCTTGGCGTGTAGGCTTGTTGGGCAGCATGCTATCACGGAAGGCCATAAAGTGGCGGCTGCTTCGGGTCACGAGTGGAGAAACTGTGGCAAGCGGCGGGGCATCACAGTGCTCGGCGGCAGAACAACAGGGAGCAAAAGGGATACAGGGAAGAGCACTGGCGTGCTTAGAAGCTCACCAGGAGCACTATGAAGGGGTCGGTGAAGCAAGACGAGCTCGAACGGCGCCAGAATTGACGACGGTGACTACAACGTCCGACAGAAACGAGGCTTCGATTCAGGAGATTGCAGATGTGTGGGGCTGCGTGACCTAGCTAGGATGAACCAGCGCTTCAAGGCGAGCCCAGTGGTGGTCTTAGATCGGCGACAGGTGAACAGAAATGGCATTGTCGCTGAGCTACTGCTAGCTAGGGTTTCGTCCATGGCGTGAGGAAGCGAGGGAGAGGGAAAGGACGGGGCCTAGGTTTCGTCTGGCGGCAGCAGCGGTTACTTATAGGCATCGGCGGGTGGCGGCGGGAATCTTGGCGCACGCCGGCGCGGCGGTGCTCGACACCGAGGAGCTTGGACGATCGGTCGGCGAGGAAGAAGACGAGGCAGAGAAGGTCGAACCGGTACGGGCCGGTGGCGGGCTACAAATGGGCCAACGTGGGCCAAGGGGGAAGGAAGAGAGGAAGGAAGGGTGCTGGGCTTCTGGCTCCAGTTTTTTTATAGAAACCTTTTCATTTTTCTGAAATCCTTTTGTCTTTGTCTTTTTAAATTTCAAATCTATTTTGAGTACTTTTAAAACATAAGAGGCTTTTATAAATACCTGAAATAATGTGGGGCCCTTTTAGACAATTTGGGACCCATACATTTTGATACTTTTCAAAATTCAAAACCTCTTTGAATAGATTTGCAAATAGAAAGAGAGGGAAAAGCTAGGGTTTTAGGGTTTGATTTATTTCTTCAATGCACAATTTAAATGATGATGCTTATGAATGCGCAATCAAAACCCTAATATATAATTATCTAAAAGTGGGGTGTTACAAAGGATTACTGGAAGTCGGTGTTCTCTGCTGAGATGTCCAGTGATATGCAGAAGATCATTGAGAGGTACTTCATCTTCAAGCTTGTGGGTTCATCCGATAATGGGTGGATGCTAATGTTTTGAACCATAGCAATGATGAGCCGCATGCACATACCTTATGGTACAAATTAGAGGAGTTGTATGCCCACAAAGAAGGTACCAACAAGATGTTTTTGATCAAGAATTTGATGCATTTGAGGTACAAGGAGGACACTCCAATTGCAGATCATGTGAATGAATTTCAGGGTATTATAAATTAGCTATCTTTAATGGAAATCACATTTGAAGATGAAGTGAGAGCCCTGCTGCTACTTGGCTTATTATCGGACACTTGGGAGACCTTTAAGGTCACCGTGTGCAATTCAGCACCTAATGAAGTAGTCACTTGGAACCTTGTAAAGACCAAGGTACTAAATAAATAGTCCAAAAAATTTACTGAGAAGGACGGTCCTTCCTCACATTCTGAAATGTTAGTGACCCAGTTAGGGGAAGAAGCAAGAGAAAAGGTCCGAGTAAGAGAGGAGAAATAAGTTGAAGAAAATTAAGAGACAAAGACAAGTATGCTGGTATTATATGTCATCACTGCCATGAGAAATTAGGTTCATAAACAAGGTCTAAATACATTCAAACGAAAAATTATCAACTTGAATCGTTAGTATAAAACATAAGAAGACTATATGCGCAGTTTTTTGATTTTTTTTGTCTTTTTTTAATTTGTTATGCTCATTTAAACTGGCCGGTTGGCCTCGCCATAGCAGTTGCGCCCAAAAGTGGCAAAACTGAGCACCATTCCACGCTAGTGACAAAACTGAGCATATGACGGTCTCTAGTGGCAAACCAATAATTAACCCTAATATTTAATAAGATTTTTAGTTAAGTTTTGAGACTACACCTACGTACATGTTGATCCGTTGGGAAAAGGCTCGCACACCTTTTTTCGGAGGAACACAACGGTAATAATTATCATTACAATAACATGCTCCTGCCACATGGTGTGATGCAAATTGGGCAAACAAAGTTTCATAATGGCCTACCTCCATGAGTACACCATGGTGGAGCAGCACTAAAATCCTTTTGGGAAATTCACTTCTACAGCATTGAATTCAGACTGAAATGGAATGTGATTTTTTTGAAGATAACTCTTAGCACACATATCTATATTCTGCAGGCATGGTGGTCCGCTTCTAAATACATGAGTAAGTTGCAAAGGTGACATGTTAACAACCCATTTGACATTTATAATAGCTGCATGAAGCAAGGATTGAGCTTCAACATGAAGAGGTTCCTTCTCAAAATAACATGAAGAGGATCAATTACTCGCTCCAAATTACCTGCTCCAGCAGCAATTAGGTTGCCATAGATCACTACAAATGGTAAATCCCTTCCTGGTTGAGTAGCCTCTTTGAAAAATTCATCCATATTGATCTTTAGGATATCAGCTGGCATCGAAGACCATCTTTGGACTTTTGTGCTTGTTTCCTTGGCCTTCTTTTGTTCCATCACATAATTTGAGAGATCATAGTTAACTAAAAAAACACATTTCTTCATAACTCATCATCACTTCTCACTAATTTTGCCTTATTTTTTCATGCCACCAAAACCAGAGATGTTAGGCACATTAAGTAAAGGGACCCCTTAAGTAAAATATTATGAATTAAAAAAGCAATAAAATAAAATAATGAAGAATGGTCCAAATGTCAGTTGGCAACTAAGCGTGTCGTTGTTATGGAAACGACAATGCCTGAGCAGGCTAGTTCGTGGTGCGGGAACAAGCAGGGAAGCAAGCGACGACGTCCGCAAGCGGGATTGGGCATAAGCAATTGTCAGGGACACAAGAAGTGCCCAGATTCGGGGCCCTCGTGGTGAGGTAACACCCCTACTCCTGTCAATCTGACTATCTGGATGAAAAGGGTGAACTACAAGGGCTCCTCGAGCTGTATATGTCCTAGCTAGAAAAGAATGAGAGGCCAACCCTTGCAATGTTGCCCCTGCCGCCCCTTATATAGGCCGGGGCGGCGTGGGCAACGGCCTGAGCGACTAGCGAGTCCCACAGGTGGGCCCCAGCCGGCTAAGTCATCTACAGTGGCCGGCATGGCGGGTGTGTACCCACAGTGAAGCCCATGCCAAGCCACGCAGGCTACAGTGGTCGCTGTGCGGCAGTTACGCACAATGCCACCTACTGACCACTGTTACAACCGTCATCAGCAAAGTCGTCAATATGGGCCGAGTGTCTGAGCCTCCTTTCTGTCTTGTCCGCTGTCCTGGGCGTACCGCGTATTGTGCACTGCGTCATCTTGTACCTTGTCTGTCTTGAGTGTCCGGCTAGGTCATACTAGCCGGCTGATCTGTCTTGGCCGGGTGGTCGGTTCCATCCGGCAAGACGTCTGGCCTTGGTCGTTGTAACATCCCAGGATTAGCACCTAGAACTATAGAGGACGACGTAGGTGTGTGCATTGCATTCATGCATAAGAAAATTCGGGGAATTTTCGCGCAAAACCACAATAGGCTATAGAGGGATCGAGATCTTCCTTGTTCTGATGGAAACACCAGGACAAGTGCGATGGAATTCGACATGACCTCTATTATACTTTTATATTTTTGGGGAAGACAATTCAAATCTGAATATTTACTTGATGAATTTGAATATTAAAAGAATTTAAAATAGAATTAGAATTGGAAATTAAATTATAATAAAAAAATAAGAGGTGAATTCTTATTTATGAATAAGATTCAATATTCAACATTATTTGAAATAAAATTTAAAACACAAAGAGATAAGTGTTTCTCTTGCCATTGGAGAAATGAGGTTTAGTTCATCTTAGATGGGGGTTAGGAATTTGTACATGACCTTTGTGAATTTATAATTTTGGGGAAAATACTTTGCATTCAAGACTTCAAATAAGAGATCATAAAATTCAAATATAACTTGAATTTAAATTTAAAACTTAAAGTATTATAGAATATTTCATAATCATAATACAAAATGGTATAAATAAATATAATCTTTATTACATAAATGGAGTAACTCAAATTAATTTTATTACAATAATAAATATATATTACATTGTATTTACAAATGAATGGAATAAGAAAAATAAAAAAAGTAAACTTTATTGAAGGTAATACAATAGTACAATGTCTTTACATTATTCAAACAGAAAAGTAAATTACAAAAGAAGTAAGTAAAAATCTAAAACTAAACTAATCTTCACTTTCCCCATATTTTGAATCTTTCATTTATATTTCTGATCTTACACCTGCAATTAAAAAGAAAGAAGAATAACAAAGAGAAAAAAATAAGAAATGGATTAGTGGTTAATCTTTGCTCTCAGTCTGACAGTGAAATGCACTATTGGACACATCATTGAGCTTATAATTGAAGGGGCAAGTTTCACCAACGTGTGTATCTGATCTTATCATAAAAAAATGGCTTCAGGCTTAGCATCATAAGCAGGGGCAAGTTTCACCTTGGTTTAAAATAGTGAACAGATAAGAAGTAAAACTATCAGGAAATATCCAGTTTTTACTTGATCTGATCCACCCAGGAGAGGCATGCACACTAGTAGCTCAGTCAGCAGCATGCAGTGGTGTGTTGTCAACACAACAACAACAGCCAATTCACATAAAAGAGGGGACACAACCGCATCACACCTGCTAGCCATTGCCTCAGTTCCAATCTATCTCAAACCACAACTCACCAATCCAATCCACCATATACTCAATCTCTGGTTGCTCCCTGGAACCATCCAAGAGATAGAACAAGGGGGAAGTAAAGGTCAGGCAGCATTACCAGGAAAAGAAGGCCAGACCAGCAATGGCAAGGAGTAGCTGATCATACACAAGTATCAAGTGGAAGAAGTAGATCAAGATCTAGAAACATATGACCATGAAGGACAAGCATCAGGAGCTACAAGGAGGAGATTAAGATCAGCAGCAGCCAAGGGGAGTCAGAGCTAGGAGGTGAAGGCTACAAGAACAAGTACAACAGGTAATCTAAAGCAACACCAAAGATACCACAAGATCATCATCAGCCCCATTACAAGCCTACCTGTCCACTCACCAACATCAGGTAATAATCATCTGTAATACACATTATACCATGTTGCATGTATTCCAAATCATGCATACAGATCTGGGAATACTTAAGAAATAATACACACCCACTTGGTCCGTCCACCCTTCAACTAGATTTTCATCTAGGAGGATTGGATGGCAAGATTCTCTCAGACTAGCATGCAAGTGGCATGTCTAGATCATCACTGAGTCAAAAGAGGAGGCAACAATAAAATCTGTTCTTCTAAATCCAATAATTTTCCTCAGTCTTTGCATCCTAGGCAGGGCTAAGGAAATGAAAGGAAACATTTATATTAACCTATGCTTCAGACCAGCATCACAAGCATTCAGGTTGAAAAGAATTTTGCTTAGCTGTATAAGCAGCAGATCATCCTATCTAAGATTATATTGTGCACATTCTTGTATAGAAGCATCACAATAATAATCAGAGCAAGAGGAGCCATTTGAACAGTGTATCCATCAGCACATTATCATTGTTGTGACCTATTACTATGTACACTCCAAAGAGGCATCACAGTAGCAGGTTTCCAACAAATAAAGCCACCCAAAATAAACTACCAGAATATGTGTCCATATCATTTTCCTAGACAAGGAATCTAGAAATCATTGTTAGATCACCTTGTCATTTCAAAAAATCAAGCAATACCTCAGCCTTTGCATCATTGGTAGTCAAGTACTAATTGTTAGTCAGCCACTACACCAACAGATCATGCTACATGATAGATTGTTGTGCATACTCTAAGATGAGACACCACAACAACCATCTCCATATAGTTGAAGCCACCATAAAAATGATTTAATAAATCATTTCAATATATTTTGTCATGTTGACAGTGCAAACTGAGCATATCAAATAATTCAGATCATTGTTCTAGATAGACAACTAGAACTCAGATAGTTCAGCAAGTATTCCAACTAGGAAAAAAATCCAAACAAATGGTTTGAATTTGTATATGTCCTGTAATCATCAAGGAGGGATTCCCAGATCAGTTCTTAGTAAGCCAATTATGAAACATCCTAGTACTCTGAGGTTTTTTTTACCAACAAAAAAAAACCAAGATTCAATTAAGCCACCCAATGAATATTATCTACCAACCAAACGCAGAAATCAATTCATTCCCAACTGAACCAAGCCACCAATATTCAAGCACGTATCCTGAATTAATGACCTCAAGCTCACAAGCAGAAGGTTCCCAATCTCATAGCTTCACAACCCCAGAACCACTAACCTACACCAGTACCCCTGGATCACTTGCTCATCCAAATTCAAGGATTTAGGAAAGCAATAGATCATCAACAAACAATCATCACAACACCACGGATCAAAGCCATCAGCACGAAGGCTGGTCACAATGAATCAAAGCTCACCTGGGGTGCCGAGCACCTGGAGCGGAGGGTTGTCGCAGCCAATTCCAGGGTTGCGCCATAGCGCCGTTCCACCGGCATCAAGTTGGTCATGCGTGTCACCACATCACCGTCGCCACAGTGGTAACACCACCCGTACATCACCACCACACCAGGGATCATCCTCTCGAGGCGGAGAATTAGTGACATCAGGGTTGCAGCCAAGCTGCCGTCCCACTGGTGTCAGGTGTAAGGTCGCCGAAAAGGAGAAGCAGGAGGAGAGTCTCGACCTGGGGGCGTGTGTTGGTGGTGGCAAGGACCCGGGGATGCCAGATCGCCATGTCCTCAGCGCCGGTTACCGAGTTGAATCACAGGCTAGGGTTAGCCATGGCGGTGTGATTGGGGGTTGTGAGGGTGGACGTTGATAGGATAAAAGCAGAGGAGCTGGTGGCGGAGCCCATCCAGCGAGCAGAAGCCGACGACGCCGAAGTAGCAGATCGCGGCCGGGGCACCATGGGTGATTGCACACAGAAGGGGAACCAAACAGAGAGATGTGAGCGTGAGAGAAGAGGAAGAGAGGAGTTGGGTCGGGGTCGGGTTGACCCAAGCCAATTGGGCTTGGTCAGCCAGTTTGATTTGTGGGATCGGCTGACTCCTGGGTCCGGCCCAGTTAAAAAGAAAAATAAATAAGAAAATAAAAGATTTATCAAATCACTAAATGACCAAACTACCCCTAAACATAAATTATACCGTAGAAAAATATAGAAAAATCCTAAAAATACATATGATATATCAAAATGTTCACAAAAATAATATCTACCTAATAAAAATATAATTTTTAGTGTTTAAAATAAATTTAAAGTAAAATAATTATTAACACCATTAAATCTTAAATGAAATTTTATAAAATAAAACTAAAACCCTAAAAATAAATAAATAAATCATTTTTGTGTATGAAAATAACTTTACTATTTTATAAAAGTACTAACTTAGAGTTTTACAAATAAAACATAAAACAAATATTTAAAGACACTTAATTCTTTGATGAATTTTATAAAAATAAAGATAATACTTAAAAATAAATATTAAATTTGTTTTTAAGGTCTTGAATAAATCCCATTCTAATACCTATTTTGTGAATTCTTTAAAAACAATTCTTAAATAAGAAATAATCATAATTCTTAGAAAACCTTGCGCAATTAGTGTCTTAATACTAATTCCAAACCCATAACTTGAATTCATAATCAAACTTAAGTATAACTTTTAACTTTAAAATATTCTTCTAAAACATCTTATTGAGAATCCCTTTTAAATAAACATTGGGTATCACCCATTTATATAATATGGGGAGTAATCATTATATCTTAACCATTATTAACATAACTTTAAATTCTAACAAATTACTAAGATAATTTAATTATGCTTCCATTAAATAAATACAAAGTATTTTCTTAATAAGCAAAACAAATTTAATCTAAATCATTCACTTAAATATAAAGTGAATAATTCTACACCTTAGTTATACCTATCATAAATATAAAACTTGGGAATAATTAAAATATATTACATCTTAAGTTACTTAACCTTTTAAAGTTAACTTTAGTCTCAAAAGCTTATAAACATTATGTCCAATAAACTACTTATGTTTTTATAGTTAACTTTGGTCTATTTCAATTAAGACATAATGCATCTCAAGTACAAACTATTCAAGCAAGCATAAACAACATCAATCACATTCTATCAATCCTATTCTAAAACCTATCAGGGTTGTTTAAACCTTAGGAAGGAAATCTTTTCTTCAAATGTTATTCTTTTTGCCACTTCAAACAATAATCTCATAATAAGTTCTTCAACTCTCAACAACTCAATCCCAAGGACTTATATCATAGTCACCACAGGACAATTCACCATAATCACATCATCTTATACTTTACTTGCATATTTTGGATTGTTAACACTTAGGTCATTACTTGTAAAGTAAAATTTGAAGATAAACCAACTCTGAAAAGAATCACTTGAATTCACTTCACTCAAACTATTGGGGAATTAAATTTGGGGTTTTTACAAAATGCATAGCATTACTTATGCACAACAGCATATTGCTTCTTTAAACATTAGTCCTTACCGGACCAATGATGCAGATTTCAAATATTGGATCTTATGTCGTCTCGAAGACCGTGAGTGCATAATCTTGCAATCACAAAAGGCAAGTTCACACTTGCTCATGTCCTTTGAATTTCTGTAAAGTATTTTGCAAATACAGTGTTGTCATCACCTGCATTTGAAAAAGGACAGAAAACACTATTTTCATAATAATGTGATTATAAGTTATTTACCATGAGGTAATAACCTACTATAAGAGTTCCGGTGGTAAAGGAACATATTATCTAGGACTTAACAACCAATGTCGCCAGTGATTCTTGCGCCGTATATCACGCGTTAACCATGAGATTTGGAATGGGACAGAGAAGTCAGCTGTATCTTCTTCCTCTCGCATGTAGACGGATGTGCAGGTCGTGGCTGTTATCACTCATAGCGTGCATATTAATTGGTAATTCATAGAGGATATGCAGCATATGGGTGGGAACCCTTAACGTCCCACGATAGTTCTGGCATCTAACGGTCTGTACAAACCATTGCCGTAATTCAATATGTGGGCATGGTGTACACCAAGGAGGCATGTGGGGCCGCGAACGGGGCAGTGATTGGCTTGGATCTTAGACTAGGCCCCATACCAAGGAAGTATGGACAAGGTCATGACTTGGTTGTGCAACAAGGCTAAGGTCTCTCATGGGTAAAGTAACGCACCTCTGCAGAGTGCAAAAAACTGTAACTTGTTACTCCCTATTCCGGGAAGGAGCTACGAACGCGACGGGAAAGGAACTCCATGAAAGTTCTAGTAAACCCGTGAAGGCTGACGGACATAGCTTTTCAGAATAAAAGCAACCTTTGAAGAAATGTTTATGAAAACCTGCATTGCCTACGACCTATGGTCTGTGGCTGTAAATATAGTGCATCAAACACTCCTTTTCTAGTGAACTTGCTGAGTACTCTCGTACTCAAAGTATCTTCTTAACCCTTGCTAGGTTCAAAAGCCAGTACAGACGATGACTACATCAAGCCCTACTCGAGGAATCATCATCAAAAGCTAAAGCCCTTCAATGAAGTCAAGAAAGTCAACATATACATCAGCCCAAGTGAAAACGAAGTTATTGATTAGATAAGAATATAATCTCTAGCCATAGAACCTATTTCTGTAGTGTATTGCAATAGCAGCAATGCCAGACCATTAGCTAAGATATTAGTCTTAATAGTATTATAATTTTGGAGTTGTTTATTTCTGATTCTTCTTTGTAAGAAGTTTCTTTCTCTCTCTTTAACCTAAAGTGTTCTCTGGATCTTGTGTAAAGAGTTGAGTTGTAACCTATAGTCATGTATTGGTCCTGCTGTGTTTCTGTTGTACTACTCTCAGGGATGTAATACTAGTGAACGGTGTTTCATTGGTGTTATGTCAACGACTATAGTGTACTACATCATGCAGTGGTATGCTGGGTCACCGCAGTCCTCTCATCCGGTTGATGGTTCTGTCGGCTCGTTCTTGACTTGTCCTGCTCTATCCGACTGGCATGATCCAGCCGGCCGGGTGCTTTTGGGAATGCCTTTTATCTGGCTGACTGGTTTGCTAGCTTGCTCTTCGTCTGACCTTATTTCTGATGCATCTTTGAGTCTTTACGTCTGGCTGGCTGGCTATCTCGTCCTTGTATCTTGTCCGGTTAGCCTACCCGGGGGTGATCCCCTCGACACTAGCCCCCGAGCGCACATAGATTCCGCCCTTGGGTGAAATGTGCGCGGGCACACAAAGCTAGTTTGAAATTTTTCCGGGCTGAAATTTGGCGGTTGAACTGCTTCGGCTGCGTCATCCAGCCACGGTGTAATGATGTCCGCGGAGACGTGCGTCGAGGGGTTGCGCCAGGCGTCGCCTCGGGAACCGCTGTCGGCGCCTCGCCTTCCTCGCCCAGGATCTTCTGTGTCGCCCGCACCAGCGCAGTTGATCCGGCCGCTGGTGCGACTGAGGGGTGCAGCCACGTGGCGAGCAAGTGGTTTGCCTCCCAGGCCCTCTTAATTAGCGTACGCGGCGTCCTATCGACCCCCACTCGCCATTTCCCTCTTTCGCCTCGCCGCCGATGTCGTGCGCCCTTGCCTCTTTCCGATGCTCTGCCCTTGCACCGACGACGAGCCCGCGCCGCCTGCGCTCCGCCGATGTTGTTGCCTCTTTCTTGCCGGAGCGACGTGTCATCACCACTCCTCTACCGCTCCCCTTTCGCCTTCTCCGCCTCTTCCTCCTTCTTCGTCGCGCTTCGCCACCTTCGCCATGGCTGAGAGCCGCGGCGCCTGGTGCGGCTCCTCCATCACGGAGTGATGACCCACAAGTATAGGGGTGTATCTTAGTACTTTCGATAAATAGGAGTGTCAATCCCAACGAGGAGCAGAAGGTGGTATGGAGCAGGAACTATCTGTAAATACATAGCAAACGGATTTTTAGGGGTTTTCTGATAAAGCAACAAAACAAAGTGCAAATAATAAAGACAACGAACAACCGCAGCAAGTGGCACAATACTTTCTTAGCAAACGACAAGCTGGTGGAAATACTTATAGGGACCAAATGTTCTCGAGGACACATGGAAATTCTTTCAAGTGCTTTCCCTTCAAATAGCTGAGTACCTTTATTTGGTGTTGTAAGTGTTGTGTGGGTGAACCTGTGCTAATGTACCGACCTTACTTAGACTAATACATACTTGAGATTAAACCCCCTGCAAGCATCCGCAAATACAAGAAAGCAATTAAGATATAAACCTAACCACAGCCTTAAACTCTGAGATCCTACGCTCCCTTGTGCAAAGGTGTCCTAATGGGGGTTCAGGTTTCTGTCACTCCGGCAACCCCACAATTAGTAGCCAAATACACAATGCATTCCCCTAGGCCCATAAATGGTGAAGTATCATGTAGTCGACGTTCACATGACACCACTAGAAGAATAGCACCACAACTTAAATACTAAACCATTGAATAACTCAACACAAATCCACTACTAACAACATGACTTCTCCCATGTCCTCAAGAACTAAACGAACTACTCACAATACATCATATGGATCAAGATCAAAGATGATATGATAATGGATAACAATCTAAACATAAACAATAATCCAATGGTTCCACTCACAAGCATCAACTACAATAGTAATCAACACCGAGAAAGTTTCCCCTAAGAACTATGCAAGTAGTCAACACGATTGTTACAGCGGGATGGAGTGGTGATGATGGTGCTGGTGGAGATGATGATGTGGATGATGATGATGATCCCTATGAAGTCTAGCTTGACGATGGTGTTGATGGCGACGATCTCCCCTCTCCAAGAAGGAATTTCCTCAGCAGAAATCTATCTGCCGGAGAGATCTTTCTCTCTCGGTGTTTTCAGCCCCGTAGAGACGGTGGAAATCTTTCTGTGGTCGATCTCCCGGTATGAGGGTTCCGAGAGGAAGTTATAGGCGAGATGGCGGAGTTGGAGGCCGGCCAGGTGGGCCACACCTGCCCTAGGTGCAGCCTAGGGGGACCCGCGCCTAGGGGGTTGTGGGCCCCCTGTGGCCTAGCTACGTCTCCCCTTCTGGCTTCCTTCGTCTTCTAGGAAAATATAATTTTCCAATATTTTTTGGTATTTTTCTGATTTTCGCGAAATTGCATCAAAACACCTCTTTTTTCCATCACAATCCTGACTCCGGCAGTTGATCCTTCAAGAATCATCCAACATGCAAAAACAGAGGAAAAAACATAAGTAACACCTCATAATAAGACATATCAATGAGTAGAGGCAAATTATATATAGAATGGTGATGCAAATTGGACGTATCAACTCCCTCCAAGATTAGACCTTCGCTTGTCCCCAAGCGAAAACTGAGCTCAGTAAATATGTCCACAGGTTTATGAAGTGAAGTGTCAATATAAGAATACGGACAAGAAGCATCACACTTACCATTACACAACTCATAGCAGAAAGCAACTCACCATTATATAACTTAGTTTGCAACAAGTACATGAGTCACAATAGAGATGCATAAAGATAAATCATAATTGAAATTGGCAAAATTTGTTCTTGGTCAAAGAACAGCTGGCAAACAGTTTCACAAATAAAGCTTTTATAGAAGTCTTCACAACAAGAGTACTCTTTGCTCAAACATAAAAGGTTTTTCAATGATGGCTTTCAAAGTAATACTCAATAGATAAGAGTCTTGTGAAAACAAGGAAGGTAAAGAACATGATTGGATAAATCATCATATGAATGCTTGAAACACAATAACTCAAATGCTTGCTGGAGATAGAGAGGAAAAAGGTTTACTGACTCAACTTAGAAGTAGAAGAAAGGTCCCTTCATAGAGGGAAGCAAGGTTTTCAAGTCATAAAGAGCTTCCAAAATATTATGGTACTTACTAGCCTTTAGCCCTCATTGGCCCTATCATAGGCATCTTGAGATGATTAAGGTTAAAGTGAACAAGGATGGAGTATATGCTTGACGAAATATAAGTTGGCAATCTCATGTCCCTTGAATATGAGGGCCACACCTCATGCTACTCAACTTCAGTCACCTGTAAGTTCTTATCATAGTAAGTACATGTGTATCATAGAGAACCGCCAACGGGGTACCCCTTGCACATGGTACAGGAGCTTTCCCATAACCAAAATGACAAGGCAAGCAAACAATGAGCATAGATTTTTATTGAGGATGCTTCATAGATTGCTCATTCTGGTGATGCTGCAAGTTTCCACCATGATTAGGCATGGCTTAGGCTAGCGGCCCAGGCGTTTCTCTAACACAAAATACATAACTCCATGGACTTACAAGCTCCCTTTTATTTCACACCAGTGACATCCATAGACAAAAGAGCATGATATCAACTGTGTACAAAGTACAAGTGCAATGTTGAAACGTTCCCCATGACAGCATGCTTCTACTAATTCCAACGTATAGGTGCAAGCATATACAACTTCGATGACACAATGGTTCAAGTATATTAGGGGCAAGAAAATAAGGTGTGCCATCAAGTTCGTGGGAGCTTTACTAACTAGTTTTCACATAACAAAATACTTTTTAATTCGAAAGATAGACGAAGCTTGAGACTTTGCTTGGAATAGCATAATGCTAATAGGTAGATATGGTGCACACAAATGGCATAGGTTTGGTTCAAAGGGATTGGAAACATGAGAAGTATGCCTTCTCAAAAGGTTTTTGGCTAGCAAGGCTGGGTAGCAAGCAAGAGAGTTGAAGGAAACAAGAAAACATACAAGTGATAAAGCCAAACATGCAATCTTCTTTGAAGACACAAAAGATCTTAAATAAAGAATACTAAGCTTATGAACCAATCAAGAAAGAAAATAGATGATACAAAATACCTGTAAAATTTTTCTCTTTTTATTTCAAACCTCAAAAAGTGTTATTGCTAACCAGAGCTCGGTTTGCCAAAACCAATTTAGTTTTACTTGATGCTCCCAAAGTGATGCCAATACTGATCAACAAGATCAATCATAGAATAGAGATTGCAAACTAAAATAAAAAGTGCAAAAAGTAAAAGATGAGACTTCTCATTAATAAAGGCACTCACACCAAGGGATACATAGATAACCAACTAAAAGATAACCAACTAAAAGAGAGATACTTCCACATGCAAACCAAATTATAAGATAACTTCTCTACCAAAGATATGAATCCACTAAAAGGTAAAAGATAAAAGAAAATGATGGTGATACCGCGACACTCCCCCAAGCTTGGAACAAGCCAAGGGGATGCCAAACCTGATGACGAATTACTCCTTCGGTGGTGGTGGAGTTCCCTTGATAAGCTCTTCAATAAGTTTCTTCAAATCCTCAAACTCGAAAATCAGAGTACGAATCAACTCCGAATTTTTCTAAATGCGGTTCATGATCATATCATATCGAGAATCCCAGTCCTTGTTATTCTTTCCCCACTCTTCCTCTTAGTGTGTTCCTCCCCTGCATGGTTAGAGCGAGGCAGATCCCAAACCGAGGGCAAGTTCCCTTGGGGCACCTGTTGGTATTGTTGCTCATGTATAAGAGTATGGAAGGGTCTCTTGTTACGTGGATGAAGTGACCGTGGAGCAAGGATATGACGTGGAGTTCTCCCTCATGTAGACATCTGTTCTATCCTCCTAAGCTTGGTATGGTTTGCCACCACTCCAATGCTTGCGAGGGTAGCGCGGGTGTCCGGATGCTCGTCCTCCTCCATGTCTTTTTCGTCCCCAACCAAAATCTCCTACTCCTTGGGGTTTTGAGGATTATCTTCGTCGGGCTTCTTGCCTTTGTCGTTGGCGGAGACCATGGTGCTCTAAACTTTGAGAAGATTTCCTGACAGAAACAGATCGAAACGAAAACACAACGAGAACACGATGCACGAACCTCGGGGGATCCGGGGGGGTTATATATTACGAAGTTTCAATGCATCAGGAAGGTATTGAGTGCAGGCGGAGAGGACTCGGGGCTCACACGCCCTCGGTAGCGGCCACTAGGGCCGTGCACGGGTGGGTTTGGCCACCTCGGCCTCTGTTTCCTCCTCTGTTCCGTCTCGTAACCTTCCTATGTATTAAAAACATCAAAAATATAAAAAGATTGGGTTTTCACGAACCTTGTGTTTTCACCACTTTTACCTATTCAAAGACGAACTCTGTAGATTCCTTTTCTCCTTCTCTTGAAAATTCCTTTCCTACAAGTTCACACACAAACCTCAATGGAAACATTAGTGTATGCAAAAACTAAAACCTTTAGGTACACACTTTAACTGAAAACTGTCAAAGCAAAAGCTACTATAGCAACTCCTTTCCAAAAAACCAAAAGAAACTGGAAGGGAATTAATATAAGAGGCAAATGCAAAAGACGACAGAAATCCGTCAAAACAGACCAGCAGGTAAAAATTAATTTTTTTCGAAAACCTTCTGTTGCTCAAATCAAAAAGTGCAAAACTAATGAAAGTTGGGTAACAAGTTGGAGAACAAGCTCAGAAAAATACAGCTCCATCCGAAGTACTGAGCTCCTTCACGAATTTTTCCAATGCAGCACAAAAATTTGTCCCAGGATAGCCACTTTTCATAACTCCTCTACTTCTCAAAAGTAGTTGAACTTGACACAAAAACCAAACAAAAAATGATAAGGGGCGGTTATTACTGAGGTAATAACTTTCAAGACTCGACAAAACTATTGGGTTATCTCCCAAGAAGTACTTTTCCTTAATGCCTTTATGTTAGGCTTGTAAATTTCAAAGATGCTCACATAGGAGATAAATATTTGAAGTGAAAGAGAGCATCAAGAAGCAAATAACCAACACATTTGAGTCTAACCCACTTCCTATGCATGGGAGTATCATGAGAAAACGAATTGTTGAAACAAAAATCCACTAGAATAGAAAGACAAAACAAATGAAACTTCGAAGCTTTCAACATAAAACAAGGAAACTTAATATTATTGAGATGCATAAAACCATGTTTCCCTCTCTCATAATAAATTTTAGTAGCACTTTGAATAAAGTTGACAATATAAGTATCACTGGAAACAACTTTATCATTAGAATGAGCATACTTACAGTCATCAAAAAGAGGTCCAAGGTCATAAACTGGATCAATAGAAGCAAGTTGTTCCATCCTGAAATCTTCATTAGGCAAGCTATTTTCACAAGGAGCTTTAGCAAATTTGGAAAAGTTAAACTCATAAGAATCTCCATCAAAATTAGTTAAAACTTTTTTCCTTCTTACAATCTATAATAGCTCCACAAGTGTTCAAAAAGGTCTACCAAAAACGATAGGACAAGTTTTGCTAGCTGCTGAATTAAGCACTAAAAAATCAGCAGGATACTTAATCTTACCACAGAGAACTTCCACATCTCTTACAATACCAATGGGGTAAATGGTTTCCTTATTAGCAAGGTGAATAACCACATCAATGTCCTCAAGCTCACAAGGACCAATTTCATGCATAATCTCCCTGTAAAGCTCATAAGGAATAGCACTAGAACTAGCACCAATATCACATAAACCATTATAGAAATGATCACCAATTCTAACAGAAATCACAGGGACACTAGCTTTTCTAGCTTTACTAGGATGAGAGATAATATTAGAAGCATCTTCACAGAAGACAATGTGCTCATCCTCTATATTTCCAGTGACAAGATCTTTCACAATAGCTACCACAGGTTCAATATTTATTTGCTCATCGGGTTCAATAGTTTTCTTAGTACCTTTGTTATTCGCACTAATCATAATAGAATACTCCTTTACCTTAGCTGGGAAAGGTGTTTTGTCAACATAAGGTTTAGGCAAAATATGATCAATAGTACAAACTTCAGTACTTCTAACAGGAACATGACTACCAACATCTTTATAAGGTGCATGGTACTTATTCCACTTCTTCTTAGGAATTTCTATGTAAGAGGCAAAGGCCTTAAAACAATTGGCAATACTTTGGGAGTTAAGACCAAACTCATTACTAATATCACGGAAGTCATGAGTTCCCATAAAGTATTTAATGCATTCATAATCATAGTTTATACCTGACTTTCTTCCTTTTCATTCTCCCAAGCTTCATTGTTCTCTTGAATACGGTCTAGGAGATCCCATTTAGCTTCTACCTTCATACGTGTGAATGATCCAGCACAAGAAGCATCTAGTAAATCTTTATCATGAAGAGAAAGCCTAGCATAAAAGTTATTTATAATAATATTGTTAGGGAGTTCATGAATAGGGCATTTAAGCATTAGCAACTTCAATATCCCCCAAGCTTGAGCTGTACTCTCTCCATCACGTGGCCAAAAGTTATATATCAGATTTCTAACCTTATGAATTTCACTGGGAGGATAAAATTTAGAATAAAAGAGAGATGCATTTTCCTCCCATTCCATGGATTGCCCATTCTTCAGCAGCTTATACCATTCTTCAGATCTCCCTTTCAAGGATATGGAGAGTAACTTCTTCTTCACATGTTCAGTTGTGATACCTGCACACTTGAACAACCCGCATAATTCATGGATAAAAAGCAAATGATCACCGAGATGGACTGTTCGATCCCCTAAATAATAATTATCCATAACAGGATCAACAATACTTGTAGGTATCTTAAAAGGATCTATCTCAACAAGTGGTGGTTCATCTACTACCCTAGCAATGGTAGTAATTTTCCCAAACAGAAAACCGAGTGGGTTATCCATATTGGATATAAAGCAACAAACAAAAATAAAAAGTAATACTCACAGTGGAAGTTTCCTTTACCAGTTCCACTCTTCAATAGCGCTTCACTCCTCGGCAACGGCGCCAGAAAATAGTCTTGATGACCCACAAGTATAGGGGGTGTATCGTAGTACTTTTGATAAATAGGAGTGTCGATCCCAACAAGGAGCAAAAGGTGTTGACTAGTGGTATGGAGGAGGAACTCTCTGTAAATACTTAGCAAACAGATTTTTAGGGGTTTTCTGATAAAGCAATAAAACAAAGTGCAAATAATAAAGACAACGAACAATCGCAGCAAGTGGCCCAATCCTTTCTTAGCAAAGGACAAGCCAGTGGAAATACTTATAGGGACCAAACGTTCTCGAGGACACATGGGAATTCTGTCAAGTGCTTTCGCTTCAAATAGCTGAGTACCTTTCTTTGGTGTTGTAAGTGTTGTGTGGGTGAACCTGTGCTAATGTACCGACCTTACTTGGACTAATACATACTTGTGATTAAACCCCCTGCAAGCATCCACAACTACAGGAAAGCAATTCAGATATAAACCTAGCCACAACCTTAAACTCTGAGATCCTACGCTCCCTTGTGCAAAGGTGGCCTTAAACTCTGAGATTCTACGCTCCCTTGTGCAAAGGTGTCCTAACGGGGGTTCAGGTTTCTGTCACTCCGGCAACCCCACAATTAGTAGCCAAATACACAATGCATTCTCCTAGGCCCATAAATGGTGAAGTATCATGTAGTTGACGTTCACATGACACCACTAGAAGAATAGAACCACAACTTAAATACTAAACCATTGAATAATAACTCAACACAAATCCACTACTAACAACATGACTTCTCCCATGTCCTCAAGAACTAAACGAACTACTCACGAGACATCATATGGATCAATATCAAAGATGATATGATAATGGATAACAATCTGAACATAAACAATAATCCAATGGTTCCCCTCACAAGCATCAACTACAATAGTAATCAACACCGGGAAAGTTTCCCCTAAGAACTATGCAAGCATTCAACACGATTGTTATAGCGGGATGGAGTGGTCATTATGGTGCTAGTGGAGATGATGGTGTGGATGATGATGATGATCCCGATAAAGTCTAGCTTGACGATGGTGTTGATGGCGACGATCTCCCCTCTCTGGGAAAGAATTTCCCCGGCAGAAATCTGTCTGCCGGAGAGCTCTTTCTCTCTCGGTGTTTTCCACCCCACAGAGGTGGTGGAAATCTTTCTGTGGTCGCTCCCCAGGTAATAGGGTTCCGAGAGGAAGTTATAGGCGAGAGGGAGGAGTTGGAGGTCGGCCAGGTGGGCCACACCTGCCCTAGGCGCGACCTAGGGGGACCCGGTCCTAGGGGGGTGTGGGCCCCCTATGGGAAATTTTAAGTTTCCCCTTCTCGCTTCCTTCATCTTCTGGGAAATTTTAAGTTTCCAATATTTTTCTGGTATTTTTCTGATATTCGCGAAATTGCATCAAAACACGTCTTTTTCCATCAGAATCTTGACTCCGGCAGTTCACCCTCCAAGAATCATCCAACATGCAATAACAGAGGAAAAGACATAAGTAACACCTCATAATAAGACATATATCAATAAATATAGGCAAATTATGATATAGAATGGTGATGCAAATTGGACGTATCACGGAGGCGCAAGTTGAAAAGTACCAGCGATCACGCCTCCTGCCGACCGCCGGCGAGGTCGGGGTGCGCCTCAGCCCGGTCGACGAAATATCATCGGCTCTGCAAGCCGGCGAGCGCGTCATCTTTCTGGCGAATCTGGCACACGGCCTGGCTTTTCCGGTCAGCGCCTTCCTCCTCTCCTTCCTGGCGCACTTTGATCTACGCCTCCACCACCTCGGCCCGAATGCAATCGGCATTCTGGCCCACTTTGTAGCCTTCTGCGAATGCTACCTCAGGATCCAGCCGGATCTCGGGTTGTTCTGCCGGCTCTTCCTTATCCGGCCGCAGGTGCAATACGCCAAGGGGCCGCTTGTGCCCTGTGGCCGAGCCTCCATCTACTCTTGCTCGCAAACCGGCTACCGCAAGTTCAAACTGCATGACACTGTTAAACTGTGGCAGCTACATACTTCTACATACGGAACTTGGGGTCTGACGACCACCTCAACCTCCCGGCCTTCCAGGACACGGAGTCCACTCGGGTGAACTGGGAGCAGAAGCTCTTCGGCCCCAAGATGGAGTCAGATGCGTTGTTGCACCGAATGCGAGCCCTGGTCATGGTCGGCTTGACTGGCGTCGATGTGACGCTCAGTTGGGCCAGCCGGCTGATTATGCCCCTCCAGCAGCGAGCACACAAGATGTGCTACTACTCTGGGTGCCTCGACCCGACCCGGCTCTCCTGTCGTGATCCCTCCTCCGCCAACCTTTACGAATGGGTGTGGATGATCACCAAGGAGAAGATCAAGGCAGATTGGAGCTTTGGTCTGGCTCCTTATACGTGCGAGAACCGCGCTCCCCGGGTAAGTGTGACTTGCACGCTTTCTTTCTTTTCTTTCGTTCTTGCCTCGTCCGGCATCGTCGCTTGATCCGGTTCTGACTTGCCTCCTCTTTTGTAGACTTTCCCCTGCATCATCCGGGAGGAGGGGGAGGCGTCCCTCCAGGTCTTTACCGCTGACCTCCCCGAGCCGCGCCCATGCTGGACTGATAGCGAGGGCTCGGATGGCAAGGAGGGTTTCTTCCCCAGCCGAAACAATGAGGAAGTGGAGGACCCGCACGGCCCCGCACCCAAGGAGAGTGATGGTGTAGCGCCGCCCGAGCCGACACGGAAGCATGCCGGCGAGGGGTCTTCGAGCAGCGCCTCTGCCCTCGAAGATCCAGCTGCGAAGCGTAGCCGGGTGGGGGTTCCTCCACGCCCTGGCTGGGCCACAGGTGGACGGAAGAGATCCGCGCCCGTGGTGCAGGGGTGAGTTTTCTCGCACTTGCTTTTTCTTGCACTTGCCCTTGTCATTTTTCCTTTGGCCTTGCCTTGACCTTGTTCTTCTCCTGCAGGTCTCTCCTCTCCTTTGTTGCGAGCCCGGCTCGCAGCGCGCCCTCTGCCTCGCCGCCCCGCGACCCTCTGCCTCAGCCGGATGCCCCCTCGACGGCCGCTCCGCCGCCCACCACCGAGATCTTGCCCCCGTCAGTGCCAGCGGTCGCGGTCTAGCCGACTCCCGCCACGCCTGAGCGCGCGGTGAGCCAGCCGGATGCGACTTCCAGCCCGGGTGAGGGTCATCAGCCGGTGCGGGCGGTTCGCGCGCTGGCAAGGAGACGTTCGTGGTGGAGGACGTCGACTCTGACGAGGAGGCAACGGTGCAGTGGCTCGCAGCCGCCCGCGACGCCCCGGCTGCCCTAGCCGGACCCCTAGTGACTCTCCCGATGGAGGCGGGACCGGCCCTGCAAGCCCTCTAGGGAAACCTCGAGGCCATCCTCAAGGAGTGCCGACAGCTCCAGGCGACGCTGGCTAGTGCCAACGAGGCCGCCGCGGCGCAACTGGCGACGGCGCGAGGGACCGCGTGGAGTAAGTCTTCTATTTTGCCATAGCCCTCTTTTTTGTGTGTTTTCGGCTACATTCTCACCTGCCTTTTCTTCTTGCCTTGCCATAGCCAATCTCGTCTGTGCCCAGCGCGAGATTGATCGGCTGACGCTCTCCAAGGCGCGCCTCAGCCGGGACAACTCCGCCCTCCGGCTTCAGAACAAGGAGTGGCACTCCCGGGTGAACCAGCTGGAGGCCACCCTGAAGGAGCGCGACGAGGCCCTCGCCAACCGGGTCGGCGCCTTCGATCTCCTGGATAAGGAGGTCACCCGGCTGAAGGAGCACGCCGCCTTCCTCGAGGAGGAACTGATAAATGTCGGCCACGTGGCCAAGGGTAAGTTTGACTGCTTCTTGATTTTGTTCCATCCGACTATTCTTGCCGGATTGCCTTTCTTGACTTCCCCCCTCTGATCACAAAGGCTTCTACCCGCAAGTAGATGCTCTTGCCTATGATCGGGTGCAATAGGTTGCGCCAGGTGAGAAGGCCAGCATCCGGGACCTGGTGGCCCAGCTCAGGAAATACACCGCCAACCTTCGCAAAGTCGGCGCCGTCATCCATGACCTCGACTTCCCAGGGGAGCTCCTGCCGTAGACCATGGGCGCCTTGGCTATCAAGCTGGGCGACGCGCCGAACGCCATCGATCGGCTGCGCGAACTCGCGGCTCGTGCCAGCTCCAAGATGGCCCTATCCCTGATCCCTAAGTCTACAATGCCGAGATGGCCCTGGCTCCGAGACGCCATCGACCAACTTAAGCCTACCCATGGCATCTGATGTGCCACCACCATGACAGTTGGCGCCCACCGTGAAAAATCATTACAGGGTGCATTGCATCCCTAAGTCGGTTTGTGAGTCGGCTAGGTGAAAAAGCATTGCCTTTATATCAGTTAATGAAAAAATCCTATAAGTTCACCTGGACGCCCCAGGCCAATAGCGCGTTTAATGAATTAAAAAAGATGTTGGCTACATCGCCTATCTCAGCTTCCCCATTATCAAAAGAGCCTATGCTGCTCTATGTGGTAGCAACAAATAGAGTTGTGAGTGCGGTAATAGTCGTGGAGCGTAATGAGGAAGGGAAGTCGATGCAAAGGCCGGTGTACTACCTGAGCGAGGTATTGTCAGCTTTAAAGCACTACCATAAAATGGCTTACGGAGTATATATGTCGGCAAAGAAGTTCAAACATTATTTCGAGGAATACCCGATAAAGGTGATCTGCGAAGCACCAATAGCCGAGATACTGGGAAACAAAGATGCAAGTGGGCGAATAGAAAAATGTGCAATTGAGTTATCCCCTTATGCCCCACAGTTTGATAGACGAGATGCAATCAAATCTCAGGCAGTGGCCGACATTTTTGTCGATTGGGCCGAGATATAGTATGAACCACCACTACCCGATCCAAACTATTAGATGATGCATTTTGATGGATCCAAGCTAAGAAATGGGTTAGGAGCAGGAATAGTGTTAACCTCTCCAAAGAAGGATCAACTGAAATATGTATTGCAGATACATTTCGCTGCATCAAATAATGTAGCAGAATATGAGGCACTTGTCCATGGCTTAAAGATGGCAAAGAAATCGGCATACATCGAATTCTGTGTTTCGGAGATTCGGACCTTGTAGTACAGCGAGTGTGAGGAAATTGGAACGCATTGGATGCAAACATGGCCTTATATCAGTTTCATGTACAGAAAATTAGTGGTTATTTCGACGGATGTGAATTTCATCACATACCTCGGGCGGAAAACGACGTTGCGGATACCCTATCAAACTTCGGATCAACTAGACAGTCAATTCTGCCTAGCATCGCTTTAGAACACCTGAGAAAGCCATCAATCATACCTTCACTAGAATCCGAATCAATTCGCCTCTCATCAGATCAGAAATCTAAATGTGCCCCAATGGAAATTGACAAGGGACATGAGCCGGATAACCAGGGGACTGATTCTCATAACCCAAAAATGGATTGGGATAATTCGGCGGGTGTTACGTCGGTAGAAGTGATGGAAATTGACAAAATAGTTACCCCGGAGAGAGACATACCAGAGTGGGCACAACCCATATTCTTGTTTCTCAAAAATGAGGTCCTGCCGGATAATGGGGTCCTTGCTAGGCAAACAATAAGAAGGGCAAAATCTTACATAATCATAAATGATCAGCTTTATAAGAGAAGCGTGACAAACGTGCTGCAACGATGTGTTGACCCGGCAAAAGGACAAGAGATCCTCTTGGATATACATCAAGGAGAATGTGGGCACCATGCCTCGTCCAGAGCCCTCGTGGCCAAAGCATTAGGCATAGGTTTTACTGGCCAAGTGCGCTAAAGGAAGCAAAAGAATTGGTAACAAGGTGCAATGCCTATCAGAGATATGCCAGCAAAATACATATGCCTTCATCTGAATTAAAAACAATACCAATTACTTGGCCATTCTCAGTATGGTAGGTCCATTTAAGCCGGCTCGCGGCGGCATGACTCATATTTTGGTCATGGTGGACAAATTCACAAAATGGATAGAGGTGAAACCAATAAGAAAATGTGACGAGCCTACAGCGGTAAAATTTCTCAAAGATATCATTCTGAGATATGGTTACCCACACAGTATTATCACAGATAAGGGCACGAATTTCGCTGAAGGAGCCTTTGCTCGATTCTGCCAGGAAAAGCACATAAGGCTTGATGTTGTTGCGGTGGCTCACCTGGCATCAAATGGGAAAGTAGAAAGATCAAATGGACTCGTATTATCAGGAATAAAACCTCGACTGATAGAACCACTCCAGAGGTCGTCAGGTTGCTGGATCGAGGAACTCCCGATAGTATTATGGAGTGTAAGAACCACCCCGAATAGATCGACTTGGTATACCCCGTTCTTCCTCTATATGGGGCAGAAGCTGTACTTCCAGCCGACATAGTGCATGATTCGCCAAGAGTCACCCAATACATGAGCGCCGAAGTAAATGAGATATCCCGGAAGGATGATGTGGATCTCCTAGAGGAAGCAAGAGAATTAGCATTATCAATATCAGCTGCGTATCAGCAGGACCTCAGACGATACCATAGCAACGCACGGCCGGCATGCACAAGCTATCACCTACATGGGAAGGACCATTCATCGTGGGCAAAGCATTGAATAACGATGCATATTCCCTCATCGATGCTCAAGCCCCAGAGAGGAACAAGGCGGACAAATCCAAAGACGAGTCAAAAAGACCATGGAATGTAGAATTGCTTCGTCCATTTTACACTTAGAGGAAGTGTACTGTATCCAGTATTGTTATGTATCAGTTTATTATGTTGGGAATGAATGAATCATAACCTCGGCGGCTCGAGCAATGACTCGGGAACTGCCCCACGTTCTTTATTATTACAAGTATGTGATTGGATGCGAATGATAACCTCACCAATTTGAGCAATGACTCGGCGACTACCTCATGTTCTTTATTATTATGATTATGTGCTTAGTATGAAGGATAACCTCGGCAACTGGAGAAGTAACTCGGGGACTACCCCATATTGTCAAACATACAAAAGTTTAATTTAAACTTACGGACCAGAAGTTGGCCAGCAAAACATACGTCGCATAACTCAGCCAGAACGGTAACATAGCAACAATTATCATAACATACAAAAGATGACAAAATCATACGCGTAAAACAGTACCAAAAGAGGCAGATGGTCTTAAAAACAACATACGCCCGACATACCGAGGACTTGCAAAATAAGTGTTTTCGGCTCAGGCATTGGTAGCTGCCGAGTCATCAACAGGAGGAACAACGGTAGCGGCAGGAGTTGCCGAAATTGGTAACTCGGCTACGACCAAAGGCACCTCGGCTTATGAAGAAGGAACAGTTTCAGGAGAAGGAGTTTCCGAGGTTGCTTGGATCTCCGCGGAAGTTACCTCGGCATCAGCCAAAGTAGCCAGGGCACCTCGGACGTTGGTTGTCCGGCGTGAAGCTCCACCTTGGGCTTGGGAGGCTTCAGTCCCCTTGGAGGAGGATCGAGCTTCGGCGTTTCCTCCTGAGCTACCACTGGACTCATCAGAACTCCCCGAATCCTCGCCCGATTCACCTTCATCACCATAATCTCTGTCATCATCGGCAGTATCAACATTCTCTTCGGCCTCGACGGAAAGGAAACTCGGCCCCTCATTCCATTGATGCACATTTGCATATTCAGTGAGCTGATAGGCACGGGCTTGACGACGAGCAACATAATCCGGATCCTCGACCCAGGGAGAGCCGGTACGCAAATTCATCAAGGTGTCGAGGGAGATATCCTCGTACCATGACAGAACAGCAGTAAGTTCCATATCAGCCCCGGCCCGCCCGACGGATTCTCTCCAGAGATTCAGCTGAGTGTGGGAATCCATTAACTTCGCCACGAGTACTTCTACCTGGTCAATCTGGTTCATTCGGCCAGAGACCATGGAAGGACCGAATCACCGCTTTCACCAGATCTTTTCCCATGATTTTCATCGGCTCAATGGCAGCAGCAACAGCAACCAAGAAGTCTTCAATAGAATATTCTTGATCTGGCAGATTGGGGACACCTCGGCGGCCACGGGCAAAAATCACGGCTTTAGTACTCACGGGCTTGGCTTCTGGAAAATGATCTGTAGAGCAAAACATCAAGTGAGTCAAGAGATACATCGAACAAAGAATAACTCGGCAAGAAGCCGCAAAGAAAAAACAGGCAAAATAAGCTTACAATGAATATATCGCAACATTTTCTGGAGATCCATGGCCCAGTCAGCCCTCTTATTGTCAAACCGAGTCATCTCCTCGATCATCACCTTATTTTTTAGCTCGGCCGCATCAAGGAGCTCCTTGTCCTTCTGAAGCTGAAGACTCAGCCGACCTTTTTCCTCAGAAAATTCTTGATCAATTTTTTCTAGATCGGACTTTTGCAAGAATTTCAAGGACTCAACCTCAGCACGGAGCCGAGCTATCTCGTCATCTTTCTCCTTGATCAGCGCCGAGTGAGTCCCTGCTTGCTCTAAAAAATGCAGCATCATATCAGGCATGGGTATGCACTCTTGATGCGACGCTGCAAGTCTTTGTAATTTGGCTGAGCCGAAGACGGAGCACTATAAGATACTCGAAGTTCGTCGGGAAGGAAAACAGACGAGTATAGAGTGGAGGGGCGACTAACCTTCGAGGATGGCAACCTTTTTCGTCAGCCGAGTATTTTGATTATTGATATTAGCTGAGTAAGGATACGTCGAAAATTAATTATAAGGCAAAGACTTGTACAACAAAATTAAGTACAAAAGGCCGAATGTTTTACATGTTTTCCTCAGAATAGGAACCATCTTGTGAAACTTATCTTGAAGTTTTTTGTGCGAAAAGAGCAGCTTCTGGAATTCGGACGTACGCCGATTATGAGCAACCTAAAATAACAGCGAGTTATATAGGGAAACCATGAAAAAGATCCGAATCGAGTAAAATTTGACTCGGATCTAGGTGGCTGAATATTCAAAGCTAAAACTAAAAAGATCCGAATCAAGTGAAATTTGACTCAAATCTAGGTGGCTGAATATTCAAAGCTAAAACTAAAAAGATCCGAATCAAGTGAAACTTGATTCAGATCTAGGTGGCTGGATATTCAAAACAAAAACTAAAAAGATCTGAGTCAAGTAAAATTTGACTCGGATCTAGGTGGCTCGATATTCAAAGCTAAAACTAAAAAGATCTGAATCAAGTAAAACTTGACTCAGATCTAGGTGTTTGGATATTTAAAGCTAAAACTTGAAAGATCCGAATCAAGTGAAACTTGACTTAGATCTAAGTGGCTGGATATTCAAAGCTAAAACTAAAAAGATCTGAATCAAGTGAAACTTGACTCAAATCTAGGTGGCTGGATATTCAAAGCTAAAACTAAAATATCTGAATCAAGTAAATTTGACTCGGATCTAGGTGGCTAGATATCCAAAGTTAAAACTAAAAAGATCCGAATCAACTAAAACTTGACTCAGATCTAGGTAGCTGGATACTCAAAGCTAGAACTAAAAGATCCGAATCAACTAAAACTTGACTCGGATCCAGATGGCCAAATACTCGAAGTTAAAACTAAAGGAGATTAAAATCAAGAAAAACTTGGCTATGATCTAGGAGAATAGGTACATTTTGATCCAAAAGCATGCACACCAAAAATCATATGTTGCGCAAATAGCTAACAATATTTTAGGCAAGGAAAGCTTCCAAACGAATAACAAGTTATTTGTTTGCAAGCTCGAGGACTAGTGGGTATATAGTATACTATTAGTAAAAGACAAACTATAAATTGAGGCACATACCCCATTCATCTTATCGCTTTCAAGAACAACCTTAGCAGCCATGTGCAAACGGCTGCTGATGTTGGAAATCTGGAAGGATTGGTTACTAGGGTTACCCTCAATCTGATCAGCAGTGTTCCAGTTATTGGCATACTCCACCAATGATCCAAGGCTATTTCCGCTTTTTGTGCGTGTCAAAACTTTGCCCTTGGCTTCTCGCGCCTGTTGCGTGGCTGCCTCGGCCATCGGGATCTTGTGAAGCACGAGTTATGTATCAGCGGCATAGACAGACCCAGGTTTAGCCGCAGAAGTCCCCTTGCGGAGCATATAGGCAACGCTCGGCTGAAAGGAACCTGCTTTCCCTTTCTGAGATGGCAAAGATTTGGTAGCAACATTTTTCTTGCTCTTGACACAAATGTCGGTAGGGGCAATGGCCTCCGTACTCGGAGCGATGACCTTTGTAGCAGAAGGGGCAATGGCCTCCAAAGGAGCCAAGGTAGCGGCGACCTTGGCAGAGATCTGGCCAGAAGCTGGAACTTCGACGGAGGAAGGTTTAGTGGGAGTAACTTTGGGGATCTTGGAAGAAGCTACCGGATCAATCGAGCGATCCGGCATGGTAACATCAGCAGTAGCACCAGGGGGGAATCTGGCTTCATCTCGTCGATGAGGGCTGTTAGCCGGCACAAGAGGAGAGCTCTCACGAGGAGGACTCGAAACTCATACATCCTCTGGAGGCGATGTCGAAAGCGGCCGAGTAACATGAGATGTCATACTCGGACCGCTAGGTTTGGCAGAAAGAGGAGCACTGCCAAGATAAAGATAAAGACCAATTCAGAAATGTAAAGAGAGAAACAAGAAATACAAGTAAAAGTATGACAAGAAACTTACCTAGAAACTCCGGGCATGGTTTTGCGCTTCGGAATATGCTGGGAGGATTTCTTGATTCACTTCTTGGGGCCCACGCCCGAAGGATCGTCCAAAGAAACTCGCTTCTACGATGGAGCAGGAGCTTCAGAAGAGAGGGGTTCGACCTCGTGGACCTGCCCAGTCGGATTAGCTGGGAAAGAAGGACCCGGAAATGCATAAGAGATAGGCACCATGGCCACTACCTCGAGAATTTGGACGTCGTCCGACTCACCTTCGTCGGCACGGGTCGAGGTTTTACCCCGGGTGCGAGCGGGAGCGGCTTCAGGCTTAGGAATAAATTCCTCTGGATCTGGCTCTCCATTATCAGGAGAGCTACGAGCGGTCCAAGTAAGAGCCAACACCTCGGCATCCTCCGAAATTTGCTCGGCAAATTTCTGCAGTAAGAACAAACGAAAGTTAGCAGAATAGTATAATTCGGATGGAGCAACTCAAGTTCGAATTACCTGAGGTGGGGGGTTGCCGCGAGAAAAGGGCTTCATTCCCCACACCCACTCCTCGGGCATCTCGGTTTTAAAGATATCTCGGACGCGCTTCTGTATCTGAACGTCATCGAGCTCAACCGTGGAAACTCGGTTAGGATCCAAAGGACCGCTCATGTAGAAAATCTTATGTGAGCGGAGTTGAAAAGGGCAGATTCAGCTGCTAATGAACGTGGCCATCAAATCTTCGCATGAAGCCTGACCCGAACTAACTCTCTTAGGCGAAGCTCGAATGCTTCGGCGAGAGCATTGGTTTTCTTTGGATTATATGGCCAATTCTGCTTAGAAGGAGGGCCAATAGAGAAGGCAGGAAGCCGAATCTTGTCCTCCTTACCAATGTTCTTGACATAGAAAAACGACATATGCCATTTCTTGCAGGACTCTTAAGCCGATGACTCGGGGAACAAGGAATTATGCCGAGGTGTAATGGAAGCTGCACCTCATTGAGTTAGAGATTTCTCGAAGGGATGAAGAGATTTATCTGGCACTACGTTAGCTCGGATCTGGAAAAACTTCAACCAAACCTCTACGGAAGGCCAGAGGCCGAACTATCCCTCTGAGGCCGAGATGAAAGCTGAGAGAGAGGCTATAGCATTAGCCAGCAAATGATGAGGCTGAAGGCCGAAGAAATCTAAGAAGTTCATGGCAAAGTCACTAAGAGGGAGGCCGAACCCTCTAGCAAAGTGCGACATAAAAACTACATATTCACCATCGTCGAGCACGGGGGAAGATTCTTTGCCGAGTAAGCGACATTGTACCTCGGTAGGGACTCGACGAGTCTTGCGTATCCACTCGATTTCCCAGCGAGTGACCGTGGATCCTTGCCACGAGCCACGCCTCGGTCCCACCATGAGCTCTTCTTCCCCCACGATGGCGCCGCTAAGCGAGCTCGACATGGGCTCGTTGGAGGAACCAACGGAGGAAGAGTCGCTGGCGGCGGGGAGATGCCTCGAAACCCAAGGGACCGTCGTAACAACGACAAGCACGATGGCGGTGAGGAAAGAAAATCACTACAGGAACTTAAAACAGAGGCGAAGCACGCCGGGAAAGGACCAAGCAGCGGTGGCGTGTCGCATGAGGGGAGAGAGCGGCGGCGTGGTCACTAGAACAGAAGTGCAGCGGCGCGCTCGCGAGGGCAGAAGCGCGGCGGCATGGTCACAAGAACAGAAGCTCAGCTGCGGCGGCGCAAGGAGGAAGACGAGGGAAGTGGAGAAGGGGAAAATGAACCAACCCTACCCCATCCCCTACTTATAACCGCATATGGTGAGCACTAGTGGGATCGCTGGTGCGCCACGATAACCGCATGGAGGCATGTATCGCACATCCTCTATCGATGATTGGATCCACAGCTAGGGTCACACGACGCAAGAGGATATCAGGCCGCCATGACTGTTGCGACGATCGAAGAGTCACTGCGCCGATGGGAATGGCGCAGTAATTATTGTAGCATTGTCAGCGTACGCTATAGCGATACAAAAATCGAGACAAAAAGTAATGATTGGTACACGTAGGATGAGGCTTACTGGAGAAGCTAAATGGATATCTCGGACAATAGAGAGTGACTCGAAAAACGGGTCGCACCGCGATAACAGAGGATGAACAAAAGTAAGGTAAAATGAAAGAAACGTCGACTAAATATAATGTCAGACACAAGAAGGAGAAAAGTGAGTATCTGGAAACTGATGTGGCCCGACCGAGATAATCGGCAGGACCGCACCAGCTTCGGGGACTAATGTTGGGGGAATGACCCCAGGTAGGGTCAAGATAAGGAAGGAAAGGAAAGGACCTTCACGATTAGAGCCGAATCATAACATGATCCGGCTGAGTCAAGGGGAGGTCAGCCGAATAAGATCCGACCTGTTCCGAGTCAGGTAATTAAGACATGACTCGGCCGATATATGAGCTATGTCGGCTCACCATTATCATGTAGTTTGGATACAGGCAAAGGTCAAGCCGAATCACAGAGGTGAGGCCGAGTCAAGGAAAGCTTGCTCAAGAAGGAGAGAGCAAGTCCTGAAGTCAACTTTAGCCACTGTCACTTCTCAGGAATACGTATAGTGCCAAGCGCTACAGACAAGAAGCAGAGTGGCAGAGGAGCAGAGGAAGGTCACGGAGGTGACAGTCCTCAGGCCCGAGGCTCACATGTGGTGGACTCTGTGTCTTTGCCGTCGATAGGAGGGGGACATGGAAAGAAGCCCGCTGAGTTACCACTTTGGGACAAGCATCTTCATAGAATATGCTTGTCCACGTCAGCCCTAGGAGGAACCAGACCTCTCCTTTATAAGGAGGGGCGGGACGTCCAGAAGAGGGGGTCGATTCACTTTTATCTCTAGGAGCTCTAGTTGTATTTCCTTCTCATACTGATACAACTCAAGGAGCATCTGTAACTCTATGAGTGTGGAATAAAGATCGAGTTCTAGCTTTCTGTGTGTAGAAATCACTGCACTTTCCCTCCCCAAATCCCTCTAGCATCCATTGGCCCCCCAACTTAAGCCTATCCATGGCATCTGCCATGCCACCACCACGACAGCTCTCCTGGTACAAGGACACTCGGCTCTACAAGCTGGTGTACGGCTTCCGGGCCAGCGCGGATCTTCCTATCATGCACCAGGCCAACCCTGGGCTCGGCTCTGCCATCGTCATGATTGCCGGCTACGCCGACATCGGCAAGGTGCTGACGGAGAGCGAGGCAAGCGCGGGGCCGGATGGTGGTGTGGAGGCGTCCTCCCAGCCGGGGGGGCAGCTCGGTTCCTCCTCATGGGAAGGGCCCAGCTGCCTGAAGAAGAAGAAAACCCCTAAATGTTGGGTGTAATTGTAGATAGTTTCTGCTTTTGTTACTTGTGTTTGAACATTCTAGATCTGCGGGGCTTCGTCCCTCGTTGTTTAATTAATCATCTGTCTAGGCTTGCCTTCGTGCACCCAATTATGTTTGTGATTTGTCTGACTAGCTTATCCGGCTGGTCCATTCCAGCCAGTGTTATCTTGCTTTTTGCCTTGCGTTTTCCTTCTGCTATGCTTCTGACCTGGTAGTGATCCGCCGACTTGTTCTGGCCAGCTAGCACATCTGCTAGCTGGGCACTACACTCTTCCAGTGGGGGCGTGCCAGCGCACCCACTGGGAGTAGCCCCCGATATTCGAAATAGCTGGAGTAGCCAGGTGTTTCGAATCTTCAAAAAACTCTTATCTTTCACCTCGCCTTTCCGAGTGCGACTGTCTTAGCCGGATTGGGGAAATTGCACCACAGTCCGGCTATACATATCCGGTCGTGCCTTGGGCCTTTTTCTCTATTACCTTCCTTATCTTATCTCTTTCTTTCTTTTTTATTTCTTTCCTCTTTCTATATTTCTCTCTTTCTTTCTTTCCTCTTTCCATCTTTCCAAATTTCTCTTCTTTCCTCTTGACTGGTTAGATCTGCCTGACGTGCCCGACTAGCGGTGTTAGTCGGACGGGAAAGGTTGTGCCTCTCCCAAAAAGGGTCTTGCTGCCTTGCTTTCTATCTGGCCTCGTCTTTCTCTGTCTGCCTGGTGCACCCTTCAGCCGGACGTCACATGCTTCCAGTGGGGGCGCGCCAGCGCACCCACTAGGTGTAGCCCCCGAGTTTCGGAGTGGCTACCGTAGATAGGTACTTCGAATCTTCTATCTTTGATTTCCGGCTTGGTGCGGTTTGTGTCAAAAAGAAATACACAAAAATGATTTCTTATTAACACATTGTCATGTTATACATCCTTCTATTATCCTACTAGAATCTCTCTTTTTCGAAAACTAGCTCGTGCTTTTCTGAACACTTAGTCACTTTCTCGTGCGCAATGTTGTTTACGCTGCACCTTGCCGGACAGCCGGGTTGCGGTCTAGAGCCGGAACCGAAGGGAGCTGACAATACATTTCCGCATGATACTAGAGGCTTAGTAGGAAAATACCAACTAGGCACATAGCCGGAATGTCCGATCTGTCATATCTTTCACCATTTTTCGTGTGGGATGCCTTCGGGTTTTTGCTCTTGCTAGCCGGGTTGCGGTCTGTAGCTGAGACGAAGAGTGGGCCTCTGGCATCGTCGCACACTACTCAGTCGGCTTACAGAATTAGCAGGCCAGACCAACCGGCGAGCCCCCGTGGCTGGGGGTCGACGGAAGCCGAAAAAATGTTGCAAGATTTTAATCAAAAAATGAACAACAACAGAATGTCTGGAAAGGAGCCCCCGAGCGTCAGCCGGGGTTCCATATCTTTAATTCATTTGGGGTTCAGGATACATACACTGATTTTGCGACTAAGTGTAAAACGGTCGGAGCAGGTCCGTGTTCCACGGCCACTCTGTCTCCTCGTCTGACTTGTCCATCTTGTTCTTGCGCGGTTGTTGCATGTCGATGAGGTAGTAGGAGTTGTTGTGCAGCGCTTTGCTGATGAAGAAGGGGGCAACTTGTGCATGCCCTTCGTATCTTGTATCAGTCGAAGCACCAGGTCGCCTTCACGGAATGTGATGGGCCGGATGCGGGTGGAGTGATACCAGAGTAACCCTTGCTGGTAGATGGCCGACCTAGACAGGGCCAGCTCGTGCGCCTCATCGAGGAGGTCCACGCTATCCTCCATCGCCTCCTGGTTCTCCTTCTCCGTGTAAAGGAGCTTGCAGGGTGAGTCGAACTCGATGTCCGCCACGAGCACCGCTTCCGAGCCGTAGGTGAGGAAGAACGGGGTTAAGCCGATTGATCTGTTCGGAGTGGTACATAGGCTCCATAGCACAGCCGGAAGCTCCTCGATCCAGCAGCCGGGTGATCGCTCTAGTGGCTCGATCAGCCGGGGCTTGATTCTGGCTAGTACCAAGTCGTTGGCTCTTTCCACCTGCCCGTTGGACTGCGGGTTTGCGACGGATGCGAGGTTCAGTCGGATCCCTTTGTTGTGGCAGAACCGGGCGAAGGCTCCCTTGGCGAAGTTCGTGTCATTATCGGCGATGATGCTATGGGGGTACATGAACCGGATGATGATCTCGCGGAAGAAGGTGACGATGGTGGCGTCATCCAACTTCTGGATCGGCTTCCCCTCGATCCACTTGGTGAACTTGTCCACCGCCACCAGCAAATGGGTCATGCCGGCTCGCGCTCACTTGAAGGGGCCGACCATGTCTAGCCCCCAAACAGCAAAGGGCCATGTGATCGGTATGGTCTTGAGCGCAGAAGTCGGCATGTGCCTTAGACGGCCGAACCGCTAGCATCCGTTGCACGCGCGAACCAGCTGGTCTGCGTCCTCTCAGGCAGTCGGCCAGTAGAATCCGTGGCGCATTGCCTTCGACACCAGGGCATGAGAATAGGCGTGGTGACCGCACTTCCCCTGGTGGATTTCCTTCAGCAGCCGATAGCCGGTATCCACGTCGACGCACCGCTGGAAGACGCCTGCGGCGCTGCGCTTGTACAACTCCTTGTTGATGATCGTGTACGTGTGCGTGCAGCGCTGGATCTGCCTTGCCTCCACCTCGTCAGCCGGGAGATCGTCATTGAGGAGGTAGTTCATGAAGGGCTGGGCCCAGGATGGCACTTCCCGGATGGTGAAGACTCTAGACGGCATGATCTGGAGCTCATCCAGGGGTCGGCCGGGTGGTATGCCCGAGTTGGCAGCCCCTAGGCCTTTTGCCTTGCTTGATGACGGCTTGCCTGAGGAGGAGGAAGCCCCCTGGTCTTTCAAGCCGGTGGGCACAACAACGGGGCCCGGCTCTTTCGAGCCGGCAGCCCTCGGGTCTGCTACCCAGATGATGAACTTGGATTCTGGAGAGGGAGTGATGCTGGGCTTGCGGAGGTGTTCCAAAGATACTCTAGGTGGGATGGACGCTCTGGTGGATCCGACTCACGCGAGCGTGTCAGCTGCCTCATTGTTAGCGTGGGGAACATGATGGAATTCACATCCCTCGATGCCGGTGATGAGCAGCTGGATGTGGAATCGGTACAGGGCCATGTTGGTGTCACGAGCGTCCCACTCGTCGGATACTTGCTGCACCACCAGATCTGAATCGCCGAAGCAAAGGATCCAGCGGATGCCGATGTCTTTCGTGATCTGGAGTCCGTGTGCGAGAGCTTCGTACTGGGCGACGTTGTTCGGCGTGGTGAAGTGGATCTGCAGCATGTACTCCAGCCGGTCTCCTTTGGGCGAGGTGAGCACGATGCCGGCTCCCAAGCCCCCGCGCATCTTTGAGCCATCGAAGTGCAGCTTCCAGTAGTCGGAATTGGGAACCGACGGCAGGTACTTGCTCTCCGCCCAGTCGATGAAGAAGTCCGCCACCGTCTGGGACTTGATGGTGATCCAGGGCTCATACCGGATGCAACAGGCGGCCAGCTCGATGGCCCACTTGGTTACCTGGCCCGTGGTGTCCTTGTTGCCGAAGATCTCTCCCAACGGCGCGGTCGACACCACAATGAGCGGATGCTCCTGGAAGTAGTGCTTGAGTTTCTTGCAGGCCAGGTACACGCCGTAGCACATCTTCTGGTAGTGGGGGTAGTTCTGCTTGGAGAGGGAGAGCACCTCGCTGAGGTAGTAGACGGGTCGCTGAACCGGCTGGGCCTTGCCTTCCTCGTGACGCTCCACCGACAGGACGACGCTGACGACCCGGTTGGTGGCGGCTATATAGAGCAACATCGGCTCCTTCTCAGCCAGCGTGGAGAGAACCGGCGCTATGGATAATGCGCTTGAGGTCATGGAACGCGGCATCCGCCTGCGCAGTCCAGGTGAACTTGTCCGTCTTCCTCATCAGCTGGTACAGTGACAGGGCCTTCTCCCCAAGTCGGCTAACGAATAGGCTGAGGGAAGCTAAATAGCCGGTGAACTTCTGGACGCCGAGCAAGCTCTTGGGCGGCTGCATCCTCTTGATGGTCGTGATCTTCTCCAGATTGGCCTTGATCCCTCGGCTCGACACGAGGAAACCGAGGAGCTGTCCGGCTGGCACGCCGAACACGCACTTCTCTGGGTTCAGCTTCATCTAGTACCGGCGAAGATACGCGAATGTCTCGCCGAGGTCCTCCAGCAGGGTCTGCTTCTCTTTTGTCTTGATGACGATGTCGTCCACGTACGCGTGCACATTCCGGCCAATCTACGAGTGCAAGCATTTCTGCATGCAACGCTGATAGGTAGCACCTGCATTATTCAGGACGAATGGCATGGTTACATAGCAGTAAGCCCCGTACGGGGTGATGAACGACGTTTTCGATTGATCAGCCGGATCTGATTATAGCTGGAATAACAATCAAGAAATGAGAGCATATCGCAGACGGCCGTAGAGTCAATCACTTGATCAATACGGGGCAGAGTGAAAGGGTCTTTTGGGCAGGCCTTGTTCAGGCTCATGTAGTCGATACACATGCGCCAAGTCTTGTTCTTCAACACCAGTCCGGGTGGTACACTTCCATGATGAAGCCGGCGGCAAGTAGCCGGGCGATCTCATCGTCGATGACCTTCCTCTTGTCCTCCGTGAAGTGACGGAGGGGCTGCTTGACCGGCTTGGCGTCGGGACGCACATGAAGCGAGTGCTCGGCGAACTCCCTCGGTACACCCGGCATGTCTTTGGGAGACCATGCGAAGATGTCCCGCTTCTCATGGAGGAAGTCGACGAGCGCGCTTTCCTATTTGCTATCCAAGCCGGCACCAATGGTGACGCACTTGGAGGGGTCAGTCGGGTCAAGCGGGATCTGCCTGGTGTCCTTGGATGGCTAGAACGCCATGTCCCCAGCTGGCTTCAAGCCAGCCGGCACCTCTTGCTGCAGCATGGCAACGTTGCACATCATCTCGCGCTTCTCTTCAGCGATGATTAGGGCCTCCGCTATCTTCGCGTCTTCCTTCGCGCACGCCATGGACCGCTTGTAGCAGCCGGCCACAGTGATCACGCCATTCGGCCCCGGCAACTTCATCTTGAGGTATGCGTAGTGGGGACCGCCATGAACTTTGCGAGGGCAGGGAACCCGAGAAGGACATGGTAGGTACTGGCAAGGTTGACCACCTCGAACCAGATTGGATCGCACCGGAAGTTCTCCTCCGAACCGAATATGACATCCAGCCGGATCTTACTAACGGGACGCATGGTGGACCAGGCGCGACGTCGTGGAACACAGTGGTCGAGGGCTGCAGGTCGCACTCCCGGATGCTCAGCTTCTCCATGGAAGAACGGTAGAGCAGGTTGAGGCTGCTCCCCCCGTCTACCAGCACGCGTGAGAACCGGCAGGTGCGCACGTCGGAGATGAGAAGGAGGTCTAGCACCATCGCGTAGCCCTCGGGATTCAGAAGCAGATCCGACTGATCCTCTTGGCTCCAGATGATGGGAGTCTCGGACCAGTTGAGGTGCACGGGAACCGAGGGAACGACAGCGTTCACCTCTGCAGTGCGCTGCTTCTAGTTGTGGTTGTCAATCGGCTCGGCCTTGAAGATATGGTAGTTCTCGTGCTGCTGAGGGTAGCCTCCATTGCCACGGTTGTTGCCGGCTTCCCTAGCCGGTGGTGGGGGTCCGCCAGGAGGGGGTGGGGAGAGAGGAGGCAAACCAGCCTGCTCCTTGATCTGCCTGGTCCAGCTACACTGCCGAGTGGTGTGCGTAGCTGGCTTGGCGCCGCTATGGTACTTGTATGGCCCGTCAAACATCTGCTCGAAGGTGAAGGCGTTTCTCTGCCTATTGTCATTGTGAGTCGGCGTGCCTTGCACCGCATTGACTTGTCTCTGGTGGTAGTGTGGGCCCGTCTGATCATCCGGGCGCTTGCTCTGGTAGTGGTTGTCGCTGCCATGCCGCCTGGATGATCCGGCGTCTCCACCTTGTCCGGCCTGTTTCTCCCGAGCCGGCTCGGTGGGAACCGGTCTTTCTTCCGCGTTCACTCAGAGGGGATTTTTCATCGCCGCGTCCGCGGTGGCATACTGGTCAGTGACAGTCATCAGTTCCGCCATGGTCTTGAGCTCGTCACACAGCAGTCGGTGGCGCAGCATCGTGCCTTCTCGGCATCCTTCGATGAAGAAACCGATTGTCTGGTTCTCCACCACCCCTTCGCAGGAGTTGTGCAACTCGGTCCAACGGGCGAGATACGCGTGATCTGTCTCGCGGTCTCCCTGGACGCATAGGGAAAGATTGCGGGGTCTACCTGGGCACTTGTAGGTGCCATTGAAGTTCCGGTTGAAGACCTTCTCGAAGTCAGGCCAGGCGTTGATGCTGTTGGGCGCGAGGTTGTTGAGCCAAGTTCTCGCGGAACCGGTCAGCATGAGGGGTTTGTAGCGAATCGCCACACGCTTGTTGCTGTGCGTGATTCCGACTGTTGTGACATAGTCGGTCAGCTAGTCCTCTGGCTTCATGTTGTTGTCGTACTTCGGGGTGTCTCGTGGCAGGGAGAACTTGTCGGGGAACGGCTCCTTCTGGATGCGTGGCCTGAAGCACACTGGGCCGGTTGCGTCTTCCTCCTCCATGAGGCGAGCTTGCGCCAAGAGGTCAATACGGTCGCGCGCATCCGGTTCAACCGGGTTGGGCGCTCCCACCCAGCCTGCGAGGCGGCATGGGGGAGGGGGTGGAGGGGGGTTCTGGCCAGCTGGAGGCGGATGGCTTGTGGCGCCTTGGTCGCCGCGGGGTTGGCTGCTGTCGGACTGGCGACGCCTGGAGCATGGGGGGTGCTGGCCTGGAGACGCGGAGCACTCGGTCTGGCAAGGTCCACCCCGGCTGCTTCCACCCGGGCGGTTCCCTCTGGAGCCGGCTCCTGCCTCGAACGTGATCCGAGCGGCCTCGGCCAGCTCGTCAGCCACGCGCAGCAGGTGCTGCACCCGCTGGAACTGGCGCAGCATATCCTCCCCCTCCATGTGAGGCAAATCCTCCACGACGGATCACGCCGCCCGGACGTTCTTGACCGCGGTGTCATACACGGGCGGTGGGAAGTACGCGCAGGAGCCCGGCTCGACGTCTTGCTCGAAACAGGCGCCCAGCTCTCCTCCGCGATGCTGCACGGAGCCCAGCCGGCTAGGATCTTGATTAGCCGGGGTGAGGCCGTGGGCGCGCTGATACTCGCAGATGTTGCTCTCCATCCGGTATTTGGTGGAGGCCAAGCCCTGGACTTGCTGAAGCAAACGCTCTCACGCCGCCTCGATCTTGGCCATCGCCTCCTCCGGGTTTTCCCCGAGGTTAACCGGCTCGAGGAGTTCCTCGATGACCTCGTCCACCACGCCTTTCTAGCGTAGCGGAGTGGAAATGGGGTCCAGTGCGGAACGTCACTCCGGTCAAAGCCATCTTGGCCCCACGGTGGGCGCCAACTGTCGTTGTTATGGAAACGGCAGTGCTTGATCAGGCTAGTTCGTGGTGCGGGAGCGAGCAGGGAAGCAAGCGACGGCGTCCGCAGGCAGGATTGGGCACAAGCAAGCATTGAGGACACAAGAAGTACCCAGGTCCGGGGCCCTCGTGGTAAGGTAACACCCCTACTCCTGCCGATCTAACTATCTGGATGAACACGGTGAACTACAAGGGCACCTCGAGCTATATCTGTCCTAGCTAGAAGAGAATGAGAGACCAACCCTTGCAATGTTGCCCCTACCGCCCCTTATATAGGCCGGGGCGGCGTGGGCAACGGCCTGGCCAACTAGCGGGTCCCACAGGCAGGCCCCAACCGGCTAAGTCATCTACAGTGGCCGGCATGGAGGGTGTGTACCCACAGTCAAGCCCATGCCGAGCCACGCAGGCTACAATGGTCGCCATGTGGGCAGTTGCGCACAGTGCCACCTACTGACCACTGTTACAACCGTTATCGGCAAAGTCGTCGGTATGGCCGAGTGTCTGAGCCTCCTTTCTGTCTTGTCCGCCGTTCTGGCCGTACCGCGTACTGTGCACTGTGTCATCTTATACCTTGTCTGTCTTGAGTGGCCGGCTAGGTCGGTCCTAGCCGGCTGATCTGTCTTGGCTGGGTGGTCGGTTCCATCCGGCTAGACGTCTGGCCTTGGTCGTCTCATCCGGTTGATGGTTCTGTCGGCTCGTTCTTAACTTGTCCTTCTCTATCCGACTGACATGATCCAGCCGGCCGGGTGCTTTTGGGAATGCCTTTTATCCGGCTGACTGGTTTGCTAGCTTGCTCTTCGCCTGGCCTGCTTTCTGATGCATCTTTGAGTCTTTACGTCTGGCTGACTGGCTATCTCGTCCTTGTATCTTGTCCGATTAACCTACCCGGGATGATCTCCCACAAAGCTGAAGAGAATTCAAGCAAGAAAAATTCTAATCGCTCGATACCATATTTTCTGGCATGTTGCTATCCTATGATGGCTTCACGCAGTGCCACATCAGCCATGCTATCATCATGATGCCAATTTCACAACAACATCACTGGATTGAATCGGCAGACGACATGTTTGGATTCCACACTGAACATTCACTCCATATAATTCCCCTATTTTCTAAACTGCTATGTAAACATGATATACGCATACCAGATGAAGTGGTTGATACAAGAAATACCTTATATTTCTTATAATTGGTCTGGAAGATGTAGTTGGCCAAAAAGCAAACCGGATGAAGCCGGTCGACCAAATTAATCCACTCCATTTCTACAAACAAAACAATAGATTAGTTATTGAGCTTCTACTAATTATACAAGTATCGGACAATACTTAATGCCAAAATCCTATTATCAAAAGCCAAATAATACAAAACAAAGTTGATCATATGACCTTAGTACATTCCCTATCATGTTATTTACCTTCACGGGGACTAATATGAACGTAAAATTCAGATGATACATTGTACCATTTCATTCTTACTTTCCCCGTCAATCTTAAGAAACAAGATGTTGAAACGGAGGCTCGTCCTTGCATGCAAATTGTCCTGACTCTGAATACAAAGTTCAGAACAAAAGAGGACGAAGAGCATTATTATCCTAACCCTGAATCAATACTTTGGCATCTCCATTGTTAGTGTGCTCCACATTGGTCAGCTCAAATATAGTTCATACTGAAGTGTCAAAAGCATTGTTGTTTCACGTTCTGAAAGATCGGCTGCAAACCATGCATTGCAAATTTAGTCAAAATCTCACAAAAAGAAAGGGAGCTGGCAAAGCTCCCTTCAGAAAATCACACAACAACTGAAGGTGTTAAGTGTTTTTGCTAAAACTTGCACACAAACACATTAATACATACTCAAACTCTCACCGAAACATAAATCTTAATGGTATTAATAAATAAGGCAGCAACAAAACACAAATTACACATATATACAGCTCACATTCCACCACTTCTAGCCTAGGCTTTAATCTCAAAGCGAGTCCACCGATAGTCCAGGGATAATAATTAGTAATATCATTATAGGAACAGGGTGATACTCTTAATATATCAAGTACACGTCTGCCCGTCGTCGAGCCGGACCTTGCCGCGCCTCGCAGCGTGCGTGTTTCCCTGCCAGAATTGTGTGTTGCAGCTGGCATGATTCGTGCCGCCTCCGCCACGCCAGATGCGTGTGCTGTTGCCGGTGCTCTCCCGTCCCCGCTGTCTCAGCGATGGCTGTCCATGGAGAGCACGCCGCAGCTCGCACCGTAGGCTCCGATCTTGCAGCAGTCCTCGCCGGCGCGTCACCGCTCCCGCTGGTTGTAACTTGTAACTTGTCAAGCTCGATCTGGTCGGTTTGGTTAGACCAATTTGTTTTTCGGTGATTAATTTGTGGTCAAACCTCTTCGGGCCGCAAGTCATTACCCGAAATAATGGTGTTCTGTAAAAAACAAGTCGTGGTTGTGGTTCTCTGCAAAAGAAGCCTCAACATGTGGTGTTAGTGCAATTTCCTCTAGAGAGAGGGGGGAGGAGTATGCCATGGGATTGGAAGGGTAATTAATTATTCCTTTAATTTCTCTTGTAATCCTTAATTTTGGGTTAGTGCAATCGTCCTTTTAAATCTTTCCTTCTTTTATGGAAAATGATGTGTCGCATCGTTCGGGGTCTTCCGCTCCTGTGAGACACGCGTCCTATCAGGCCAACCACCAACACCTACCCTTTCCCCCCTTCGTCCTCCTCTGCTCGTCTTTGCTTCTCTTTCTTCTCTCTCTCAGCTCGCTCCCTTGGGCACCCTGCCGCACTACTCTGATTGCTGATGCCTCACCGTAGCATATCTTATTGGATCCTACCCACCAGATTTTGGCCCCAATGCCTCTTCCTCGCATCCCCCATCTCCGATCCCATGAAGATCTAGATGCGATGGCTTGCTTGTTCGGCGAGGAAGCCAGAGCGAGGCAGAGAAGCACGGCGACGCGATCGATGCAGAGGAGGCGGTCGTCGGTGAGGAAGAAGAAGGCGGACGCCATGGGGCACGGCAACCCTGCTACAAGGCGGTGGTTGGCCTTGCTACAAAGGCACCATGACCCTGCTACAAGGGGTGGCTGACCCTGCTACACATGCACGGCGGCGGCGCTGCTATAATTGGGGGCGGCGCTGCTACACACGGACGGCGGCGCTACTACAGAGGCGTGGTGGAGTTGCTACAGTGGGCGGGGCGACGCTGCTACAGAGGAACGGCGGCACTGCTACAATGGGCGGCCGACGCTGCTACATACGCACGGCGGCGCTGCTGCAAGGGGTGGTCGGTGACGCCACAAAGGGGTTCTCCGGCGACGGCGCGACGAGGCTCTCCGGTGACGGAGTTGCGGGGTTCTCTGGCGATAGTTGTGGCTCGCAGAGGAGCGATGAGGTGGGGGAGGGAGAGCGTCCAGGAGGCGATGTGCATAGTAGGGAACCATGGGCGGCCATGCATGATGTGCGGGAAGGGATGGGACACGTGGCAGCGTGGGAAGCAGGACGATGGAAAGGTTCCCATCGTCCGAGGGACGCCTAACTCTCGCCTTCTTTTATCGCGGAACCGTGTGACACCAGCTAGACATCGGACGGATGGATGATTCCAACGTTTGATCTCAAAATGTCAAAGGTTCCCATTTATTGTGTCTTCCTTTGTAATCCTCTGTAGTAATTGAGTTTTCATGTAGAACTGTGAATGTGATTTTCCATGTAATACACATGCGAGAGGGATGTCTTAGGCTGGTTCTAGTGGGAGTATCATAGCTAATATCATGCATGCCATGTTGGCAAAAATCTGATGTGGCACAGCAATTTAATAAAGAAAAAAATAGTTAGAGTATCATAGGTAAATACCGTATCATAGCCGTAAAACTAGAAAATCCCCATACAAATAAATCTTGTACACAATTTTGTATTGGGATTCTACAAACTATTAAATATAATACTAGTATGATACTAGTAGTATGATACTACCACTAGGACCAGCCTTAGATTTAATGGTTACGATTACCCAAATGTTTGATGTTTGTCAATTGATGGTTCAGATGCTCCCAATGTTTGAGACAGTCTGAAACTATCAACTCCCATTTAATATGATGTTGATATTTTCTCCTACATACTTGATCCTTTTATTTTTATTTTGAACGGATTACGGGCGCAGAGCACCCGAAATATATAGCTGCATTAAAGTCGTTGGAGTACAAGAAGCCCGAGAAATAAGAATTACACAGAGGCCCAGAAAATAAGCACCGAGGACCCTAAAGGAAACTTGAAAAAGCAATGAAGTCCACCATCCTCTTCCTCCTCCAGATCGACGATGAAGCTCCGGTATTGGCCCGCACCTTGCCACAGGAGACGGCCGACACACAGGGCGGCAAGCATCAGCTGCCAAGAAGCCGCCGGAGAGAAGCTCCCGAATCGAAACCGCCGCCACAGGTAGCCAACACCTGCACAACACAAGCCACCACCATGGCCGCTTGGAGAAGCAGGAGGAGGACCCACAGCGACAAGAACTGCCCCAGCATCCATGCAAGAAAGAGGCAGACGAGCTCAGCACTTCACATCCCCCTCGCCTCCACGGCCGGCCGGGAAGGAGAAGCACACAAGCCATCCGCCACCACACCTCACTCCCCCGCCACCATGGCCGGCCAAGAGAGGGTCGTAGCTCCAGCTTCCGCACCCGATGCCAGGTCCTAGGCCTTTATTGAGAGTCTCCGGCGGAAGATCTGCACACCCCAACTAACTCCGACCACCGGAGTGTTGCAGGGGCGAAGATCAGCACCGGCCCGCTCTAGATCTAGGCCAGCAATCTGGAGACAAAAACTCAGACGGCATCTCGCCAAACACCACTTGGGCAAACACAGAAAAACCTAAACCTAATCCTACGACTCCTACGGCGAGAGCCCAGCAACCTAGACTACATGCGCCGGAGCCCCTCCTCCCACTACTGCAGAATAGGTCATCAGTGATAGGCTCAAAAGGCCCACTAGTGACAGACAAAATGCCTGTCACTGATAACTAGTCACTGGTATGAAGTTACTAGTGACAGGCATGTGCCTGTCACTAGTATGTGTATAATAGTGACAGACACATTATCCTGCTAGTCACTAGTATACACATACTAGTGACAAGCCCATTATCCTGCCAGTCACTAGTTTGAATTTCTATAATAAAAAATAAATGCATTTCTCAGGAATATTCCATATAGCACAATAATATGTTACAAAAAATAAATGCATTTTTCACAAATATTTTAAATACACAATAAGTTGTTATACCAATGATGGGTTTACATAATATTTTCACAGATAACACAATGATATAAGAACTTGTAATCTATCATAGACTAACATTGGATAGTTTCTCTATCTGTTGCCTAGTAAGAAGTTTGAACTCCAAAGAAGAGCACCACCACGGTACATGTATTAAGGTCATATCCATAGCTGCAAATTTCTTTCACTGTTTTACATTTCCATCATCTTGTTGAGATATAAATTCTTTCATTATGTGTTCCCTATATATATCTGGATTGCGCAGGACATTTATGACATGCTTAACCTGAAACAAACAAGGAAATAAGCGAATATTTATGAGCAATGGCACCTGGTGGATAACTATTGGAGAATAATGAGATCCTAATGAAAAATCAAATAGTGGCTTATTTGTCCATAAATTCAGAAGAATGCACTTAACAACGAGAAGGTTAATCGTGCAAAGGTAGGTAGATAAGTGTATAGAAATGACAAAGCTACTAGAGGTACTATGTACTGGTTCACATATTTTAAGTCGGAAACTATAAAATGTTTACTAGTTAGTGGTAAATATGAAAAGAAATGAAATGGGTCGATACCGTGCGTCCATATTCTTTAAAGGTAGCTATCTCCGAAATAAGCTAGTACAGGTGACATGAAAAATTCTTCTACTCTCCTCGGTCCATATTATTATTCGCAACTTTTCTAGATACGGATGCAGTCTAAACACTTAACTAGGTACATACAAATCTATACAAAATACTTAAGAATATTAATATGGACTGGAGAGAGTAAAAAAAGTTCTGGGACTACTGTTGCTTGAGAAAATAAACTATTTTCTTGTATTGACCTTGAAATAGCCATACTATCTGCTGGGATCTGCATATAGAAAGATCTTAGTGATGCATATAAGAGTCATAAATGACAGCCGTATTTATCTTGGAAAGAATATTGCAAAACTTAGATATTGTCTTAACTGGATGTAGATGTATCCGGCATTCCTGAATCATTTATCAATCTGTGGAAGACCTTGTAAACCATTTTCATCGAGTTGCAAATTTTCTTCTTCTTTTCTGAAAAAAATGATCTTTCTTATTCACCTAGGTCAGTCCGAAGCCCATATCTTTTCATGAACAACATAAAATCAGTCAGTATTTCTGTACGGTGGATGTGACTCATAATATAGGAACCTACCTAGATCAAACTCGATTAGGATCTGAATCTCACAGATTTTATGTGTAACAAATGATGGGAAAGAAGACCAACGAATAAAATATGAAAGAGCCAACTGGTGGATGAGACAATTCATTAATAGAGTTGTGTAGCACAAGCGGCCATTGGCACATGTATCAAATAATTACGATGTGTAACCTCTTCTTGCTTACGAGGACAGCGGCACCGCTGCGATGACCCATGGCCTCAACCTCCTAGAGTATGCCTACACGCACTTCGCCTCCCGAAGATGGACTAACGGTGCCACGGCGTCCACCTCCTAGTTTAGGCCGCACTTGATCTCGCCGCCGCTGTGATGGGGATCATGGGGTACGCCTCGCGCCCGTCTCACCTACCGGATTTGGGTGATCAATTGTGGAGTGTATTGCGGTAGGCAGCGTTAGATCGAAGTGAAATTGCAACATTCAATTGAGATGGATTTCATGGAGCACAAACCTGGGCGGAGGGTATAGGGTCCGCGGAGATCGATCTTGGATGAGTAGTTGGAGAACCGTGGTGGCGGCTGAATAGATGGAGTAGATGGGAAAGCTTTTATATCAGGGATTTGTTCTCAAAAGAAAAAACGTGAAGGTTATCTCAAGCGGTAGAACTAAAAAAGTAAGCGCCAAAAGCAAATCTCATTGATAAAGCGCGTGCGTTCAGGGTGAAAATAATTTTCAAGATCCATTGTGATATTGTCTTAAAAGAATATCAAATATGGAATAATAATATAGAGAAAGCCAATTTATACTCTGAATAGGTTATTTTCTTACTATCGGAGCTTCAACGACCTTGTCCAGTTCACACGCGTACGATGACTATGGTGATTTGTTACTCACACAATTAAAATGTATACCATCTCGCGGATGCTAGAAGTTTTCTTCCGTCTTGGTTCGTGTATTACCTTCTCTAATTTTTTACTCAATACGAAATTAAACTCTCTTGGCCATGACATATATACCATGTCATGGTGGACGGGGCAAAGTTCCTATAAGCAATTTTGCAGTAAATATTAGTGACTGACAAATTTTGAGCCCGTCACTACTCATAGCGTTTCACTAGAAAGTACTAGTGACAGTTAATTTTATGTGCCCGTCACTAGTATTTTGTATTAGTGACAGTCTTATACGTGTCTGTCGCTAGAAATACTTAGTAGTGACAGTCATAGTTTTGCCCGTCACAAACAACTTGGAGGCTATAAGCCTTTCTGCAGTAGTGTCCACCTCCCTCGACCGGCAGCGCCGGCGAGTTTAGCTTTGGAGAGGCCCGGCGCCCTCGAGAAAGCTCGGGAGAACTGTAGCAGGAAGAGTACTTGATCCTTTTCATTGTTTGACTTATGGAAAATGTTATATGGACTATACACTAGTAGAAAAGGCTTATCTATGGATGGTGCTTCACGGGTATGACTCTATCAGTGGCGCACGGTCAAATTGGTGTGCCACGTCTAAGTGGGCATCCGTGCCAGGGGTCGGGTCCATCTATCTCTGACGCATAGAATTGATGTGCGCCACACATAAGTGCGGGTATCCGTGGCGCACGAAATTTCGGCAGAGTATCCATGACGCACCTTACAGGGGTGCGATGCGCCACTAACCTGGAATACTTATGGCGCATCCAAACTACTCTCACCCCCTCCTCCTGGATCGCCTTGTAGTTTTGCAAAAATCTAAAGAAAATGAAAAACACTTTAAAAAATAGAACCCTTTCATGTAAATTTTTCACTTCGAAAAATAAAAAACACTTCAAAAATATTGAGGCCTATGTCTAAATATCTTGTGAATTAGTGGCCGGAGTGTTCCCATTCTGCATCCAAATTTAGATGAAGATGCCGTATTTTTTAAAACAATTGGATGTATATAGATTATTCATCCAAATTTTGACAAATACGCGACATCTACTTTGATACGAAGGGAGTATTAACTTAGATGTATTCCATTTACACGCTGAAGACATTCTCTCACGGTTCGGTGGGTTCTTTGCATTGGGAACATCGATAGAAAACATTTCTATAGTGCCCATAAGCTGCAAAAGTGAAACATATGTATCCAAATAAAATATAAACATACGAAACCAAAATTCCCTCATTGCACTCTTTTGATTGTGTAGAACTTTTTGTTTCGTTCTGATGCCTTCGTGTCGGGACGTGTCTCCAGTAGCACATTGTCGGCTTGTTTTCCTGAACTGAGCATTGTCACCAATAAGAAGATATGAGTAGTTTCTGTTTAGCAATCTATCTAATTAGAGTATACAAAAGAAAATGCTTTTATCACAAGTTCAATTTTAAAGTCTCTATATGGAAATACAAACGAATGTTTTTCCTACAACTATCGGCGTACAAGGACTCCTTTTTTTTCCCCTTGCACCGGGCCTTTGTCAGGGCCGACCCTGGTAGCACTATATCGCCATTGGTGGGCTTAACCTTGCGGCCTCTGTCCCTGGCCATTTTGGTGGGAGGTGCTACGCCCCGGTCGTAGCGGCAGCTCTCTCCCGCGCCGCTTCGAGCGACGGAGAAATTTTTTATCGGACCTAGTCCACACCCTCTGCAGCGTGGACCAAGTGCAAACGACGACGGCGTGGCACTCCAAATCTCAGAACATAAGACATAGTTATCCCTCTGGATCGTGTACGTATTTGTCTTTTTTTTATCGTTTTGACTAGCTCAGCTATACAATACGTACCCTCGGCAGTTGGCAGTTTCGTTTCTAGATCAACTATCCTTTGGCGGCGCGGCGGCAGGAATATCTAATCTCTGCAGCGCGGCGGCTGGACTGAAGACATACAATAGCTGCTAGTTCCTGCTGCCGTTCTGGTTGATAGAGAAGGTGCACGACGACTAGACGTATGATGCAGATCTTGTCTTCTTGTTTGTTGATTGAATTCTTACACGATCGTGTTGTTCTGTTGGCAGATTGATAGGGAGTCTGATCAGATAGACCTCCATAGTTTCATCTTGATCGTGTATCCCCGGCGGCGTGGCGACGTGACGACGGGATCGTACACTCCCGGCGGCGCGGCGCGGCCTGATCCAGCACATCCATCACGACCATGCAAGAATTCACAGGCATGCCAACGGATCGTCCGCTCCTGGTAAAATTGATCATGCATATCGCGGTGTATCTATTTTCGATAGATTTCATTCTGTCGTGGTGGTGGCACGGCAGATGCCATGGGTAGGCTAAAGTTTGGGGCCAATGGATGCTAGTGGGATCTGGGGAGGGAAGATGTAGTTGATTCTACACACAGAAAGCTAACGCAAAGATCTTTATTTCTCCTTCCTTGGGCTACAAGTGCTCCTTGAGCTGTATACAAGGAGAAAGAGAGAATTTTACCAACCTAACGGTCCCAAGAAAGAGTCCATCCCTTCATCAGGGTCCAAGCCTCCCCTTATAAAGGAGAGCCCTGGGTTCTTCTAGGGCTGACGTGGCAAGCATATTCGAGGAATATGCTTGTCCCAATATAGTAGTTCGGCGCTCCTCTTTCCCTGTCGTCCTTCTCACTGCGGTAAGATTTCAGAGGGCCCCTCCTGCGTGCCTCGGGCTCCAGAACTGTCACCTCCGTGACCTCCTTCTGCCCCTCTGTCGTTCTGCACATTTGTCTTTAGCTCTTGGCTCTGCTCGGATTCCGCAACTAGGGTTTGACTTTGGGCTTCTCCTTCTCCTGCAAGCTTCATACTATTCGGCCCTTCCTCGTGTAACTCGGCCTGTCCCTCACCTGCATTAAGATCATTCGGGTCAACCCGGCCGACATACGCCATATCTCGGCTGGGTAATGCCTTGCCATTACTATTGAGGTTCTGCCTTTTCCTATCTCGACCGACCTTTACAAGACTCGGCCAGCTCAGGATATAACTCGGAAACTGGACGGGGAACAATCCTTTCGTCTTTCCCCGTCCTTATCCTATCCAGGGTTACCTCCCCAACATTAGTCCCCGAAGCTGATATGGTCCCGCCGATCATCTCGGCCGGGTCGTATCAGTTTTATGATACTTATTATGCATTGTTTCCGAGTTATCTCCTGTTCGTTTGCGGTAACATCGTATTTACCAGTGCATGCCTCGTCTTACGAGTCATCCTCATCATTGTTTCTCTAGTTTTTTGTTCATATACAGTGTTTACTGACAAGCTACAGTTACTGCCGCGCCTGTCGCGCCGTTGTTGCGATGCCTAGTGCGCCGTTCTCGTTGGGGATCGTGAGCTCCTTGGTCAATCGTGTGGTCCTTGGTGCGGCTCCGCTCAGCGACGCGTGGTCGCGCGGCACACACGATCTACACGACGAACCGCCACACCCACGATCCCACTACCTCGCAGGTGGCTCGGTTATAAAGAGGGGCGCGGCGCCTGGGAGTTTCACTTTCCCCTTCTCGTTCGCCCGCACCCTTCTTCTTCCTCGCGCTTCTGCGCTCGTTCGTGGTTCCGCCGCCGCGCGCTCAACTGGTTCTGCGACGAGGAGGACTCCGCCGCGCTGCTCCGTCTGCCTCGTCGCCGCTCACTTGCTCCGGCGTCGTCGCCGGTGAGTTCTTTTCGGCCTTGCCGCTTAGGCTTTCCTCTAGATCCCTTCGTTTCCTCTTTGTTCTTGCGCCGCGGTTCTGTCGTCGTTCCGCCGCCGTTTTTGCGTAGAATTGCGACGGGGCCTCGTAGCTCTAAGTTTTCCTCCGCCGCGAGTTCTTCCTCCGGCGATCTTTCCGGCGAAACCATGTCTAGTTCCTTTAGCGGTGCCCTGGTAGAGGATGATGATGCTGGCTCTGGGCCCGAGCGAGGCTCGTGGCAGGGCTCCTCAGTTACCCGGCGGGAGATCGAGTGGCTCATTCGAACCCGGAGGATTCCCGCCGAGGTCTCTTGTCGTTTACCCGGCAACGAGTTATCTCCGGATGTTAGGGAGGGCGAATATGTAGTTTTTATGTCACATTTCTCACGCGGATTTGGTCTCCCTCTTAGCGATTTTGCAAGAGAGTTTCTCGACTACTTCGGCCTTCAGCCGCATCATGTTCCTGCGAATGCCATCCCTTCTCTTTCTGCATTCATCTCCGCCTCGGAGGGATACTTCGGCCTATGGCCGTCCGTGCACGTCTGGTCGAAGTTCTTCCAGATTCGTTCTAATGTATTCCCTGACAAGTCTCTGCACCCTTCCGAGAAACTGCTTACTCAGTGCGGGGCGGCGTCCATTACACCTCGGAGGAAATCCGTATTTCCTCGTGTCACCGGGTTAGAGTCGTGCAAGAAGTGGCACAAATCCTTCTTTTATGTCAAGAACAGAGGGACGGAAGACAAGATTCGGCTCCCTGCCTTTTCCATTGGTCCGCCTTCCAAGGTGAATTGGACTTACAATCCGAGGAAGAGTCACGTCTTGGCCGAGCTTTTCGAGACTCGGCTCAAGGAGCTGATCCGGGTCGGGTTATGCGGCGAGGACTTGATGGCTACCTTTATCAGTAGCCAAATTTGCCCATTCCAGAAAAGGACGCACAAACTTTGCTACATGAGTGGTCCACTTGATCCCAACCGAGTCTCGACCGTCGAGCTGGACAACTACCTCGTCTTCAAGCGTGTCCGAGCTATATTTAAGCGGAGATGCACGAAGATTGGACTTGGGGATTGAAACCGTTTACCCGATCATCCTCCTCCGTAGTAAGTTAAACCATTAATGCTTTGATTTTCTATTGTTTTCATAGCTGTTTTCGCTTAACCTTCCTTCTTTTTCGCCTCCACGAGGTTTGCGAGCAAAGGGCGAGGATGCCGAGGTTTTGTCGCTTCGTGGATGCGGACCGGAATACCGGACGTCGGGAGCCGGACTCAAGAATTATCCCTAAGTCGGATCCGCTCCGGCCAGCGTGGCAAGACTTCGTCCATGAGGAGGAAGGTGATTCGGACGGGTCCAAGTTCTTGAGGTAGTTGCCAATGCCTATTTCTTATGCATTCCGGCTTCTACTTTCCAGCTAATCCGGCCGGTCAGGTTCACGACGCCGAGCCTATTGCTTCCGGCCCCCGATTACCTCGGGAAGCGGGGCTCCTGCTAGTGCCTCGGCGGCCCCAAGAAGCGAATGAAGAAGTCTGCTCCGAATCCTCCCAGGCGCAAGACCATGCCTGGGTCACCGGGTAAGCTCATTTTGCTCGTATTTCTTGTTTCCCTCTCTGTTTTTCATCCTGACATCCTTTTTTCTTTTTTATTTTCACAGTGCTCCGCTTTCCGTTAAGCCTGGCGGCCCTAGCATGACTAGCCACCCGATTGACAACCGTCTCCTCGCCTGCTGAAGATACTAGGATTCCCAGTCCTGCTCATGTCGTCTCCTCCAGCTCCGCATCTGTCATCCCTCGTCACGATGCTTTGATACTCGTGTCTCAGATTTCTACCGAACCGTTGCCCCTCCATTGAATCCGAGCATATCCGAGCCTCTTTATACCTCGGTAGCTCCTCTGATAACCCCAGCCGCAGCCGTGGTCGCTAATACCCCGGCGTCCTCTGCTGTGATCCTCCTGCTCCTAAAGGCACTGTTCCCATTGCCGAGGTATAAACCGCTGGTGCCTCCTCTCTGATGAAAAAATTGTTGCCACCAAGGCTTCCACTTCCCAAAAAGGTCTTGCTGGTTCTTCTCAGCCGAGTATTGCCGACGTGCTGCACAAAGGAACTGCGCCTACCAAAGCCTCCATTACCTCGGCTGCCAGCACCCAGCTTGCTCTTCATACAAGCCCTGCGGCTGCAGTGGTTGCACAACATGTCCGAGGTAAAGTCTTAACCCAGACGGCTAGTGGAAACAGCCTCGGCTCGCTGGTGGAATATGCTCATAATCGAATGTGCGATCAGCTTGAGGGCAATCAAGCATCACCGTTTCAACTTTCCGACATCACAGGTGCCGTTTGGATCGTGCCAAGATCATTCTGGATAGCAACAAGATGAACGAGGTAATTGTTGCTTCTCGGGGTTTAGACTGATTCGCCATATGCTATTATATATACATTAGTCCCCGAAACTTGCAAACGAGTAACTTGTTATTCGCTTGGAAGTTTTTATAGTGCTATACTTAACTCGACTTAATTTAGGGTTCGAGCCTATATCCGAGTAGATCTATCTTAAACTTTGCTTAAATTTTATCTAGCTGTTCTTTGAATGTCTAGCCACATAGGTCGGGTTAAGCTTTACCGACTCGAATCTACTTTTGGCTTTGAATATCCAATCACCTAGATGGGTTAAGTTTTAAACAACTCGGATCTGTTTTGGCTTTGAATATCCAGCCACCTAGATCTGGGTTAAGTTTTCGCTAACTCGGATCTATTTTACTTTGAATATCCAGCCACCTAGATCCAGGTTAAGTTTTAAGCTTAACTTCGGATCTGTTTTAACTTTGAATATCCAGCCACCTAGATCCGGGTTAAGTTTTAAGCTTAACTCGGATCTGTTTAACTTTGAATATCCAGCCACCTAGATCTGGGTTAAGTTTTCGCTTAACCGGATCTGTTTAGCTTCGAATATCCAGCCACCTAGATCAGGTTAAGTTTTAACAACTCGGATCTGTTTTACTTTGAATATCCAGCCACCTAGATCCGGGTTGAGTTTTCGCTTAACTCGGATATGTTTTAACCGAATATCCAGCCACCTAGATCCGGGTTAAGTTTTAACTCGGATCTGCTTAACTTTGAATATCCAGCCACCTAGATCAGGTTAAGTTTTTAACTCGGATCTGTTTTGGCTTTGAATATCCATCCACCTAGATCTGGGTTAAGTTTTCGCAACTCGGATCTGTTTAACTTTGAATATCTAGCCACCTAGATCCGGGTTAAGTTTTAAACCTCGGATCTGTTTAACCGGACATTTATTCATCGTTTTGCTCCATTGTTCGAGTTGCACCTGACGGTGATTGCCGAATTTCAAAGGTTGCTTTTTTTAGCACATAAACCGGAAGAGAAATACGAAAGTCCTTCCTGTGGTAAAAAAGGCTGGTAAGTTGATAGTTCCTTTTCATCATTTTCGACTTACTTTTGTCCGCGAGGTGTCGGCTCACTTTTTTGGTAAACAGGTAATATCAATAATCTCAACATTCGTCTTGAGAAGAAAGTCAAGAGCTTGGAAGGTTAGTTTCCCTCTTACCCTACACCTTTTCGCCCTTTAGAATACGCGCTAAACTTGTTATTTTGTTTGGCGGTGGCAAAGCCGAGTTGCAAACCTTCGCAGCATCTCACCAAGATTGCACGCCTATGCCTGACGTGATGCTGCATTTTTTAGAACAAAGCGCTACTCATTCGGGCGACTAAAGAAAAAGATGATGAAATAGCTCGCCTGCGGGCCGAGGTGGAGACCCTTAAGCTCTCTCAGAAATCTGAACTAGAAAAGGTCGATCAGGAATTCTCCGAGGAGAAGAATCGGCTGGCCTTGGAGCTGCAGAAGAATAAAGAACTCCTCGAGGCTGCCGAACTGAAAACTCAGGGAATGAGCGAGGAAATTGCTTCATTTGAGAAGAACAAGATCATCTGGGCTAAAGACCTCCATAAAATGTTGAATTATATTCATTGTAAGTTTCTTATCACAGCCGAATTATATTCATTGTAAGTTTCTTATCATAGCCGAATTATATTCATTGTAAGTTTCTTATCTCCTGACGCATTCGTGTTTTTCTTGAGTCATTTCCCGAAGCTAAGCTGTGAGCTCGGCGGTTCTAGCAGCTAAAAGCGCCGAGGTGTCCCTGTTGATTCGGAGTACTCGATGGAAGATTTCCTTGTCGCTGTCGGCGTTGCTATTGGTCCGATGAAAATTATGGGCAGGGACTTGGTGCAGGCAGCTATCCGAGCCTACCATGTTCTCTGGCCTAACACTTCTGGGACCCCTGATATCAATGAGGTCGAATTACTGGTGAAAAGACTTATGGCATCTGAGAGGCAACTAAGTCTCTGGAGGGAATCAGCCGGACGAGCTGGCGCTGATATGGCTCTAACTGTTATTATGTCATGGTACGAAGACATCTCTCTTGATATCTTGAGAAATCTGCGCACTGGTTCTCGTTGGGTTGAGGACCCCACTTTCGTCGCTCTCCGGCAAGCTCGCGCCTTTCAACTCGTCGAGTATGCCGACGTGCACACTTGGAATGAAGGGCCGAGTTTCCTTCCAAACCCGGACGAGGAGGTCGTAGTCGAGGATGCATCAGATGACGATTCAGTGAGCAAGGGGAGATGAAGATGACTCGGCCACTTCGGTGACTCCAGATTCGAGCTCGGATGACAACGGCGTCGCGATCCTCCTCCAAGGGTACCGGCATTCCATCGCAAATTGATGCTCCTCGGCAGCCTCGAGCTTCGCCGAGGTTGCACCTAGGTCTCTGAGGCGAGGTAACATCGGCCAAGTTCCTCCTACCTCGAGTCCCACCCCTGACCAGATTACGCCTCTCCACTAAAAGCGTTTAAGTCATTTCCTATCCCTGGTATGCCGGGCGTCGATGTAGGTGAAACATTCATCTCCTCTGTATGGAATGAATTTCTTTTTGCCGTGTCTTCTTGAGACACATGTTTGTAATTGTTATCACTTTGTCTAAGTGGTCTTGTTTGTCCGAATTCTTGCTTTGGTAGCCTGCAATTTTTTGGTGTTAGGATGTATCTTTGTCTTTGTTTCTCGTGCTTTAGTCGAGTAATCTGGGTGTGAGCTTCGAACATCATACGGGGTTCATCTGTTCTTATTCTGAGTGCCGAATTGTGATACCTTTTTCGTATCAAAGATTGACTACTACTTTGGAACAATATATGGTAGTCCCCGGGTGACTGCTGTTCATGAAGTCTAGTGTAAACTAAATTTCAGGAATAATATAAGACCCCACCGGTATTGCTCGGGTGTTAAGTTTTGGTGCTCAACATAACACTGGGGCGGTATATGGTAGTTCTCTAGTTGCTGCTTTGAATGTCGAGGTTTAGTACATAAAACGAAATTTCAATAACATATAGCAGTCCCCGAGTCACTGCTCTGGATGTCGAAGTTTAGTACATAAGATGAAATTGAAATAACATATAGCAGTCCCCGAGCCCTTTGCTACGGATGCCGAGGTTTAGTGCATAAGATGAAATTGAAATAACATATAGCGGTCCCGAGCCACCGCTTCCGGATGCCGAGGTTTAGTGCATAAGATGAAATTGAAATAACATATAGCGTCCCGAGCCCTTTGCTGGATGCCGAGGTTTAGTACATAAGATGAAATTGAAATATCACATAGCATCCCAGTCACCGCTCGACGCCGGGTTTAATACAGGATGAGATTGAAATAACATAAGGCGTCCAGTCCGCTTCGGATGCCGAGGTTTAATACATCATTGGTCCTGACCTTGAAATACTATGCTATGAGTAAAATGGACGAAGCAAGGCTACATTCCATGGCCGCCGTTTCTTCGCCAGCTTTATGCGCCTTGTTCCTTAGGGATTGAGCGTCGATTAGATAATAGGCATCGTTATGTAATGCTTTACTCACGATGAATGGTCCCTCCCATGGAGGTGACAGCTTGTGCATGTCGGCCGTGCGTTGCACCAGTCGGAGGACTAAATCTCCTTCTTTGAATACCCTTGGATTCACCTTTTTGCTGTGATATCGTCGCAAGTTACATTGATAAATAGCTGATCGTGATAGTGCCGGTTCTGGCTTCTTCTAGCAGGTCTACGATCTTGCCGAGCTATTTCGTTTATCTACGAGGTTGTATCTTGAGTAACTCTTGGCGAGTCATGTATTATGTCGGCTGGAAGCACCGCCTCTGCCCCGTATACCAGAAAGAATGGTGTATAGCCTGTTGATCTATTCGGAGTAGTCCTGAGGCTCCATAATATGGCTGGGAGTTCCTCAATCCAACATCCTGTCGACCTTTGCAGCGGTTCAACAAGTCGTGGTTTTATTCCTGACAATACTAGTCCATTAGACCTTTCCACTTGCCCATTAGATGCTGGGTGAGCCACAGAGGCAACATCTAGTCTTATGTGTTTCTCTCGGCAAAATCTGGCGAAAGCTCCTTCTGCAAAATTTGTGTCATTATCTGTGATGATACTGTGCGGATACCCATATCTTAAAATAATATCTTTGAGAAATTTCACTGCTGTGGGCCCATCGCATTTTTTTATTGGTTTCACTTCAATCCATTTTGTGAACTTGTCCACCATAACCAATATGTGGGTCATTCCCCTCGGGCTTAAATGGCCCCACCATATCTAAGCCCCACACAGAAAATGGCCAAGTGATGGGTATTGTTTTTAACTCGGCCGATGGCATATGTATCCAGGTTGCATATCTCTGACAACCATTGCATTTTTCAACCAACTCTTTGGCTTCTTTCAACGTCGTTGGCCAATAAAATCCATGCCTGAATGCTTTGGCTACCAAGACACGAGATGAGGCATGGTGTCCACACTCTCCTTGATGTATATCTAGGAGGATCTCTGACCTTCCGCGAACTCACACATTTCTGCAATACGCTTGTGATGCTTCTTTTATATAGCTCATTGTTTATGATCGTATAGGCTTTCGCTCTCCTTACAGTTTGTCTTGCTAACACTTCATTGCTCGGTAACATCGCGTCTTTAAGGTAAGAGAATATGGGTTGCGCCCACAGCGGTGTGATTTTTTCTGGTGTGGTCTTATTGTCTATTTCCATGTTTTCTGCCGGCATATCTACCTCGGCCTTCTCCATAATTGTGCTTACTTCTGCTATCCTCTTCTTGGGGGGTTCCGAGTCATATTGCTGGTCTACTTCCATCGGCGCATTTTCTTCTGCTGAATTTGCCGGAATAAAGATAGATTCGGATTCTGGTGACGGGATTATTGATGGTTTTCTGAGGTGTTCCAAGGCAATACCCGGGGGAATTGACTGCCGGGTTGATCCGAGTTTTGACAACGTGTCTGCGGCATCATTTTCTGCCCGAGGTACGTGGTGAAATTCATATCCTTCAAAGTACCCACTGATCTTTTGCACATGGAATCTGTATAAAGCCATATTGGCATCTAACGCATCCCAATTGCCTGAGACTTGCTGTACCACTAGATCCGAGTCCCCATAGCATAAGATTCGGCGTATGCCAATCTCCTTTGCTACTTTCAATCCATGGACCAGTGCTTCATATTCGGCTACGTTGTTGGATGCGGCAAAATGTATTTGTAGCACGTATTTCAGCTGATCTCTTTTAGACGAGGTTAACACTATTCCTGCCCCAAACCAGTTCTTAGTTTGGAACCATCGAAATGCATCGTCCAATAATTTGTATCTGGTAATGGTGGCTCATATTGCGCTTCGGCCCAATCTACGAAGAAGTCGGCGACTGCTTGAGATTTGATTGCATCTCTCCTATCAAATTGTGGAGCGTATGGTGACAACTCGATTGCCCATTTTGCTATTCGGCCACTTGCATCTTTGTTGCTCAATATGTATGGCTATATGGGCGCTTCACAGATTACTCTGATGGGATGCTCTTCGAAGTAATGTTTAAGCTTTTTTGCCGACATATACACCCCATAAGCCATCTTCTGATAATGTGGGTAATTCTGTTTTGAAGTGGATAACACCTCACTTAAATAATACACCGGCCTTTGTACGGACTTACTATCTTCAAGTCGTTCTACTACGACTACAGCACTTACCACTCTATTGGTAGCCGCTATATAGAGTAATATAGGCTCTTTTGATAATGGAGAAGCCAAAATAGGTGCTGTGACCAACATTTTTTTTCAACTCATGAAACGCGATGTCCGCTTGTGGAGTCCAAACGAATTTATCTGATTTCTTCATCAGCTGATATAGTGGTAGCGCCTTCTCTCCCAGCCGACATACAAACCGGCTGAGCGAGGCTAGACAACCCGTGAATTTTTGTACATCATTTAAGCATCTTGGCAATTCCATTTTTTCTACTGCCTTTATCTTTGTTGGGTTGGCCTCTATACCTCGGCTAGATACAAGAAAACTAAGAAATTTTCCTGCAGGCACGCCAAACGTGCATTTTTCCGGATTAAGCTTCATTCGGAACCTTCTCAGGTTCGCAAAAGTCTGCCGTATATCTTCCAGCAACGTTTTGCTTTCCTTGGTTTTGATGACCACGTCATCTACATATACTTGTATATTTTTTCCTATCTGATCGTGTAGACATTTTTGCATACATCTCTGATATGTTGCTCCTGCGTTTAGTCGAATAACATTGTGCGATAGCAATAAGCCCGTCACGGGTAATAAACGCAGTCTTTATTTGATCGGCCGGATTTAACGGTATCTGGTGGAAACTAGAATACGCGTCTACAAATGACAATAACTCACAACCAGCGGTCGAATCAATGACTTGGTCTATTCTAGGTAATGGAAAAGGATCTTTTGGACACGTCTTGTTCAGGTTCGTGTAATCGATACACATTCGCCATACAATGGCTACATTGGGATCATCCTTCTTTTTTTCTACTAGCACCGGATTCGATAGCCAATCCGGATACAGCACCTCCATGATGAACCCGGCTGCGAGGAGCCGAGCTATTTCATCCCCTATTATTTTTCTCCTGTCTTCGGCGAAGCGACGGAGAGGTTGCTTCACCGGCCTTGCTCCTGGCCTTACATTCAAAGAGTGCTCAGCCAACTCCCTCGGAGCGCCTTGCAGGTCCTGAGTTGACCATGCAAATATGTCCCGATTCTCACGGAGGAAGTTGGTGAGCTCGCTTTCCTATTTAGCGTCCAGGCCTGCACCAATAGTAACAGTACGCTCCGGGAATTGCTCATCTATCTGAAACTTCTTTGTTTCTTTAGTCGGCTGAAAAGAGACACTGCCATGCGGGTTGGCTAGTGCCGGCATGTTCAGCTGCGCCGACTGAGCGAGGGCTGCTACCTCCTGAATCCTTCTTTTTTCTCTTGCTATAACCAATGATTCGGCCAAATTTGACCCGGCTGAAGCACACTCCATTGACTTCTTGTAATCCCCTGCAACTGTTATCACTCCTTGTGGTCCGGGTAGCTTCATTTTCAGATAACTTACATGACAGCTGCCCATGAATTTGGCCAACGCTGGCCGTCCGAGTAAAGCATGATAACAACTCTCTAGATCCACCACCTCAAACTCTAAGTTTTCTGCTCTGCAGTTATCTCTTGTGCCGAATAACACATCCACTCGGACCTTACCAATGGGTTCACATGAAAGCCCTGGCACTATCCCATGGAAAGTGGTCCTCGTGGACTGCAACATGTTCTGCGATATTCCAAGTTTATGCATGGTATCTTTGTACATGATGTTGATACTACTTCCATTGTCAATGAGTACCTTTGAGAATTTCACATTGATGCTTGGTCCAACAAATGTCGGATCCAACACGAGTGCATATGATCCGGGATTCGGCATTATCTTGGGATGATCCTTTATGCTCCAAGTCACTTCCTGATCCGACCAAGGCACGTATCTTGGTACCGCTGGCATAACTGCATTTACTTCCATATGCCGGCGTTGCACACTCTGTTTGTCTTGTTGTTCCGTTGTGAACACGCAATAAGACTGATGATGTTCTCTGTAATCATTGCGTCCCGTATTCGCCGGGTTTGTTCTTCCATCCTGGACTTGGTTCATTACTTGATGCACCACGTCTCTCCGATCCGAGTTATCGTACCTCGGGGGAGGGGGCGGTAAAATTGACGGTTGCATTTACTTCCATATCATGCATACATGATCCTGTTGGACCCTTGCAGGTTGACGATGAGTCTAAACGGACAGAGCTCACCGACGCCGTCGTATTGGACTCACCGGTCCAGACAGTAGACGGGACTAGCCGAGTGCCAACTACGCCTATCAAGGATGTGGATGCTAGCAGCACGGAGTCGCTACATGGTGATCAAGTAAAATTTCCTAGCTCGGACTTTTCAAACATAAAGGCTAAGTTCAAGATGCAGAAAAAGTAGGACACAGTCGCACATGATTGAATAGAATGATAGAAAAAAATTCTAGGCCCATGATTGTTTAGGATTTTCTACTGTTGTACTTGGCTAACCATGCTTATATTAATATGTACATGCCTTCAATATTTTTTTGTCCAAGTGTCTAGGTTATAAGGGTATCCAGGAATATCTTTGTTTTAAATGAAACTAAGCTAGACAAGATGACTATTCAGAACAAAAAGGAGAGGAGATCCAGCAAACTTTTGAGTTGAAGTTATCTTGGCAGCCATATCAATATATAAATCACTAATCTGACAACTAATTAATCTTATTTGTTGCAGGCAAATATTCAGAATGAGTCGTGTCATCAGGCTATTCCAAGAGTCGGGATGACTTTCCAGTCCGAAGAAGAGGCATACGATTTTTATAATTCCTATGCTAGAAGTAAGGGATTCAGCATAAGGAAGTGCCACTTAAAGCATCGAGCAGATGGCACTTTATGTTCTAGACATCTACTTTGTAGCAAAGAAGGTGTGAAGGCTACTCATGCAACACATGTAACAAAGAAAGAGCGAGCCACTACCCGGACATGTTGCACAGCTCGTGTTCAATTCACCATCAGTCGGGAGGGTATATGGAGTATTCAGAAAGTTGTGCTTGACCATAATCATGGTCTTGTAACTCTAGACAAGTCTTACATGCTTAGATCGCAACGCAAACTACTAGATGCTGATCATCACATGATCAACCAAATGTGGACGTCTGGAATAAGGCAATCTGAAATATATAGTTTCTATGAGAAATGGTATGGTGGCGCTGATAATGTGCCTTTCTTAGAAATGGATTCGAACAATTACATAGGCATTGAGCGAAAGAAGTATTTGGAATCTAAAGATGCCCAGACACTAATGGATTATTTGAAGAGCAAACAAGTTGAGGACCCATCATTTTTTAAAACCGTCCAAGTAGATGAAGAGAGCGGTAGACTAATGATTTTTTTCTGGACCGATGGACAAGCTATCATGGATTATTCTGTGTTTGGAGATGTTGTTTCTTTTCATACCACTTTTTCGACAAACAAGTTTGAGATGCCATTTGCTCCACTGCTTGGTGTTAACCATCACAAACAAACAATCCTTTTTGGTGCAGCATTGTTGTTTGATGAAAGCGCGGAATCATTTAAATGGCTTTTCAGAACCTTCTTAGAAGCTATGTCCGGTAAGCAGCCTGAAACAATATTTACAGACCAGTGTGCTGCTATTATTAACACTATTGGAGCAGTTTTAACAACCACCAAACGTCGTCTTTGTTTGTGGCATTTGTACCAAAATGCTACTAAACATCTTAGTCATGTTATAAGTGACCATCCGGAGTTCCTTTATGAATTCAAGAAGTGTGTATATGAAGATAGGTCAATAGCCCAATTTGATGATAGATGGAATGAGCTACTGGTTACATATAAAATTGAGACAAATAAATGGATAAACAATCTATACAAGCTACGTGAGAAGTGGGATACTGTTTACCGCCGAGATTCTTTTAGTGGAGACATGACATCTACTCAAAGAAGTGAAGGGATGAACAATGTATTCAAACAAACCTTTCGCAGAAAGTTCTACCTTTCAGAATTACTAGAAGCATATGAGAAGTGCTCTGCTCGTCTCCGCCGCAAAGAGAAGTATGAGGACTTCATGTCACGTCATACCGACCCAGTACTCTACCTACCCCACCTTCCAGTGTTGAAGACCGCAGCTGAATCATACACGAGGACCCTTTTTTCTGAATTTGAACAAGAATTCAAGAGGCAATTTAATTTATCGTGCACTTTGTTGTCAAGTGATGGCACAACTAGCACTTACAAGGTTACATCCTTTTACTACAAGGATGATGAAGCCACGGTGACTCTGAACCCCAATACTCTAGAGGTATCTTGCTCTTGCAAGTTGTATGGTTGTGTGGGTAAGTAAGTGAATAAATTTTCCATCACCTTCATGATATTGCAGCATTGGAGTTTATTTTAACAAAAAAATATGTTGTAGGTATCTTGTGCAAGCATGCTCATAAAGTTTTCACATGCTGCAACATTGTCACTCTTCCAAGTCAATATATCATGAATAGATGGACGAAATATGCGAAAAAACATATTTTTACTTCTAAACCAAGTGTTAATGATAGTTCAGAATTCACATTTGCTCATCTTTCTCGAAAGATGATCTCCCTTGCACTGAAGTGTAAACCTTCGAAGGAAGTTCTTGCACACGTAAACAATGGTATTGATAAGTTAGCTTCAGAAGTGGAGGATTTACTTAGCACGCTAAGCTTGGAAGAAGCTAAAGATCCTGAAAGTTTCGTCGAGTTGACTGAAGATATTTCCAACACGAGGGTGTCATTTAAAGCTCCTCCACGAATAAAAGGCCCCATGCAGGATAGAGCAAAAGGAGCACTTGAGGGAACAAAGAAAGGCAAAAAAAAATTTGCATCAAAGACAGGTAACCTTATTTTTCTACTATGAATCAGGTAGCAAGAATTTATCTTAGTTTACATGTCTTATATATATACAATGTGTTTAGGGAAAGGTAAAAAACATTCAAAGAAGCCAAAACCAAAGGTACCGGCCACGGATGCATTTGGACCTTTCGAATCTGCTGTAAGATTAATGGATTTCACAGTATCTTCTATTAGTTTAGATAACCTAGGAAACCAAGCTAATTTGTTCCTGTTTCTTTTTTACATAGGGCTCACTGTATTCAAATGATTATGCCACTACATTTGGTGGGTATGAGTCGGCATTTGCTCCGCCTGTCCTTGGTGAATACACAAGACTAATGCTTCAAGCTCAGGAAGATAGCACAACATTATCAGTTGCTCGCCAATTACATTACCCTAAAGGATCTAGTACCTCCAGTTTTAGGGATCCTAATCATCAACAATAGCAGTAGCATATTAACTTCTGTAAACAAAAGTGTGTTACTATTGTGTATTTTGGTGTAAGGATGGTACACGATGTCTAGCCGATATGTAAAACAGTGTGATGTCTACTTTCTATAGAAATATTCTTTCGGATTTTGTAAGTTCCGAAGCTTGGGCTACTGCAAGACTTTAAATTCAAATGATGCCTTTCAACTTGTGCTACATTTAGTTTCTCTGCAACTGTACTAGTACCTCAAATGCTTCATGTGCAGCTACAGTTTAAGAACGTGAAGAAGAAAAAGGCTACACTGCAACTCACATCTCAATGTAAAAAAAACCTTGATACACTTTCATTGATTAATTCAGAGTTACAATACAATGACATGAGCGAGCAAAATTATACTGATGAACATAGTTCAGTTATCTTCTACTGGACTTTGTTCTATTATATCAACATTCAGTATTGGAACAAAAGTTCAGTTATCTTCTGTACTTATGAGCTACAAGAATCTGTGCATCGGACCATCTTGAAGACTAACAAGCTAGTAGCGAGATTTGCTTTCTCCATGTGAATTATCTGGAATCCATGCGAGACATTGTCCGCGTTCCAGACTTTGAGCTGCCGGTGAAACACGGCGCGACAGTCTGACATTCGGTCAACATGCTCATCAATGTCCTACGGTCCCTTGTCGCCAGCTCTCATCGTCAACCATGCATTGTGTCCGTACCAGCGCCGGGTGTCGCTTTGGCGAAAACAACTAGCGTCGTCGACCCACCGGAATTAAGCGATCGAGAAGGTCGATGATCTGTCGGCTGAGAGGATAAACCTTGCATCGCCTTGCCGCCGGGGGCGCGTGGATCCTTGTTGCACCTTGGCGGCGGCCTTAATGGATCCAGGCACTCATGCAGCTGTGTGACGCCGGCGCGGCCGACGACGCCTGCGCGGCCGATGGAGATCACCCAATCGAGAAGCCGGAGACTACACGATCGAGAAAACCATTCTGTTTTAACCGTACTCTTTCCTATCCAGTCAAATGGAGAGCCGCGGGGGGAAATACGGGACAAATACGTACATGCATAGAGCTAGCGATTAGTCCCACGTTCTCAGATTTGGAGTGCCACGCGTCGTCGTTTGCACTTGGTCCACGCTGCGGAGGGTGTGGACCAGGTCCGATAAAGAATTTCTCCCATTTTTAGGGCATCTTCGTCTGCGAGACCCAAACTGTTTCAAGGGTGTCCTAGTCGGTCCGTGCGGACGCGCGGGACACACCAGCAGCAGGACTTCTCTGGATTAATTCAGACGAACCGATCCATTCATGATCCAGATCTGATGCCTGAATGAGTCTGTTCGGACAAAACGGACACAGAGCCGCGACACATACTGGCCCAGATGCAGACACATGGGCCTTCTTCTCTTGGACTGGCTTGTCCTTTTTTATTCGTTTGGGTCACGCTGTTGTGCACGGCTGACCGAACAGGCCGGACCGCGACCCCAAATTGTCCATGGCCTGACCCAAACGGACAGAAATGGACCGTTTGGGTCGTCCGTTTAGGTCTCACCGGTGGAGATGCTCTTAGAACCTATGGAGAAAATTGTAGCTACAAATGTTTTCCAAAATGATGAACAAATTTTATAAAAACCTGAACATTCTTTGAAACTCATGATGAACATTTTTCTGAAAATCATGGACCAAATTTCAAAACTGATAAACTATTTTTAAAAATCATAAACATTTTATGAAAATCATAAACCAATTTTTGAAATTCATGAACCAAATTTTAGATCTCATGAAGCAAATTTCGAAACTCGTGAACTATTTTTTAAAACATGAACATTTTTTAAAAATCATAAACATTTCCCAAAAATCATGAACTAATTTTTGAAATTCCTGAACCAATTTCAAAACTCATGAACTTATTTTAAAAAGTGTGTTGTTTTTGAAAAATTGTGAACATTTTATGAAAACACAAACAAACTATAAAAGTCTAGATCAAATATACAAACCGTAAATCAATTTTGAAAAACGTGGATCTTTCCAAAATATATAATGATCATTTTCCCGAAAAGGGTAAAAAATAAAACCAAAGAAAAACAGAAAAAAAAAGGAAATAGGAAATAGGAAATATAGAAAAAATAACAAAAAATACAGCAGATCGCGAAACTGGGCCGGCCCAACAACAGAGAAAAACCCTATGCGGCGCGAGCCGCTCGTGCCGCAGCGGACGGCAATTAGCATTCCGCCATTGTGGTAGTATACGATGTACCGATACTTCCTCTAAGAAGCAAAAGGCAAGTCCCACAAAATAAGAAAATGTTAACAGCAACTACCGAGCCTGGATCCATTGGAAAACAAAATCTACCGAGCGTGTGGAACGGAAGTTTCGTTTTGTTTCAAAGGATCAACGTGCCAAATGCTCCGAGCGTGACGCTTTTGGTTGTGGGCCTGTGGCCACAACTGTGGATGCGCGGGATCGCCGTCTCGTCTGCCCTGACGTGTACTGCAGGCAGGTTCCTCTTCTGCGTCTGCGTCTGCGTCTGCGTTCCCGAGCCGTGACGATTGCTTCCAGATTTTATTTATTGCACTCTCCACTCGCATACGGTCTGCATATACTCCATCGTATGTGTGCCACCACGAGCGAGTCAAGGTCGTTTTCCATCAGGGACTGAGCCATCGTACATATTCCGGCCTAAACGGGGCCGTGCAACAAGTGGCGCGCGGAATGGCGCCGTTTCCCGCGGCGGTGTGGACGCGCGCACACGCACGTATGCGCAGCTCGTCACGCCCAGTCCCATCGGTATCGTTTTCATTGCCGACATACACGGTGTCACCCTTCTGCTACGCGCTGTGTCATGGGTTTTTTATTTGAAATGTTACGTGTCCTGCGCTCTTTATTTTTTCCCATCTGTCTTATGATATTTCTATCCAGAAAGCAGCACACCGTTATTTTGATGTGGAGTGCATCTTATCGGTCATGTTTTGCGAAGACGAGTCCTAATGATACGTCGTGTATAGTGATGCTTGATATTGTACTAGTGGACAAGCAAACATGAAACAAGAAAATTACCACACCTTTTCTTCCCCTCGGATAAGTATATATGCCTACTAGTTCTCGGTCGACCTAAATTAACTTATTCTTGGTCAGATTGGATGACTTCGCCCAAATTTTCCTGTGCAATTCACATGTAACTAGGAACATATGATGTATAATTGCACACCCATATGTAGTGCAAATCGGAATCACGATGCAAATCCCCTAGAGTCAACCTAGAACTATTCTTGGTCTACCTAAAACTAGCAAAAGGGGTTGTTAATAAAGAACAAGAGTAAACACACTCGTAGACAAAATAAACACTAGTGCATACTAGATTTAAAAAAGTGTACCCATCAATATCTATGATTATATAATTCCATGTTATACAAAAGAAATGTCTACAAATTTCAGATTTATGGCAAAGACGTTTCATGGATTAAATATCACGTAGTAAAACAAAATCTCTACAACACGAGAATACAAAAAAAATCATATGTACAAAATTAAAATCGGTGTGTAATTAAATAGAGTAAAATAAATGAAAATACTACTTGTAAGTACATGAGTGGCCAAGGGGGAGCCCAATATTACTCTTTCCGTCCATATTGAATGACACATTTCTCATATCTGATCCATCAAACTAATTTCCAAAGGTAAAATGCAAAAAACGATGACGATGTAGACGACAACAGAGGGAGTAATCCTCAAGATAACAACAACCTGATTTTTCTTTGTACCACGAGACATGGCCGAGCCTTTGTTGCTATCAAAACTGGGTGTGGCCGACAAAATTAAGCTCATATGACAGTCAAGTAGAACGTATAAAATGACGTAATCTTTAAACCCTCCAAATTCAAGACCCACCTAGTAATTTTAGGAATAATATCCCTTTAATTCTGGTCAAACATGCACAATAATATTTTTAAGTCTTGTACAACATGCCATACAGGAGATGAATACCTGTAGAAAAATGGAATTCACTCTTAGGAACTTGTACTTAGATTGCAACTTGTTCGAATTATAGTACTCATTCCTTCGATCCATAATAAGTGTCGTCCACTTAGCTTAGAGTAATACAAAATGAGCGACACTTGTTATGAATTGGAGGGAGTACCATATTCCAACTTTTTTCTTAATAATATATAACCTATTGGTTGTAACTTTACATTACACATGTTGAAACAAAAAGAGTACGAAAAAGGAACAACTTTTCCTTCTTCGTATCTATCTCAACTTTTCTTCTCTTCTTGTCGTTTCAGCCCCGTTTCTCGTGTGGAGACAAAAGGTGCCCGTCAGGGAACAATATTGCTTTGCGATAGCAGCCAATGGGAAGCGTCGGGCTTGTTACACCCAACAACAAGGCCAAGAGGACATTATTTTGACTCTCCGAACCCATATGCAATGGTTTAGCACTGTCGAAAAAATCGACGTGCACGTTACGTGGTAGTACTACAAAAGCTAGGTCTATCATCAAGGCCTACGGATCTATGTTTCGTGAATTAGTGGCCGTAGTGTTCAGTCCAGGCACTACGTAACGTGACGGGATATTTCCTTCTCATTTTCTGACAGAGAAAAGTCTACTCTCCAATAGTGAAACCAGAGACGATCGGACGCCGAGTCATCAGTGACGTGGAAATATCTGCGTCCGTCCGTCCGTCCAAGTGACACGCGGGCGGAGTACACAAGAAGGGTAGCTAGAGTTTGAACCGGGCTTGGGGGGAGTTCATGTCCTGTCTATGGATGGTGCTCCCTGCTAACTGAAGAAATCTCCTACTCCTACTCGTGGTCCCATATCCAAAGAGCCACGTACGTCTCGCCAGGTTCTCCATGGATAGGGTGTGCCACTAGCACCATAGGTGGGTGGACAAGCCAGCTAGCCAATTGCTCACGCTCCAACGTGTACCCCAAATGTCAAACTCCCACGGCTGCCGAGGAACAGTAGTAGGAAAGAGAGAGAGAGGAGTAGGGCATCCATAGTTTTAAAAATCCACACCGGTTAGTGAATCGGTAAGGCGACTGGTTCACTGGTCAGACCACCGGTTCATTCGGTTAGATGACGATAAAAACTCTATTTTTCATCAAAATAAACAAATTTTGAAACAAAATGACCATAAAAGGTATATATAATGTATATTTTAATATGTAATCACAAAAAACATAGCGTGTCCAAGTGGTATTGGGCTTTATGTGTTGCTATGTATGCCTAACATAAGGTTGACGAGTTCGATTCCTCTAGTGAACATTTTTTTCCGGTTTTTTGCAGTTTGGACATGTGTTTCTTAAAAAATTCAGTGACTCCGTCGGTTCAGGTTTTTTCTGGTTAAACCACCGAACTGGTCGGGTTTTTAAAACTATATGGAAAGTCCTGGTAGAGGAAATGTCGATGAGTCTAAACCTCGTAGCAATAAACATCGCTTTCTCCCGTGAACACTCACATTTTTTTCCGTGTACTTCGTTGTATAATGGTTGGACCAAGAGACTCTATATTATGTGTGTGTGACTTGCATGGGCTTTTCTTTTACGGATTTGCTGCCCATAAATTCTATCTGTATTATCATTTACATATGAATATGTTTATTATTATTTTTATCCCATATGTATGAATAGCTGCAGGTGAAACCTCAACCCTGATCTATCTCCATTTATTGATTCAACCCCGATAATAAAGCAAATTGAAAAGGTCTGGTAAACGAAGATTAAAGCAAACTAGCAAGTCTTGAAGACGCTTCTTTAACCTACCATAAGGTTCGATAAACCTAGATCTTTTAGAAAAAAAATACTATATTGCATCCGTAAAATCGGATCGAAGGTATCACTCGCCATCGCTGGCAAGTGGCCCTCGCTCGGAGCTTCCGCCTCCCTAGATCCCACCTGTCGGCCAGATCCACCGATGTGCACATGCGTGCACGTCCAACGGCAAGTAGATAAGTGGTCTGGGAGAGCACAATATTACTCTCTCCTTCCCTATTTATATGGAGCACATGTGTTATGAGGTTTGAGCGTGACCAACAAGATGTGAGCTATATGAGACAAAAAATTACACCAATGAATTTTCCTTATTCAAGATTCAAGAAATTGTTTTGGTTGTACAAAATGTGTGACACATTTCTCATATATTATCTATCAAACTAATGCTCAAATTCAAAAATACGGTGTTGGTAGTCGTCGCTAGATGGTCCATGATCTATTTATAATTTTTTTTACTTTTAGTTCTTTTTGTACTGTTGTTGATGATTATTAATAGGTCGGTAAAATTTCGCAAAAAAAAATATGGAAAACGATGGCACTATGTATAGACAATGAAGGGAGTAATCCTCGAGACTATGAACTAAATATTTTTTTTACCGCAAAGACATGGTCGAGCCTTTGTTGTTGTAGTCAAGAAAATTAAGCTCATTTGGCGGCCAAGTACACATATATTCCACATGATGTAATGTTAAAATCCCTCCGGATTTTCAGAACCCATGTAGCTAGTAATGTGAGGAATAATTCCCTTTAATTCCGGTAAAACATGCACAAAATGTTTTTAAGTCTTGTGCAGTGGATTTTTTCTTTCAAGAATACACAAAACAGTGGAATTCACTCTCTGGAGTTTGTATCTAGACCATGTTCCAACAGCTCTTTTAACAATATTATTCTATTCCAACTTTATTTTACATGTTGGCATAAAAAATTGGGGGAAAAGAGCAACTTTTCCGTCTTCGTGTCTATCCCAATTTTTCTTCCTGTTCTTGTCGTTTCATCTCCGTTTCTCATGCGGATACAAAAGGTGCCCGTCAGGGAACAATATTGCTTTGCGACAGCAGCCAATGGGAAGCGTCGGGCTTGTTACACCCAACAAGGCCAAGAGGACATTATTTTGACTCTTCTAACACATGCAATTGTTTAGCAGTACTGTTGAAGAAACCGACGTGCACGTTACGTGGTACTGGAAAAGCTGTGTCTATCACCGAGGCCTACGTTTATATATTTTGTGAATTAGTGGGAGCAGTGTGTAGTCCAGACACTACGACGTACGTGGCGGGATATTTCCTCTCACTTTTGGCAGAGAAAAATCTACTACTCGTGATTTCCAACAGTGAAACCGGGCAAATATATGCATCAAGGACGAGCTAGTTAGGTCATTTTTCAGTACCACTTGGTTTAGTCTATGAAACCAGAGACGATCAGACGCCTGAGTCATCACTGACCTGAAAATATCTAATATCTGCATCCTGCCTTGGGGGTAGCTGGAGTTTGATTGTTTGAACCGGGCTTGGGGGGAGTTCCTGTCCTGTCTATGGATGATGGTGCTCCCTGCTAACCGAAGTAATCTCGTACCCCCCTCCGTTTGGAATATAGATGTTTTAGATTAGTGAAGTTAATATATCTAGACACCTTTTAATATATAGGTTCAAATAAATCTACGCACTAAAAGATGTCTAAATTGTTAGATAGATCTATCCCACGTTCGGACCCAACGGCTCGAACGGAGTCCCTCACCGTGCCCTAATCGGGGGCGCCCAACCTTATCCATGGTTGGTGGTCCCCTGTCGCCAGCGCGCATATAAAGAGGTGTGGGGGGCGGACGCACACGGTACGAGGTTCACCGTGCGCTGCAGCCCCCCACCAACACACCCACCGATTAGGATTCGCGCTAGGCCGACGGAAAGCTCCGTCGCCACCACTCTCAACCACCCACGCCCACACCGTCGCCCCCTTTTCCCATGGCCAATGATGGCGGCTCTAGCTCCGGGGCTAGCTCCGGCATCCCCTCTGGCTCGTGCTTGTCGAGCGAGGGCGCAGGTAGTACTCTACTCCTCTCTCCCTCTAATCTACTAGATCCATCCAGTATAGATCCTACCGAGGCTAGACTACAACTAACAATGGCATCGGAGCAATCTTAGTTGCTGGTCCCTTTTATTTTTTGGTAGAAAGAAATCAAAGCAAAAGCAGAGACCCTAGATCCAAAGAGCGCCTTCCCTATGGCCGCGCCATTCCTCTCCGTCTAGATGGGCATCCCTTTTGGGAGACATTTAGAAGAAGAATCACCCCTTCGGGGGCAAAGAAAAAGAAAAGAAAATCCCAAGTTGCAACCCCAGATCCCGCATGCAATCCCACCCCGAATCAAAACAAAAGAATCAAGACCCATTTTTCCTCCCAGATCCCGCAAAGAAAACCCTCGAAGATCCTAAGAGAAAAGCCAAACCAAATCCTCGACTCACCACCGGCCGCCGCCGTGCGCCGGCAAAGCTCGTCGCCGCTGCACCGCTTGACTGTGGTGCGCCCACCGCACAACTGTCAAGGGGAGCAAAGGGACACGGCTGCCTCGTTGTTTGTGTAGGGATACGAGTAGGCTACACTAGCGCAAATAAAAAAAATCTACCGCGTATACCAGGATTACTATTGTCATAAATCACGGGATTACCACTAGACGCGCAGTTGCGGAATTGATGAAGCGCGTCGAGACAGTGCAGACGTTCCGCGTCTCCTCCTTGTCCTCGTCCCATGAGCAGCTCCCCTTGCGCGGCTCGTCCAAGCGCTACAGATGCAACGCCTCCGAGGTATCCACACGTACAGGGTGGAAGCGTCGCCGGACTGCTAGGTCCGTGCATACAACACAGGCGTGAGGAGTGGCGGCTGGGAATGATCTGAGGTCTAACCCTGGCCAGCTCGCCCCACCCTCTCTTATATAGACGTCCCTAGTGGGCTTCTACATTAGCAGTCCATTAGTAGCCTAAGCCTGGTCTAATTCGGATCCAATCCTCATTAGGCTTCCAGCCCCTTAAGTATGTGACCCTATAGGTTCATATGCGTATAGACATGACACGGATACACTTATTCTGTCAATAGTTGGTAGCGGCCTCTAGCAAGACGTGCCAACTCCTAAACGCATACAAAGATCATATCGGACGAACCATCACAAGGTTTAGTACATGTCTTTCCCTTTGCCTCACGATATTTGGTCTAGCTCCAAGCTGACCTCTCTTTCTCGATACCGTAACTCGGAATCCCTTTACTAGGTTAACTCTTAACCTTATATAGCACGGCCATGCATTTCTGAATCCGATCACTCGAGGGGCCCAGAGATATCTCTCTCAAGTAGAGAGGGGCAAATCCCATCTTGATTGACCATGCCTTGCAGCATGCTTCAGGACAAACCCGAAAGCTACCTTTATAACTACTCAGTTACGGTGCAGCGTTTGATAGCCCCAAAGTAGGTCGATCCACATCTCAAGTACATGCGACAATCTCAGGTCTAAGGACAAAACGTACACGATGTTTAGAGAGAGAGCTGTAACTAATTTCCAGTCTTAGGTTGGGTCAGTTCAACCCCATGTTCATAACATGTGTCAACATCATTGGTTTGACATCTCCATGTCTATGACTTGCAAAACATAGTCATCAACCAATCGATGTGCTAGTCTAATATTCACGTGTGTCCTCACATGAACTCCGACTAGGGACAACTCTAAAATAACCATACAAGTAAAGAGTTTCACAAACAATTCACATAATTGCCAACCAATACAAGTTGCCTGATATGGATATTCAAGGAACATTACAATAACTCATGGATACATATGAAATATAATCATCTCTATGATTGCCTCTAGGGCATATTTACTTCAGTTTGCGAGGAAAGGGGGAGTTGGATGGGACAGAGATAGAAGAGGAGAAGGGGTAGCCTGTTGGTGAGGGAGGGGCTGCTCGTCGTCGGCGCTGCGCCGGGCGGCGAGGCCTCCTTGCCCCACCTGCTGCAGGGAAAGAGCCGCCAGAGAGTGGGTAGAGAGAGGGGCGCGCCGCTGCCGGCACCGTCGCCGCGCGGGGCGGCCACCTCGCCTCGCCTCCACTGACGGGCTCCCAAGATGCAGCGTGAGAGAGACAAGTAGAGGGAGGGGCTCGCCGGCGGGGCGACCACCTCGCCTCGCCCGCTCGCGCGCGCGCCGCCAGAGAGGGTGGAGCTGGCAAGGGGAATGATTAGGGTTAGAGAGGGGGCGGCGTCCTAGGGGTTTTGTTCCGGCGATAGGCGCGCGTGGCCGCACGATTTAGGGCGGCAGGCGACGGACGGCTGGGATCGCACTGCTGTGGCTGTTGACCGAGGCGATGGCGAGCGAGAAGCGAGCCAAAGCGGGCGACAGGGAAGTGCATGGGCAGTGGTGTATGCCGGGCCGCCGCAAGGTTGTAATTAGCAGCTGGGCCGCTAGTGGAGCTGGCCTAGTAGTGCTTCGAGAGCTGTTTTTTTTTGTTTTTTAATTTTACAGAGTTGTTTTAATTGTTTTTGCTTAGTTTTTTAAGCAAATTTTGCAAAGTTTCTTTATTCATTTTATTTCTGTGAATATCTTGACTAGAGAATATGAAAGTGACAAAGTTTTTTCCATAAAGTCTAAAGTTCATGAATAGTGTAATAATTGATTCCGCTGCAAATAGTTGTTCTAAATTGCTTGAATGCAATAAAGTTTGGTTAAATTTTGTTTTAAAAGATGTGACAAAGTAATTAAAGATGATTGTATCCCATGTTATTAATTGACCAACGTTATTAATAAACATGATCATGATATTTTTCATTAAGTATTAAAGGTGCATTTAATTTTATTTTTACCCAACTGTGAGATAACTTTAGATGGCACAAACAATTGCATGCTTAATTTATACCAACGTTGGATTAATGCATACGGTTGTTTTTGGTTATCTCACATCTTTTGTGGTTTTCAGGAGGTCTCAACCTCATGAGCTGCCTGAAGGATATCCCACTGCTCAGAGGGGATAACTACTCCGAATGGAGGAAAAAGGTTGATCTGGCCTTTGTCTACGCCGAAGTGGACTGGGTGGTTGACACTAAACAACCAGTCAAGCCTGAGGACCCAGTGAGAGGTGATGCTTAGGAAAGTGCTGCATTTAAAAAGAGAAAGAGAGACCATGCTCCTTTGGAGCTGGCCTACTCAATAGACAATCAAAAGTGGGTCAATGCAAATAAAAAATGATTGGCTTTTCTCAAGAACACAATTAAGAACGCAATAGTGGTCTCAATTGAAGAGTGTGCCTCTGTTGGCGAGTACCTTGCAAAGATAAAGAGCCAGTTTACTGGCTCTTCAAAGATGTATGCAACTCAGCTGCTAAAACAACTGGTGACAGAAAAGTATACGGGAGGGCCACATGGCATTAGAGAGCACATCTTGAGGATGTCCAACATGGCGGCTAAGTTAAAGCCCATGGATGCGGACCTTGAGCTCAAGCCTGCTCTTCTGGTGCATCTTGTCATGGCCTGTCTTCCCCAACTGTTCGAGAACTTCATCATCAACTATAACATGTCCCCTGAAAAGTGGGACATTGAAAAGACCATAGGTATGTGTTCTCAAGAGGAAGAAAGGCTAAATTCTATTCACGGCGGTTCCTTGAACTACGTGAAGGACAATAGGAAGAGGAACTTCACCAACAGTAACCATGGTGGCCCACCTTCCAAGCCACATGGCAAGGGCCCACTACAGCACCAGCATTAGTACCAACAGTCTACCCCTGGGGACAAAGACCAGTGCCACCATTGCAAAAAGTTTGGCCACTACAAGAAGGATTGCCCAATATGGCTAAAGTCCATAATGGCCAAAAACGGTAAAGATATAGTATCTTTTGTAAATGAATCTCTGTATGAAAAGTTTTCTAAATCTACTTGGTGGATTGACTCTGGTGCAACTATTCATGTTGCCAACTCTTTACAGGGGTTCCATTCGACAAAGATTTTGCCAAAAAAAAGAGAAAGACTCATTGAAGTGGAGAATGGGATTGAAGCAGAAGTGGAGGCTGTTGGCGACATTACCCTGGAGCTGGCTGATGGCTTTTCTCTTTTGCTTAAGGATGTTCTTTTTGTTCCTTCCATTTATAGAAATTTAATAAGTGTGTCGTGCTTGGACAAAGACTTGTATGAGTGCTATTTCGGACATGGCAAATGTGCCATTTGGTTGAAAGATACTTGTGTGGGTGTTGCTACACTACATGATAAGCTTTATTTCTTATCTTTGCATGAGAAAGTATTTTCTGTGTGTGATGTGGATGAACAAGTTCCCTTGTCGAACAAAGATCAAAAGAAAAGAAAGCGAACTCTTGACTCATCGAAGTTATGGCACTACAGATTAGGCCATATTTCGAGGGGAAGAATAGAAAGCCTCGTTAAAAATGACATTATTCCTCCATTAGAGTTCTCAGACATCGAGCAATGCATAGATTGCATTAAAGGAAAGTATGTAAAACAAATTAAAAAGGGTGCAAACCGAAGTATAGCTACACTAGAAATAATCCACACTGATATTTGTGGACCGTTTTCGGTGAAAAGTGTGGATGGCTATGATTCATTCATAACATTCACGGATGATCACTCCCGGTATGGTTATATTTATCCAATTAAAGAAAGATCTGAAGCATTGGATAAATTTAAATTTTTGAAAGCTGAAGTAGAAAATCAGCATGATAAAAGAATTAAGATAGTCCTGGTCGACGTGGGGAGTACTACGGCCGCATACTCCATATGGTCAAGTACCAGGACCCTTTGCAAGGTTCCTGCAGGAAAATGGAATAGTCGCCGATTCTATGCCGGGCGAACCTCGGCAAAACGGAGTAGCTGAAAGGCGTAACCGTACCCTTATGGATATGGTGCGCAGCATGATGAGCTATTCCACCCTCCCATTGGGATTGTGGATGGAGGCGCTTAAAACCGCCATTCACATTCTCAACAGAGTACTAAGTAAGTCGGTGCCCAAAACACCGTATGAATTGTGGACAGGAAGAGTCCCCTCTCTGCACCACTTAAGGGTCTGGGGAGTCCAGCTGAGGCAAAAGTTTTCAATCCAAACATTGCAAAGTTAGACCCCAAAACAGTATCTTGCCACTTTATTAGCTATCCAGATAAATCAAAAGGCTACAGATACACAAAGTTTGTAGAAACAAGACATGCAGTCTTCTTGGAGGACGAATTGATGAGGGGGAGCATGGTAGCTCGGGAAATTGATCTTGAGGAGAAGAGGGTGCATGCACCTAATCCGATGACTCAGGAGCCATTTTTCTCGCTACGTGTTGTGCCACCATCTACAACCCCTGAGGTTGTAGTGCCGGCACCTGTTATGACTCCACACGTGACAACAATGGGCGAAAGTTCGGAACCTGTCCATCAGGAGCCACCTGAACCCACTGTTGAGCACGAAAGGGGGCCATAACAGCCACATACTGTAAATGTGCCTAAACCCGAGGCAAGAAATGAGCAAGAGTCTGATGAACTCAGAAGGTCTAAAAGAGAACGAAGACCAGCCATTTCCAAAGAAATTTACAAAGTCTACAACACAGTTCATATGGAGGGTGATCCTACCTCATATAAAGAAGCCATGAGTAGCCCTCACTCAACCAAGTGGGTGGAGGCAATGGAAGATGAAATGAAATCGATGAGTTCCAACAATGTTTGGGACTTAGAGGAAATTCCTAAAGGAGCCAAAACAGTAGGATGCAAATGGGTCTACAAAATAAAGTATGACTCCAATGGGAATGTAGAAAAGTACAAAGCTAGACTTGTGGCAAAAGGCTTTACGCAAAGAGAAGGGGTAGATTACAATGAGACTTTTTCTCCGGTCTCATGTAAGGACTCCTTCAGAATCATAATGGCACTAGTTGCACATTTTGATTTAGAGTTACATCAAATGGATGTTAAGACGGCATTTCTAAATGGAGATTTAGAAGAAAATGTTTACATGAAACAACCCAAGGGTTTTTTCATGGAGGGGAAGGAACATATGGGATGTCGTCTAAAGAAATCCATTTATGGGTTAAAGCAAGCCTCTGGGCAGTGGTATTTAAAGTTTAATGATACAATTAAAAGATTTGGATTCAAAGAGAATGTTGAGGACAACTGCATTTATGCAAAGTTCAAAAGTGGGAAATATATTTTACTAATTCTGTATGTGGATGACATCTTGCTTGCTAGCAGTGATGTCAGTCTACTACTAGAGACAAAGAAGTTCTTGTCATCAAATTTTGACATGAAAGACCCTAGTGAAGCTTCTTATGTTTTGGGCATAGAAATTCACCGAGATAGAAAGAATGGAGTGTTAGGACTGTCGCAGAAAGCGTATTGTGAAAAGATTTTAAAGAAATACAATATGCATGCGAGTAATGCAACACCTGCTCCCATAGTCAAGGGCGATAGTTTTGGGAAATCCCAATATCCAAAGAATCAATATGAGATCGATCAAATGAAGTCAGTACCATATGCTTCGGCTGTTGGAAGTTTACAGTATGCACAAGTGTGCACTCGCCCTGACTTAGCCTTTATCACCGGGGTACTCAGTAGATATCAAGAGAATCCGCATAGAAACCTTTGGAAGATGGTAAAGAAAGCTTTGCGTTATGTGCAAGGCACAAAAGGCATCATGCTAACATATAAAAGATCTGATTCCCTAGAGATAAAAGGGTACTCAAATGCTGATTTTGCGGGAGATAAAGACGACAGAAAGTCCACGACAGGATATGTCTTTACTCTCGCAGGAGGTGCTATTTCATGGAGAAGCGCCAAACAGTCGATAGTTGCATCATCTACGATGTATGCAGTGTTTATAGCATGTTATGAGGCCATGGGACAGGCGTTATGGTTAAAGAAATTTCTACCCGACTTGAAAGTGGTTGGCGCATCAAGAGCCACTAAAGATGTACTGTGACAACGAGCCCGCAGTATTCTATGCTCACAACAACAAGTCGAGTAATGCTACAAAGTCTATAGATATAAAGTATGATGTTGTGAAGGATAAAGTCCAGGATCAAACTATAAGACTCGAGCATATAAGGACAAAGGATATGCTTGCGGATCCGCTAATGAAAGGCTTACCACCCAATGTGTTCAAGGAACACATAGCCGGCATGGGTTTAACGGAAAGCCTATGATTCCTGGACTACAGAGTCCCAAAAGTAACATGATTTGTTTCAAAACAAAAAGGTATATAGTGGCTGTTTGATTCTATCGGCAATTGAGCTGAGACGATGAAACATGCTCTATGTATCGATCTGTGATGAAACGAGTAAAGTACAAAGTTAAAGGTAAAGTCGAGATCTAGGGGGAGAATGTTAGATAGATCTCTCCCACGTTCGGGCCCAACAACCCGAACGGAGTCCCTCACCGCACCCTAATCGGGGGCGCCCAACCTTATCCATGGTTGGTGGGCCCCTATCGCCAGCACGCATATAAAGAGGTGGGGGCCGGACGCACACGGTACGAGGTTCACCATGCACCGCAGCCCCCACCAACACACCCACCGATTAGGGTTCGTGCTAGGCCGACGGGAAGCTCCGCCGCCACCACTTTCAACCACCCACGCCCACGCCGTCGCCCCCTTTTCCCATGGCCAATGACGGGAAGCTCCGGGGCTAGCTCCGGCATCCCCTCTGGCTCGTGCTTTTCGAGCCAGGGCGCAGGTAGTACTCTACTCCTCTCTCCCTCTCCCTCTGATCTACTAGATCCATCCAGTATAGATCCTACCGAGGCTATACTACAACTAACATAAATACCTTCACAAATCTAAAACATCTTATATTTCTAAACTAAACAGAGGGAGTACTCATGGTCCCATATCCAAAGAGCCACGCACATCTCTCCAGGATCTTCACGCCGCCGACAAAATGCCGTGGTCCGTCACACCTTCAAGACCTCCGAAGCTGGAACGGACCGATAACATCACCAGCGAGAAAAAGGAACCTAGATGAGGTTTTCTTAGCCGCGGCCTCTACCTCTTCGTTTCCGATAATGAGCAAATAAAAATGGGACCCTTGGGTCCCATATAGTACCTTTGAGGGCGGAGAAAAACTCCCTCTCCCTCTCTCCACCCCTCCTTCCTTTGAGAGTCGTCGCCCTCGTGCTGGGCCTCCTCCGACTCCTCTCCACCGGCTCTGATGGGTTTCGCAGCATAGTAAATCAAAATTTTCTACGGAAGCGAACAGAAGGAAAGCCAAGATCTAATCTAGGAGATGCAAACAACGAGAGAGATTGGATTAGATCTTCATACCCTTGAAGATTCGACAATGAACGCTCTGTCGGAACGTGGGTGATGTAGTCGTACTCGCTTCTCCTCCTCGCGATCCGATCCGATCTAGCACCACAAGTGGCGGTGCCTCCGTGAGATGCACACGTGTAGAACCTCGACGTCTCCTCCTTCCTCGGACCAGCAAGTATGGTGGAGAGATGGATTGGATCTACAGCACGACGGCGTGGTGTATATGGTGGAGAATTTCTGCTGCAGGGCTTCGCCTACAAATAGTCGGGAGGGAGAGAGGAAGGCAGCAGGGCTACTAGGGCTTGGAGGGAGATGTGTGGGGGGGGAGGGGGCGCACCAGCCCTCTATATATAGAGGGGGTGGCGGCGGCCAGCCCTAGCCCCTCCTCCAAGCCTATCTCTAGTTTAAACGATTTAAACTTATCCCCTTATCTAGAAATTCTATCCCTAGATTTAAACGAGTTAAATCTATCTAGAATCGGCTGGGCCCTATGGGGCCTTGTGCCTGCCCAATGCGGCCAGGAAACTCCCTCATAGGACCATGCCCCTCCCGGAAGGTGGGACCACGTTGGCCCCTTCCGGAAGGTTCTAGAAGCTTCCGTATAATACTGATTAATTCGAACAATTCAACTCCAAAACTGCACTGCCTTATATGAATCTTATTCTCCGGACCATTCCGGAACCTCTCGTGATGTCCCGGATCCCATCCGAGAATCCGAACAAAAATTCATAAACCAATTATCCAATCTATCCTAGCGTCGAGACACGTTAAGTGTGTGACCCTGCGGGTTCGAGAATATGCAAACATGATCTTCTATCAATAATCAACAGCGGGGTCTGGGCACCCATATTGACCCACACATTCATCGATGATCATATCGGATGAACCACGATGCCAGGATTCAATCAATCCCATATATATATTCCCTTCGTCTCGCGATATTTTACTTGCCCGAGATTCGATCGTCGGTATCGTCATACCTAGTTCAATCTCACAAAGAAGTACTTTACTCGTTCCGTAATCCGATATCACTTTGTGATCAACTCCTTAACCACATGCTTGCAAGCGGTGTTGATATCGATTACCTAGTGGGCCCGAAGTATATCTCTCCGACTTGGGAGGGACAAATCCCATCTCGATACATACAACCCAACAGATACTTTCCGATCACCTGAGAGACACCTTTATGATCACCCTCTCATAGGATGACGTTTGATGACCTCAAAGCTTTCTTCTTCCGATACCGGGAGTTGTATTATCTCATGGTCTAAGGAATACAATATTTGACATAAGAAAAGCTTCAAAAGACGAACACGATGACACGATCTAATTGCTTCGCTTAGTTTGGTCATCCACCATATCATTCTCCCAATGATATGATCTCATTATCAATTGACAACTCATGTCTATGGTTAGGAAACCTTAACCATCATTGATCAATGAGCTAGTCCATAGAGGCGTACTAGGGACACGGTGTTGTTCACAAACCACACAAGTATTAATGTTTCCGCTTAATACAATTCTAGCATGGAATATAAACTTTATCATGAACAAGAATTATAATAATAACATCTTTATTATTGCCTCTAGGGCATAATTCCAACAGTCTCCCACTTGCACTAGAGTCAATAATCTAGTTTACATTTGGCAACAATCTCACACCCATGGCACTGAGGTGCTGATCATGTTTTACACGTGGAAGAGGTTTAGTCAATGGATCTGCGACATTTAGATCTGTATGTACTTTGCTGATCTTCAGATCTCCATCTGCTATATAATCTCGGATTATATGAAACTTGCGGTTGATATGCTTGGTATTTGGATGATATCTTGGTTCCTTAGCGAGTGCTATGGCGCCAGTGTTGTCACATAATATCTCTAGTGGGTCCAATGCACTTGGAACCACACCAAGCTTCGATGATGAAGTTTCGATCCAAACTCCTTCACTCGGCCTGCTGCAGCCATGTATTCCGCTTCTCATTGTAGATCCCGCGATCACGCTTTGCTTGCAGCTTCTCCACTCACGACTCCTCCATTCAAAATATACACGTATCCCGTCTGAGATTTAGAATCATCCTTGTCGGTGTCGAAACTAGCATCGACATAACCTTTTCTGACGAAATGCTCATCACCCCATAGACTAAGAACATTTCTTTAGTCCTATTTAGGTACCTTAGGATGTTCTTCACGGCTGTCCAAAGGTTCCACTCGATCACTTTGATATCTGCTCGTCAAACTAAGAGCATTGGACACATCCGGTCTAGTACACAAGATGGCATACATGATGGAACCTATGGCCGAGGCATAAGGCACTTTGATCATAGATACCGTAGAATTTACGGAAGCTGGAACCTGAGCCTTGCTCAAAATCTTACTTTAAAACATAGGCAATGAACCTTTCAATGCCTTATCCATTCTGAACCTTTTCGAACTTTGTCTAGGTATGTACTCCGCTTAAAGCTATCAGCGTCTTTGTCTATCTCTATAGATTTTGATGCCCAATATATAAGCACTTCACCTAGGTCTTTCATTGAAAAACACTTGTTCAAATAACTCTTCACATCGTCAAGCATGTTGATGTCATTTCCAATAATCAATATGTCATCCACATATAGTACCAGAAACGTCACCGAGCTCCCACTCACTTTCTTGTAGATGCAAGCTTCGTAGCAATTTGGAACAAATCCAAAGCTCTTGATCATTTGATCAAAACGAAGGTTCCAACTCCGAGATGCTTGCTTCAGTCCATAAATGGAACGCTGAAGTTTGCATACTTTATCGAGATCCTTAGGATCGATAAAACCTTGGGTTGCATCATATACAACTCTTCATCAATGTTGCCATTGAGGAAAGCGTCTTGACATCCATTTGCCATAATTCATAATCATGAAACGCAGCAATTGCTAATAAAATCCGAATGGACTTAAACATCGCTACGGAGAGAAAGTCTCATCGTAGTCAACACCTTGAACTTGTCGAAAACCTTTGCATAAGCCGTGCTTTATAGATTTAACATTACCATCTCGTCCGTTTTCTTCTTGAAAATCCATTTGCACTCAACGGCCTTTGGCCGCTAGGAGGGTCCACCAAAGTCCATACTTGGTTTTCGCTCATGGATCCCAATTCGGATTTCATGGCTTCTAGCCATTTCTCGGTCCAGGCTCATCATCGCTTCCTCATAGTTCGTGGGTTCACCGTCTTCTACTAACAAGACAGTCAAGACAGGTGCCGCATTACCACTCGGGAGGGGCACGCGACCTTGTCGACCTGCGACGTTCAAGATGCGACATCGTCCAAGCTTCATGATCCTTGTCATTAGCTTCCTCTATTGTTGGTGCGGACATCGAACAATTTCAGGTGCTGCGCTACTCTCCAATTCAAGAGAAGGTTCAATAACCTCGTCAAGCTCTACTTTCCTCCCACTCACTTCTTTCGAGAAACTCCTTCTCAAGAAAGGAACCGTTCTTCATGACAAACACTTTGCCTTGGTTACGTGATAGAAGGTATACCCAATAGTTTCCTTAGGGTATCCTATGAAGACGCATTTCTCGCTTTGGGTTCGAGCTTGTCCGCATCAACTTCTTGACGTAAGCTTCGCATCCCCAAACTTTAAGAAAGCGACAACTTAGGTTTAGCACCAAACCACAGTTCATACGGTGTCGCCTCAACGGATTTAGATGGAGCCCTATTTAAAGTGAATGCAGCGGTTTCTAATGCATAACCCCAAAATGATAACGGCAAATCAGTAAGAGACATCATCGATCGGACCATATCTAATAGGGTTCGATTCGCGCTCGTACACACCATTGCTGTGGTGTTCCGGGTGGCGTGAGTTGTGAAACGATTCCACTTGCTTTGAGATGCGTGAGAAAATCATAACTCAAATATTACCCCCACGCCCCCACATCGGATCGTAGAAACTTAATCTTTCATTACGATGGTTCTCCACTTCATTCTGAAATTCTTTGAACTTTTCAAAGCGTTTCAGATTTATGTTTCATTAAATAGATATACCCATATCTACTTAAGTCATCGGTAAAAGTGAGAAAATAGCGATATCCACCGCGTCGAAACACTCATCGGTCGCATACATCGGTATGTATGATTTCCAACAAGTCCGTTGCTCGCCCATCATACCGAGAACGGGTTTTGATCATCTTGCCCATGAGGCATGGTTCGCATGTGTCAAATGATTCAAAATCAAGAGACTCCAAAAGTCCATCGAATGGAGTTTCTTCATGCGCTTTACACCAATATGACCTAGACGCAATGATTACCACAAATAAGTAGTATTATCACTATCTACTTTGCATCTCTTAGCCTCAATGTTATGGATGTGTGTTTCATCCCTTCGAGATTTAGAAGAAATAAACCATTCACAAGGGTGCATGACCATAAAAGATGTTACTCATATAAATAGAACAACCATTATTCTCCGATTTAAATGAATAACCGCCTTGCAATAAACACGATCCAGAAATAATGTTCATGCTCAACGCAGCACATAATAACATTTATTAAGGTTTAAAACTAATCCGAAGGTAAAACTAAGGAGAGCGTGCGACGGCCATCACATCAACTCTTGATCCGCTGCCAACGCGCATCGTCACCTCATCCCTCGCAGTCACCGCTCATTCCGTAGCTCTGCTTCGAAGTTACAAATATTAGCAACCGAACCGTATCAAATACCCGTGCACTACAACGAGGGCTAGTAAGGAAAACATCAATAACATGTATATCAAATATACCTTTGATGGTTCCAGCCTTCTTGTCCGCTAAGTACTTGGACGATTGCTTCCAAAGGACCCTTGTCCTTGCAATAGAAGCACTCGGTGTTCGGCTTAGGACCGCACTTGAGCTTCTTCTTAGCGAGCACGGCAGCACGCCTTTCTTGAAGGGCTTCTTTGCACCTTTACCATTCTTAAAGGAGGGCTTGTTGACCATCCACACATGATTATCTTTCTTGATGTCCACCTCTGCAGCCTTCAGATTTGCGAAGAGCTAGGTGATCGTATAAGTGGAACCAATCTGATTATGAGTCACTACAAAACTTTTGTAGCTGGGAGGAGTGATTGCGAACCTGTCAATCTTGAGCTCCTCTGGAATCTTGCATCCAGCTTGCTCATAGGCGTTGAGTGTAGCCCGACATCTTAATGGCGTGCTCACTAACTAACTCCTTCCTCCATCTTGCGCTAAAGAACTTCTCGTAGATCTCATATCTCTCGAACGGGCTGAGTCCAAACATGGTTTCCAGCTCTTGAGAATCTCAAATGGCCGGATAGTTTTCAAAACGATTTTGAAGTTCGGTTCCATAGCAAACAACATGGTGCTCTTAATCACACCATAATCATCTTTCTTGCGACGATAGACAGCTTTCTCATCAGGCGCAAAGTAGCTTGAGGGTTACCTAACGCTTTCTCAAGGACATAGTCCTTTTGTCCGCCAGACAGAATGATTCTCAGATTGCGAAACCAGTTGGTGAAGTTAGACCCATTGTTTCTAAGCTTTTCTTTCTCAGCAAAAACGTTGAAGTTGAAGTTGGACTTGGCCATTGGATCTACAGTATTTGCAAGTACAACTTAGACTATGTTCATGATAAATAGTTCAACTTAATCAAATTACTAGATGAACTCCCACTAAAATCAACATCCCTCAAGTTGTTTAGTGAACACGATCCAAATTCACCACACCTAATCCGATCATCACGAGAAGAGATGTGGTTTCAATGGTGGACAACGAAGTGTCGATCATATCATTCATATGACTCATGCTTAACCTTTCGGTTCTTGTGTTCCGAGGCCATGTCTGTACATGCTAGGCTCGTCAAGGTAGACCCAAGTATTTCCGCGTGTGCAAAACTGGCTTGCACCCGTTGTATGTGAGCGTAGAGTCTATAGCACCCGATCATCACGTGATGCTTGGACACGACGAACTTTCACAACGGTGCATACTTGGGGAGAACACAGTTTTTATCTTGATCTTTAAGTGAGGAATCATCTTATAATGCTACCGTCGCGATCTAAGCATAATAAGATACATAAAGGGATAAACATCACATGCATATAACTTTATGTGACATGGTATAGCCAATCTTCGCGCAATGATCTCCATCTTGTGCGTTCCGGCATGATCTCCATCACTCCACCATGATTGCCTCCACCACGAATAGCAACTACAACTATTGCTAACTACTTAGCGATAAAGTAAAGCTATTACATGGCGTATAAGAAGTTGACTCGCAGGTCATACACAATTATAAAGACAACCATATGGCTCCTACCGGTTGTGTACTCATCGACATGCAAGTCGTGAAACATTACAAAACATGATCATCGCATACATTATACACATCACATCTTGGGCCATACCATATCACAGAAAACACTCCCTGCAAAAACAAGTTAGACGCCTCTACTTTGTTGTTGCATGTTTTACGTGGCTTATGGGAGTAGATGCTAAGAACGATTCTTACCTACGGAAAGCCACAACGGTGATATTATGGTTGCCAAACTCCGGTGTTAATCCCATGACAACTATAGTGAGAGAAAGTGACATCCACCACCGCATGTGGTACAAGCCACACGTCAAGTGCGGAGCCGGTCTCGCGAACGACGTCGCGTAAGGTTGGCCTGGACCGCTTCAATCTCACTATCCCGCGTCATAAGAAGAACACAAACAAGAGGCTTGCAACAGAAAACATCAACGCCCACAACAACCATGTTGCGTTCTACTCGTGAATCACATCTATGCATAGATCTAGCTCTGATACCACTGATGGGTTTCGCAGCATAGTAAATCAAAATTTTCTACGGAAGAGAACAGAAGGAAAGCCAAGATCTAATCTAGGAGATGCAAACAACGCGAGAGATTGGATTAGATCTTCATACCCTTGAAGATTCAGACAGTGAACGCTCATTTAAACGCGTGGGTGATGTAGTCGTACTCGCTTCTCCTCCTCGCGATCCGATCCGATCTAGCACCACAAGTGGCGGTGCCTCCGTGAGATGCACACGTGCAGCACCTCGACGTCTCCTCCTTCCTCGGACCAGCAAGTATGGTGGAGATGGATTGGATCTACAGCACGACGGCGTGGTGTATATGGTGGAGAATTTCTGCTGCAGGGCTTCGCCTACAAACAGTCGGGAGGGAGAGAGGAAGGCAGCAGGGCTACTAGGGCTTGGAGGGAGATGTGTGGGGGGGGGAGGGGGCGCACCAGCCCTCTATATATAGAGGGGGTGGCGGCGGCCAGCCCTAGCCCCTCCTCCAAGCCTATCTCTAGTTTAAACAATTTAAACTTATCCTCTTATCTAGAAATTCTATCCCTAGATTTAAACGAGTTAAATCTATCTAGAATCGGCTGGGCCCTATGGGGCCTTGTGCTCCTGGCCCAATGCGGTCAGGACACTCCCTCATAGGACCATGCCCCCTCCCGGAAGGTGGGACCACGTTGGCCCCCTTCCGGAAGGTTCTAGAAGCTTCCAGTACAATACCGATTAATTCGGAACAATTCCGAACTCCAAAAACTGCACTGCCTTATATGAATCTTATTCTCCGGACCATTCCGGAACCTCTCGTGATGTCCCGGATCCCATCCGAGACTCCGAACAAAAATTCATAAACCAATTATCCAATCTATCCTAGCGTCGAGACACGTTAAGTGTGTGACCTTGCGGGTTCGAGAATATGCAAACATGATCTTCTATCAATAATCAACAGCGGGGTCTGGGCACCCATATTGACTCCCACACATTCATCGATGATCATATCGGATGAACCACGATGCCAGGATTCAATCAATCCCATATATATATTCCCTTCGTCTCGCGATATTTTACTTGCCCGAGATTCGATCGTCGGTATCGTCATACCTAGTTCAATCTCGTTCACAGCAAGTACTTTACTCGTTCCGTAATCCGATATCACTTTGTGATCAACTCCTTAACCACATGCTTGCAAGCGGTGTTGATATCGATTACCGAGTGGGCCCGAAGTATATCTCTCCGACTTGGGAGGGACAAATCCCATCTCGATACATACAATGAGATACTTTCCGATCACCTGAGAGACACCTTTATGATCACCCTCTCATAGGATGACGTTTGATGACCTCAAAGCTTTCTTCCGATACCAGGGAGTTGTATTATCTCATGGTCTAAGGAATACAATATTTGACATAAGAAAAGCTTCGCAAAGACGAACACGATGACACGATCTAATTGCTTCGCTTAGTTTGGGTCTGTCCACCATATCATTCTCCCAATGATATGATCTCATTATCAATTGACAACTCATGTCTATGGTTAGAAAACCTTAACCATCATTGATCAATGAGCTAGTCCATAGAGGCGTACTAGGGACACGGTGTTGTTCACAAACCACACAAGTATTAATGTTTCCGCTTAATACAATTCTAGCATGGAATATAAACTTTATCATGAACAAGAATTATAATAATAACATCTTTATTATTGCCTCTAGGGCATAATTCCAACAGGCTCTGTCGGCCGGAGTTGGAGAAGGGGGAGCGCCAGAGTAGATAGGTTTAGGGGTAGGTTTGGCGATATGTCGGTTGCGGGCGCTATGCCTAGTAGATGGAGCGAATGGGCAGATCTTGGCGTTGGGATCTAGCCAGCCCTAGGGTTCCTCCTTCTTCTCCTTAAGCTCCAATGGTCGGAGGGGGAAGTGGAGTGGAGAAACACCGCCTCCTGGAATAAATTCAACGTTGGTTACCTGGTGAAGACCTGGTTCTGCTAGAAGCGATTCTTCTCCGCCGGCCGTGGCGGCGAGGGGGAAGGTTGCCATCCGGCAGTGCGTGGTGAGCTGAAGTGGCTCCTGGTCGGCCTTGGTGGCGAGGGGGAGCACACTGGCGGCACCGCGGCCTGGTATCTCCCTAGGCGACCCTATCTTTGGATTTGCTGCAGATGCATCTTCTACGGCTTTCCTCCCTCATCTCGGGCAGGAGCTCCGAGGGAGGAGCTCGGTTTCTGGGCGCATCGGCGGCAGATCCTGGAAGCTCATTGTTGCTTTTTCTCGGTGTCTTCTCCTGATCTGGACGCGGAGGTCGCGTCTGCCATGGATGTTGATCTGAGCGACGGCGGTGATGAATTCTCCTGGAGAAGTGAAGCCATCTTTTTCTGCATATCCAAATCGGAGGCATGCAGCCAGCTGATTATCCAAGCCGCATCGAGGCTAGCAAGCTCGCCGGCAAGACCCGACGCTCCTTCAACCTCCATCGTGAGGCCAGTCAGAAGCAGAGGCGTGTTGGAAGGAGGACCCAATTGCGTTTCTTGTTTATGTTTTAGGGTGCTCTTTGTAAAGCGTTTGGACCTGTTTTTCTTTTCTTATTTTTTAGGGTTCTGCGTGAAAATGTGTAGCTCCACCGTCGTAATTTAATGAAAGCTTCCTGCCCCTTCCGGGGCTCTCCCGTTCAAAAAAAAATGGGACCCTTGGTTTGGATCGAGAGTATCCTATTCCAACTTTATTTTACATGTTGGTATAAAAAAAGTACGGAAAAGAACACCTTTTCCTTTTCCGTGTCTATCTCGATTTTCCTTCTCGGTGTTGTTTCATCCCAGTTTCTCATCTATACTACTATTAAACAAGCAAACCTTTTCTTCCTTAAGGACACCCCACTTAGTGCACCCAGCTTCATTAGTCCCATGCGATTATCCCACCTAACAGATCTAATGGCATAGACTAATCTAAATAAACATATGTGTGCGTCTAGCAATAACAATCAGGCGGAACGTACTCCACCCAGAAATCCTCCGCCAAATACGTGTTCAGCCAAAGCGTAATCCTCTCCTCTCCTCAAAATCCTCCGCGGCCTTCACCTTCCTTTCCCTGGAATTCCGCATATCCCTACTCGCCATTAGCGGAGGGCCGCGGAAACAATGCCGCATCTCTCCTCTCTACAGCTCATGGGGCTCACCTTGTAAACGTCCCTCCCCACAAATCTACCGCCTCCTCTTTTCTCGAGTGCCACGGTCGTCTACCATGGCAGCAGAGGCCAGAAGGGCAGCTTCTCCACGGGCCGCCTTCTCGACAGGGTATGCCTTGGTGTGTTGGTGATAGAAAAGTCCAGGTCGGCGGCCGCGACGCGTGGGTGATCTTCGGTAGCCGTCTCTGCGACGCTAGGAAAGCAGGGTGCAGGGTGCCGCAAAACCCGACGAGGTGGCAGCCTGCCGGCGAGAGCGGGTTCTGGAGGCGCACTAGCCGTGGGCACCCTTCTGCAGCCACCGTCAATTTCGCGCAACAGGATCAGAGCAGAGCATTCCACGCGGTGTCAGCCATGACATGGCCACGGCCGGCCGTTTGGCGGCACGCTTGAGGGCCTCCGGGGTCTGCTTGAGAAGGAAGTCCTCAGAACAGTGTGTGAGCATGATAGCTCATCCATGGCTGACCGGCCGAACCATCAGTGAAGCTGGTACAGTGGGCCTCCAGGACAGCTTGAATGTGTGTCCAAGGACTGTGTGCGCATGAAGCTGCCGTGAGCATGTGACTAGAGTTGAAGGAAATAAGAACCTGGACTTGAAGGCCTGGCAGTACTCCTCAATCCTCATCAACATCAAGCGAGTTGAGCTACCATGGAACTGATGTAGACTTCGATCTATTGTTTGGTCACTCATTTGATAACTCATGCGTACAATCGAGAGAGAAACTTGGGGTTTTCATGGTGTTGATGTCATGAAAAAAAAGAAAACGATAGATGTTCCATTCAGAATGAATGAAAGTCATGGTTAGTATTTCTGTGAGGCGTAATCTAGCTGCATGTCTTTTTTTTATGTATTTGATGTCCATGGAATTTGCCTTTATATATTTTCATTAAAAGTCACTTTCGTTGCAAAAATTTTGTGCCAATTTTGTTGTTCATGACATGGTACTTTGAAAATTGATCTGAATTATCTCTCATTTAGGCTCAGGTATTGTGCTTATATCTGGAAAGCTACCTTTTCAAGCCGATGAATTTTGTGTTAAAAAAGCTGGATGCTCAAACCAATGATGTTAATTTGGTCAAGAATTCCACTTAATTATTTATTTTGTTCTTTGCTTAACGTTCGCATGCACAACTATTCACTATTCATTGCTACAAGCAATGGTGCACAAATCCGCTGGTATATACTAACATTGTAGTACAGACTAGGTCTTTTACTGATGAAGTCACATGCAGGTTCTTTGAAACCGTCGATATTTTGGGATTTGGCATTTTTTCCCCTATTTTCCATTTTATTCCACAACTCTAAATTCTAAAATCGACCCTAGGTACTTCCAAATGTAAAAATTACTGGATTATATGGCTGTGAGAGTTGTGAATTTAGTTGGTTGCTATCTCTTTTAATTGTCAGTACATCTTTTATTTGCAACATGTCTTATGTAACTTACTATCCTCTTTAATCTTTTACCCTGGTACATATCCGTGTTGTAGATCCAACATTCCTAGGATGCTTCATTGACAAGGTGTATCTGCTTCTGCAAAGGTTTTAAGCAAGGTATGACAATGTGAACCCAAGCTTAGCTGGTCATAAGTTATTCCTTAACCCCATCTATGCACTTCATTGACTGCTTATCATCATGTATATTTTGGGCCTATCCACGAGAGAAAGCAGGAGAGTTTTGTTCGGCGTGTGGTAGTGCCGGATCTCTCTCTCTATGGTTCAGTACATTGAAATAATCTATATCTATACTACTATTAAACAAGCAAACATTTTCTTTCTTAGAGACACCCCGCTTAGTGCACCCAGCTTCATTAGTCCCATGCGATTATCCCACCTAACAGATCTAACGGCATAGACTAATTTAAATAAACATATGTGTGAGCCTAGCAATAACAATCAGGCGGAACATACTCCACCCAGAAATCCTCCGCCAAATACGTGTTCAGCCAAAGCGTAATCCTCTCCTCTCCTCAAAATCCTCCGCGGCCTTCACCTTCCTTTCCCTGGAATTCCGCATATCCCTACTCGCCATCAGCGGAGGGCCGCGGAAACAATGTTGCATCTCTCCTCTCTACAGCTCATGGGGCTCACTTTGTCAACGTCCCTCCCCACAAATCTACCGCCTCCTCTTTTCTGGAGCTCCACGGTCGTCTACCATGGCAGCAGAGGCCAGAGGGGCAGCTTCTCCACGGGCCGCCTTCTCGACAGGGTATGCCTTGGTGTGTTGGTGATAGAAAAGTCCAGGTCGTTGACCGCGACGCGTGGGTGATCTTCGGTAGCCGTCTCTGCGACACTAGGAAAGCAGGGTGCAGGGTGCCGCGAAACCCGGCGAGATGGCAGCCTGCCGGCGAGAGCGGGTTCTGGAGGCGCACTAGCCGTGGGCACCCTTCTGCAGCCACTGTCAATTTCGCGCAACAGGATCAGGGCGGAACATTCCACGCGGTGTCAGCCATGACATGGCCACGGCCGGCCGTTTGGCGGCACGCTTGAGGGCCTCCAGGGTCTGCTTGAGAAGGAAGTCCTCAGAACAGTGTGTGAGCATGATAGCTCATCCATGGCCGACCGGCCGACCCATCAGTGAAGCTGGTACAGTGGGCCTCCAGGACAGCTTGAATGTGTGTCCAAGGACTGTGTGCCCATGAAGCTGCCGTGAGCATGTGACTAGAGTTGAAGGAAATAAGAACCTGGACTTGAAGGCCTGGCAGTACTCCTCAATCCTCATCAACATCAAGCGAGTTGAGCTACCATAGAACTGATGCAGGATTCGATCTATTGTTTGGTCACTCATTTGATAACTCATGCGTACAAACGAGAGAGAAACTTGGGGTTTTCATGGTGTTGATGTCATGAAAAAAAAGAAAACGGTAGATGTTCCAATTCAGAATGAATGAAAGTCATGGTTAGTATTTCTGTGAGGCGTAAGCTAGCTGCATGTCTCTTTTTTATGTATTTGATGCCCATGGAATTTGCCTTTATATATTTTCATTAAAAGTCACTTTTGTTGCAAATATTTTGTGCCAATTTTTTTGCTCATGACATGGTACTTTGAAAATTGATCTGAATTATCTCTCATTTAGGCTCAGGTATTGGGCTTATATCTGGAAAGCTACCTTTTCAAGCCGATAAATTTTGTGTTAAAAAAGCTGGATGCTCAAACCAATGATGTTAATTTGGTCAAGAATTCCACTTAATTATTTATTTTGTTCTTTGTTTAACGTTCACATGCACAACTATTCACTATTCATTGCTACAAGCAACGGTACACAAATCCGCTGGTATATACTAACATTGTAGTATAGACTAGGTCTTTTACTGATGAAGTCACACGCAGGTTCTTTGAAACCGTCGATATTTTGGGATTTGGCCTTTTTCCCCTATTTTCCTTTTTATTCCACAACTCTAAAATCGTCCCTAGGTACTTCCAAATGTAAAAATTACTGGATTATATGGCTGTGAGAGTTGTGAATTTAGTTGATTGTTATCTCTTTTAATTGTCAGTACATCTTTTATTTGCAACATGTCTTATGTAACTTACTATCCTCTTTAATCTTTTACCCTGGTACATATCCGTGTTGTAGATCCAACATTCCTAGGATGCTTCATTGACAAGGTGTATCTGCTGCTGCAAAGGTTTTAAGCAAGGTATGACAATGTGAACCCAAGCTTAGCTGGTCATAAGTTATTCCTTAACCCCATCTATGCACTTCATTGACTGCTTATCATCATGTATATTTTGGGCCTATTCACGAGAGAAAGCAGGAGAGTTTTATTCGGCGTGTGGTAGTGCTGGATCTCTCTCTCTGTGGTTCAGTACATTGAAATAAATCTTTGTGTATGCCATTGCTTAGTAGCTTTTTCTGTTACTTTTGCTTCATAATAAGGTTGAATTGTCATATTTTGCATTAAAAACTTCAAAGCTCTATATGTATGCATTGGTCATTGATGCAGTTTCAGATAAGGAGCACTATGTTCTACAATGTTAGTTACCTGATCTATTTAGAGCCAATCTGGGTTTGGTCATTCAGACTTTTTAAACCTAGATAAGCATGAATGATGATTATTACTCGAGACCTTGCTACTCATGTTTATTATGTAAATTGGCATTGGTAAGTGCAGTTGACTGTATTCTTTCACTCGTAGGCGATAAGCATTTGGAGCACTAATTTGTGGCCACACAAGATTTTGGTCTCCATGATAAATTATGGGAGCTATATATGAACGGATATGTATTTGATGTGATTGTATTATGTTTGGTTCAGTTCAGATTAGATTGGATAAGATGTAACATTTCATTCTATTAATCTGTGGAAATTTTGTTCTATAATTTGTGGAAATTTCATTACAAGTCATTTCTTGTGGAATTGACGTGACAGTGGCAGAGGCATAGACCAGAACTGATTGTGCTTGAGATTGGATCTATTGTTTGGTAACTTTTATGCATAGGATCTTGATGAGAAACTTGGAATTTTATGGGGTCGATGTCCTAAGGAAAAGTAAAATTCCAGCCTTGCCAATTCGGAATAAATAAAATAGTTGACGGGTCATGTAGTTAACTGCATGTCTGTTCATACATTATGATTACTTTTTTTTGGTAAAAATAATTATTGTTTCATCTCAAAAAATAATTATTGTTTCTTAATTTGTTTCAGTAACCGTGATGTATATCCTTGTAAGACTGTAATTATTGTGGAACCCCATTTGTTTGTACTATTACTTTAACCTTTCTGCAGAGATATCCGGGTCATTCGATTAAAATATGAATACTAACAATTATTCACTACTATGCATTGCCTTGGACCTGTCGTATATGTATAAAAAATCTGTGTCCAAAGAGAACCGGAGCAGTGAACAATACATGGGAGTCATAACTGTTCTTTCCACTACCAGATAGAATAAGGGCTAGGACTTCCGTTTTTCCTTGAGTCTTTGTGTTGCTTGAAGAAGTCCGGCATTTTGTTATCTGTCATTTCAGCTTGTCATGTCCTTCAGATTTACTGTACATGACCACAACCACGAGGATGTTGGAGCTTATAGGAGCAGAAACTGCACCACAAGATATATAAGGTACTTCTAGGTTTTTATATTCTCAGTTGATAGTAGTGCATATGTTTTTGTACATTCTATATTTTTGTGGGGGTCCTTTGGTACATTAATACTTGTATATTCTCAATTGATAGAAGTGCATATGTATTCTCATAGACGTGGAACACATGTGCCCGCTAGAGTACACATGTTTTTAAAATCAATGTTGGAACTTCAAGGGAATAGAGGACACATGTTTTTTTAATCCTAGAAATTTGGAAATTCTTTTACTGATTGATCTAATGAGAAAATTCTTATAATAAAAGAGCTTAAATTTTACATGTTGTCCTCTATAAGATATGAAGCTCTTGCGAGACGGGCCACCGGTCACCTAGCAGTTATCGGCGACAGCTCATGCTGGTTCCCCCGAGTCGCCTATGAGTGATGACGCTAGGGACTATTCGTTTCCTTTTCCATATTTTGTCACGAGAAAATATGGATATCATTAAGATGCCAAAATTTAGCATTTTTTAATAAGATAGAATCGAACAAAAATCATGGAGAAAACAATCATAGAAAAAGTAGTTCCAAAAAAAATGTCATTTGTTGTGAAGACGTGCGTGCACGTGCACACTAACTAGTGTGGAGACAAAGGGCGGTGCTGGTGAGTGAACAATGCTGTTTTGCGGTACGATCCAATGAGAAGCGCCGGGTTCGTTACACGTAAGAGGATATTAGATGATACTATTGACTCTTCTAATAACATGCACAGTGGGCTGGCACTGTTGGAGAAATCGACGGGCACGTACGTCTGTGATCGTTGATTGAGGCTTGCATTGTTGCATGTAGATTCGTTGAAGTTTTTTTTTTTTTTTTGAGAATAGATTCGTTGAAGTTGACAGCAGCATTTAGTCCAGGTATACTACCTAACAGGGTATTTTCTCTCTTTTTTTTTACTTTAACCTTTTCTGACAGTGAAAAGCCTACACACGATGTTCAGTAGCGAAACCGGGCATACGCATCAAGGACGAGTTATTAGGTCAAATTGGTCGTACGTGAAATATACTGTTTCATTTATCGGACGTGAGACGACACGTTCCAAACACATGGCCGGACGACTGGACGTACTACGTACGTTGCTCCCTGTCCCTGCTAACTGAAGAAATCTCCTACTCCTACTCGTGGTCCCATTGCACAGAGTCATGCACGTCTCGCCAGGTTTCTCCATGGATAGGCTGTGCCACTAGCACCGTAGGTGATAGGTGGGTGGACAAGCTAGCTAGCCAGTCTCTCACACTCCAACGTGCGTCCCAAATGTCAAACTCCCACGGCTGCTGTACTAGGAAAGTGAGAGGAGAGGAATACGATGGACGGTCCTTGCAGAGGAAATGTCGATGAGTCCAAACCCCGTAGCAATAAACCTCGCCAGCTTTCTCCCGTGTACCATCCACATTTTTCCGAAACGTAGGAAAAATATCTCGTAAGAAAACATACAGTTGAAGAAAATATCACATTGTGTACATGAAAGACGGTCTTGGAAATGCTAGAATTATACGATCTTATCATGTCATGCTAGAAAGACGCGTCAGGAAGTTAGGTCCTCTCATGAACGCAGACGTTTTCCCTTAATTAAGAAAAGTCCTTCTGAATTTCCATCTCGACCTAATAATAAATATAGCCATGTGAGAAACTGTAACTCCCAAACTTGGTAAAGCATGCACGCTTCTGTTTAAACATTTCACCAGTAGGGTTTGAAATGAAAACCGGTGAAGAGTGAAATTAGCTCTCAGAAGTATGTATTCTCTTCGATCCATATTAGTTTTCGATGAAATGGATGTATCTAGCATTAAAACATGTCTAGATACATCTATTTTCGTGACAATTAATATGGATCAGAGGGAGTATTAAAGATTTTTATTAGGGCCTCCTTGACTCATAAGATTAACAAAGAAAAATAAACTTGGGTGACACTATTCAACCATTCGATTTAATGGGAATGGAGTATACGGCAAAAAAAAAAAAAGATTCCCCTCTTGGATTGGGTTTCAAAGCAAAAAAACTAAGAAATTCCACAATCCACTCAAACCTCTCTTTTTAGTATGCAGAAAAAAACAACATAAAGGTCATAAGTTGCATGATAACTTCCTAATATTACCTTTGCATGTATTTTAACCCTGATTTGACTATACCTTATAGGATGCATGTGTTTTTTCCATATTCCTACAAATCCGACACCACATATCGCATAATTCACGGTCCTCGTTTTACACATATGATACAATCTTATCAGATTCCTGCCTTTTCGTTTTCGATAATGAGCAAATCAAAGGGACCCTTGGTTTTGGATCGAGAGTATCCTATTCCAACTTTTATTTTACATGTTGAGATAAAAAAAAGTACGGAAAAGAACATCTTTTCCTTCTTCTTATCCGTCTTTACTTCTTTCTTGTCGTTTCCTCCCCGTTTCTCATGTGGAGACAAAGGGCGGTACTCGTCAGTGAACAATGCTGTTTTGCGGTACCATCCAATGAGAAGCGCCGGCTGCCGGGTAAGAGGATATTATTGACTCTTCTAATAACATACAAAATCGGCTGACACTGTTGGAGAAATCGACAGGCACGTACGTCTGTGATTGTTGATTGAGGCTTGCGTTTTATTTGCATGTAGATTCGTTGAAGTTGACAGCAGCGTCTAGTCCAGGTATACTACCCCTCTCTCTCTCTCTCTTACTTTAACCTCTTCTTTTTTACAGTCAAAAGCCTGCACACGATGTTGAGTGGCGAAACCAGAGTAGGTCAAATTGGTCGTACGTACGTGAAATACTGTTTTATTTATGAGAAGTGAGACGACACACATGGCCGGACGACTGGACGCCAAGTCATCACTGACGTGGAAATGTCTCTGCATCCTTCCATCGACGGACGAACACGAGAAGGGTAGCTGGAGTTGGAAGTTTGAACAGGGCTCGGGGGGAGTTCCTGTCTATGGATGGTGCTCCTTGCTAACTGAAGAAATCTCCTACTAGTACTACTCGTGGTCCCATCGCACGGAGTCACTCACGCAGCACATCTATCTCGCCAGGTTTCTCCATGGATAGGCTGTGCCACTAGCGCCATAGGTGATACTCCCTCCAAGTATACATCTAGCTTTCGGCTAAGTCAAAGGTAAATAAATTTGACTAACTTTATAGAGAAATATAGGAATATATATATTATATCAAATTGATATATTATAAACTAGATTTAAAAATAAATCTAATGACACCAATTTAGTGTCATAAATGTTGGTACGTTGTCCTAAAAAGTTAGTCAAACATACTTCCTCCGTCTCGATTTATAAGACTTACACGTATTTCTAGGTTGACAAATTAACCAACTTAGCATGAGGTACATAAGACAAAAACTATATTACTCCCTCCGATCCCAAAGTGATATAATTTTTATATTATATAATTCATATTATATAGCTATGTGGGAGTTTGACATTTGGGATTATAAGACCTATGAACCACTTTGATAGAATTAAGAAAATTAATAACTCACCCTCTTGATTACTACCCCCTCTGTTCCAATTTACCCTGCGTCTAAGTTTTTTTTGGTTTTTCCAAATTACTCTGCGTGTTGCGTCCGGAAGTAACTGCTTCCTAAATTGCCCCTGCTGTTTCACCTCCTTGTCAGCTATCTTGCGTGTACTAATCCCATCTATAGCAACCGCCCCTTCCTCTCCTCCTCCCAATCTCCAATCCCGTGAGAGTGAGAGACATGGAAGGGGCCAGCCAAGGCGACGAGCAGCGTGACGGCCGCGGGATGGATCGGCGTGCGCCCAGCCACGGCCGCGAGCACGGATTTCGTAGGATTTGGCGCCGCACGCCCGCGAACATGTCCAACATCGATATGCTGCTCCTGGTTCCAAATGACAGTCCCTGGTCGTGCTTCGCAGGTCAGACACCATGGCCGGCTCTTCCATGGCCAGAGCCTCGTACATGGCCGGTCAAACCAGCCTGTTGCGGCCGATTGCTGCCACCCGCATCGGCGTCGCCGCTGCTTTCGTTCCCGGCGTCGCAGATTCTGCTCCCGTCGGAGCCACTACTCCCGCTCCCGCCGACGCCGATGGGCATGATGGAGGGACACGAGCCAATACAAGTGCGCCCGTAGTGTTTAGGGGCAAAAACGTCCAGCTGCGGTGAAAAGGGGCTCTCCCGCTGCTCTCCTTGGTATCTGAGCTTTTGCTTAGGCGCAGAGTAAAATGGAACAGAGGGAGCATGCATCAATAGTTACACATGCATTAGAGAAGATAGAGAAAAAAAAGAACATGCATTGAATGAGAGAGGCTAATAAATAAGAGAGGACTTACAATTTCTAACATTTTTAAAAAAGCTCTTGGGCATTTTAATCCCTCACGGAGGGAGTACTTCCTCCGTCCGCAAATAAGTGCACTTCTAGGTTGTCCTACGTAAAAGTTAGTAAAGTTTGACTATTTTTATAGAAAAATGTAGTAATATTTATGACTCTATATTGATACTAGTAGATATGTTTTTAAATTTATAGTTTTATAATATATCAATTTAGTGTAATATATGTTGTTATATTTATCTATAAAGTTGGTTAAATTTAATAAAGTTTGACTTCGACAAAAGCAAAAGGTACACTTATGAGATGAGTAGGACGGTCCTGGCAGAGGAAATATCGACGAGTCCAAGTCCCGTAGCAATAAACCTCGCTAGCTTTCTCCCGTGTAGTGTACCATCCACATTTTTCCGAAACGAGGAAAAATATCTCGTAAGAAAACATATAGTTCAAGAAAATATCACATTGTCCTGAATTATACTGATTTTATTTTTCCTTTATCTTATCAATGTCATGTCAATGTTGCTCATCGTCAGCTACTACGCGTCAGAAGTTAGGCCCTCTCATGAACATAATAGACGTTTTTACTCAATTATTAAGAAAAAGTCCTTCTGAATTCCCTCTTCTCGGTGCATTATTATTGTTTCGCATGGGAACCGCCAGCGACCGTCCCTCCGGTGACACGAACGCCGGTTCACCAGGCTGCTATCTCGCCCCGTCCACATCCCGAGCGAGCATGGCTGCTCCGATACCACCGCACTATTTCCAGTAAAGAAAAAACCCCACTCCCCACTCCCTCTGGCATTCCCCTCCTCCCTCGCCCCAAGAACTCGTGCCACCTCGCCCTCGCCCTCGCCCTCCTCCACTTTCTTGATTCTTTTCTCGCGTCAGCACCCTTCCCTACCTTCTTGCTCTGCGTGCCGGCGCGTTTCGCACGGGGATGTTCCTTGCTCTCGCGGCGGTCTGAAGAGCGGCGGCGGCGGAGGAGGAGACGGACGGGAAGAGATGGGTTCTTGCGCGTCGGTTAACAGGGACGACGTCGGGCTGCCCAAGAAGCTGCTCCTCGCGTCGTCGCCGCCGCCCAAGGAGGGGGGCGTGGACGGGAAGGGCGGCGCCGCGGTCGGCGACGTCCTCGTTGATCTCAAGCGCAAGATTGAGGAGCAGGGAGGGTACGGCCACAGCAGGAGCCCTGATTCTGGTACGACGGTTCCTCCTCCTCCTCCTCCTCCTCCTCCTCTTCTTCTTTTTCCAAAGCGGTCTTCAGATGTTTGTGGGCTTGTTCAGTCAGAGAAAGTTGATCTGTCAGGGTAAAAGAATCCTTCATACTGGGTAGCCCCTTCTTTATGTGGAAAAGGGCCTTTTGGGTTTCTTTATTGGTTTATTATTATTACCTGGGTCTGCGTTCAAGGATTTGATAGCGAAGGATATTGGTGTTCAGCTTTTAATAATCCCTTCTGTAGTTCTGTCGATCACGATTCGTGCTTGTTTCAGTAGTTGCTGTTGCTGATGATCTTAAAAGACAGCAACTTTTATCAACGCAGAACTGGTTCTGAATTTGATTATTTCATCTGCACACGCACACAAGAAAGACTTGTTCAGGCTTCATCAGCGGTTATCCAAAAGTTCTACCAGAACTTCTCTGAATCCTTGTCACGGTTTACCCTGTTCCTAGAAATCAGGCCTGAATCAGGGTGTCTATTGCTGAAACTATGGAGAGACTGTATCTGATTGATCTGTTATTATTGTTGCCAGTTTCTTGGGACAAGGGTTTGTCCTTATTTGCTGATTATAAGCCTTAAAATTGCCAATTTAAAGTTTCTATCTTGTATGTCTTTCCTTGCTGCTCCAAATCAGGAGGTTGCTTGGTAGATACTCCTATTTGAATAGCCTGAGGGCACTGGGGTTGGCTTCAGTACCACTTTATCTTAGATCAAAATGGTACCCTTGCGTTGTGAATCGTCTAACGGGTGTGCAAATTGTTGGTTTTGTGTATTCTCTACGCTGGCAAGGTTTTTTTTATCATTTACCCGAATCTGCTTTCTTTCTTGACATGTGAATGTTGATGCAATATTCTTAATCGAGCAGAGTGGAACTAACAGAGCTTAATTTACAGGTAGCAAGGATGAAATGTTCTTCGAGTCTCAAGGGTGGTTAGATTCTGACTGTGAGGATGACTTTCACAGTGTGAATGGAGGTAATCACATAACTAGAAATGTCTATCAATTCTCTAAGAGGATTCCATTCTAGTGCTAGTGTTATATTATTCAGGTTCGGTTATACTGTCTCTGCATACTGATGTTGGGCATGTGGGCTTTGGTTCATGCTGTTCCTTTTTGACGATGTTCTAATATTATATCTTCAGTAGCATGCTAGCACGTGGTTTTGTTTGCTCCATCTACGGAGTCCAAATTGCATGTTCTCTGATTGAAATCATGATGAACTGATGATGCAACTTTTATTTGCCAGTGCTTTGGTTCATGCTGTTCCTTTTTGAGTCTGTTCTATTATTGTATCATCTATAGCATGTACTAGCACGTGGTTTGTTCACCTAGTCTACTAAGTCCAAGCTGCATGTTCTCTGATGATTGAACTCTTGGCGAACTGATGATGCAAGTTTTATTTGTCACATTAGAATCCGAGGGGCTTATTTTAGGCACCGATTGCATCCTGAGACAAACGGTTGAGACCTTTGATTTTGTCTTTTGGCATCATGCTTATTGGCATCTAACAGTTATGAGCTGCATTGGACCCCAACTTTCAGCTGCACTGACCTGTCCCATGTGGTCCTTAATTTTATATAACTCTTTGCCAGATCTTGAGAACATATGGCACTCAGCCATGCCATTTATGACGTCCTCAGATGTTCTGTTAGTGGATAATTAGATCTTCTACCAGATAATATGATTTGTACAATCTGCGCAACACCCATAATCAAAAGTTATGAGCTCCATTTGGACCACCCACTTTCAGTTGCACTAACCTATCCCGTGTGGTCCTTAATCTTATAACTAGTTGCCAAATCTTGAGAATATATGACACTCATGCTTTACATTTATGACGACCTCAGAGGTTCTCTTAGTGGATATTATGATCTGTTCAATCTGTGCAGCACCTGTAATCATCATAAAGATAACATATGCTCTCTTTGTACTACACAGATTTCACTCCATCCCGTGGCAGCACCCCGAATTATCAACCTAGAGCAAACACTGTGATGAGCAACGTCTTTCTACCTACCAAGGTAAATGACTCGAAATCATCAGAGCCTTCTCCGACTGGACGAAGGAAGCTATCCGAGCTCCTGCAGGAGGCGATGCAGCACGGCACTGAAGAGAACACCACCACCATCACCGGAGAACCAGATAGCAGCAAGAACGGAGATCGGCAGCCACAATCCGTCACCGCAGCTGGGAAGCCGGTGTCCGAGTCTAGCACCGGCTGCAGCACTACGGAACCGACTCCTGTCAGAGAAGCCAGGAGCCGGAAAGAGAGGTCCTGGTACAGCGGCCACTGCTGCCTGCCGACCTTTGTCCATAGCCTAGCCTTAGAGGAAGATCAGGGGAGGCAGAAGACGCGCCCTGGGCCTGTTGCTGTCTGACAGCGCCGCTCCCTCCGGTGCGCCCCCTCCCTCTCCGAGCTGTATCGGCTACGATACTACTGCCTGATGCCGGCCCTGAATCGATCGAACTACTGTAAAGAAAGCCAAGTTGCCGAGAGTGCTATATCCTTGTAGTAATCAAGCGAATAGCCACTCCGGGAATTCATGTGCTGTACTCGAATCTGGCTCGAGGAATGCTTGTGCATATATTATTGTTGCCTCTGATCTCCATGGATATGTTTTTCAGTTGCCAGCAATCAATTGGTCTGAAATCTGGTGCATGTGGATGTGGCATTGTCATGTGGGATGCCTACCTACCATTGTCATGTTCTTCAGGGGTTCGGTGTGATTGGCTGGTCTATTTCTGGCTACCTTTTTGAAGCCAACTTGATCTACAAGTGGATTTCCTCTGCATTGAGATGCCAATTGTCAAGAGCCTTTTTGTTTTCTCCATTGGCAAATTCTGCCGTGGATTGCGGCATAGCCAGGGCAGAATCTGTGGTTTGGAATGGGTGCCACTAATCGTGCCGCCGGACACGTAGTTGGTTGGGCATCTGCTTACGTGCTCGGCAGTGCTTTCATCCAACTTATGAGAACGACTCGTTAACTGCCCAGGATATTTGGGTGATTGTACAGCAATGCTTTGATGATGTATGGATTAATATGATGATTTTATATTATTCGAGTCTGACCAGAATGTAAGACAAATCTTATCAACAGCCAAGGAGCAGCAGGAAGTTACTTTTCCCGAGAGGTTCAGAGGAACTAAAAAAAATCCTGCATAAGCACGGACAAATATAGTATTCCCTCCGTTCCAATTTAATTGTGTAGATATGCGTCTAGATACACTTCTAGATAGCTACGTATACATATTAGTTTGAGTTATATGATGATTTACATATTAGTTTGAGTTATATGATGATTTCACGCAAACAACACAAGCGTAAATCAACAGCCCTGTTAAATATCTTTTACCCAACTGTCAATCGATATTGTAGAGGTTCAAATGAACCAAAAGAGTAATCACATCTGGTAAGATCTATTTTGGCGGAACATACATGTACAGTCAATAAAGAGCATACAGAAAATACCAGTACCAGCCAGACAACATTATAAGGCCTGCACAACACAATGACGAAATGGTGTCTGCTCCTGCTTGGTCCCAAAGAAGATCGATTTTGGCAGGACATACATGAACGATCAATAAAGCAGCACACAGAAAATACTAGTACCAAACAACATTATAAGGCCTTCACAACACAATCACTCATTACGGTTTGACACAAGACCCATGACTACAAATAGGTGTACTCCCTCTGATCCATATTAATTGTCACGGAATAGATGTATCTAGTCATGTTTTAGTGCTAGGTAGATCCATTTCAGCAACAAGTAATATGGATCAGAGGGAGTATTTAGTTTTCTAATTAGGGCTACCAAGTGGCAATGAAGCAACCACACAATGTAGTATTACAAGCTGGGAGGTTTGGTCTACGGATACAGTGTGGTAATGGTACAGCCAAACAACAGGCCCAACCACACGCCTGACCAAGAAATATGTCCACAGCAACACAGAGATCACCAGATCCATTTTATGTCGATACTCCTGGATTTGTTGCTTTCCTGAGGCTGTATACCCTCAGTGCTTTAAGCTTCCTACACGTGACTTCCGAACAAGTATCATAAATGGACTACCAAACCGAGGAAGACATGAGAAAGGATCGGATGCGCTGCAGCAGCTCAGCCTTCACTGCACCAGGCACCGAGGCTGTTTCAGAGAAAACAGGAGAAAATGATAATCATGCAACAAGACCAAGACCAAATGAAAGAGAAACTTGCTTATGATCGTAACATTGCCCAGCAATGCACAAATCCATGACAAACATAAGAGGAGAAAAGCAAGTGCGGAAATAGAATTAATTCCCCACTTATGGTCTGGAGTCCTGTTACAGTAAGCAACTTACACATATGGAAAGACAGAAATAAGCATGCAAATGCTATATCGTTTTGTAATGATACTTCCAACACATCTCATAAGCAGTAGAACTAAGCAACCTGATGTGCAGTGGAACTAAGTAAATTCCTTCTGCAACCAGGAATTAATTTAATTGGGCAAATCAAAATCACTTACCTCTTCCTTTTGGAGTAATAACATGAATAAGATCATCTAGTGTTACATTATTTCTTCCCTTTTTCCTGGCATAGGCCCTAGACAAAATAAAATGAGATCAGTTAACAGCAACGATGGGGATTTACAGCTTAGATTCTCCAGGAAAAACCCATAGCATCTTAATTCCAGACAGATGGTGTGTGCAACATAACACAAATTTCAGAATGCTCTAATGGGACAGCTTGAGGCCGCAGACATGTTAGTGATAAAGTGCAAATTGATGATCAGGGCTTTCAGTGATTTAGAATTAGTCTGGAGCTGTTCTAAGTAACTGAAAGCCTGAGAACTGCATAGCCATGTTTTCTGCAGAAACATAAAAGTTGAAGTGTTCCTTTGCAGCAGAGTCAAGAACATTTTATAATACTTGATGAGTGTGCAATGTCTTTAAAGCACACATGGTGCTTATGTTACTTGTACCTCTGGATTTCCCGCATAAGAAAAACATAATAAGAAATAAAACGTGTATAACTCATAAGAAATGTTACAGAGACTGGTATCCGCACTTTAGCATAAACTGAACTAACCATCTACTAAAGCCATACATTAACTTACTGATCATAAAGTGATAAGCCTACTGTAAGTTTGCTTTATGAGAACTCAAAAGGAACCTATGTGCTTGCTATGCCCATTTGTTCACAATTTTTAGCTAAAGTAATCGTCGAACATAATTTGCTGACAGCAAACAGATGCATGTCCCAGTTATATTGTACTTAGATGGATGGATGAGAAGCCAAACCTGCAGAGAGCCTTCATGTCATCCTTCCAGCCGCACTCGACGAGCCGCTCCCGGAGAAGCTCCATCAGCCTCTCCTTCTCGCCACTCTCTACCAACTTCAGAAACCAAAACCCACCTCACTCAATGACAGCTCGAACACACAAAAGAACCCTAAAACCGTCCTATCACCCCTCTCTTCTTACCAAACCCTAACGAGATCGAATCAGGATCACCCTCTCGGATGGCGCCGGTAGCTACAAACCTACCACATGCTTATGATACACCAGCAAACCCTAGTTCTCAGGGGGGATGGGGACAGGCAGTACCTTGAGGTTGATGATTTCGCTGAGAGGAACCTCCTTCCGTTCCTCCTCATCCTCCTCCTGATTCGGCGTCGGCGGCCGGTTAATCGACGCCCTCCTGCACTCCCCAGCCAAAAAAAAAAGATCATCGCCCCGTCGCATCAAAATCAGGCGGAGTCAGAGGCCGCAAATTCTTGAGAAATAGTACCGCCCCCGAGCTGATTCGTGGATACGATAATAGCTTGGGGGCTTAATCGCGGGATGCGCGCGCGGAACACCAGAGGATTAGTTGGCTCGCTTACATGCTTGGATTGGAGAGGCTCTTGCTTCGTTCCTGCTTCGTCTCGTGGGTTCCTCCCCTCCTGTCTCCTCTGTAGGCTTTGCTTTGCTTTGCTCTGTGCCTCTGTTCGGATCGGAGCCGAATACGACTGGGTCGAGTTGCTGGGCCATTTCATGCGATAGAAAGCGTTGGCCCTGTACAGGAGCTTGCGGGTTACTGGGCTTGATCCTCTTTGTATGGGCTTTTTTCTCAAAAATAAGGAGAAGTGGTCTAACAATTGACGATAACCCTTAGTTGGTGATTATGTTGATCATAAACCCCCTACGCTGTCTCTGACATGTGGGTCTAAAAGCGCAACAAAAAAACAAATAGCTTAACTTTTAGGGTGGACTTTTTACGCAAAGTCGTACTCATCGCATTGTTTTAGCGGCAATGAATTAGAACCGTCAAAGCCCCACTTTTGAAAAAATAATCTCATCTCTCTCTCTCTCTCTCTCCAAGGTGCAAATAGAGCAGGCCACAATTCATGATAATCACATCCAAAGCCCTACTTTTGATAAAGTAAAATCTCTCTTTATGCGTGTCTCTCATGTTATCCATCTAGCCAGGGGTCGCATAGGCAACACCGATGGGCAGTAATGGATAGATGTGTGACCTTCGCCAAAGCGCTTGCTCGTGGCACAAGCTACACACGCTAGGGACATGATGTTGTGGGTGCGAGGATGGAAAAGGGCACCACAGACGGTGAAGGGAGTGCAAAGACGAGTTGCATATAAAAGCATTATAGGCTTCGTGAATATAGTTCCTGAATTAACCATGTTGTCAGTAAGTTGGTTATGGTGAGAAACTGAGAAATAATAAGAATGTTCCTACCTCCTGACCTAAAACTACATTCATATACAAAGTTGGAGCCATCCCACTAAAAGAGTCTGGGCAAGTTCTCCTAACCGGAACGTTGTTTCTGGCTGAAATTTGCCCTTGCAAGCTTCACTAGTAGTACTAATCACTGTGTGAGGCTAGGGCTCTCTGCCCCTGTTTATGAGTCGGGTTTTCACATAATTTTGGCATATGTCCTTAATATAAAAGAGAGAGCAAGTGCAAAACAAGTTGAGTCAGTAATTTCCCTCTATGAAGGGACCTTTCTTCCACTTCCAAGTTGAGTCAGTAAACCTACTTACTCTCTATCTCCAGCAAGCATTTGAGTTGTTGTGTTTCAAGCATTCATATGGTGATTTATTCAATCATGTTCTTTATCTTCCTTGTTTGCACAAAACTCTTATCTATTGAGTATTACTTTAAAAGCCTTCACTTATGAAAAAACTTTTTGAGCAAAGAGTGCTCCTGTTTTGAAACTTCTACAAAAAGCTTTTTGTGAAACTGTTTGCCAGGTGTTCTCTGAACAAGAACAAGTTTGCCAATTCCAATTATGATTTATCTTTATGCATCTCTATTGTGAATGTTGTACTAGGTTGCAAGCTAAGTTATATAATGGTGAGTTGCTTTGTTCTATGAGTTATGCAATGGTAAGTGTGATGCTTCTTGTTCGTATTCTTTTATCGACACTTCACTCCATAAACTTGTGGACATGTTTACTGAGCTCGGTTTTCGCTTGGGGATAAGCAAAGTCTAAGTTTGGGGGAGTTGATACACCCAATTTGCACCATTCTTGTTCGTATTCTTTTATCGACACTTCACTCCATAAACTTGTCTTATTATGAGGTATTACTTATGAATTTTCATAATTTAGGACACCATTCTATATCATAATTTACATAAACTTGTGGACCCGTTAGGACACCATAAACTTGTGGACCCGTTAGGACACCATTCTATATCATAATTTACCTCTATTCATTGATATTTGTCTTATTATGAGGCATTACTTATGACTTTTCATCTGTTTATGCATGTTGGATGATTCTTTGAGAATGGACTGTCGGAGTCTGGATTCTGATGGAAAATAAGGCGTTTCGGTGCAATTTCGCGAAGATCAGAAAAATACCAGAAAAATATGGAAACATATTATTTTACCAGAGGACGAAGGAAGCCAGAAGGAGGAGCGAAGGGGGGCCGTAGGGGGCCCACACCCCCTAGGCGCGGGCCCACCTAAGGTCGTGCCTAGGGCAGGTGTGTCCCACCTGTCCGGCCTCCAACTCTCCCCCTTCACCTATATCTTCCCTACGGAACCCTAAGCCTCGGGGAGCGACCACAGATAGATTTCCGCCGCCTCTAGGGGGCGGAAAACATCGAGAGAGAAAGATCTCTCCGGCAGACAGATTTCTGCCAGGGGAATTCCTTCCCGGAGAGGGGAGACCGTCGCCATCAACACCATCATCAAGCTAGGCTTCATCGGGATCATCATCATCCACACCATCATCTCCACCAGCACCATCATCACCACTCCGTCTCGTCCTAACAGTTGTGTTGGATATTGCTTTAGTTCTTAGGGGAAACTTTCCCCGTGTTAATTACTATCGTAGTTGATGCTTGTGAGTGGAACCATTGGACTATTGTTTATGTTCAGATTGTTATCCATTACCATATCATCTTTGATCTTGATCCATATGATGTCTTGTGAGAAGTTCGTTGTGTTCTTAAGGACATGGGAGAAGTCATGTTGTTAGTAGTGAATCTGTGATGAGTTATTATTCAATGGTTTAGTATTTAAGTTGTGGTGCTATTCTTCTAGTGGTGTCATGTGAACATCAAGTACATGACACTTCACCATTTATGGGCCTAGGGGGATGCATTGTGTATTTGGATACTAATTGCGGGGTTGCCGGAGTGACAGAAACCTGAACCCCCGTTAGGACACCTTTGCAAAAGGGAGTGTACGATCTCAGAGTTTAAGGTTGTGGTTAGATTTATATCTTAATTACTTTCATATAGTTACGGATGTTTGTGGGGGGTTTAATCACAAGTATGTATTAGTCCTAGGAAGGGTGGTATGTTAGCATAGGTTCACCCACACAACACTTACGAACACCAAAGAAGAGTACTCAGCTATTTGAAGCGAAAGCACTTGACAGAATTCCCATGTGTCCTCGAGAACGTTTGGTCCTTACAAGTATTTCCACCGGGTTGTCCTTTGCTAAGAAAGGATTGGGCCACTTGCTCCAATTGTTTATTGTCTTTGTTACTTGCTCTTTGTTGTGTTACCTTGTCAGAAAACCACTAAAAATCCGTTTGCTAAGTATTCACAGGGATTTCCTGCTCCATACCACTGTTCAGCACCTTTTGCTCCTCGTTGAGATCGACACTCCTATTTATCGGAAGTACTACGATACACCCCCTATACTTGTGGGTCATCAATCCTCTTTGTCTGAAGCCCCAGTCTTCCTTGATTAATAAAATGGGTGCTAAACCTGAAACCATGGAAAATACCTTTGCTACTACTCATGCCATACAAGTTACTATTGATGAAAATATTAGGCTGTTAGCTCAACTTCATGCTAGGTGGGAAAGGGAAGCTGAAATTGATAGAAACAATAGTGTGTGCACCATCACCACTAAACCACAAGTAGTCCCTATTCCTCCTCCTATTATACCTAAGCCTATTGAGACTACTACTAGTGATGCTAAGTTTGACTTTGATATTGATGGTTGCAATATTTATGAAATAATTATGTTCCTACAAAAGCTTGCTAGAAGTTCTGATGCTAGTGATATGCATGTTGCCTTTACCAAACACATTACAGAAGCTCTTGTTAAGATTAAGAAAGAGAAGTTAAAACACAAAGATTTTATTCCTAGGAAAGTAGAAGATAGTTGGGAACCCATTATTAATATGCAAGTGAATGACTTTGATCTCAAAGCTTCATGTGATCTTGGTTCTAGTGTCTCTATTATGCCTAGAAAGATTTATGAAATGCTTGATTTGCCACCTTTGGAAGATTGTTATTTGGATGTCCCACTTCATGATAATGCTAAGAAGAAACTCATGAGGAGTGTTAATAATGTTCTCATTGTGGTTAACAATGCGTATGTCCCTATTGATTTCTATATTTTGGATGTTGAATACAATGCTTCTTGTCCTATTACTTTGGGAAGATGTTTTTTTAGAACTCTTGGTGCCATCATTGATATGAAAGAAGACACCATTAAATATCATTTTCCATTCAAGAAAGGTATTGAACACTTACCTATGAGGAGAGAGAAATTACTTTTTGCTCTTCCTTTGAAATCAAGGTTTGATGTTAATGCTTCATCATTTGTAAATATTTGTTTCTCCTTGCTTCTTGTGCCTAACTTAAAGGCGTTAAAGGAAAGTACTTGTTGGGAGATAACCCAAGAGTTTCGCTGAGTCTTGGAAGTTATTACTTCATTAATGACCTCTTCTTATCCTTTTTATTTGCTTTTTATGCTAATAATGACCTCTAATGATAGGGAAGTAAGATTTGGGGAGCTGCTATCCCGAAACAGATTCCAGTCCTCCACCAAAAAAATCGTGAGGAGTCTATGTAACTAGGATTGAGCTCAAAATTTACGAATAAATCCTTCAGTATGTTAGCTAACTTTTGTTAGTTCAACACTTATTGATTTGAGCAACATAAGATTTTTGAAAAAATCGGTTTCTTCCTGTTGGTCTGTTTTGACAGATTTCTGCCATTATCTGCATTTTGCTTCTTATTGATTCCTTTTTGAGTTCTCTTTGGGGGAATTGAGCTCTTTGAAGGAGTTACTACAGTAGCTTGTGTTTTTAGTGAAAAGTCTTGCTGTTCCAAAGCTTTGCCAGAGATCTAATATCTTTTGATTACACTAATGTTGCTAATAAAGATTGTGTGAAGTTTTGTATGAAGAAAAAATTTCAGGTGTAAAGAGAGAATGATGCAATGAGATGAAGAATGGACAAAAGCTCAAGCTTTTGGATGCCACCATGGTGTAACCCCAAGAAATATCCAAGAGGTACAAGCGTCAAAGCTTGGGGATGCCCAAGGCATCCCCTTCTTCATCAATAAAAAGCTCAGGTCTGTCTAGACACTTCGTTTTTATTGTTTCATGCACAGTTGTGTTGTTCTTGGAGCGTCTTAGTTTTCGTTTGCTTTGCTTAGTTATTTAGTTTGCTTGATGTCGTGGTGGTTGCACGGCAGATGCCGTGGGTAGGCTAAAGTTTGGGGCCAATGGATACTAGTGGGATCCGGGAAGGGAAGATGTAGTTGATTCTACACACAAATGAATAGCACACAGATCTTTATTTCTCCTCCTCTGAGATACAGGTGCTCCTTGAGCTGTATACAGGAAGAGAATAAGAACTTCTACTAGCCTAATGGTACCAAGATGAGCCGATCCCCTTCTCAGAGTCCAAGCCTCTCCTTATAAAGGGGCGTCTTGGCTCCTCTAGGGCTGACGTGGCAATCATATTCGAAGAATATGCTTGTCCCAATATAGTAACTCGGCGGCCTCCTTTCTGTGTCGCCCTTCTAATGACAGCAAGGTTTCAGAGAACCCCACCTGCACGCCTCGGGCTCCAGGACTGTCACCTTCGTGACCTCCTTCTGCCGCTCTGCGCCTTGTCCTTTGTGTTTGGCTCTATTCAGATCCTTCCTAGCTTGTGACTAGGGTTTGACTATAGGCACTTCCTTCTCCTGCAAGCTTCATGTCATTCGGTCCTGCCTCGCTTGACTCGGCTTGGCCTTCACCTGCATTCAGATTATTCGGGCTGACCCGGCCGACTTAAACAGTACGTCGGCCGGGTAACGTATTGCTCTTCTCATAAGTGTCCTGCTCTCGCTTACCTCGGCCGACCTTTACAGGATTCGGCCGATTTAGACAGTAACTTGGAATTTGGACGGGGAACTTCCTTTCGTCTTTCCCCATCCTGACCCTATCCGGGGTCACCTCCCCAACATTAGTCCCCGAAGCTGGTATGGTCCTGCCTATAACTTCGACCGGGCCATATCAGCTTCCCAATACTCATGTATCCTTGTTTCCGAGTTACTTTTTCGCCGTCCGAGGTATCCGCGCAGCTTCTCGCGTACGTCTCATCCTACGTGTAACACTTATCATTGTTTCTCTAGTTTTTTGTTCCTCTACAAGCCGTCAAGGCTTGCCACGCAACGCTCGCGCACCGCTTCGCTGTCGGGGATAATCTTCTCCTGCATCGTGTGTTCGTTGGTGCGGCTCCACTCATCCTCGAGCGGTTACGCCTCACACACGATCTACACGGTTGGTGACCGCACCCACGATCCCACTACCGCGCCAAGCCCACGCGGTTATAAAGAGGGGCACGGGGCTAGAGGATTTACTTTCCTCCTTCGCTCCCCATTGCCCTTCTTCATCCTCTCGCCCTCACATTTGTTTGTGCTCCTGCAGTCGTGCGCTCGTCGCAATCTTTGACGGTGAGGCCCCAATTCCTCTGCTCCGTCGACCTCGTCCCCGTCCGCTTGCTTCGGCACCGTCGTCGGTGAGTTTCTCTGGTCTCATTGCCTAGATTTCCCTCTAGATGCGCCTGCCGCTCTCTAGATTTCCCGCGGTGGTTCCTTTTCCGCCTCATTGCTGCCTTAGGACCACGACGGGCCTTGCAGTTCTAGGCTTTGCTCCACCGCTAGCTTCTCCTCGGTAGATTCCTCCCATATATGTCAAGCTCATAGGCGGCGCTCATCGAGGATGATGATGCCGCGTCTGGCCCCGAGCGGGGCTCCTGGCAAGGTTCCACCGTCACCCGCCGAGAGATTGAGTGGCTAATCAGAACCCGTCGGATTCCTGCCGAGGTAGCCTGTCGCTTACCCGACAGCGAATCTTCTCCCGTTCTAAACGAATGCGAGTACGTCATCTTTATGTCCCATTTTGCTCGCGGGTTTGGTCTTCCTCTTAGCGATTTTGCTAGGGAATTCCTCGATTACTTTGGCCTGCAGCCGCATCATCTTCCGGCTAACGCCATTGCTTCTCTGTCCGCTTTTATCTCGGCCTCAGAGGGATACTTTGGCCTCTGGCCGTCTGTGCATGTATGGTCAAAGTTCTTCCAGATCCGATCCAGTGTCGTTCCAGACAAATCCCTTCAACCTTCCGAGAAACTGCTTACCTAGTGCGGAGCCGCGTCCATCACACCTCGGAGGAAATCCGAGTTTCCTCGCGACGCTGGTCTTGAGTCATGCAAGAAATGGCATAGATCGTTTTTCTATGTCAAGAATTCTGGGAAGGAAGACAAGATTCGGCTCCCTGCCTTCTCCATCGGCCCCTTCCAAGAAGAACTGGACTTATAATCCCAGCAAGAGCCATGCCCTGGCCGAGGCCTTTGAGATTTGGCTGAAGGAGCTGATCCGCGCCGGGTTACGTGGCGAGGATCTGATGACTACCTTCGTCAGTAGCCGGATCTGCCCTTTTCAGCAACGCACGCATAAGCTCTCCTATATGAGCGGACCCCTTGATCCAAATCGAGTCTCAACGGTTGAGCTCGATAACTATCTCATTTTCAAGCGTGTCCGGGCTATCTTTAAGACGGAGATGCCGGAGGATTGGACCTGGGATCAAGCCGCTCACCATGAGCATCCTCCTCCCGAGGTAGGTTCACGCAGTTGTGTCTTGCCTTTTAATCACGTCTGTGATTTCTCTTGCTAATTTCTCTGCCTCTTTTCCTGCAGAGGTTTGAGGAGCAGAAGATCGAGGATGCCGTGGTTTTGTCCCTCCCGTGGACCGCAGATCGGAACACCCCGGATAGCGGGGAGCCTGACTCGGAGGAGTTCGTTCCCAAGTCGGACCTCACTCTGGCTCGTGCCCGTGGCAAGACCCCGGCCCACGAGGAGGAAGGTGATTCGGACGAGGTCCAAGTTCTTGAGGTAGTCGTCACAATGCCAATTTCTTATGCATTTCCGGCCTCTACTTTCTCAGCTAATCAGGCCGGTCAGGTTCACGACGTTGAGCCTCTCGCCTCCCGACCTCCTGCTACCTCGAGGAAGCGTACCGCTCCAGCTGGTGCCTCGGAAGCCGCTCCCAAGAAATGAACGAAGAAGTCGACCCAGAACCCTCCGAAGCGTAAAACTATGCCCGGGGTTACTGGGTGAGTTACTTTTAATTTGTATTTCTTGTTTCTCTCTTTTTGTCTTCTGACCTGATCCTCTATGCCTTTGCAGAGCTCCTCTTTCTATTAAGCCCAGTGGTCCTAGCATGACGAGTCATACGACTCGGCCGCCTTCTCCTCCGCCTCCTGAAGATACTAGAGTTCCTAGTCCTGCTCGCGCAGACTCTCCTCCCGCTCCGAATCTGACATCATCTCGCCAGGATGCGCCTGAGGTCTCTCCTGTTGATGCCAACACAACTCGGCCAGTAGATATTTCTACTGAGCCTGCTGCCTCATCCGTGAACCCCGGAGTTTCCCCCGAAATTCCTTTGACCCCCACAGTCTCTACTGCAACTCCGACTCCAGCCGAGGATATCACTATCTCGGCGCCCTCAGAAACCGTAATCCCTCATGTTTCTAAGGACACCACCCCTAGCGCCGAGGTAACGGCTCCTGCCGACGCCTCTTCTAAGGCCAGGAAGGTCGTCGTCACCAAACCTCCCTCATCTCAGAAAGGGCTTGCTAGCTCTTCTCAGCCTACAATTGCTGATGCACTCCGCAAGGGGGTTTCTTCTGCCATGACTGTTGTCACCCCGGCCGCTGATACTCAGCTCGCTCTTCACAAGAGTCCCGCGGTGGCGCTGGCTACACAACACGTCCGAGGCAAAATCCTGACTCGTACTGAGAGTGGGAACAGCCTCGGCTCGTTGGTTGAGTATGCCAATAACTGGAACGATGCTGATCAGCTCGAGGGCAATCCAAGCAGTCAGCCATTTCAACTCTCCGACATCAGCAGTCGCTTGCATCTGGCTGCCAAGATCGTGCTTGACAGCGATAAGATGAACGAGGTAATTGTTTTTATTGAAATTTGATTAGTTATTCGAATGATATTATATATACTCTAGTCCCCGAAGCTTGCAACCGAATAACTTGTTATTCGTTTGGAAGTTTTATTAGGCTTTGTCTGCTTCAGTTTTAGTCATAGTGTTCGAATATCCAGCCACCTAGGTTCGAATTAAGCTTTGCTTAATTCGGATCTGTCCTAGTGTTCAAATATCCAGCCACCTAGATCTGAGTTATGCTTTGCTTAATTCGGATCTGTCCTAATGTTCAAATATCCAGCCACCTAGGTCCGAGTTAAGCTTTGCTTAATTCGGATCTGTCCTAGTGTTCAAATATCCAGCCACCTAGGTCCGAGTTAAGCTTTGCTTAATTCGGATCTGTCCTAGTGTTCAAATATCCAGCCACCTAGGTCCGAGTTAAGCTTTTGCTTGATTCGGATCTGGCTTAGCTTCGAATATCCAGCCACCTAAGTCCGAGTTAAGCTTTTGCTTGATTCGGATCTAGCCTAGTGTTCAAATATCCAGCCACCTAGGTCCGAGTTAAGCTTTTGCTTGATTCGGATCTGGCTTAGATTCGATAATCCAGCCACCTAGATCTGAGTTATGATTTCCTTAATTCAGATCTGTCCGAGCTTCGAGTATCTCACTGCTATTTATTTTGTTTCTTAGGTTGCGCATGATCGGCGGACCGCCGAATTCCAAAGGCTGCCTTTTGCACATAAGAAATTGCAAGATAAGTACGAAAAAGTCATTCCCGTGGTGAAGAAAGCTGGTAAGTTAACAAACTTCTGTATTATCCCTAAAGTTCTTATTGTTTTGGACTTGAGGTGGTAGCTCATTTTTCTGGTGAATAGGTAATATCAACAATCTTAATATCCGTCTTGAGAAGAAAGTCAAGGCCCTGGAAGGTTAGTTACCCTTTTTCTTTATAGATTTCTGTTCGAAACTTATTCCGGGTTCCTTTTAACCTTTTGGCTTTGGTATAGCCGAATTACAATCTCTTGCAGCGTCACATCAAGAATGCATACCCATGCCTGATATGATGCTGCATTTTTTAGAACAAGCCGCTACTCACTCGGCGCAGCTGAAAGAGAAAGACGACGAGATAATTCGCTTGCGCGCCGAGGTGGAGTCCCTCAAGCTCTCTCAGAATACTAAATTAGAGAAAGTTGGCCAGGAATTCTCCGAAGAGAAAAATCGGCTAGCTCTGCAATTGCAGAAAAATAAAGAACTCCTCGAGGCTGCCGAACTCAAGACACGGGCGATGAGTGAGGAGATCACTTGCTTTGAGAAGACCAAGGGTGATTGGGCTCAAGATCTTCAGAGAATGCTGAGCTATATTCATCGTAAGTCTCTGACCGTGGCCGAGTTATCCTTTTCTCTTTCTTACTGTTGACCGATATACTTTTATTTTGCGTAGACCATTTTCCAGAAGCTAAGCCCGTGAGCTCTAGAGCAGTGATTAATGCTCGTGTGAGCCGAGGTGTCCTCGCAGATGCGAGCCCAGAGTACTCGATGGAAGACTACTTGGTTGCCGTTGGCGCTGTCATTGGTCCGATGAAGATTATGGGCAGGGACTTGGTGCAGGCAGCCATCCGGGCCTACCATGTTCTCTGGCCGAATACTTCTGGAACTCCTGATATTGATGAGGTCAAGCTACTGGTGGAAACATTGATGGCATCCCAGAACCAGTTAAATCTCTAGAGGGAGTCCGCTAGACGAGATGGTGCTGATATGGCGCTCAGAGTCGTTATGTCATGGTACGAGGATATTTCGCTCGATCCTTGATAAATTTATGCGACCGCTCCCGTTGGTTGAGGATCCGTAATTCGCCGTCGCCGACAAGTTCGTGCTTTCCGGCTTGTTGAGTATGCGACGCATATAATCGGATTGAAGGCCGAGTTTCCTTTCTAACCCGGCGGATGACGTCGAAGTCGAAGATGCCTCTGATGATAATTCGGCCGACCAGGACGAGGATGAGGGCGACTCGGATACTTCTGGTGATTCCAGCGCAAGTTCGGATGGGGACGGCGACACGTGATCATCCTCCAAAGGGACTGGACATTCTCAAGCTCAAGCTAATGTTTCTCAACAGCCCCGGGCTTCCCCCAAAGTCGCTCCTGGTTCTGTGGAGGGCGAAGCAACTTCGGCCGAGGTGCCGTCTACCTCGGAGCGCCTAGTGCATGCCCAAGTCGCTGCCCCTTAAGTTCAAAAAACTTTAAGTTGTTTTGTATCCCCGGTATGCCGGGCGTATGATGTGTGTGAAACAATTGTCCGACTTTCTGTGTGGTATGAACCTCTTTTGCCTTTTGCCACTGAGGCACATATGATGGTGATCGTTATTATTCTGTCTAAACTGATCTTGTTGGTTTAAATCTTTTCTTTGGTGGCCTTCAATTTCGTAAGTTCGGATTGTGTGTTTGCATTTGTCCCACCGTAGTTCGGCGTTTAATATTGTCTGACCTTTATAAATTTGACGGCTCAACCATTGTGTCCTTGATCTCTATCCGAGTTATAACTCTCGAAGCCCACATTTGGGGAAAGCGAGATAATATCATTCTGGGCGCCGAAGTTTAATACCCATCTTTGTAACAAGGGACAATTGTGGGGCAATTCACTAGTCAGTGCTCTAGAAATCGAGGTTTTAATGCCTAATTTGAAATAATGGATAATACGTCATAGTCCCCGAGTTCCTTGCTCGAGGTCCTGAAGCTTAACACATAACTCAGGAAAAAATGACATTGGGCAATCCCCGTGTTACTGCTCTAGGTGCCGAGGTTTAACACATCACTCAAAATGCAAAATAATATAGGGCAGTCCCCGAGTTACCGCTCAAGGTGCTGAGGTTTAATACATAATCCAAAATGAAAAATAATATAGGACAGTCCCCGAGTCATTGCTCGAGGTGCCGAGGTTTAACACATAATCCAAAATGAAAAATAATATAGGGCAGTCCCCGAGTCACTGCTCAAGGTGTCGAGGTTTGATACATAACCCAAAATAAGAAATAACATAGGGCAGTCCCCGAGTGACTGCTCAAGGTGCAGAGGTTTGATACATAGTTGATACTTCGTCCTGAAGCGTCACTTTACAACGTGTCATAGATGACTCCTACGAGTAAAATGGACGAAGTAAAGCTATGTTCCATGGTCTTTTCGATTCTTCGCCGGCTTTGTCTGCCTTGTTCTTTTCTGGTGACTAAGCATCAATTAGGTAATATGCATCATTGTGCAATGCTTTGCTCATGATGAATGGTCCTTCCCATGGGGGTGATAGTGTGTGCATGCCAGCCGTGGGTTGCACTAACCAAAGAACCAAATCTCCTTCTTTAAACACTCTTGGATTGACTTTCTTGCTGTGATATTGTCGCAAGTCCTGTTGATAAATAGCTGATCTTGATAGTGCCAACTCCCTGGCTTCTTCTAGCAGATCGACATCATCTTGTCGAGCTATCTCATTTACCTCAGCGGTGGTATACTAGGTAACTCTTGGCGAGTCGTGTATTATGTCAGCTGGAAGCACGGCTTCTGCTCCATATACCAGAAAAAATAGGGTATAGCATGTTGACCTATTTGGGGTAGTTCTAAGGCTCCATAGTACTGCTGGTAGTTCCTCGATCCAACAGCCTGCCGACCTTTGCAGTGGTTCGATGAGTCGGGGTTTTATTCCAGATAATACTAGTCCATTGGATCTTTCTACTTGCCCATTAGATGCTGGGTGAGCCACCGAGGCGACATCTAGTCTTATGTGTTTTTCTTGACAGAATCTAGCAAAAGCTCCTTCGGCAAAGTTTGTACCATTGTCTGTAATAACACTGTGTGGGTAACCATATCTCAAGATAATATCTTTGAGGAATTTTACTGCCGTGGGTCCATCACACTTCTTTATTGGTTTCACTTCAATCCATTTTGTGAATTTGTCGACCATGACTAAGATGTGAGTCATCCCGCCCCGGGCCGGCTTGAATGGTCCCACCATATCTAAGCACCATACAGAAAATGGCCAAGTAATTGGTATCGTTTTTAACTCGGACGATGGCATATGTATCTTGTTGGCATATCTCTGGCAACCATTACATTTTTCCACCAGTTCTTTGGCCTCTTTCAACGCTGTTGGCCAATAAAATCCATGCCTGAATGCTTTGGCCACTAAAGCTCTGGACGAGGCGTGATGCCCGCATTCTCCTTGATGTATATCTAGGAGGATCTCCTGGCCTTCCGCCGAATCCACACATCTTTGCAACACGCTTGTGACACTCCTTTTATACAGCTCATTGTTTATGATTGTATAAGCTTTAACTCTTCTCACTGTCTGTCTAGCCAATACCTCGTTATTCGGCAAAGTCGCATCTTTAAGGAAGGAAAATATGGGTCACGCCCATGTTGGCATGATTTTCTCTAGGATAATCTCATTATCTATTTCCATATTTTCCGCCGACATAACCACTTCGGATTTTTCCATATCCATTCGTGCATCGGCCGGGTTGCCTGGCGGAAACTCCGGATTACATTCTTTGTCAACTTCCATCGGCATACTATCTTCTTTTGATTTCGCCGGAATAAAGATGGATTCGGACTCTGGTGATGGTGTTATTGATGGTTTTCTCAGGTGCTCTAGGGCGATACCTGGGGGAATTGATTGCCTGGTTGATCCGAGTTTTGACAACGTGTCTGCAGCGTCGTTTTCTGCCCGAGGTATATGATGAAATTCACATCCATCGAAGTATCCACTGAGTTTTTGTGCATGGAATCTATATAAGGCCATATTGGCATCTAGGGCAACCCAATTGCCTGATACTTGTTATACTACTAGATCTGAATCTCCGTAGCATAAGATTCGGCGTATCCCAATCTCTTTTGCCACCTTTAATCCATGGACGAGTGCTTCGTACTCGGCTACATTGTTCGATGCGGCAAAATGTATTTGTAGCACATATTTCAGCTGATCTCTTTTTGGTGAGGTTAACACTATCCCCGCCCCCAAGCCATTCCTCAGCTTGGAACCGTCGAAGTGCATCGTCCAATAATTCGGATCTGGTAATGGTGGCTCATATTGTACCTCGGCCCAATCCACAAAGAAGTCGGCCACAACCTGAGACTTAATTGCATCTCGCCTATCGAATTGCGGAGCATAAGGTGACAATTCAATTGCCCATTTTGCTATTCGGCCGCTTGCATCTTTGTTGCTCAATATGTCGGCTATGTGCACTTCACAGATCACTTTGATCGGGTGCTCCTCGAAGTAATGTTTAAGTTTCTTTGCCGACATGTACACTCCATATGCCATCTTCTGATAATGTGGGTAGTTCTGCTTTGAGGCTGATAGTACCTCACTTAGGTAATATACCGGCCTTTGTACTGATTTTTCATCTTCAATTCGCTCCACAACAATCACATCACTTACTACTCTGTTTGTGGCGGCTATGTAAAGTAACATAGGCTCTTTTGACAATGGAGAGGCCAGGATTGGCGCTGTGACCAACATCTTCTTCAGCTCATGGAACGCATTATCTGCTTGTGGTGTCCAAATGAACTTATCAGATTTTTTCATCAGTTGATAAAGTGGTAATGCCTTCTCTCCCAGCCGACATACAAATCGGCTAAGCGAGGCCAGGTAACCTGTGAACTTCTGTACGTCATTTAGACATCTCGGCAATTCTATCCTTTCTACTGCTCTTATCTTAGTTGGGTTGGCCTCTATACCTCGGCTAGATACAAGAAAACCGAGTAGTTTTCTAGCCGGTACGCCGAAGGTGCATTTTTCCGGGTTAAGATTTATTCGGAACCTTCTCAAGTTTGCGAATGTCTGCCGAATATCATCCAGTAGCGTTTTGCTTTATTTGGTTTTGATAACCACATCATCTACATATACCTGTACATTTTTCCTATCTGGTCATGTAGACATTTTTGCATACATCTCTGGTACGTTGCCCCTGCGTTACACAGGCCAAATGGCATGGTACGATAGCAATAAGCCCCGTAGGGGGTAATAAACGCAGTCTTTATTTGATCGGCCGGATTTAACGGTATCTGGTGAAAACGAGAATACGCGTCTATAAATGATAACAGCTCACAACCAGCGGTCGAATCAATGACCTGGTCTATTCTAGGTAAAGGAAAAGGATCTTTTGGACACGCCTTGTTCAGGTTCGTGTAATCAATACACATTCGACATACGACGGCTACATTTGGATCATCCTTTTTCTTTTCTACCAACACCGGGTTTGATAACCAATCCGGATAAAGCACTTCCATGATGAACCCGGCCGCCAGGAGCCGAGCTATCTCATCCCCTATTATTTTTCTCCTGTCTTCGGCGAAGCAGCGGAGAGGTTGCTTCACCGGCCTTGCTCCTGGCCTTACATGCAGAGAGTGCTCATAACTCCCCAAGACACCTTGCAGGTATTGGGTTGACCATGCAAAGATGTCCCGATTCTCACGGAGGAAGTTGGTGAGCTCGCCTTCCTATTTGGCATCTAGGCCGACACCAATTGTGACGGTGTGTTCTGGGAACTGCTCATCTATCTGGACTTTTTTTGTTTCTTTAGTCGGCTGGAAAGAAACACTTCCATGTGGGTTGGCCAATGCCGGCATATTCAGTTGCACCGACTGAGCGAGAGCCGCTACCTCTTGAATCCTTCTTTTTTCTCTTGCGGTCACCAATGACTCGGCCAGGTTCGATCCGGCCGAGGCACATTCCATCGACTTCCTGTAATCTCCTGCTGCTGTTATCACCCCTTATGGTCCGGGTAGTTTCATTTTCAAGTAAGTTATGTGGCAGCTGCTCATGAATTTGGCCAATGTCGGACGCCCGAGTAAAGCATGATAACAACTCTCTAGATCCACCACCTCAAACTCCAAATTTTCTGCTCTGCAGTTATCCCTTGTGTCGAATAACACATCTACCCGAACCTTCCCAATGGGTTCGCACGAAAGTCCCGGCACTATTCCATGGAACGTGGTTCTCGTGGATTGCAACATATTCTACGATATTCCGAGTTTATGCATTGTATACTTGTACATGATATTGATACTACTCCCATTGTCAATGAGTACTTTTGAAAATTTCACATTAATGCTTGGTCCGACAAATGTCGGATCTAGTACAAGTGCGTACGACCCCGGATTTGGCATTATTTTGGGATGATCCTTTATGCTCCAGGTTACTTCTTGATCTGACCAAGGCACATATCTTGGTACTGCCGGCATAACTGTATTTACTTCCATATGCCGGCGCTGTACACTTTGCATGCCCTGCTATTCTGTTGTGAACATGCAATATGATTGATGATGTTCCCTGTAATCATTGCCTCCATTATTTCCGGGGTTTGTCCTTCCATCCTGACCCTGATTTATCACTTGATGCACTGCATCTCTCCGGTCCGAGTTATCATACCTCGGGGGAGGAGGGGGTAACATTAGTTGTTGTGCATCCGCGATCATACGCTCTTGCTGCTGATGTGCCTGGTGGGAAGGTGCTTGCATGCCCGCCGGGTTACCCATTGCATTTTTCATCCAGGCGCATTGCCGAGTTGTATGATTGGTCGGCTTGGCCGGGTTTGGAGTATGAAACTTATACGGTTGATCCAACATGGACTCAAACGTGTACTTCGGCCTTTCCTGCCATTGCTTCTTCTGTTCTGGTGTCCACTGTCTCTTTCCTTCATTCCTTGGTGTCCATTGCTGAGGACCATTCTTCCGCTGGCCATGTTTTTCGTGACTACCGATCTTGCACTACCGCTGCCACCTGATTGGAGGCATATATGTAATCCGATCTTTCCTCTCTTCTTCTTCCTCTGAACTCATTACGCCTTGATGATCCGGCCGCATCTCTTGCATATTGATCTTGATGCTCCCGATGATCTGCCGACATCAGCTCTGGTTGCATCGGATCTCCCAACGCATACGAATCCGCTATCCTAATGGTTTCTGCCAAAGTGGTTGGCATATCTCTTTGCAGTCGCTGCCACAAAACACTGGCATAACGGCATCCTTGAGCGAACCAAGCTATCGCTTGTGATTCTATAACTCCCTCGCATGAATTCCTGAGGTTACACCATCGAGTTAAAAATTCTCTGTCTGTCTCATTCGGCCTTTGCTTGCACATGGCTAGCTGTTACGGCCTGTTTGGCCTTTTGTAAGTACTGGTGAAATTGCTGACAAACATCTCTTCAAAATCCAATAGCTTGATACCGCTTGCGAGGCGTATTATTCAGCCATACTGCTGGCCCTTCCAGATTTATGGACATATCTTACTGCCCATCGCAAGTTTCCGCTTGCTATTTTTACAGCAGTGGCATAATCAAACAACCAATCCTGCGGTTTGGTGCTCCCATTGTATGTTTTCGTGCCTCTTGCCAGCTGAAAGTTCGGCACTGGCGGCTCGCCCATGATCCATGGTCCGAAACATGCCGGACCCGGTGGACCCTGCTCTTCTAACAACTCGGACCAGTACAGCCGGTCCAGTTTTACTGTTGCACCACTTGATGGCAAATCTCTGTACATAATTCTTTCCTGCATTCCATAGTGGTTATTTGCACCATGAACCGCATATTCCATCTCAGAATAACCATCATTGTACCTATCATTCACCTGATTGTGGCGAGCTGGTCTCACTTCTCTTTCCTGCCGAGGTTCATATCTCGGTTGAGGATTGGGTGGCGGATCTCTCCTTCCTTCTGCCAGGATATTATTCTCACGATTTCCTCTTCCGAGATCCCCATTACCTCGCCTTTGTTGCCTTTAGCGGCCGGGGTTTCTTTCGCCACTGTTACCTCGGCTTCCATTGCCTTTGTTTTCATTTGCTTTTCCGGCTACTGCCGGATCATATGGAACAATTTGTTTATTTCTTTTTCCCGAAGTTATCGCTCTATCTTTCCACGCATTGTTTCCGGGTGAGGATGTTGCTGCCACGGATAGGGCGGGTGCTGCACCAGCCGAATGAACCATTCGCGAGGCACCAGGCCTTGCCGGGTCTGCCCTGAGCATTTCCTCATTCTGCTGGTTCGCAATGCGCACCAGCTCATTCACTCTTTCTTGCTGCTTCTGCCGGGCTTCGCCGGTCAGTCCTTCTAACTCTAGTGCAGCGGCATTTGCCGCCCTTAGGTTCTTTGCCAGGATACTATACCTCGGCAAGCCTAGATTGACTAAATCTGCCTTATGAGTCTCATGCTCTTTATTGATATCATCCATGAGGTTCTTCCCTCTCAATCTTAATTCATCAACCCGGGGGCGACATCAAGCTTGTTTGCCTTAGCATATTCTCGCAGGGTCCTGTTTAAGGACTCCCGCAATGCCGACACCTTTTTTGCCTCTACCAATACTTTTTGCATGGTTTCCTCTAATTCTGCCTGAGCATTAGCCGGATCAAGTATCGGCGCTATAGGTGTAGTCAGATTATCTATAGTTGCCTGGAGAATATTTTCTGGTCTTTCCAGAGGTGGCCATCTTACCCTTGGTGCCTTTGGGGTCGTCTCCTGCACCTCGGCTGGGTTGGCTGCTGAAGGATCTACCTCGGTGGGCGGTGGAGCTACCTGCTTTGTGGTCACCTGCACACCCATCGTCGGATCCTTGCTTGATCCGGCGCCCGCTGCTCCCGCCTGCACCCCGGCTGCGACCATCACCTCGACGCTGCTGACGGGGCGCTCTCCGCGCGGACCATTCGCGGCCCTAAGGAGGGGCTCTCCTGCAACAATAACTTGGTGAGGATAAATGTCGGAGGTGTCGACGCCGACGTAGATCTGGTGCATGCCCAAGTTGATGAAGACGCCATTGCGCGGAGGAGCTTTTCCACTGAAGCTGTCCGCGTTATCGCTGACATAGTCACAGAGATCAAATCTCTGGACTAAGCCAGAGACAACGCGCTCGCCTGTGTTGATGAAGTTTCCCGTCCGGATCATGACTCCAGTTAGCACCGCTGCTGGCCCCACGGTGGGCGCCAACTGTCGTGGTGGTGGCACGACAGATCCATGGGTAGGCTAAAGTTTGGGGCCAATGGATACTAGTGGGATCCGGGAAGGGAAGATGTATTTGATTCTACACACAAATGAATAGCACACAGATCTTTATTTCTCCTCCTCTGAGATACAAGTGCTCCTTGAGCTGTATACAGGAAGAGAATAAGAACTTCTACTAGCCTAACGGTACCAAGATGAGCCGATCCCCTTCTCAGAGTCCAAGCCTCTCCTTATAAAGGGGCGTCTTGGCTCCTCTAGGGCTGACGTGGCAAGCATATTCGAAGAATATGCTTGTCCCAATATAGTAACTCGGCGGCCTCCTTTCCGTGTCGCCCTTCTAATGATGGCAAGGTTTCAGAGAACCCCACCTGCACGCCTCGGGCTCCAGGACTGTCACCTCCGTGACCTCCTTCTGCCCTTCTGCCGCTCTGCGCCTTGTCCTTTGTGTTTGGCTCTGTTTAGATCCTTCCTAGCTTGTGACTAGGGTTTGACTATAGGCACTTCCTTCTCCTGCAAGCTTCATGTCATTCGGTCCTGCCTCGCTTGACTCGGCTTGGCCTTCACCTGCATTCAGATTATTGGTGACCGGCCGACTTAAACAAAGACGGTAGGGTAACGTATTGCTCTTCTCATAAGTGTCCTGCTCTCGCTTACCTCGGCTGACCTTTACAGGATTCGGTTGATTTAGACAGTAACTCGGAATTTGGACGGGGAACTTCATTTCGTCTTTCCCCGTCCTGACCCTATCCGGGGTCACCTCCCCAACACTTGAGTAGTTTGGACCCCCGCTTTCGCTGTGTTGTTACAATTAAGTTTGCTTGGTGTTAGAAAGGAGTAGAAAGTTCTTGCTTGGAAGTGCAAGAGGAGCTTGCATTGACTGTGACTTAGACTTTATCATGCCATGCTAGGTGTTTTTTTGACCTTATGCTTAGTAGTTATTGTTGTAGCATGCCTTGATCCAAGTCATTGGGAAATATTAGTGTGCCTTGAAGAAATTATGCGTTGTCTTAGCATGCAAAAGCTTAGTATTGTGGTATTCTGCTTTGAGGTTTGTTTGGGTTGACTTGGCACATGATCACACCATGTTATGACTCTCACAAGTCACCATTAGCCTCTATGATCATTTAGTCCTTTACTTGTAGTACCAATCTATGCTTTGATTAGTAATGTTTTGTCGCTCTACATGATTATGGCCACTATTGCTCTCTTATTTGGTTGCTCCCAGTCTTTTGCTAGCCTCCACTTGTATGAGTAAGCTCTACTCATGCTTCCAACTCCCAAGAAACCAAGTTATTCCAAAGTGTCCACTATAAACTCCTATGTATGGTGTGTTACACTATTCCAAGTATATTCTTGTTTTCAGCTATCTTCCAATTAAAAACTATTTTGTTATGTGAAAACTTAGTGATTAAAACCCTCACAAACTTGATGGCACACTTTATATTCTTTGCCCCTAATAAAATTGAACCATTGTGTCTCTATGTTGTATATGCTTGCACTTGTACGTTGGAATTAGCAGAACCATGTTGTCATGGGGAACGTTTCCAACATTGCACTTGTACTCCGTACTCAGTTGATATCATGCTCTTTTGTCCATGGATGTCACCGGTGTGAAATAAAGAGGGAACTTGTAAGTCCATGGAGTTTGTATCCTGTGTTAGAGAAACGCCTGGGCCGCTAGCCTAAGTCATGCCTAATCATGGTGGAAACTTGCAGCATCACCATAGTGAGCTATCTATGAAGCATCCTCAATAAAAAGCTATGCATATAGTAAATAAAAAGATCGCTGAGATGCTCATTGTCTGCTTGCCTTGTCATTTTGGTTATGGGAAAGCTCCTGTACCACGTGCAAGTGGTACCCCGTTGGTGGTTCTCTATGATATGCAAATACTCACAATGACAAGAACTTACAGGTGACTAAAGTTGAGTAGCATGAGGTGTGGTCCTCATATTCAAGGGACTTGAGATTGCCAACTTATAATTTGTCAAGCATATACTCCATAGTTTGTTCATTTTAACCTTAATCACTTCAAGATGCCTATGATAGGGGTAATGAGGGCTGAAAGCTAACAAGTACCATAATTTTTGGAAGCTCTTTTTGAAACTTGAAATCCCTGCTTCCTTTACAAAAATGCCTTTCTTCCACCACTATTGAGTCTCCACCTTCTACCTTTAGGCACCATTAAGAGAGCATCGTTTCCATTCTTAGTTTCATGTGCAGTGTCCCAAAGCTTATTGATTGATGCATATTGTGTTATTACTTGTTCTTGTGCTACTTGTTTCTATCACCCTTGTGAACTTTGAAGGTGTCATATGAATCTATTTGCTACTCTATGAGGGACAAGCTGTTTACCACTATTGAAAGAACATGTGTGCCCCCATGTGTGGTTTTGGTAATTAATGACAATCTCTATGGACTAATGCTTGTATCAAGTTGTACTTGTAGGAATTGTCCATAGGCAATGCTTGAACCATATGTTGGCTTCAAGGTTTGGAGAAGAAGAAAGTGAAGAGGATCAAGTGGTGACCAAGGTGTTTAAAGAGTGATCCACAGATTGGTCATGTGAGAGTTAAACCTATGGCAAGTATGTCTTGAAGAATAAGATGGATTAATATCTCTGGTGCACCTTTTAGGCATCAACATAATGAAGAAAAGAAGAAATGATGTGCAAGCTAAAGATGTGCAATATCTAGAAGATCTCATGGTTGTAGCTTTCCATCCTTGGTGATCATGGATCGATGAAGACAAGGTCAAAGTAAAGGTTTCCCCATGTTGTATGGGGGAGTAACTTGCAAGTCTTCATCAAGAAAGTGCGTACAAGAGCAATCAAGAAAGGTGTTCCATCTTGAGAAGGACAATACCGTCTACATCATAATCAAGTGGAATATGTGCAAGGCAAAGGTATGATCTTGATAGGGTTTCTCTCTTACCGGTCTCGGGATGTTAGTTGGGGAGACCGGTTTATAGGATAGACAACCGTACTATCGAGAGGGGCTCTCAAGTGAGTAACTCAATCATATCCTTCAGAGAGAGCTCAAACCTTTGCATACTTTGCATCATCCTTTCTTGGTTGTTATTTGGATCTTATCCATGTGAGGTTCTAGAGCTTGTGGAAATATTCATAACAAGCCCTAGTTCATCAAAAACGGATTTCCCCTTTATATCTTATTGCGTTTTTGATCTTTGAGGTTTTCCGGTTTCTCACCAAGAGAGGTATCTCACTTTATAATACATGAAATGTTCTCTCTTGGTGGTATCCAATATTTCCACTTTTTGTTGGATAGCCCTTGTTGTCCTATTTCCAACAAAATTGGTTTCGGGTCAATCAGAGTTTCCAAACTCTAGATATCACCATTTGAAGTTTGCCTCTTATTTGGTTCTGACCGGAGTCTCCGGTCTGCGTGGACCGGAGTCTCCGGTGTAGTCCGGAGTTTCCGGATGTGTCTCCGGTGGTGACTTCAGAATCAGGGCTGGGACATACTGTATGGGGGTCCGGAGCCAGGTCCGGAGGCTACCCCGGAGTCTCTAGTGTTTCCTCAGTCCAGAGTCTCCGATGTTGGAAGACCGGAGTCTCCGGTCTTTTTGGGTCTTGGATGGCCCAGGTAATTCAGATGGGCGGTCCGGAGGCTGGTCCGGAGGTTGGGCCGGAATCTCCGGTGTAGACCGGAGTCTCCGGTGTAGACTAGAGTCTCCGGTCTGACTTTTCCCCAACGGGCAGAAAACGGTCAGAAATCTGTGGGCCTATAAAAAGGGGCCCTTCTTCCCCAATGCAGCTGCTCGAGTTTTACAGGCTTTCTCCTCCATTCTTGACCCTCTTGAGCTTGCTTCCCCTTCAATCCCTCCCTTGATTCTTGCATATACTTTAGGGATTTGAAAGAGGAGATCTAGATCTACAATCCCACCAATCCATATCTCCTCTAAGTGAGGGGAACATCTTGGGATCTAGATCTTGGAGTCTTTTGTGGATTTCCTCCATTGTTCTTCCTCTCTTATTCCCCCACAAGCTTTTGCAGCTTTGGTGGAATTTGGGAGAGAAGGATTTGAGCACTACTTGTGTTCTTGCCATTGCATTTGGTGCATCGGTTTGAGTTCTCCCCGAAGGATTTGGTGAGTGAAAGTTGAGAAGCTTTTTACTCTTGGGTTCTTGGAACCCTAGACGGTTTGCTGGTGTTGCAGGTTGTGGCCTTGGTGGCGTTTGTTGGGAACCTCCAATTAAGTTGTGGAGAAGTGCCCCAACCTTGTGAGAGGTTCCGATTGCCACCGACAAGTGCACCGATAGTGGAAGCGTGGATCGATCCCATTGGGGTGAGATTCACCGGAGAATAAGGGAGGCCTTTTGTGGCGTTGGTGGTTTGATACCACCCCCTCTCCAAACGAGACGTACTCCATGTTGGGAGGAACTCGGTAAAATATCAGTGTCCCTGCGTGCCTCGGTTATCTCTATACCCGAGCTCTTTACTTATGCACTTTACATTATGATAGCCTTCGTGCTTGAAGTAATATATATCTTGCTATCACTTTGTTGCTTGTATTGCTTAGCATAAGTTGTTTGTGCACATAGGTGAACCTTAGTTTTTCTAGGTTAGTCTTAACAAAGTAAACACTAGTTTTATTCCGCCTTTGTTGAGCCACTCTAAGAAAAGTTTTAATCGCCTATTCACCCCCCTCTAGGCGACATACGTATCCTTTCAACTATGCTATGTTTTCTGTAGGTGAAACAAACAAACATTTTTCAATGCATGTTATTCATGATCTTTGTTTGTATCTTGTCATGTTGCAACAATAGTTGCTTTGTCTTACTGTTAGAACTCCATTCTTTAATGTTCATGTTTAGAGTTCTTTGATCCCAGCTTTCAATGCTTGCAAATGGTTAGATCTTTATTGTGAGGGTGCATGTCACCTCAAAATTTATTCTTTTTATCACTTACCTACTCGAGGACGAGCAGGAGTTAAGCTTGGGGATGCTTGATACGTCGTAAACGTATCTATAATTTTTATGTTCCATGCTTGTTATTACCTACTTTGCTTTGCTTTGTCTACACTTTGAGGTGCTTTTTATATCTTTTCTGGTTCTAACCTATTAACAAGTTGCCACAGTGCCAGTTGTCTATTTTCTGCTGTTTTTGGTTTCAGATAAGCTAGTAAAGAAATATTCTCGGAATTGGACGGGACAAACGTTAAAGTCAATAACTTTCCGTGGAGAACAAGAAGTCTAGAGGGGAGACGGAGAAGTGGGCCAGGGCGCCTAGACCCCCCCTAGGCGCGGGTGGGCCCTACCCCGCGCCTAGGCAGGGCGTGGGGCCCCTGGACTCCTCCTCGGCCTCCCCCTTCGCCTATAAGAAGCCCCCTATGCCTAAACCCTAAGCACCCGATCAATATTCCACGAAACCTTTTGTAGCCGCCGCCACCATCGTCCCTAGATCGGGGGGATCTGAAGTTCTTCCTGGCACCATGTCGGAGGGGAGATCATCCCGGAGGCCTTCTTATCCGGTATGATGCGTGAGTAGTTCCATCTTGGACTATGGGTTCATGTAGTAGCTAGATGGTTGTATCTCTCCTTTGTGCTTTCATGTATAGATCTTGTGAGTTCATAATCAAGATCTAATCTATTTGTAATCATGCATGTTGTGTTTGTGGGGATCCGATGGATATTGAGATTATTATGTTGGTTTGATTAATGGTTTTGTATCTATGATTCTATCATGTCTGTGTTGTTTGTGATCTTACATGCTCTCCGTTGTTAGTGGCTATCTTGGCCAAGTAGTTGCTAGTGACTCCAAGAGGGAGTATTTATGCTCGATAGTGGGTTCATGCCTCTAGTTTCCAAGGGAAGTGACAGAAATCTCTTCGGTTGTAAAATGTGTTGTTGCCACTAGAGAGAAAATAACAGTCTCTTGTTCATGGAACATGTGGACTGTTTACCTTACACACTTTGCTTAAAGCAGTTGTTTGTTGCTTGCAACTTAATACTGGAGGGGGTTCGGATGATAACATGAAGGTGGACTTCTAGTCATAGATGTAGTTGGATGGCGGTCTATGTATATTGTTGTATTGCCCAATCGGATCTCATAGGATCTTTCTGACTAGTATTGCATTGTTATGCCTTGCTCAGTTCCTGTCAATTGTCCTGCTGTAATTTGTTTACCCTTCATGCCATGTTTTTTATCTAAGGAGAGAAACTCTAGTGAACTATGGACCCTGGTCCAATCTTTACCATTGATACATCTTCCACTGTTACTTGTTTACTTGCTGCAAACCATTACCTTCCACACCATACGTTTAATCCTTTGTTACAACAAACCGGTGAGCTTGACAACCTCACTGATTCATTGGGACAAAGTCTTGAGTTTGTGTTGTGCAGGTCTCCACGTTGCTTGCAACACATGTGTGACGTTTCCTTCCTCCTTATGGTTTGATAACCTCGGTCTCTACTGAAGGAATACTTGCTGTTGTGCTCATCACACCTTGCTCTTGGGGTTTCCAACGAAGTGCTCCACGTCAAGCACCATCACCAAGTTTTGGCTGTCCACCTTCTTCACCGTCACCACCATAACAGGCCTCGCAACAAAATAATTTGACTTGAAAACTGAATCAATGCTCACCTCTTTGACAACTTCACCTTGAGTAACATCAACAATTGTTGATTTTGTGTCCATACCAATGTATCTATGTTTGTTGTCGCTGCAACACTATGGGCTCTTATTTTAAGTAGGAATTGTAAGTTATGCAGGATTTCAACAAAGTTAGGTTTTTTCATCGTATTTGTGGGGTATGTGCATTATTTTTATTATTTATTTATTATATCTTTGCACTCCTCTCCTTATATTTTTTAACCGCTTTATTCATCAAGTTCTGACTTAGCTCTAGCGGAGCTAGTCCCAAGATTATTTCTACTCTTCTCATCCTCCACTCTTCAGCAAAGACTTGCATTATAAAACTCTACTCGGTTCATATTAACAAGGTACACACTCCTTCCATTCACACTTACTTTGGGTTCTGGATTTAGTAAAAGTTAAACTTTGTAAGGTTTGGCTAGAGATATTTAGAAAAAAAAAATCAATTCCTACAATGTAAAACCTATAGTATTGAAAATCGTTATAAAATATATTTCCATATTATATGAATTTGCTACTATGAATGTTTCCTATATTCTTGATCAAACTAAGTAAACCTAGAAAGCGAAATAAACAAAAACAAAGTGAGTATCGCACTTGACTTAAGTAATCACATATAAATGTTACAAATTTCAAGAATATGGCAAGGACACATCAGAGAACCACTAGGGGCCACGGTTATCAAATGCTAGGTTAGTTGCCACGCCACCCCGTTCGCTCACATCAACCGGGGTCCTAAACAATTTGTCCAATGGTGACTAGTGCCAGTGCATTGTGATTATTCGATCAAGAAGTGCATTCATACTTTTTGAAGTCATTGCTAGATCCATGAACATTTACCTAGTGGCATCAATGACCATCTATTGATGCCTTCTTGGTCAAGCATTATCTCTTCTATCAGTAAAGTACATGTCATATCACAGTTTAGATGTTTTGTGCTCAGGATGCCTCCTACCTACATCAATATGACGTAATTAATAACCTTATACCATACAATACAACATGCTAGCTTGTGTTTCATCTATGTTGCTCGGTCATACGAGGTTTGTTCTCTTGAATAGCATGTATGTAATCATCGTGAGAAAAATAATTCATGCCTCCAAGGAATATATATATATATGAAGAGAGAGTAAGAGAGAACTCCAAGAAACAAATAAAGTGGTGCCATCATTAGGATACGTAGTACTATAGTGATGCAATAAGGATTTCATAATCTCCACATTAACTATCACCATCCACATAAATAAGTGCCATTTTGCTAGAGCCACCTATGCACGTTCCTATTCGTGCGTATCATATTTTGGGGGAAGCAAGGATGTTTCCATAGGATTTGACATAAATTATAATACGAGTCTCATCGTGTAACTATTGGTGTATGTTCTATAAATATCTAAGAGCTTCTTTGCATACATCTCTAGAACTAACTTATTGTCTACGTGCAAGTTTCTCCATCACATTTCTACTACTTCCCCAAAGATAATGGGAAAATGAGTGAGGAGGAAATCATCGAGTCGTGTCAGACTATGGCTGTTGCACAACGATCGAGCTCTCTTACGGAAATGGGATGCACTCGGAACTCCAGCTCTAGGTATCCACGAGTTACATGAATAGTTCACTTATTTAGGCGTCTCCGGTTGATGGTTTCATTAAGAGGAACCGTCGATAGTTGCTCTTCCGAGTTGCATGTGTCGAGATCACATGGCTATTTCTTGGAGTTATACAAAGATAGAAAGTTGAGACAACGTGAAGCTTTGCCGGTGGTGGACCTTGAAGATGGACAATGCTCTATAGAAAGGAGGTGCGAGCATAGAACGAACAATACAATTTTTAGCTTTATATGCATGGCTTGGGATCGAGGAAGAGTATATATGCACTATGCATGGCACCTTCAGTTTCTCGTGCGGAGAGCTAACTACTATGGGGAAACACCATTGGTTTGATTGACTATCTAAGATATGTCAGCAAGAAGTTTGTTGTGTGAAATAAATAGGCAAATATTTCTCAACATGGTGAATCATAGACCATAGAGAACCTCTTCCATAACATGACATATTAGTTTTCATTTCTCCCTAAACGAATCACGAGATAGATAGACCAAAACAATAGTTCCTATTTCTATCTTTTTACGCGCTAAAGGAGTGGCTTATTTGACACGAAAGCAAATAACGATTAACTATCTTTATATTATGTAGTAACATATCTATGGTGTCATGCAATGTCTTAGGTTGTGGATTCATTTTTTCTGGCATATGTGATGCTATGGTAACATAGTACTTCCTCCGTTCACAATTTCAACGCATTTTGGGTTTAGTCAAAGTCAAAATTTGACCAAACATATAAGAAAAAATATTGACACTCGTAATTCTAAATGCATATAATAAAAAATATAATTTATAACGATTCTAATACGATATATTTTACGTTATTGATGTTGATATTTATTACCTTTTTCTATATATATGGTCAACTTTAAAATTTAAAATTGACTTAAAATGTGAGGTAGCTGTGAATGGAGTGGGGTATGTTACCACTTCCTTCTCTTTTCTCGCATATTTCTATGTCACATCATCAATATACTTAGTTGGCATCACATGAACATGCATGTTACTAGCTAACTTAATCAAACTATAACTTGTCTGTCTAGATAACTCGATCAACATCTGAGCTATCGGGCGAATCAATCTAAAAACACATCCAACGATGACTACCGCGTGCACAAAGAAATCACACCATTGAAATCGATGTGCGCGACATATGTTGACAATTTTGTAACATGAACGCAACCACCTCCTCGAGTGAATCTCAAGTATCTTGAGAGAGCAAGACATGATGTTCACACAGTTTTGGCATCTATTCTCAATAAAATGATAGAGCGAGCACAAAGAAATTACTTCCTCCGATCCATAATAAGTGCGGCGAGGAAGTACCAAACTAAATTATGCCCTAATCACCCCATGCAACGAAGCACACCATTCCATACACTGCCATGTTAGGTGCCGATTCTGAAGTATTATGAGAGAAAGGTAGCATGAGGTCTAGCTAACTATGATCATTGAATTTACCATGTCGGTCCCATCTGTGCCAATTCATTGTTCTGCAAGTAGCGGACGGTGATCAAGTGTAGTTATAATAGTGTATGTATGTATATATGTATGTATGTATGTTCATTATCTACACCAAAATAGGATTTTAATTGAAGTAGTTGCAAGTCATGTGTGGTTTAAACAAAATCCATATCATCATATTTGCAGTAGTTCTTCATGTAAATGCACGAACATACCTTTTTATAGCCAACTTGAGATAAATGCTATGTCTCCATCAAAAATAATATCTCTTCCGTATGCCATCACATGATTTCTTGTTGATTTATTCATCTAGTTCTTTGTTTATATTAGGTTATTCATCATGTTCTCACCTATAAATCTGATGGAGCAAGTCCCAAAATCATTCCCACTCTTCCATATGATCCCACATAGTAAAACTCTATTCAATTCATATTAAGGTAAAATACACTTTCCTTGTGTATGCACATATAAAAATCACTTAAAAAACAATACCACAATGAGGATTTAGCATAGAACCCACTAGCGGACCATGGTTGCAAAGCATTTCCAGCTGTTGGAACATCAAATTTACTTGTGTAGAGTCAAACAATGGAGTGTTGCACGATGTTTGTCTTCATTCATAGTAATCAGTTGTTGGTATCACTCTTCTAATAGTTTCAGTTCTATGTCTAGATCTGTATGTGTTGTTCTGAAACGAAAACAACACAAACTTTGAGATTATCCATTTTGTTTGCCATATGTTTGTATGTATTTGCAAACCCTTATTTTTGTGAGTCTATATTTGAGAGATCGGTGCCATTTCTAACTCAATCCCTATGTATACTAATATGTTCTCTGAAATCACATCTATGTAGTTTAGTATGAAAGCATTCACGCTCTCCCCATGTTTATTCCATATGGAAAATTTGTCTCTAAAGGGTCTATATATAGACGACTCGCAATAATAAAAGAGGGACATCATTCATGATTGTACCAAACTAAGATCTCACAATATCCACATTTAACCAGGATCATTTGTACAAATGAGTGGCATTTTTCTAGGACCACATATTCGCCTTTGTATTCTTTTGTGTCATGTCAAGATAATTATACAATATATTGATTTGTAGATTATAAATATAGGTTGTAATACAATTCTCATGTGCACCTACTCCTATATGCTTAATAAATATCTAAGATTCTCAATGTACAATCCTAGGGTTAATTCGTTATCTGGCCAATGCAAGATTTTGGATCCCCTTTTGTTGTACATTGAAGAGAATGAACATATGAGTGAGTATAAAATCATCAAGTGGCACCAATATATGATGGCTTCAAGACCATCTCTTATGGAAATGGGATTCACTCAGAACTTGAGTCCTAGCCATTCGTGAGTACCCTGATCAGCTAGGGGCATGTTTGGTTGTGTGCCTATGAAAAACTAGTTGAGTCCACCCTCAAGCACATGGCCAGTGTGATAATATTTTTTTCTGCTTGGTTGGAAGAGCCAAATTTGTGTTTTGTTGAAGGGATGGAAAGTGATTAAGATAACCATACTTGTGTTTGGTTTAAGGGGTGATAGGTGAATGAGGTGTTATGGTCAACTCTTTGTTGAGATGGTGAGAGTACCCCGTAATATGAGTTTTTGAAAAACATAGATCAATCAAATATTCTATGCATAGCAATAATTTAAAAAATGGTAACATATTTTTCATCACTTCCCATTAGAACATAAAAACAATAAAAGTTTTAGTATCAATGTTTACCAATATAGTACATGTTATAGTTCCATTGTTGTATCAACATAGAATGGTGTTTCGAAGCTAGAGTTATACCAACACAATAGATACATCTTAGGAAGGAAAAATCCATGTTCAAGCATTGCTATGAACATGCACATTCTATATACAAACACATATCAATTTGTGGACGAAAATCATCTCAAGTCTTGGGATAAGTAAAATATCACCTTCAGTCTTGTCTTGTTTGGTACCTGTCCATGATAGAGAGATTATATTAGAGAAAGAGAAAGATAATTTCACAACGGAGAGCTAGCTAGCTTGTGTGTTGTGTGCTACAAAAAAATAAGATCTAGTCATGGAGATGGTTGGTGGTGCACAAGAAGAGAGAGAGAGAGAGAGGACAATGGATGTGACAGACTTACCTCGGCCAGGTTGTTTCTTTTTGTCCGCCACCTATGTTCCGAGGTCTTGGCTACAACGAAATTCGATTTGATCCAGAACAAGTATTCAATCTCATGATAAAAGACGAGGGGACGATGAATTCACATGTTATTATTTTGGACCCTAATCGCGTGTTGGATTACATCATGGACCATTGGGAAGTTGTCATGTGTCAAGGCAATTTGATGGCAACTGCCATCCCGCCATTCATTTCCAGATAAGATAAGAGAATGTTTGATGATTGGAGTGGGATAGTTGAAAGACTAAGAGAGGATTCCTCCCTTCTTTCTCTCATGTAAAACTGACCATAACACTTCATATATCCTTTGATTCACCAGTGCAACAATCTAAGAGGAAGGTGGTAGTGATAAAAATTATTTTTTAAAAATCTTTTGATACCATAGAACATCATGCCACCTTGGAGATTTTGAGATGCAAAGATTTTCCACCATTAGTAATTCATTGGGTCAAAGAGATATTATCTTCAGAATTTTCACCAGTTCTGCTTAATGGAGTGCCAGGAATTTTTTGCTTGCAAGATGGGAACGAAGCAGGGAAATCCCTTGTCTCCGATTTTTATGTTCTTGGTTGTGATTTGCTTTAGAGTATAGTTAATGTGGCTTTTCAAGAAGAAAGAATGGAACTTCCAATTCCAGTTGAAGGATGTTATCCGATAATTCAGTATGTATATGATATTGTCATTGTCATGCCAACATATGAGGAGCGGTTAATGGTTTTCAAAGGGTCATTAAATTAGTTTGCTTCAATAACAAGGATGAAGGTCAATTTTGACAATTTTTCAGATATATATCAATTTTTCCTCATGAATAATTTTTTCATTTGGCCAAGATTTTTTAGTGACAACTTGGTACAATGCCCTTCACATATGTGGGTTTACCCATGGGCACTACAAAGCCAACATGCAAAGATTAGTGAGCGATACATATTGCCATGAATCAGTACACCATGCTATGGTGTTGAGTGGATCCTCCTGGTGGGTAGGAATTCTTAGTCTATTAGATTGGTGGAGGAGTCACTAAATGCAAGAATGGGAATGAAAATTCAATTCCGCTTTGGGATGATTTGTGACATCAATATGTTTTGTCATCAAAGTTCCACAAGTTGTATTATTTGGCCAATGACAAACTTACATCGGTTAAGAGTTGTTCTTATGATGGAGTGGACAAAGTGTTTTATCGTTCTTTGTCTTCGTATGCATTTGGTGGGTATAATGAGTTACAAGCGATGATGGTTGGAATAACACTATCCAATGAACATGATTCTCGGGGTATGCAAATTTTAATAAAGGGGTTTATGTTCCAAAAGTGTTCTATAGCCAACACTTCTCTACACTTACAAATCACGCTCGTTCAGGATGGATATGGAAGAGTAAGTGTATGTACAAACATGAATTCTTTATTTGGCTTATACTACATGATCGTATAAATACAAAGAACATGTTGTTGAGGATACATTGGAAGTTTATAGATAATTATGATTGTCTTCTATATGCTGCAAATTGAGTGGTGGAATTTGTCAGTACCGAAGAACCTGATGCATGCTACAAAGTTTTTCAAAGGACCATGCTTTACTAAAATAGTTGGAAGGCTGGATTTTCAAAAATGAGAAGCCTACTTTCAGGGTTTGGAAAACATGGTTTATGTGTGATGTCACAATGCTTAAGCACAGGGTGAAGAACTCAGTGGCTTCTGAAGTTTCATCATTGCTAGTTAACCTTTCTTAGATGTTTTATCTGGTGCCAACATTTCCGGTTCTAGTTTTGTATATATCCTATAATTATCTGTTTAAAGGTTCAATAAAGGACCGTGGGTGCTCCCCGCAGTATATCCTAGAAAAATGAAACGTATATGATTGTGATGCCATGTCTATTTGGTTCTTATGGGAGGAGGGATTCTCTTTGATTATTGTGAAAGGATTTTTCATGTGGTACAACCTAATCCTATTTTCTTAGAATTTTGCTTCTATGTCCTCCTCTTGTCTTAAACTTAGGAAACTAAAAACACAAAAACGGCCACAATAAGTTTGAATGAATCTACACACGTTTTAGTGTGCGTATACATCTAAATTATCTAAGACAACCTTTTTTAGTACAAAGGGAGTACAAGATTTCTATGAGATATGTTCTTACTTTTTGCGGGGAATATGTTCTTATTAATCAAACAGTTTTGAAGGTATAAGTTCGTAGGATCTAAATAAATCCTGTAAAATATCAAAGCAGTTTGCCACCAAAAGTATTTCAGAAACGGCTATGTTTTTTTAAACGCCAGAAAAATCCCCTCCGATAAATCCAGTAGCATCGCCGCCTCCTTATCCCTCCATTTTTTCCTCTTCCCGCCTCTCCTCAGCGCCCCACCCATCCGCCGGCGATGCCTCCCCCGGCGGGGCTGCTCCCCTGGCCGTCGCCGACCGCCCCGGCGCCGCGTCTCACCACCACGACCCGTCCGCGTCCGCCCCCTCGCGTTCGCCCTCCTCCCCCTCCCCGACCCCCTCGGCGTGCCCCGTCACCACCTCCGCCACCTCGGCTCAAACCTGTCGTCGCGCCAAAGCTGGCCACCTCCCTGCCCCCACCACCTGCCATTGTCTCCACCAACGACCCTGCCTCCACCTGCCTCGGATGCACCCACTTCGGCTCGTAGGATCTCTCCCTCTCCCAGCACGAGTGCCAACTCCCGTGCGTGCGTGTGAGTTAACCTTTCTTCTGCGCCATTCCCAGGTGTTCCGGGTGCACGCACGAGTTCGACCTGGACAAGCCGCCTGTGCTGCAGGAGGTGGCTGAATTTTTCAAGGGCCACGGAATTGAAGACTTCACCTTCAGCAGGGGCAGGCTGGTACGTGTCGCTCCAAGAAATATTGGTTGTACTTTATTCCATGTAGTTTTGTGCCATTTGAGTGGTTAAGACACCTGGTGCCGAAATTAGTTTGATAAGTGACTGGAATTCAGCTCTGATTTGGTGTTTAGCTTCGCAATCTGAATTAACTTGAGTAACTCTGATCAATTAATTGGAAAATTTATGTTCCAAGTTTTCCTACTTCCCAGTTAATGTGTAGGTTAGCTCAATGTGATTAGTCAATGGATTTGCTTTTCCGCTTAGCCTAAATGTGGAAACATTGTTTTTTAGTCCGAATGGCGGTGCCGGGCAAAGCTGGCGGTCCGTGGAACACCAGAGAGCCCGCTCATTGGTTTATATCAGGAAGGGACACATATTGTTCAAGATATTCCTGAGTGCAGAGGTTAGTTATCAAATTCTATTCAATCCCAAGAGTAAAATTATAGTGCATCCTAGTTTTGTTCCGAGTCAAACTTTTGTGAACTTTGACCAAGTTTATAGAAAAAAAACTCAACACCTACAATACCAAATCAATATCATTAGATCCGTCATGAAATATATTTTCATATTGCATTTATTTGGTATCACAGTTGTTGGTATTTTTCTATAAACTTGGTGAAACTTTACAAAGTTTTTTTTAACTGAACTTTACAAAGTTTGACTTAGCATAAAACTAACATCGCACACATTTTGACATTGAGGAACCATCTGATTATCCACTTGAATTCGTTCTGCTACATGCTATCTCTGTTTGTTGCAAGAATTTTTCGAGCGCTCAGTCTATGAATCATCATTTCATCTTCACGTTTTTCAGCCCATCACCCAAGCATTAATGCTGCTATTAAGCTTCTGAAGCGAGGTATGTTCCTGTCTGTTGTGCTTGCTTCATACAGATTAGGAAAATTTAGTTTCCTCAATTTGTGAAGAAACCTAATATATTAGAACTCTGGTATTGTAGGTATATCTGAGCTGAATGTGCAGCCTTTTGATGAAGATTCTGGTACTGGTGAACTAAGATACGTCCAGGTATGTATAACTATTTGAAGAAAGTATTATATGCCACTATTCCATAAAATATAGAATGATTTCGTACAGCAGGCCACTATGCCAATAAACCCTGACGCATTTGATTTGTTTATCATATTCCCTAGATGACCGTGACAACATATAACACATCTATTCCAGTTGCACAAAGATATGACCAAGGTTAGCTTTATTTTCCACGTGTTCTAGCTTCTAATATGTAGTGTCGGTTCACCAAGCCCAAGCAGATTGAAACATGCTATTTTCTATCTAGCGAGAGTTCAAGTTTCATTTGTTTGGAATTCAAGAGACGAGCGCTCGAAAAATTCAGAGAAGTTGAGTTTGTTGCAAGAAGTAAGTTTTCCAACTGAGGTTTAAACACAAATAGCTGCTTGTCAGCTTTCCTTGGAAGTATTCTACCAAAACAATATACTTCACTTTTGTCTACTTCTATCATCAATCTTGGCGTTGTACTCATGGCAGTTCTTATGGCGAAATGGCGGACCAAGAAGTAATATGTATGTGATTCACTCTATATGGGCCAATTTTCAGACATCGACCAGCAATGTAAGATATGTGTGTGAGTTTTGATGGATGCAATATACTTATTTTACTTATTGTCTAAGTTAAGGCACGTATTGCTTTTCCATTTTAATTATGGATAGTGAAATAATATGTGAAGTTGGGATATTGATGTAGACTAAAATCTATTCTAATACTTTTTGCAAAATGATGAATACTGATGATAAGGTTGAAGGTGAAGTATCTAGTGGATAATTCATATAGTTTCACTAGACCATTACCCATTTTCCTATGTACAGATCTACATTTGATTTTATGTTTCTAAAAATTTCCGTTAATATGGATCGAAGAAAAGACCATGCACCATAGTTGTAAAGAACTTTCTAGGTCAAGCAGTCCAGGTCACGAGGCCCCATTTAGTTACCTTCAGAATCCTTGCCCCTATTTTCCAATAATGATGCTGTTGCGTCCGCAGATAATTTTTGGACATAAATGGAGACATATTGGTGGGGAGGCAGACCTATGGGAGCGTTTTGGAGGAGTTGATATTTCTCTCGATCCATATAGCTTTGGTCAGGCTAATACTCTGGTATGTGTAATTAAAGTTTTAAACCGTATATATTCATGTAATACTCATCCATGTACAGCAGGACTATTTTTTGTACCAAAAAGTGTAGTGTAGCAGGTACTGTAACATCAATACACTGTACAAGGCTTCAAGTGCGACTGTAGCAACCGTCAGTGTCTGTGAGGAACTGCGGACACTCACCATTAGTTTGAACTTTGAATTACTTTGGTTTATTTCCTTGTAGATATATGTCATTTATTAGAGATAAGTTCTAGAGATAGATCCTGAGTTGGATTAGATTGCTAGATAACCTTTGATCTTGAATGGATTGTTAAAGATAGAATGCTCCTTAGTAGTCAGATCAACCTAGGCTTATAGAAGTCTATTCATTCATCATGCAGGGGAAGCAAGAAAAATATATACCATATGAAGTCTACCATCCTAGTCTATAGTGCATCTCCCCTTACAGTGCCGTAATTCCCTTCAAGCATTACCATCAACCATCTTCGGCACCATAGTTGTCTCTGTGAACCAGTGCTCACAACAAAAGTAAAAAACACCAGTCATTTCTATTTATTAGGTGCTGTTGATTAACCATAGAGCCAACCCATACACAAGTTATTTTCAGTTCCACATGGATCTTTGTTATTTTTATAACTGAAGTTTGATTGTATATCTTAACTTATGTTAAGTTAGCCATACAATATTTTCTTACACGGTGCTGTATTACTGTTGCAGTCATTTAACTCACTACTGCATAAGTTGATCAAATATGTGCCACGTGGCTCAACGGTTGTTGATTTGTACTCTGGTGCTGGTGTTATTGGGCTAGCCCTTGCGGCTTCTAGGAAATGCAGGTGAGTACAAAAATGCATGTTAAACTATGCATTGGCGCTTCTTGGAAATGTGGTGAGTTGGAAAAATGCATGTTTAACTGGTGAACATTGTGATTTTTTTATGTGTCGGGATCAGAACATACCAGTCAGGGCAATAGCATTGGGACGCCGTGGAGCACACTTACATTCGTTCATGTACCAAAACAATTCATGATATGATGCACTATCTTAATTCATGCACAACATAGAATACTTCACCATTTTTTTATTCCGAAGAGTTAGAACTTTTATATCCTATCTGTCGTAAACAGATGCTGGTATCAAAACCATGGTTTTTAAGGCGGTAAGGTGTCCTAAGGCGTTCTACCCCCGCTCTGACGCCTAACCGGGAGCCTAAGAGCGTAAGGCGGACGCCTAAGCGTGTAAGGCGGATGCGTAAGCGCCTAAAGGGGCAAATTTCCAAGGTGCTGCAAGGGCGCCTTATGGCCTAAGCGTACTAGGCGGACGCCTTAAAAACATGACGAAAACTTGTGCCAAGCGTAATACCAATATGGAAGTTAAAATGTTTGGTTTTTTCAGATAGACTTTGTCAGAACCTGCTCGGGTCTGACCTGGAAATGATAAATGAGAGACTGGTCTGGCTTGACCAAAGAGTCCCAAAACCACTGTGATTTGGTCCAAACCCCAGTTGTTTAACTCTTTGAAAACCAAGCATGTTATTTTCCAGTAGAAATACTGATTTGCACTTGTGTTTTACTGAAAATAGGAATATATCTGTAAGAACTTCTGGTTGGCCTGGTTCTAAGGCCAGTTGACTCAACTTTAAGATTTAGGACAGCCAGGCTTCCGCTGGCTTCTCTATTCAAATATTTATACTCCCTCCGGTCCATATTAATGGTCTCAATTTTTTCTAAATACGAATGCATCTAGTCTAAATACTTAACTAGATATGTACGAATCTAGATAAAGTTGAGGCCATTAATATGAACCGGAGGGAGTAAGAACTTTCACTGTACCATTTTACTGTCTTGCTTTTTTTAGAAACTCTTATTAAAATAATTCATGAGAAGTTCTTATACTTACAGGTCTGTGAAATGTGTTGAGATCAACAAAATGTCGAAGCTGTCTTTTGAGAAGTCAGCAAGCCGACTTCCAACAAACCTGGGTTGCACCATAACTTGGCACAATACCGATGCTTCAGTTGTATGCAACTGAACTTGTATTTTCTGTGATGGTTACATTTCATGCTATAAGCATTCATTTCGAACCTGCATCATGGTACCAGGAACCTATTCACTGGCTTGAAGGGTCAAGTGTTGCTATCGTGGATCCTCCCAGGAAAGGATTGCACCCTTCTGTTATCAATGCTCTACAGAGAGTTGGTTTATCTGAGCGCAAGGCATACAAGGCTAAGAGGTAGAAGAAGTATCATACAAAGTCTGTGTGCTTCCATGCTTTTATTTATATTTATTTGACAAATATGTACAACTGGGTTTTCTTAAATTGTGGTATCCTTTATTCCTTTTCCATTGTGGTAGCTTTATCGGTAATGGCAATCATTTCTGAATGCAGTTCACTTACTAAGGTCAAAGATGAGAAGAGACCATGGATCCTACGAGCAAGGGAGGCAGCTGTTCATGTTGATAGCACGATCATGGAAGAAAGTAGCGAAACATGGCCAGAAACCCTTATATACATCAGCTGTGGATGGGAAAGTTTTAAGAAGGTGACAGTTGCTTATGTATCATAAAGTCCTAGAACTTGATTTGTTTATTTGTTTTATGCAATGTTAGCTTATAAGGAGTCTCTGAAACTTGTATCCTTCCTACCTTAGTTTTCTGTTGCTGCAGTTCTCTTCTCTCATCATCACAATTTCATCTACAGGACTGCAAAAGCTTGATATCTCACGAGGCCTGGCATTTGGAGAATGCTCATGCTTTTAACTTCTTCCCTGGAACTGATAGGTACTGGCTTCATATTCTTGACTGGAAATTGTCCTTTTTTTTTGCCATTGTTATGGGGAAGTCTTGGAGATCCTTTTTTTACTGTTTCAAGCTCTAGCACAAACAAACACAACTCTTCCAAGTTGCTGTGACCAACCCTTATTGTCACCTGGCTTGGATACTACAAAGATATGAATCTTCTAAGGCTAGTTAAGTTTGAAGATAGTTCAGGAGCAGTCTCTCCGGTGTACTTCAGTGTCTTGATTATCATAAGCGGATGACTTTGCCATGCCCATGGCATTGTGGTTTAGGGGACACTTGATAGAACTGGCTTTGCTGGTCAAAATAATTAACTGAAAGACGCTGTTTCAATATTCTTAATTAATGAACCTGTCTAAAGCTAAATCTTGCTGTAATGACCTGTCAAAATTACTTCGCTTTGCTTCTCCGTGTATACCCATGCAACCCGTTTTTAATTGTGCACATTAGCTGAAGGCAAATTGGTGATGCTAGTTTATTATATTATTATGATGATTCGGATGTTTGCCCATGAACCCTATTTCAAAATTTGTTTAAATAAACTATGTTGGCTGCATGCATCTCTTGATGCAGAGGCCAGGAGAGCAATAAAACCTCCCTGCTAAACAAGATGTTTAGATAAGTGTTGTTTATCGTGTGCATACTGGATACTTGGTACAGTTTTTCCATCACATTACTTGGTGAAATTATTAATGCAGCATCGAAGTCTTGGCGATCTTCAGACGGGAATCTGGAACTTCTCAGAAAAAGAAGAAACCAAAAATGAAAGCCAAAACGAAAACGAAAAAGAAGAAAACCAAGTAGACTACCAAAAGGCCGACTCAGCAGAAGTGACATGGTCATACCTGAAAGGTTGGAAGGCACGGTTAAGGTGCTAATCTGGTGGATGCTTGCATAGCGCTTCTCCATACCAACCCAGAAACCTATGGGTTGCTGTGAGGAATTTTACACTGGCCTAACCAAGCTCAAGTCAAGGATCTCTAATTCGGCAAGGTAATTAGAGAAACTCGCATATCTAGTGTCACAAGTAATCAGGTACTTACGTTCCGTGATAGGAAAAGAGAGGTCTGTAATGGAGATGCAATATAGTGGCTTATAGGAGGTTTCCCTTTACGTGTAAACCAGCATTGAAACTGTCTGCAGGTTAGGTTAAGAGAAGAACGTGAAGCGCAAGGTGACTGATCTTTAGATTTTTGCCGTGTGTGTATCAGTTCGACGTTGTTGTTGAAAATATAGAGATTAGACCACCTACAGTGGTTTGTATATCTAGACTTGTATCTAGGAAGGAGAAATGAAACATCATCAGCAATGCAATGTATTTTCAGGTCGCATCTTAAATTTTGGCCTGCTAAATCAGCTTGTATCTGTTGTAGCGTTTAGGGTGTGGTTCGGAGAAACCGGTGTTCACTTAAAAAGAACCAGTTTTTTTTATGCACGCATCCAACATTGTAACATCTAGTTTGCTTAACCAGCTTGCATTTCATGCAGGCGAAGGTACATGTTACCCTCTCACCTACCTCACCATGAAGCAAAATTAGGGAAATTTGGATACAAAGAGATGGAGTATTACAGAGATGAAATTCAGAGAATGCCATCAACCATAGCCGTGTTCCGAGAATGCAAGCAAACAAGTGTCATCATTCCGAAAATGCCACTTCTGTCGGTTGGCAGTAGTTGACCGTTAACTTGGAGGAATAGACTTGTCGGTTTTTTAGCCAAGTACCAAAATTACTCAAAAATGAAAGACATAAAAGATCATTAGCAATTAACTTAGTACAACAATTTCTGTCTGCTATTCACACTGATCTAGGATACTTTCTATCATGGTGCTGCATATATACAGTTATTTCATGATTCAGCCAAAGTATAATCTGTGATATCAGCGATGCCTGTCAGAACTATTGTTCCCCGGTTGCCACGCAGAGATCAGCCATAGTGTGATACTGGTATATAGTTGTTTGGTAATGTGGCGCACTGGCTGGCCCCTTGTTTTCCTCCCATATCTCAAAACAATGCAATTTTCTATCACATTCTCTCGTGTTCTTCAGATGGTAGATTTAAGGAGTTGCAGTGGAGAGATGCATGTAACTGGCACTTATAGGTGTTTCGACTTGCAAGCACGCTTTGAGCATTAGCTATCTGCCACAATATGGTCAGCAAGTGGTGCATGCAAATAACATGAATGGATGGTGTGCTCTGGTACACCCATTTGTAAAAACTTTTCCTCAAAAAGACTATTTTCCTCCATGATTACGAAGAAAAGCACCGGGAAGATCCTACTTTGGAAATACTATGAGTTACTCACATTTTAGAGATTAAAAGTTCAGCAGTATGAAAAAGTTCACAATAAGAAAAGTTCAGCAGTATGAAACACAGAGCAGTGAAGAAAAGTACTAAGGTGTACACCAAAAATATTGTACATTACTCCACAACTAGGCATCCACATGTCACAAAGGTCAATTTTTATAAGCGAATATAATCGACACAAGTTATGTTAGTCTTAATCCATAGAAATATGTAGATCCAAGATTATTCAGTTATTAAAGCATTTCTAGCTTGACAAATGGTAAAGACAGATCGACACAACCGAGAATGGATTTCTACCTTGGAGAACACATGCCCTCCACGATATTAATTCAAGCGAAATTCATAGAAAAAGATGAATGAGGGTAATTGTTTGGTCCAAAATTGATTACATCTGCAAGCTAACGGAATTCTAAGTTTTTTAGTAGCCTCTTCCAAAATCAAACTAAATGAATCAACTTTTATAACTATTCCATGTATCGTCATAGTTATTCAAATAAAAATTCAATTTTTTAAGCAACGGCAAGCACAAAGTCTCATGTTTTCATAGTTACAATCAACCATAACAAATTCCAGGTATACTACGCACGAGACATCAAGTTTTGCCATTAAAATATTACAACCCAATCATGTCACACTTGTAACTCCGAAGTGTGGATCGAACGCCGAAGCACTTCAATGCCTTTAGAACGACATAAGAGCAACCCCCAACCTTCTTTTCCTTGCCCTCGGAGTTATCTTCCAAAGTTGGAGAGGGCATTAAGATGAATAATAGGGGTAGTATCAGATTATAAGTACACTAGTTTTTTACACATGCATGTGGACAAAGATTGTAAAAAATAAATATTTTGACATCATGTGTAGTCCTAATGGCTTTTAGTTGCCAAAAATTACCTTACCATGGTCCTTTCATCAGCTCATAACAACAATGTATAGAGTGCAATGCAAGCAAAAAACAGAAGGATATCAATCAGCTAGTGCATTGTAAGAGAACAACCAACCTAGAAATTAAAAACAGAAGGACTATATATCCTGACTAAGCATTTTCTGGAGATTCTGCAGACTACAGTGGCACGATTGATAACGTCCTTCATTTTTGCATAGTGGGGGCTACACGCCGTCATACTGAGTACTCCCATAAGGAGGTAAGTATAGCATATGAACTTTTTAACTTGCTACTCCCTCTGTTTCAAATTACTCCGCGCGCACTCTTATCTAGGTGGGCTAGTACTCTCTTATTTTTTATCCAAAAAAATCCTAAATTTTTTGAACTAGATAGTATGAAATGTGTACTACTTCGTAGCTGTTTCAAAAATCTCGGGAATTTTTTAAACAAAAAATAAGAGAATACTAGCCCACCTAGATAAGCGTGTGTGCGGAGTAATTTGAAACAGAGGGAGTACTAGTGGATTGATGAAGTCAAACAACACCCACTCAGACTACCATTTCTTACTCTTGGGTTGCTTCTGTCACTGCCGTTGCTGGTAGGACCCAGTAGAATCTCTTGAGTTAATTGGGTAGGCACCATGGTTTTAGATATAGGTTGGTACGGCCGATTTATCAGCCTAGCATGTCATATCTAAGTGGGAGCCGTATTAAATCTTCAAAATAATATTATCGTCTTGTTTCCCTCCCATATCAGACTCCCTTGTGATCTTCAGATACGGAAGACCGTCGAAGTGCAGTGGTGATGCAGTAATTTATAGGTGTTGGAAATTGCAAGCACGCTGAGCGTGGAGATGTAGGTTGGGAGAGCGAGTAAGGATTTTGTTCGCCTAAACTTGCATGTTCAGGGAGCAAAGAGAAAAGTTGCAATTTTCAGTAGGCCACTCCTCATTTCGTTATGATCGGTCTGTTTTTTTTTGTTTTTTAGACGCTCATCCTCCAATTCCTATGGTAAACTGAGCGTGGAAACCACCACCAAAAATTTCCAGAGTAGACAGCCGCTAACGTCTCATATGACAGTAGCCCAAGGGAATGGTCAAAGTGATTCTAGCAACCAAAACAGAAAGCACAGTTATTTGCGCGATGTTTAGTTTTGACCATACCGAAAACATGCTAGAGTCTTGTCAAAAAAATTACTGTAGTACCAAATACATAAATTTGGGATCACCGGCGGGGAAGAAAAGCACAACCAAATGTCCACATATCACCCAAATCATAGAAATCAATTGTTACTGAAACTTAATCGATATTACAGTCTCAATCGACAACAATCATGTACAGACAAGATTACACAGATGCTGTCATAAACAAGAGTTCAGGATCGGTACAACCATTACCAAATAGTCGCAAATAAAATTACACGTCCACTTGTAGAACGCATGCTCAGACTTTTTCCAGACTTAGTTACGAGATTTTTACTTCGGAATTGATGTAAAACAAATCCTAGATTGGAATTGTTACCCACAAAAAGTGAAGAGCAGAACTGAGTTATTGAATCTCAAAGGAATTAATTCGTAGTTAAAAAAAACACGGTTATCAATCATCAATGTCATCAAAGTAATGTTGTGGTGGAAACACTAAATTCATGTAGCACATATCTTCCCACGAACCATGTCAGACTTATCACGGTAAAATAAACCGTGTTCAGGATCTTCAGATACAGGTACTGGACACTCGAAACTAAAACTAGCAGGTTCCCATAGCTTTCTTACATGGGTTTCAACCAAAAACCATACCCATCACCGGTATCATTTTAAGATGAAATGATTGGGCAGTGATATACTGTACAAGAGAGGGCAAACGGCAAAAATTTGGCACCATGCCAATGCTTCGTTGGGCGCAACACTAAAAAGAATAACAATGGCTAGAAAAAACATATATCTATTGGGCACCAGCAAACTGAATGTGGAGTGGTGTGTTGCTACCAGCACATCTGCTGGCTCAGTCACTAAACCGGTTGGGACGGTCGTGAAAGGCAATATCAAAATCCATTGCCACTTGAGCTGGGATTGAAAGCCTGCTGCTCCCCGGAGTGACCTTTCCGACCCCTTTGCTTTGGGGTCGAATATGGTGAGCCTCCATCGTGGAAGGATGAAGAAACCCCATGGACCCGTGGTAGACCGGTTGCATCAGAATCCAGCGAATAGCCTCTCTCAACTGTCTCCGCTTCAAGCGGTATCTCATCCAAAGTCTGCATAATTGTCAAAGATAGAAAACAGGTAATCGTCAGAACAAGTAGTATACAACATAACTGGATGGAAAACTTCAAGCAGATGTGAGAACATACTTTGTAGGCTTGCTGAAGGACCCTAAGGGTTTCACGTATCTGCTTCCTCTTTGTAGTTAATTCATCAGGCTCTCTTAGCATGTCCCCAAAGAGCTCTTCTCTGCAATGGTTATATGAAAATATCAACTACAATTGTACTGGAGCAGCAGCGAATAATTCGTTTCTGTTTATGGGACATGATACAAATAAGAGTAGAAACTGCCTTCTCACCTATAAAGGGTAGTTATCAGGAAATTATGCAGCTCCCTTTTTGTGTGATTAACCTGCAAGAAAAACAACTCCTTAAAGAACAGAACTGACAAACACAAAATACTTAGTACTAGGCGCTCTGTGCTGCTTGCTGCAGAAAGCTGAATCAAGATTTAAGTAAAAGAAAGGAGGCAAGACATTGATCAAGTCAAACCCTTTCTTCTGAAACAAGAAACAAAAATGAGCTTTAGAGCAATCTGCACAATGCAATGCAAAGCACTGAAAGCTCACTGGTAAAGCAAATGCTAACAGACAAGATGCAAATGTAGTTTTTGATAATGCCCCCTACGAATGGTGTTTAACCATACTTGGCCGTTGGACAAAATATTGCTGGACTTATATATGAACTGTCCGTCATCTATGTTTACCATGCAACTACTCCCTCCGTTTAGAAATATAAGATGTTTTAGGTTTGTGAAGAAGATGTATCTAGACACCTTTTAGTGTATAGGTTCAAATGAATCTAGACACCTTCTAAAAGGTGTCTAGATACATCTTCTTACAAATCTAAAACATCTTATATTTCCAAACGGAGGGAGTAGAAAATAGCACAAAGATCACACACACAATAGGAACAATTTGCAGTAAGAAATACGAAGGATATGCACCCTTAAATAGAGATACTAAGAGTTACAGGAATCATACCAGAAAATGCATAATTGCTTTTGGTACAAAGTCCTCAACATTTTTCCTGACTATATTGTAATATGACTGCAGCAGCAACTTTGTAATTGCTATTTCAAGGGCCTCTTGCTCAGAATGATTTTCTGAAGGCTTGAGGACTAGCGGGGGCTGTTTCAGAATGGTCTCCATCAATCACTTGACAAGTTCAAATAACAAAGGAAATTTAAAAGACCATTAGAAATATCGCTCACCTCTTTTAACTGTATTGAAGAGAATGAATGTTCCAGGCTGGGACTGGCTGAAGCATAAGATTTATTCACTGAACTATCTCTCGCTGAAGAGTGTGCTCGGTCCTCACTTGAGGTAAATATTGAGCCCCAAAAGGAAGTGCTTCCACTACCTGAAAGATAATCAGACAAGTAAAATGGGCTGAGGTGAAATTTTCCTATACTTCTTAAAAACACAAAGCTGACCTATTGCACTCAGATATGAAAGCATATGGTAATCAAAAGATAGGATGCATTTGCAACGGAATCCTTACCTGAAGATCCTGGTCTCTCTGCCTCAGCAGCAGATCGTACCCCCTGCTTTAATGACCAAAACAGGAAAGGAGCATAATCTTAGAAACAATCAACCAAATCATTGCTGACTAAAAAATAAGTGACGCAAAAAACCTGGATCTGGTCGTTGACAACTCCATTCACACCAGCAGTTCTACCCAATAATGCTCGTGATCTTTGGGTTTTCTCAGAAGCCTGTGGCTTATCTGCGTCAACTCCATCCTGCAGTGTAGTATTGTCAAATACAAGGATGTAGTTTATAGAATGTGGAATGGCACAAAATACAAATGAAGCCATGAAGGACATCGATAATAAAGGCATAACATGTTAAAAACATCTTTTCAAGATGCTAAAAGTGTGCCAAAAATAAATAAAGAAGTAGACGTATGCATGTACACAATCGTTATCTAGCACCACAAGTTCTAACATGTACAGTGAGAGTTGGCTTGGTAGCCTTCCCAAAGATATAAATGGTTTGACACTGACAAAGTATTGTGATGATATCCATTATGGTTTGGAGCATAACAGGGTCATCATGCATCCTAGTAATTATTGCTAGTAGAAAACAGTTCTCCATGGGATATAAATAATACACTAAAAGTGTAACAAAATTAAGTTTTCATCTAATTCAGAGTTCTGATAGTGTGTATCAGTGACACTAAGAAACAGAAGCAGTGGATAATTACCAGATAAATAGCTCATTTGCAAGGCACCATTATCAGTTCAGTGATTTTTTTCAGTATGAACTTGTATTCTAGTTGGTACAGATTCTACACTTAAAGTTGCCCACGGAGTCAAAACATAAGAAATTACTCTATATAATGTTCAATAAAATATACATACTCTTCTAACCACTGTTACAGGCAATCTAGCACTTCTAACTTGTTGCTGCGCTTGCTCTACGGCCTTGCTGCCACCGATGAAACTTGGGTGAGATGTGTTTATGTAGTCAGCCTGCACAAGTAATATCATCTCGAGTAAAAATAATGAAAACGGACAATATATCAGTGCAAAGACAGAATAACAAAAGAAACGAGTTGTCCAGATCACTTAGTCACAATAACTGTACGAAATAGATAGTTCTTATCGCCATCAAGACAAACAAATTGTGCAGGTGTTTTCATCACTATATGCGGAAGCTCGAATCAAATATAGGTAAGTCATGTACTCCATCCGATCCATAATAAGTGTCACTGGTTTAGTAATGGGTACTGTGAAGAATCAGTTAGAATCGCCATAGGGTAAGAAAAATGTTTACCTCCATCTCAATAATGTGTGCTATCATATCTTGTGCTGGCTTAAGTCCATCACGTAAAAACTTCCCAATTACTTCATCCATGTTCCTTCTGAGTATAGGAAACTGCTGCAGCTCATTGCTAAGAGAACGGTGGCTCATCTAGGGCAAAACAGAAGTTACCAGGATAAGTAAAATAGAAACAGTAAATCAGCAAGTTAAATGTATTTAACATTATATGAGAACTTAGCACATAGAAGCTTAAATTTCTGCTCCCAAGATTTTACAGCTGGACTGGCAATACCTTGACTAGTTCCTCATAAATGAAATCTGCACACTGAAGACTTGGATCGAGCAATCTGCTGATTTGTCTACGTACAAGCACTTCAAATGGCACCTGACATTGTTGACACAAGGAAAAGTTTTCAGCTCAACTGACAAGTACGCAAAGCATGTACTCCCTCCGTTTCAAAATATAAGATGTTTTAGCTTTGTGATGAAGCAGACGTATCTAGACTACTTTTAGTATGTAGGTTCACTTAGGTTTAGAATGAATCTACATACTAAAACAAGTATAGATACATTTTCTTCACAAACCTAAAACATCTTATATTTTAAAACGGAGGGAGTACACATTAACACACTTCTTCATACAAAAGGGCACATCCAGCATACCTCAGGTACAAACAAAGCACTCCTAGGACCAGTTGCATTTTGTATAGCCATGCGGATGTCTTCATCAGTGACATCCTCGCAAGGGTCAACACCCTATAACGGGCAGATCTTAGATCCTCGTGATACATTGGATATGATAAATGCTACCATGCAGCATAATGAAAGATCCAGTAAGCCAGTATATTGCAACAAAATTACAAACCTCTAAGCTTTTGACAAAGATAGATTGGAAAATATAGTGAATTCTTGCTCCACCAGAAAGCTCGATTGTTGATATATCTTCATTTTTTCCTTCTACCATCGAGGAGAAAGCTACAGCACACACATGTTGTTTACATTTATGAATAATTCCACAAAGCACAATATATAGGACTGAAACAGAGGAGCCAAGGAAGTGGTCAGGGTTCAGTTATTACCATCACAGTATTTAGCTAGAATGTTCAAAAGCTTAGCACCTTGCCCAGCCTGAAATCACGAAACATAGGGTTTGATCATTGAGGCAAAGACCAAGAGAATTACAGAAGAAAACTGAGCAACCAGGTTTTACTAGCTGCTACACAAACCAAATCAATATAATTTGTTACAAATGATTTCACAACAAGATGTTTCTTATCACTTTGAAGTTTGACCAAATAATATTAATTCACACCAGACCTTGGACTCGACTGGATCACCATAAAAGGCATGCTCTTTAGCGACAGCCGTCAATTGAGAACTTATGCGTGACTTCAGTCCTGGCAGAATAGTTTTTATATGTTGGACCAAGATCTGAAACAAGAGACTCATTTTTAGTTTAAATCACAGCATGCATAGGTCATGTAACATGGGCTATAACAGATATATTATCCACCAAAATACCTGGTTTAGCTTCTTTGCTAACTGTGGTATCCCACAGTACTGAGCAAGACCATTGTATGCCTGAAAGGTGACATTTCAGGACGAAGAAATATAAAATAAAAGAAAAGAAAATTTGAAGAAACCGCGAGCTTCACTGCAGCATACCGGTTGAGAACGAAAGAATTTTTCTTCTCGTGACAGGGCATCCTTGATACTGAGATCTGCGTTTATATCCTACATGATTTGGCACAATAAACATTAGACAGCTAAAGGAAAACCTTTGGTAACAATAAAGACGGCGTGGCACAAACTAAGTCCAAGACTACTATGATTACTACTCACTAGCACAGCATTCTGAAAATGATCTTTGACGTATGAACTAGGTGTTAAGTTTATCTATTTTTTACATCAGGTGTTAAGCTTATCTATAAGGGTTATGGTTGTTGACAGCTATTTATCTATTTTGAAGTTTCTGTTATTATATATAATGAGCACAGTGACAACAAAGTTAGGCCTCTAACAAATTGCGAAAGAAGGCAACATCATGAGAAAGTTAAGGGCATCAGTACATCTGTATCCTTGAACTAAGCAAACATGCAGCAAACTGAATTACCTGCTGGCAGCGGTTTACGACACCAACATAACCAAGTCGTAATGGGATGACATTGCCCAGCAAAAAATTACGGGCATCAGTTCCCCTATCCATTATGTCCAACTGGAAGAAACAGAAGAGCAGTAAATATCAGAACTTGGGTGACAATTAAAGGGTGTTGCTTATTCAAACAAATAACATGAAATTTTAGGGTTTGGGGACAAACCTTTGTGATAACACCAATTGTTCGAGAACCTACAAGAGCAGGAATCAGCCTAGTAAGATACATCTTAATAGAAATGGTCTACTTAACTAAACATGGACTTTGCATACCATCAGGGTCTGCCTGACGAGCCATTTGAAGAGCATCAGAGTTTGCTAAGTCTGCGTTTGCTGGTGAAACAGCCAAGATGATACATGTCTTGTGCTTAATATATGATAATATCATAGTCCTTATTCTGGCCTCAATATCAGTTGGTTGGTCACCAACTGGCACCTTGGTAATTCCAGGCAAATCGACCAGAGTGATGTTAAGAACATTGGGTGAGTGGATCTTCAAACGTATCTGCCTATCTGACACACCCTTGTTACCACCAGCCTCCCTGTCTGTTTCTGCCTGCATTGATGTGGAGCTTGTCATGACAGTGTAAGGTATTCTAGTTAAACCAAGTCGGTGCACTATACGAATCTATGCCCCCCAGACTATAATGGTCGCTAAACACTCCAGCAATTCTTTCAAACAAACATAATAAGCGGAATTACACAGTATCAGCAGAAGTCCATAGAATCTCATCATTGAGGATACCAAAATTAATTCATCACCGAAACCTCCAGCAGTTGTTTTAAACGGACACTAAAAGAAATTACACAGTATCAGTAGTTGGATCAACCTCTGAACCTCACTAAATATACAAGACATTGCAAACAGTCCCATCATTGAGGATACCGTTGCAAGACGTTCAAGTCCAAACAAGCAATATAGAATACCACAATGTAGCAGAATAATAGAGGGCACCAAATAAATCAAAGAGGGCTAACTATAGCTTTTCAGAACAACCACTAGAAGGCCCATACTGAAATCACTCCAGGAAGCAGCATCGACAAAACATCAGCACTACTAAATAAGAATATGGTGCCAACTAACCCAGGATTACCACAATGCCAATCCAAAAGCACCATCTCCCATCCAAAAAAAACTGGTATGACAGCAGCAGTTGTGCTATAACCTACCTGTATATACTTATATTAAACCACCAGCAGCTTGGGTATGATTCGTGCAAACAACCACTAAAACCACGACTAAACAATCATCTGCAACTTTTGTAAACGGTCTCATTGCAATAATATAGCTACCTATACTGGTGAACACACTAACCGCATAGCCCCAATCAATCTAGCTACCATCGGGCCCCTGTTCCAGAGCCTAGCTGACCCAACCACCAACGAAGACGACAGTTAACAAGGAGGGGACGGGGACCTGGATCTCGCGTCGGATTTCGCGGAAGTCGTAGTAGCGGCGTCCGGGATGGTGCAGGAACTCGCCCCACTCGTCGGCGTCGACGCCGGCGGGGCGCTGCGGCTGGTGCACGAGCTGGAGCACGAGTGGGCGGCGCGTGCAGATGTCGGAGCCGCGCGGGAGGAAGTCGCGGCCGACGAGCGCCTCGAGGACGCTGGACTTGCCGCTGCTCTGGCTGCCCACGACCGCGACCTGCGGCAGGTCGATGGTGGAGCTGCTCCCCAGCTGCGAGAAGATGTCCTGCAGCTTGTTGACGATCGGGATCACCGACGACCCCACCGCCGCGGCGGCCGCGGCCGCCGCCGCCGGCGACGAGGCGGCGGAGGAGGAGGAGTAGTGGTCGTCGGCCATGGGGGCGGGCGGCGGGAGAGCTCCTCGGCGTCTAGGTCGTCTAGGGTTTTGGGGGAGGAGAGGCCGGGAAGCGAGAGGAATCAATCCCTAGATCGAGAGCTAGACGTCCGATTTTTTCCCCTCTTTTTTTTTCCGGGGCTGGGGATTTGAATCGGGAGGTGTTGAGGGGGTATCCCGTATTGTATTCGAGCGCCGGAGGGGGAAGGAGAGGCAGCGGAATTGACTTTTATAGCCCTCGCCTTCTTGGCTTAGGGAGCAAGAAGAAGAACGTGTACTAATATTTTTTTTCGGGCATCCGATAATCCACGGTCTCTTTGCCGTTTACTCCCACGGCGGCAGTCCTACACTTTTACTTGTTGGATACGATACTAACTAGCTGCGCTGGTTCGATGTAAGTCAGTGAACACCGTTTCCGGGAGAAGTTCTAGTCCCCACCAACAAATGGATAATTGGATAAACTCAACGATGCAAGAATGTTAGGTCTATGATAATTCTTTAATGCATGTCATGACGACGAACAAGATAATTATTTACATGTCATGGCATGCAAAAGCGACGTATGCCATGTGAAAAATATAGAACTTGGACTTAATAGATAGAAATAAGGATAAAATGAAAAAATCTACTCGGTGTCTAGAAATAAGTAACTTAGATTTGTTTAGATTCATGTGTATATATACACTAAAATAAGTCTAGATATATAGCGGACGAAAGCCTATTTCGAGATAGAAGTCATTTATTTCTCGAAGGAGGGAGTATAAAGTTATCGGGTTTACAATTGTCCACTCTTCACTATATTCAAATCCACACTTTTTTCATTCTACAAAATAATTCACATTAAGATTGTGCATGCTCATGGATACATCACATTCAAATCATTTTTAGGGTTAAACACGCATAACTTGTCATGCACGCACGCACGTAACCCTACATCTTAAACCCTAACCCCTTCGTTCACGGGAGAGAAGCATATGTGATTAGGTCTTCCTGTCTCCCATCGGTGCCACCGTCGATCTGCCTCGCATCCTATGGCCGTATGGGCCATGGAGGCGCGGCCCTTGTCGGTGGGTGGGCTTTGTTTTCTGATATTTTTTAGTTTGGTTAAGGTTTGTGTCCTACTCGGGAAGGTGTGGCGGTAGTGACTCTCTGAAGATGGAATAAAGTCCTCCCCGTTCAGCCTTATCCTGGTGGTGCGTCTAGCTTCACCGAAGGACGCCTGGAGGTGTGTCTCCGACGGATCACACCGAATTTGGTCGGTGTTCCTTCTGATCTACATTTTTCTTCGTCAACGATGGTTGCTCATGCTCTCGTGTGCTGGTCCTTTGGGTTCTTAGCACGATGACTTTCCATTTCTCTACTACGACAAGCAGCCCGGCTCCAGTGAAAGAGGGGCGATGACGGCGGTGCGTCTTTGCCTCGTTCTAGTGTTCGTCGTCATCGCTAGGTGATCCAAGGACTTGTTTATAATTTTTATTATCTTTGCGTTTTCTTGTACGACTATTGAGGATTATGAATAGATCGGTGGACTTTTCAAAAAACACTTTTTAGGTCTTTTGAGACTTTAAAATAGTATTTTCAGAGTTTGGAAAATAAGTATAGCTCGAGCACACAGACGTTGCTCTTGGAAAGAGAGCTTACCAATATTTCTTCTTGTTGGTTGTTTTTCTATCGATTTCACATAAAGAAACCACGTGTCTAGTACAAACTCCAAACTTCAGGTAAAAAGAAGAAAAAAGAGAACAAGTTCCACGAACTGGGAAGAAATTTAATCTTGTTGTTGTTATTCACCGAATTTGTTTTCTTAAATCTTATATGGCATTTTTATTCAACTCCTAAACTCAAAACGTTGGTATAAAATTCCTCAAAAAAAATGGGGATGAAACATGTACTAGTACGTACTAGTAGCATGTATTTGGCAGACCGGCTGCAGAGGGTAAAACGGGGAAGGACGTCGTTTCTTGCGTGACGGGTCTCGCCGGAGAAACCCAGCCCCACCCGACCCAGGGCGGTGACGGCAACGGCCGCGTGTGCCATCGCCACCGTCTAGGCGAAAAGCGGCAATGGAATGGACGGTCCACTAGAGTCCAATGCGTTCTTCCTGCTACTGCTCCTGGAGACCTGGGGCCGTGCGTGCTTGTCGCGACGGCGATGGCTGTGCCGCGTGCAGCCAGCCATTGACTCCGTGCGACCCACCAGAAGGGCCCTGCTGATGCCTGATGTGGACTTCAAGTCCAGCAACACCGAGACCGTTCTTTTTTTCATTTTATTTTCAGAATTTGTTTTCACGGCTTCAGATTTCTTATCTAGAGAGCCGATCATTGAGATTCTTTTTTTCGGCAGCAGCTTTTTATTTTCGACAGCAGCTGATCATTGAGATTGTGTCGTGGATACTTGGAAGCTGGATGTGGCTGTCATGATCGATCCCAAGATCTCGCACCGGCAACCGCTTGTCCGTGCTGGACTTTACTTTGGAACGTCTGCGGTCTGCCTGCGCTGGAATTTGTTGGGCTTCCTGGCCTCGGAATGGGATGCCCGTACGGTCCAGCCCAGCCTACGCATGGGCTCCGGCCCGACACCACTGTTACCATGTTCAAATAGGGCGGGTTGGAATTTGGAGACACCTCTTCAATACATATGGGCCTGGCCTTGCTCGTACTAAGGAATTCTCCTCAGACCGTTTCTGGTCTCATGTTTTACTTCTGATGAATGAACACTAAAAAAATGTTCTGACTTCTGCATGAGATTAGTGAAACAGCCAAAGCAATTTGATGTATTCGAGAAATGCTCTTTTTTTCTTGGAAGAAAACAAAGACATGTCATATCTCGTCCAATTGAGAGCACGCACGTCGCTATGAGCTATCCAGATTCCGGGCAGTCATGTTCGGTTTCACGGAGAAGTATCTAACCTTCATGGTGCTTTGCAATACGCCAATACCTAGGATAGTTATTGGGTAAATAAATAAATAAACTCTAGCTATAGCCAAACTGGCCAAGTAACCTGCTCTGTCCAACACGGTCGCGCGGAGCCATCGGAGTTGACGAGAGCGAATTGGAAAAACGAATGAACTGTCCACGTGAGATATATGTACGTATGATTCAGGGAGTAGTTCGGGAAGAAAGCAACCGCGAAATACTAAACTGGCAGCGGTTCACCATTGCTGCACGCGTCGAAGCAATTTCCTCTCTCTATTTCTACATTTTTATATGTCTGAAACAGTCGTGAGATCGAGCCACAATAGAGACACCACGAGTAGGAAGTTTCCAAGGCGTACTGGTGAAGCCTGAAGAGCACAGCGCATTGGCCATCTCCCTATCGAAACCTACCAAACCAGGGAGGGTGTCTCTGACTTCCCACATGACAAGTGCACGTTGCACCAGGATATGCATATACTGTAACCATGTAGAACCGGTCTGATCGGGGCAATGTCTCCGTGACATACTACCATGTTTGATTTGAATATATCGGCGTAGTCCTAGCTAACACCAGATTAATTCAGAGTTAAGTAGGCAACACCAAGCAGTTTCCCTCCACGGCACTCTGACTCTCAATTCTCTCTCTGTTCCTGCTGACGATCATGATGGGGATCCAGCCGAACCTGCTTAACCAGCTGGTGTCGCTCCTCCTCGGGGCGTCCGTCGCCGGGGTGCTCATCTTCTTCCTGTCGTCCGAGGGGATCGGCCCGCAGCCGTCGGCGGCCGGCATATCCAGCTGGGCCAATGGAACCATGGCGTTCCCGGATGCTCCAGCCCAGGACGCTAACCAGACAGCCAAAGTTGAGGTTGCCTCTGCCTCCCCCAAGGAGGCTAACCACACTGCCCAGGTTTCAGAAATTCTGATCACGGAGTTGTAGTACATATCTGTTTAGTCGGTTCTCTGTAACTGTAACTCTGTATCTTTGTTGCCTCGGCAAGTTGTCAAGAAGGCAGCTCGAGTCATCTTTGATAGTAGTTCTTTGCGATTGACGTCTGAATCTGTTGTCCGGCAGGCGGCGGAGCAGGAGCTGGAGCGGCTGCTGCGGGCGGTGGCGGACGAGGACAGGACGGTGATCATGACGTCGGTGAACGAGGCCTGGGCGGCGGAGGGGTCGCTGCTGGACCTCTTCCTGGAGAGCTTCAAGAACGGGGAGCGGATCGCGCACTTCGTGGACCACCTCCTCATCGTGGCCCTCGACGCCGGCGCGCTGGAGCGGTGCCGGGCCGTGCACCCGCACTGCTACCTCCTGCCGCCGCCGGCCGGCAACGGCAGCGACCTCTCTGAGGAGAAGGTGTTCATGAGCAAGGACTACATCGACCTGGTGTGGAGCAAGGTCAGGCTGCAGCAGAGGATCCTCGAGCTCGGCTACAACTTCCTCTTCACGGTACGTGCGTGCATTCGTACGTCGTCGTAGCAGTTGAAGCAGTTGCATTGACATAGACAAACCAAAATGAACCACGAAAACCAAGTTCAGAAACGGTCCAATGTGATGTCAGCCGAACTTGTGTTTCACACACCCAGATTTTTTCTTACATTTACATCCTAATATAAATAATGTAGGACGTGGATATCATGTGGTTCCGCGACCCGTTCGAGCGGATGTCGGTGGCGGCGCACATGGTGACCTCGTCGGACTTCTACTTCGGCGAGCCGTACAGCCCCATCAACGCCCCCAACACGGGGTTCCTGTACGTGAAGTCGAGCCGGCGCACGGTGGGCGTCTTCGAGGCATGGCGAGAGGCGCGGCTGTCCTTCCCGGGGAAACACGAGCAGCAGGTGCTGAACGAGATCAAGTTCGACCTGGTCGCCAAGCGCGGGCTCCGGCTGCAGTTCCTCGACATCGTGCACAACGCCGGGTTCTGCAACAACACCCGGGACTTCAACACGCTCTACACCATGCACGCCAACTGCTGCGTCGGCCTCGGCGCCAAGCTCCATGACCTGGGGAACCTGATGAAGGAGTGGCGCACGTACAGGGGCATGGACGACGAGCAGCGCCGGCGAGGTCCCGTGCGGTGGAAGGTCCCTGGCATATGCATCCATTAATTGATCGGTTGGCGATGCACATGCACGATCGTTTTTTTTTTTTTTGGTTTCAGGTGTGCATATATGTGTGGTGTGTGACAGAACCGTTCGAGATATGTGAGTCCTGAGAATGCAAATCCAACTCTAAGGCATCTCGAGCAGCATGACATATTTCAGACATCTAACGTGTCCGAAATATTCTGTTTAGGTCGGCCCGCAAAAGGAAATGTGTCGCTATTCGGCCGCCCAGGCCGGTGCGCCCAGCAGCCAGACCAATTTGATCTGCTATTATCATTTTGGCCAGCGCTGGCCAGTTGGTCATTCCATTTCACATTTTAATGATGTATGCATACACAAATAAATAGAATGACAATAAATAAAGAGGCAAACATAGAGTTCAAATGCCATTATACGACATCAATGTCCAAAAAGTGACAAAGTTTCTCCTAAATGTCATTGTCCTTCCAAGCATCGCGAGCTCGGATCATCTTTTTCTCCTTATCGATCCAAGCTCCTCGTTCCAGGTCGACGATGCTCCCCAAGTCGATCATCATGATCCGGTTTTCCTCGGCCATGACCTTGACTTCAGCCTCCATGAGCCTAGACTTGGCATTGGTCTCTTCCACCTCAAGTGATATCTTTTGGAGATCAATAAACCTCAAGATGATGCCTCTTTCTCTTTGCGCCGCCTCTCTTCTTTCTCGGCATTGGCCTCTTCCTTCTTGGCGATCAACTCCCTCAAGGTGTCTTGAAATGCCAACAAGGAAGCTTGTCGGTTGATGTCACCCTTGAAGGACTCGTGGCCTCTTGGCCAGCCGACACGGCCAACATTGCTTGGGCCGTCTTCGCTCGGGTCGCCAATGCATTGGCCATCGTCGTCCACATCGATGGCACCATCCGTCGAACACTCATGAATCAAGCTCACATAGTGTCATCTCACACTCCCCGCCTTCACTTGTCGATCTGACACCTCTGAATTTTTTTAATGTTAGCAGGAGAACTGCTAAATCCATTAAATAGATAGAAACCGGTCAAAATACCCACACTGCTCGGTTTATTAGAGGAAAACCGGGCGAAAACCTGAACAACGGCAAGCCACACCTAAGCACACTGTCGCCCACCCTCGCGAACCACACATCCCTCTGACCGAAGACCACCTCCAAAATGATGCCCCAAGAGGGAATGCCACGCTTAGTAGCGCAGCCACCGCCCGATCTGGAAGTCCAAATCTCGGGTTTCCCCTAGAGCAAGTCAGAAAGGGCAAGTAAGGAATGCTACATCGACACCTTCAACAAGGAAGCGACGCCCGTAGGCGCCACCGTCGATGACTCCGACGACAGCAGGAGTACGGCTTTCACCGGCAAACCCAACCGCACAAGCCCAACATGGAAACGGTCAGCCACCAAACCATCTGCGCTGCCCTTGCCTCCACAGCCAACCTCACCTCCCGGCGAGCCCAACATGCTGCCAACCCTCCTTCCTCTTCTCCGCGCTAGAAAGGAGGATGCAACAACCATGACGTCGCCATTCCTCTCCCATTGGAAGGATGCAACACCCGCAAAGAGCCATTCATCTTCCCTTCTGAGGATGCAACACCCGCACCGCGCCATTCATCTCCCAGCTAAAGGATGCAACACCCGCCATGGCGCCATTCATCTCCCTCGAGCCACCACCACCTCGCTTCGGCACGTACTGTAGCAACACGGGACAACAAACCACAACCCCTGCCTCTGTCGTCTTCTTCCTCTTCCCCGCACTATGCGAAAGGATGTAACACCCCTCCGATGCCATTCATCTCGCAGTCAGTCGAACAAGTCACAAGAAGGCGACGTCGTGAGATGTGGTGTTGCCCACCAAACCTCCTACCGAACCGCCTGTGGATCGGGCCAGAGGCCTAAGACTACTGGGCAAGAACGCCCGCACCACCTCCGCAGGCGGCCGGCCGTCCATAGCAACACCTCGCTTGCCTTCCCTCGCTGCACCACTTGCTAGCCCTCAGCATGTCTCGCCGGCAAGCACCGCCTCGCGCCAACCACCATGCAGCCGCTGATCCGCGCAAAACAGGGGCCTAGGGGTGCGCCCTCCACCTTCGGCGGCAGGGAGCCGCCACCACCGCCACCAGCGGCAGCGGCGGCCATGTTGCCGGATCTGGGGAGCTTTTTTGTGTGTGCTGGGTGCCCTCCAGGGCCGCCCCGCGCGAGAGCGACCCGAGAGGGAGAGAGGTGGCTGTGACACCTCTAAAATTGACATGATTCTTGCTTGACTGTATATCCCTGAGGCAGTAGTCGGGGAAGCATGATTTTCGCATGCGTTGCATCTCCAAAATATCTCCATCTAGATATAAATCAAAATAACTTTTGGGTGATGAGTGTTCTTTGGTGGCGAAGTACCTACCACCAAAGTGAAGAGCTACACTATGTATAGCCTCAAAAGCAATTAGTTGGAATGTTCTAATACTTACATCATATAGATCGAATGACAAAATGCATCAATGATTCTTTCTCTATCACTTACTTCAAGATTTGTGTGGCTAGGATGCCATCACGACTCATCACAAACTTTGTCCGCAACATCACGACAAATTCTCCGAGGGTCACTTGAGAATAGGATGTAAGAAGAAATGTCTTAAATACCCCTATGATTCTAGCACCCTTAGAGGGTATTTGTAAACGTCTTTCGTAGCCACTATAAATAAGGTACCCTATAAGGATCACAACTTAGATACTCTCCTAAGAGCATCTCCACCCGCGTTCCCAGGACGGCGTTTCTAGGGTGTTTTTTTTTGTCCGGATGGCGATTTTTCGCCCAGTCGCGATCCCAGGACACCGATTTGGTCCGGATTTGGCCCAAATTTCATCCGGTGTTTTCTTCTTCCCCTCCTGCCTTTCCTCTCCATCCCCCCACCCGCACATCTCCTGCTAGTTTGCCGAGCTCCCGCCCACCATGCCGCCCAAGGTTTTTGTCAAAACCCGATCCACCGCCGGCCAACCAAAGGAGAATAAGGCGAGGAAGCCGAGGGCTGCGACGCCGAGGCTGGAGGGCTTGACCAACGCTGAGTGGCTAGCCCTTAACCAGAAGAGGAAGGTCGAAACAGAAAGCCGCAGGGACAAGGAAGCAAGGTCGAAGGAGGCGAAGGCGCTCGCCGAGGCCCAATCGCTCAGCGAAGCAAAGGCGGTGAGGGAAACGCATGTGCGTGCAGTGATGTCGCGCCCGACGCCGATCACGCCCCCGTAGTACGACACACACTAGGAGAGACAGCCAAGCATCGGATCGCCGGCCGGCTTCTCGCCGATTTCGCCGTTCGTGTTCCAGAAGAGCTAGGCGAACCCGCAACAAAGGTACTCCTCCCCCGAGTACGATGGCGGGTTCAAACCGAACGTGCTCTTCTTCTGCCCCATACCTCTCCCTCCTCCGGCCTTCAACGTCGACATCAACATCCTCTACTCCAGATCTCTGGCGTATGCCGTCACTTCGTCGTCCATGCACCGCGGTCCTCTACCATTTGACGACACCTCCTCGCCCGGAACCTTCGACAAAGTTAATGCCCGTAGCATGTTCGGCGGAATGTCGGCTGGAGCCTACATGCATACATGATCTCCTTAGGCTCGGCGACAGCCGGCAACGCCTCCTTCACTCAAGAACAGTCTCTAAAGTATGCCGAACACGGCATCGAGTCCCAGGAATTCGTCGAAGGCCAAGCAGACCAGACACAGGCCAAGGCCGAGGACGAGGAGGACACCTGATGCAGCCCGTCCTACGGACGCACCTCCAGCTACAACACCTAGTCCCCCAAGTGGACCAATGACTAGCGCCCGAGCCAAGCTCCTACAAGCTAAGGTTAACTCGCTCCTTTCCTCATGTGATTTTGGTCTACCTTTGGATGGCTTGCTACTTCATGCAACTACGTTGTGTATCCTCAGCTATGAAGCAACATCACCACACCAAGCCCCCAAGGAAGAAGGACCAGGAGTAGACGTTGCTGGAGCACTACACACCGGAATCTCTGGTGTACACCGGAGTCTCCGGTCCTGTACACCGGAGTCTCCGGACCATCCTCCGGTCCGGCCCCAGGAACCAAGCCCGGGACAGTCTGTATGCCCCTCCGGAGACGGGTCCGGAGATTGACCGGAGTCTCCGGACCCAACACCGGAGTCTCCGGCCTGCTCGACGCCAGGCATGTCAAGGCCTTTTGGGCCTGGCCCATGTAACCCCCAGTTTCGCCCCAACTTCCAGTTTTATCCCCAAACTACCCCTGTTTAAGTGGCTAGCCTATATAAAGCCCCACCCCTCTATTGTAAACCCTAGACTTGTATAATTGTAGTTGAAGACACCCCTTTGAGGATCTATCAACTATTTGTCTCATGCTCCTTGACAAGGAGCACCAAATTATCCACAACCTCTTGGATTTTGCCTCGTGCGTTCAAGTTGTACAAGTCCTTGGGATCTCGGTGTCTCGTGCCCAAGTAGTCAAGATCTCAAAAAGCCTCTCGCCCCCGTTGTTGGCCGTGGGAGAGTGCCTTGCCCAACGCCGATCCTAGGGATTGTGTTGGACCGGTTGCCACCGGCATGAGCTATCGGCTTGTAACGTGTTTTCGTGTGTGTGTTCATCGAGTTCTTCGCGTGTGTGTTCGTGGATTTCATCCCCTCCCTCTTTCTACCGCTTTCCCCCTCGATTCCCATGAAATTCGTGAAAGATTAGGCCACCCCAAGGGGTCACCCCTAACATATTGGTATCAAGAGCAAGGTTGATCATGAATTTCCCCTCAATTTTTCTTCTATCCACCATAAATTCGAAAATTTCCCAAAAATAGTCCCAATTTGCCTTTGGATCGATCTATCGGTTTGGAGTGTTATTTATGGTTTTGATCCGACCAAATCTTGTCTAAGGTGTTGGTCCAACTTTTGCCTGCGTTTCCCAGCCCAATTTTGGCCAAATTTTCGCGGATTTGGGGACTCTAGGCGTGAATTTCCGCTCAAGAACACCAGCAGATTTTCCACACTGGAGTCTCCGGCCCTGTGCACCGGAGTCTCCGGCCTACACCGGAGTCTCCGGCCCAGACCGGAGTCTTCGGCCCTGGACGCCAGCTTTGACTTTTCCTCTTCTCTGCCTTGGCTAATCTGTTCGCTTGTTGTTTTTGTTCCGTGTGCGTTTCACCAACTAACAGATAGCTTCCGCAACATCGCCCTCGCTCGTCGACACCACGGACCCCAAACTCTTCCCCGCTCCATCGACACAAGATCATCATCAACAACTAAGGTATAACTTGTGTCAACCCTTGTAGCCATATCTTCCTTTGTGTGTACCTATCCTATGAGAGCAACTCATTTTGTGTTTGTCTAAGCATTGTGCACTTGCCGTTGGAAAGTGAGAGTGTGAGGGCAAATACAAAAGTTAACATAGTAGCATAGAAAGGGAGAAAAAGAATAAAAAAATAGAAAGATACATAGTCTCCCAATACAAAGAGAGTATCAAGCTTGTAAGCAAAAGAGAGAGGAAAAAGCGCGCCAAGGCAAGTGCACAAATCCGTTGATTACCCTCTTTTGGCAAAATAGTTGTGGTCTCTCCTTGAGTTGGCACGACAACCGAACGTAGTCTTCGTTAGGCCCTTTTGTGCTCACTTCCATAGTCGTGCTAACCCCATTTTTCTCCACATGTGTGTGTAGTTGTAGGTTCTCGTCACCTTTTGAGTTGACCATTCCCTTTTGACTTGAGTTTTGTTGGATCTTCTCCACTTTTGACTATCCTTTTCGTTTGGTTGGTTCTTTGGCTTTCCACCCTCCTTTCCACCAAAATCTTTTGAGAGTGTAGTTCCTTGTGTGTGAATCTCTTTGCGATTTAACTTTACAAGCTTTTAGCTCTCTTGTGTGGCAATTGGTTTGATAAAATCTCCAAGGTGAGGTAAAAAGGCTAACTCTCCACGTTTCTCCTCCATATACAACCCTTGTCGGCTTTCCATCATGGACAGGAATGGCGAGTCGTCCCAACCACCACCACCTCCAGAGGGCGACACACAATACATGACAAGATGGGATCATTGGAAGGTTCGAGGAGAATTCAACTACCGTTGTGAAGCCCTTGAGCGGCGCCAAGACGAACAATTCAGCGAAGCCCGAGTGGAATTCAAGAACATCGACAACTGCTTCGAAGAAGTCCAAGGACAAATGCATGCCATGCAACACAACCTCTGCCATCAAAATGAAGCTCTTGGTCGCGCCCTCGCCGCAACGGATGAGAAGCTTCAACGCCTCATTGATGGTCTAGCAAGACCACGATCTCGTGACTCAAGCTCGTTACGACACTCCTCAAGTGATTTAAGCGCTCCTTGTTGTCACGCTTCAAGGCACCAAGATGGACCCGTCCTTCACTCCATGAGCTCTTCGCAAGTGGTACCATCTCCGCGACACGCCGCGACATCAAGCTATGATGGTGACCTCTCTGCAAGACCTCCAAGACATGAAGCGAACCGTCCACAACAAAGGGCACTTGTGATTCAACAAGAGCAACCTCACATGGACCACCAAGCCCATCGCCAACAACATGTTCCTTAAACAACAAGTGAAGCATCCGAAGTGGACGAACAAGATCGCCGTCAGCGTGAAGCACTCGAAGATCCACCAAGGCATCATCATCGACATGAACACCAACGTCAACAACATGATCATCATGACGAGCCTCCTCCATATCGAGAAGAAAGGGTGCAACCCATTGTGCATGTGGCTAAACGTCCTCCTCGCCACATGGCGCAAGACAATGCTCATCGTCCTCAACCACGACAAGAACAAGAGCAAGCTCCCCAAGCTCGTCGTGAGGACCAACAACCTCCTCCTCGCCCTCAACCCCGCCAACAACACGAGCAAGCTCCCCAAGCTCGTCATCAAAACGAAGTTCCACCACCAAACGCGACACCTCAACAACCGCAAGGGCAACGCAACCATCACCAAGCAAGACATGAGAGCTCGGATGATAAAGATGGCCGCCAAAACCATGGCAACCACCGACACCGGAACCGGAATGAAGAAGAAACTTTCGGCAAGCTCAAATTCACCATGCCCAAGTTCATCGGTTCCAATGAACCCGAAGAATATCTCTCATGGGAACTCAAGGTTAACAAGATCTTCGCATGCACAACTATAGCAATGAGAAGATGATGGCCATGGCGTCCCTCGAGTTTGATGATTATGCAAACCTTTGGTGGGAACAAGTCCAGCTCGCTCGTGAAGCAAAAGAAGAGCCTCCAATCTCAACTTGGCAAGATATGAAGGCTCATATGATATCCCGCTTTGTTCCTTCGCACTACACGCGTGACCTTTTCAACAAGCTCCAAACTCTTAGTCAAGGTACAAAGACCGTGGAAGAGTACTTCAAGCAAATGGAGCTCAACATGAACCGTGCCAACATTGAAGAGCGTGATGAACAAACAATGGCACGTTTCCTCAATGGCTTGAACCATCCAATCAAGCGCATCACCGAGTTCCAAAAGTACAACAACATGGTTGAGCTCGTACACATAGCATCAAAAGCCGAGCGTCAAGTGCAAGAGGACATCAAGTATAACAAGCCAAAGACGTACTTCATATACAAGCAAGTGCCAACCACTACTCCAACAACACCAAGTGGAAGCTCATCAAGTACCACCAAGCTTCCCTTCAAGCCAACACTTCCTCAAGGAAACCCGCCCCCAAGTGGCAAATACACAAAGGATGAACAACCATTCAATGGTGAGTGCTACAAGTGTGGAGGCAAAGGACACAAGTCAGCCGCATGTGGAAACAAGAAAGTTTTGTTCATCCACGACAATGGCGATGAAGAATACTTGAGTGAAGATGAGTTTGATGCAAGGGTCAAGGAAGCAATGGCAAGGCAACATTTGGAAGATGACCAAGACCTCCTTGTGTGTGAGCATGACACAAGTCCATCGCTTGTGGTCACAAGGGTCTTAACTACTCAAGTCAATGAGAATGAAGACCAAAGATCAAACATCTTTCAAACTCGTGCCGGTATCAATGGGAAGTCCATCAAAGTTGTCATTGATGGAGGGAGTTGCCATAATCTTGCAAGCACGGAATTATGTGAGAAGCTCAACCTCACCCTCCACCCACACAAGAATCCATACCATATACAATGGCTAGGTGACCAAGGGTACATCAAGATCAAGCACACCATTTCGGTAACCTTCTCAATTGGACCATACAAAGACACGGTGGAGTGTGATGTGGTTCCAATGACAGTTTGCCATATGTTGCTCGGTAGGCCATGGCAATATGACAAGCGTGCCTTGCATAATGGTCACACCAACACTTATACCTTCAAATGGCTTGACAAGACTTGTGTTTTGCAACCAATGACTCCTAGCCAAATAATTGCGGACAATGCAAAGGTTTTAGCGAGGGCGCAAAGCACAAAACCACCTTGTGAGAAGAGCGGTGAGCGAGAGAACCACACTATAGTGAGTGAGAGCCACAAGCCAAACTCAAGTGGAAAAACTAAGTATGCTCTTCTTGCCACCAAAAGTGAGATGAGAGAAGTGCGGAACAACCCATCCATCTTGCACTATGTCCTTGTATGCAAGGGACTAGCGCAAGGAACTAATGACTTGACAAATGTTCCTCCTTCTTTGATGGCTATTTTGCAGGAATTTCAAGATGTTTTCCCGAAGAGCTTCCTCATGGACTACCCCCTCTTCGTGGAATTGAGCACCGCATCGACCTCATACCCGGTGCTCCACTCCCAAACCGCGCTGCATATCGCACGAACCCGGAAGAGACGAAGGAGATAGAACGACAAATCAACCAACTCATCTCCAAAGGTTTGATCCAAGTAAGCACTAGCCCAAGCGCGGTACCCGTGATTCTAGTTCCAAAAATGGATGATACGTTGTGGTTATGCATAGACTGCCATCCAATTAATGCTATCACCGTGCGTTATCGACATCCTATACCGTGTCTTGATGACATGCTTGATGAGTTGTGTGGAGCCACTATATTTTCAAAAATTGACCTTCGTAGTGGTTACCATCAAATTCGCATGGCCGAAGGTGATGAGTGGAAACCCACATTCAAGACCAAGCTTGGTCTCTATGAATGGTTGGTTATGCCGTTTGGCTTATCAAATGCCCCATCTACCTTCATGCGCCTTATGAACCATATCTTGAGATCCCTCATTGGAAAGAGTGTTGTTGTTTACTTTGATGACATCCTTGTCTATAGCAAGTCACTAGAGGAGCATGTTACTCATGTTAAGGAGGTCCTTCAAATCCTTCGTCATGAAAAGCTATATGCTAATCTCCCCAAGTGTACCTTTGCAAAAGTCAAACTGATTTTCCTTGGATTTGTTGTGTCTTATAATGGCATTGAAGTGGATGTCTCAAAAGTTAAGGACATACGAGATTGGCCCATCCCTACCAATGTTAGTGAACTTCGTAGTTTCCATGGGTTGGCTGGCTTTTACTGTCGCTTTGGGAAAGACTTTTCTACCATCGCTTGCCCCCTCAACGAATTGACCAAGAAAAATGTCACATTCGTTTGGGGCAAAGCACAACAAAAGGCTTTTGATGAGCTCAAGAAGAGGCTCACCGAAGCACCACTTCTTGCATTACCGGATTTCACAAAAACCTTTTGACGAGGTTTGATCTCGTCAATGCCCATTGTTATGGACTTGGGTTTTGGAGAAGATGGGGATGCTGGAGATCATGGAACGGTTAGCAAACAAGCAACACGGGACACGAGGTTTACCTGTGTTCAGCCCCCGAGGGAAAAACCCTACTCCTGCTTGTCTGCTCTTGATTACGGCGGAACCGGTGATTACAGGGGTGCGCAGATGCGATCTGGCATGGAGGTATGTACACGAAAGTATGAGAGAAAGATCTAGGTCATGCCCTCCTAGCCTTTATATAGACTCAGGCAGGTCCCGGGCATAGACCTAGTCAGTTACAGGTTCTAGGGTTTTACCCCTTTGAATTTCCTATCTACTCTAGTCTTGCTCTCCAAGGATCCGGAGGCGTCATGGGCCTTGGCCACCCGAAAATCTACATGGGCCGGCGTACATTTGTCGTGGGCCTTCCTTGGGCTGGACCAGGTATGCTGAGACCATGTACCCGTAGGGTATAACCATGTCAGTAGCCCCCGAGTGATCAGTCGAATCGTAGATTCGGCTGAGGACTCTTCAATCCTTCAGGTGCAACTATGTATTTCAAGAGTTCATGTGTAGGGATTGTTGATGAGGGTGAGCCTGACTCACCCGACGGATCAGGGTCAGTTAACTGTCTTAGGACGAAACAACACGATCTTCTTCAGGTTCGAGTCCCTCAACTCGGACCTGGAACATATGCTGGCGTAATTCGACTCAGGCCGCGGAGGACTTACAGGAGTGGAATTCCAGTGAATTTAATTGATGTACCCAACGCGTCCGTCGGGATTTTTCATCGCGCTTCTTGCACGGGTTTTACTAGCGAGAGCACGCAATGCGTGCTTCCGTGCCATCGATGATATCTGAGGTCTTATCTTTGTGTCGCATACAAGATCAATGTTTATCACCGCAGAGGTGTTTCGTACAAGGAAAACGTTGCTCACTTAGCGTTTAGTTGGGGCGAGTTGCGAAAAGTTTTTGCATGCTGATCCGAAGAATTCATAGGGTGCGCGACCAGCGCTCCCTATGGGAGTAGCCCCCGAGTGTCTGTTCGAGTCGTAGAATCGAGCAGAGACTTTAATTCAGACGTTGTTCAGTGTTATGTCCGTAGGACACAAAAAAATCGGATGCTTAAATCCATCCTCCCTATGGGAGTAGCCCTCGAGTCCGTAGTGGAGTCGTAGACTCGACATAGGACTTGAAGAAATAGTTCGCTTCTATTCATCTTTCGGGTGCGCGGCCAGCGCTCCTGATAGGAGTAGCCCCCGAGTAATTAGTCGAATCGTAGATTCGAGTGAGTACTCTTAACTTTGAAGCCAAAGAAATTGTAGTTGTTGCTAGTATAGATTTTGATGACGTCAGTGTTGACGATCGATGACCTCAAGCGTCTGCTGCGTCAGAGATGACTTGACTGGACGAACGTGGGTCCCATTTTTTGACCTTGAATTGACCGATCACGCGCGGCGTGGAGATAATTACGGCGTCACCTTGATTTCCGCGCGTAGTGGGCGGCGTGTTAGCGACGGTTCGTTGCGATGCTGACACGTGTATGGCCAGATCCTGCCGTTGGCGTTAGGTCTTCTCGATGGACGGTTGTCGTGCATCGTCTTTGTCTTTATAATCATTGGGGAAAACTTCAGTTTGTTTTTACCGCAGCTATTCTCGTTTTCACTGCTTCCTTGTGCTATGAGAGTTCTTGCTGCGCGCTGGAATATCCCTTCACATTTCCTTCTTCCATCCTGCGCTCTCGCCGCCGGCACCGCCGTACCACGATGGGGAAGTCGAAAAAGTCTTCATCTATGGTTGGTACCAGCGCCGCTGGAGGGAAGAAGAGTGCCGCCGCTACCCGTGTCACCGACGGTGGCTGGCGGTGATCGGAGACGCGGGAGAGTGATCTCCGCAAGCTTCACGAGCGGGGTCTAATCCCGCGGGATAGGGAGGCCGTCAAACTCCCAGGCAATGAGGTAATCCCCGTCCCCCCGCTGGGTATCGGGTTATGTTCCTCGCCTTCGTTATTCGTGGATTTTCCTTCCCAGTCCACGACTTCCTTCGTGGGCTGCTCTTTCTTTACGGTATCCAATCGCATCATCTTTCCCCAATTCTTCTTCACATTGCTTGTTTTATCACTTTCATGAAAGTCTTGGCTCGAAGTCGAGACTTTGGCCTCTTTCGGAAACTCTATTCCGTGAAGAGGCAATCTGGTTCGGATGGTGTGTATCCCATTGGGGGTTGCATCATCTCCCTCAAGCCCAATCTGCTTTTCTTTTCTTTTTCCATGTCCAAGATCAAGTGAGGCGATGGTTTTACATTCGCGACTCCACAGTGGCTGGGCAGCATTTTGGTCTTGCTCCTTTCGACTCCTCCCAAATAATCGAGCCGAAGAGGTCCTGGAAAAACCAGATCTTGGATGGCGAGGTAGCGGAGATAGAGGCTCTCTACCGTCGAGTGGAGGATCTCCAGTTGATTCTGGAGAAAGAAGTGAACGGTGTGGATATTATCCGCATGTTTCTTGAGCGTCGGGTGCAGCCCCTCCAGGCTAGGGTGCACCCGATGTTTCTTTATGCTGGGCGCCGTGATCCGACGAGGGTTTCGGCCGAAAAATTCTCCCAGGGAGATCTCGACAGGGCCCTTCGTGCGCTGCTGAAGTACAAGGCTAGAGAGGATATCCCGGGGAAGTCGCTGACTCCTCCGTTTTCTTCTACGCTTGTCGTTCCACAGGTATAGATTAGTGCGTGTAGCGCTATTTTCGACTGCATTGTATTTCCCTTTGTTTGCTAACAAATTTTCTTCTTTTGTGCAGAGCTTCAAAGTGCCGGGTATGGCGCCGCCATTACCCAAAATATTTCCGGATGCTCCATATAATGATGTGGTGGATTCCATGTCCGAGCTACCGTCGGCGCGATCTCCGGCTGAAGAGGCCAACAAGTCGAGCGAGGACCACACTCGCAAACGATCACGGAGCTCCAGTGAGTCTTCGGATGCCTCGACTCCTCCGACTCCTAGGAACCCGCTGTGTCTTGAGCGTCACAGTGATGGGCATGGAGGCTCTTCCTCTCCGATTCCTGCCCTTCCCGTGCAGGTTGTAGCGCCGCACCCGCCGGCGAAGCGGAAGAAGGAAGAAAAGAAGGAAGAGAAGAAGGAAGAGAAGAAAGAGGAGAAGAGAGTCCGAAGGACCCCTCCTGTCTTCAACCTGAGCGAGCTTGACTCGTAAGTTTCCTCTACGCTGCTTTTTCTTGCCTGTTTACTTTGTACTTTTGCTGATTTGTCCTTGTGCAGGCACTCTTCCAACGACTTCTCCAGCGATGGTGCTCGGGAGATGATGGGGTAGTCGAAAGTTGCGTCTCCTCCTCCTTAGACAGTGGCTACCTCTGAAGGCGCTGCTCCAGGCCCTTCTCCGCAGGAGGTTCAGGTGGTTGCGCCTCAGAAGGCTGCGAGCGGACCTTCGGAGTCGCCATCGGATCATGTAAGTAGTTCTGTCTCCTACCACGGGGGGAGCCCCCGAGCATGTGTAAAAGAGTTTTGTTGTTTGTTCTTCCTTCAAGTCTCGGGGGGAGCCCCCGAGCGTTGTCGTGTGTGTATTTTGCTTCTATTCTTTTCTGTTGGGCGTAGTCCCCGAGTCCTTTTCCTGACTAGTAGGTCTTTTTCCTGCAGCCTTTTGTGCAGGATGCCAGACGACTGGTGCAGGAGCACCTGGTGCTGGAGGCCAGCCTCAAACAGCTTCGAGGTACTTTTATGCCTTGATGTTTGCTTCTTCTTGTATTCTTGTCCTGTTATCTGACGCTTGTATTATGTCAATGCAGAGGAGCAAAACACCTCCCTTCGTGAGATTGATGCTCTCAAAAAGAGCCTCGGTCAAGCGGAGAAGAAGGCCGAGGTTGCCATTGGTGCGAAAGAGCGCGTCGAGCTGGAGCTGGCCACTGCGGCCGAGGCTAAGGAGCGCCTACAGCGGGAGGCCACGGACCGCGAGGAGCAGCTTGCCACTGCTGCGGCTGCGCGTGAAAGAGAGGTGGATGGCAAGCTCATGGCGGCTGCCAAGGCTGTTTCTGTTGGAGATATGCCCTAGAGGCAATAATAAATGTAGTTATTATTATATCTTTGTGTTTATGATAAATGTTTACATTCATGCTATAATAGTATTAACAAGGAAACATTAATACTTGTGTGATTTGTAAACTTAATTTGAAGTCCCTAGTAAAGCCTCTATATAATACTAGCTTGTTGGTTAATAGATGATTGTGGTTTCCCTATCATGAACATTGAGATGTTATTAACAACAAGATCATATTGTTAGGAGAATGATATGATGGACATACTCCTATAGATAAGCGTAGCATAAAGATCAAGTCATTTTAATAGTTCAATTGCTATATGCTTTCTGATACATAGTAATCTAATTCCTTCGACCATGAGATCATGCATATCACCTTTACCGGATGGATGCTTTGATGACATCAAACACCACACCGTGAATCGGGTGGCTATAAAGGTGGCATTGAGTGTTCGGAAAGTATTGGTTGAAACACATGGATCAAGAGTGATTTGTCCATCCATATGATGATAGATATACTGGGCCCTCTCGGTGAAATGTCATCCAATTAGCTTGCAAGCATGTGACTGGCTCACAAGGGATCACATATCACGAACGAGAAAAGAGTACTTATCGGTAACGAGGTTGAACTAGGTATGCAGATACCGATCATAACCTCGGATAAGTAAACTATCGTGAGACAAAGGGAAATTGATATCGTATGTAAGTGGTTCATTCGCAAAGTAATCGTGAGAAATATGTGGAGCCATATGAATTTCCAGATTCCTCTATTGGTTATTGTTCGGAGAAGTGTCTCGATCATGTCTGCATAATTCACGAACCGTAGGGAGACACACTTAAGGATTCGGCGTTGTTTTGAGTAGTTATGGAATGATGAGAAAGAGACCGAATGTTGTTCGGAGTCTCGAATGGGATTCGGGATATCACGAGGAGATCCGGAATGGTCCGGAGAATAAGATTCATATAAGGAAAGTCCTGCTTTGGAGTTGGGGAATGGTTCCAAGTTTTCATCGGAATGTTCTAGAATGTTCCTAATGTCCCACTCCGGAGGAAGGGTACATGAATGTGTTGTATCAAGTTGGTATGATTGCATCATGTACTAAGTGTCATCGCTGAACCAAATAAAGGATTAATTCAAATCCTAGTTTGAAAAGTCAAACAGCTAGTTTGAAAAGTCAAACGGCTAAATTTGGAAAGAGGAAAAGAGGAGGAGTGGGAAACCGAGTTGGGGAGGAGTTCCCTCCTCCAACCGCCGGCTCACCTCCAAGCCGAGTTGGGGAGGGACTCCCCTCCCCTAGGCCGCGCCTCCCACCTATAAAGGGAGGGGCAGGGCTGCCCCTCCTAACACACAAGATCCTCTCCTCCAAACCCTAGCCGGCGCCACCTCCATCGCCGGCCACGACCTAGGTCCAGCCGTCGCCACCTAGCAACCCTCGACGCCGGCCACGCTTCCTCCTCGGCGAGTCTAAACCCTAGATCGTCGAGGGACTCTCTCATACTCCACCTTCCTCGCTCCGGCTTAAGGCGGCCTCATGAGATCTCCTCTACTTCATTACCACGCCACAGTCTTTGGAATCGCGAGGAGAGTGCTACAACCTCCACTGCTGGAACAAGGAGAGGAAGGTCTTCGAGCATTTCGAACGTGTGACCGATTGGGAGCGCCGGAACGCAGCCACGAAGGATCGTCTACGCGATCTTGAGATCGGGAAGAGTACGACTACATCACCCACGAGAATCCGCTCTTGTTAAACACTTTGGAATCTTCGAGGGTGAGTTATTCCATCGACTCGTTGCTACAATCTAGTAGATAGATCTTGGCTTGTTTGTTTGTATGCGGTAGAATTTTTTTGTTTTCAATGCTGAAACCCTACAAAGGTATCGAGCCGTGTCTATATGTAGATCTGCAGACGAGTAGAACACAATGGTCATTGTGGGTGTTGATGCTTTTATTGTCGATTGCTTCTTTTGTACTTTGCATCTTGCGGGATGTTGGGATGAAGCGGCCCGGGCTAACCTTACATGACATCGTTCATGAGACTTGCTCCACGCTTGACATGCAACTTGTATTGCATAAGTGGCTTTGCGGGTGACTGTTTCTCCTAGCATAGTTAAGATCCAATTTACAACGGGTGATTAACAATACTAGTATCAATGTTGTGGTTCTTGTTCGTAAGTTAGAACGACACTTATTGAAGCCCCAAACCACGTAAAACATGCAAAGAAAGTAGAGGCGTCTAACTTTATTTTGCAGGGGTGTGCTGTGATGTGATATGGCCATGATTGTGATTATATTTGATGTATGCAATGTTCCTTATTGTAAGTTGGCAACCGGCAGGAGCCATATGGTTGTCTTTAATTTATGTTAAGACCCGCGTGTCTATTCAAAGTAGTTGTAATAGTTGAAGCCGGTGGACGACAACCATGGAGAAGCGTCATTGACCTTGATGCAATGCCGGTGATGATGGAGATCATGTTCGTGCTAGAAGATGGAGATCGGAAGCACAAAGAAGAAAGGCCATATCATATCACATATTATGAATTGCATGTGATGTTAATCCTTTATGCATCTTGTATTGCTTAGTAGACAACGGTAGCATTATAAGATGATCCCTCATGCACATGAATTTCAAATCATAAAGTGTTCACCCTTAGTTAGCACCGTTGCTAAAGCTTGTTGTTTCGAAGCACCACGTGATGATCGGGTGTGTTAGATTCCGCAAGTGTATACAACGTGAGCAAGCCAGATTTGCTCATGCGGAAACTAAGGTTTGATCTTGACGAGCCTAGCATGTACATACATGGTCTCGAACACGGATCACCGAAAGGTAAAGCATGAATCATATAGTAGATATGATGAACATGTCGATTGTTCGCCATTGAAACTATATCAACTCTCGTGATGATCGGTTGATGTGGTGGATTTGGTTCGTGTGATCACTAAAACAATGTGAGGGATATTGTTTTGAGTGGGAGTTCACCTAGATTAATTTTATTATTAATTTGAACTCAATTTGTCATAAACTTAGTCTAAACTATTGCAAATATGTTGTAGATCAATGGCAGCCCTACCATCAATTTTAATGCTCCTAGAGAAAGAAAATTGAAAACAATGGAAGCAACTTCACGGATTGGTTCCGCAATTTGAGGATTGTCCTCACAAATGGTAATTTGACCTATGTGTGGATGCACATTGGGTGACCCACTGCACCGATGTTGCCGATGAAGTAAAGAATGTTTACCTCACTCTAAGACTCAAGACTCCACGCTCAAAGGTGCTATCTTGTATGGTTTAGAATCGAGCTTCGTAAAAGGTTTGAGAATTCAGACCCATATGATATTGTCGAGGATCTCAAATTGATCTTTGAGACTCATGCGGCAATTGAAAGCTATGAGGCTTCAAAAGTTCTTTAACGCAAGATGGAAGAGGGCAGCTCACAACAGCATGTGCTTAAGATGTCTGGGCACGCAAACAAACTTCAAAGCTTGGGTATAGTGATTCCCAATGCTTTGGGGATTTACCGTGTCCTCCAATCACTACCACCAAGTTATAAGAACTTTGTGATGAACTACAACATGCAAAACATGAACAAGACGTTGCCAGAACTCTTTGCCATGTTGAAATCTGCAGAAGTGGAGATCAAGAAAGAGCACCAAGTGTTGTTGGTCAATAAGACCACCAAATTCAAGAAAGGCAAGTCTAAGCAGAAGGGACACTTCAAGAAGGGTGGTAAGAAAGTTGCCACGCCTACGAGGAAGACCAAGGCTGGACCTAAGCCTGATACTGAGTGCTTTTACTGCAAGGGAGAAGGTCACTGGAAGCGGAATTGCCCAAAGTACTTGGCGGATTTGAAGAACGGCAACATCAAGAAGAAAGGTATATCCGATATACATGTTATTGATGTGTATCTCACTAGTACTCGTAGTAGTGCACGGTATTTGATATGGTTCTTGCTCATATTTGTAACTCAAACAGTCGCAGAATAAACGGAAGCTAGCGAAGAACGAGGTGACGATGCGCGTTGGAAACGGATCAAAGGTTGATGTGATCGCGGTCGGCACGCTACCTCTTCATCTACCATCGGGATTAGTTTTATACTTAAATAATTGTTATTTGGTGCCTGCGTTAAGCGTGAACATTATATCGGGATCTTGTTTATTGCGAGACGGTTACTTGTTTAAATCCGAGAATAATGGTTGTTCGATTTATATGAGTAATATGTTTTATGCACATGCACCTTTGATAGATGGTCTATTCTTATTGAATCTCGATAGTGGAAATACACATATTAATAACATTGAGGCTAAACGTTTGAAATCGAGCGATAACTCGACCTATATGTGGCAATCGCTGCCTTGGTCACATTGGAGTGAAGCGTATGAAGAAACTCCATTCCGATGGACTTCTTGAATCACTTGATTTCGAATCACTTGAAAGATGCGAAGCATGTCTGATGGGTAAAATGACTAAGACTCCATTTTCTGGTATGATGGAGCGAGCTACGGACTTGTTGGAAATCATACATACCGATGTGTGTGGTCCAATGAGTGTAGCATCGCGTGGTGGTTATCGTTATGTTCTTACCTTCATAGATGACTTGAGTAGATATGGGTATATCTATTTCATGAAACATAAGTCCGAAACTTTTGAGAAGTTTAAGGAATTTCAAAGTGAGGTAGAGAATCAACGTAACAAGAAGATTAAATTTCTACGTTCTGATCGTGGAGGTGAATATCTAAGTTATGAGTTTGGCGAGCATTTGAAGAAATGCGGAATACTTTCGCAGTTGACACCGCCGGGAACACCACAGCGTAATGGTGTGTCCGAACGTCGTAATCGAACTCTCTTGGATATGGTTCATTCTATGGTGTCACTTACAGATTTACCGCTATCATTTTGGGGTTATGCATTAGAAACAGCCGCATTCACTTTAAATAGGGCACCATCTAAATCCGTAGAAACGACACCGTATGAATTATGGTTTGGGAAGAAACCTAGATTGTCGTTCCTTAAAGTTTGGGGATGCGAAGCCTATGTAAAGAAGTTACAGCCGGACAAGCTTGAACCCAAAGCGGAAAAATGCGTCTTCATAGGATACCCGAAGGAAACTATTGGGTATACCTTCTATCATAGATCCGAGGGTAAAATCTTCGTTGCCAAGAATGGATCCTTTCTAGAGAAGGAATTTCTCTCGAAAGAAGTGACTGGAAGGAAAGTAGAACTTGACGAGGTTGTCGAACCTTCTCTCGAAATTGCGAGTAGCGCAACGCCGGAAGAAGTTCCTGTGGTGCCTGCACCAATTAGAGAGGAAGCTAATGATGATGATCATGAAACTTCGGTCGAAGTTACTACAGAGCCTCGCAGGTCAACGAGAACTCGTACCACTCCAGATTGGTATGATCCCGTTATGAGTGTCATGTTGGTGGACAACACCGATGACCCTGAGACATATGAGGAAGCGATGATGAGCCCAGATTCCAATAAATGGCAAGAAGCCATGAAATCCGAGATTGGATCCATGTACGAAAACCAAGTATGGACTTTGGTGGACTTACTGGGATGGCCGAAGGTCATCGAGAACAAATGGATCTTCAAGAAGAAAACAGATGCTGATGGTAATGTTACTGTCTATAAAGCTCGACTTGTCGCAAAAGGGTTTCGACAAATTCAAGGTGTTGACTACGATGAGACTTTCTCACCAGTAGCGAAGCTAAAGTCTGTGAGGATTATGTTAGCAATTGCTGCATATTACAATTATGAGATATGGCAGATGGATGTCAAAACAGCATTCCTCAATGGAGACATTGATGAAGAGTTGTATATGATGCAACCCAAAGGTTTTGTTGATCCTAAAGATGCTAACAAGGTATGCAAACTTCAACGGTCCATCTATGGATTGAAGCAAGCATCCCGGTTGGAATCAACGCTTTGATAAGGTGATCAAAAGTTTTGGTTTTATACAAACTTATGGAGAAGCTTGTATTTACAAGAAAGTGAGTGGGAGCTCAGAGCATTCTTAATACTATATGTAGATGACATATTGTTGATTGGGAATGATGTAGACCTTCTTAATAGTGTCAAGGAATATTTGAATAATAGTTTTTCAATGAAGGATCTTGGCGAGCGACTTACATATTAGGCATAAAGATTTATAGAGATAGATCGAACGCCAAATATCATTGTCACAAAGTACATATTTGGACAAAGTTCTAAAGAGGTTTGGAATGGAAGATAGCAAGAAAGGGTTCTTGCCCATGTTTCTAATACGACCTTGAGTAAAACTCAAAGTCCCACATCGGCGAAGATAGAGAAAGGATGAGTAAGACTCCTATGCCTCAGCCATAGGATCTCTAATGTATGCCATGCTATGTACTAGACCCGACATTGCATATGTCGTTAGTTTAACTAGCAGATATCAAAGTGATCCAGAGTGGATCATTGACAATGATCAAAAACATCCTTAAGTACTTGAGAAGAACTAAGGATATGGTTCTTTCTTATGGAGGTGATGAACAGCTCGTTGTTAATGGTTACACCGATGTTAGTTGGAACACCGATCCGATGATTCTAAATCACAACTGGATACGTATTTATTTTGAATGGTGCAGCTAGGCGGAGGAGTGCAAAGCAAAGCGTTGTGGCGAGATCTTCAACTGAATCGAATACATGGCTTAGGAGGCTTCACAAGAAGCGATATGGATGAAAGAGTTCATTACAGAGCTAGGTGGTTCCTAGTGCTACCGAACCAATGTCTATCATGTGATAACATGGGCGCCATAGCCAATGCGCAAGAACCAAGGTCACACAAGAAGCCGAAGCATATCAAGCTACGTTTTCACGCTATTCGAGAACATATCCAAGATGGGGATATAAAGATTTGCAAAGTACACACAGATCTGTATGTGGCGGATCCGTTGACTAAACCTCTCCCGAGGGCAAAACATGACCAGCACTAAACTGCCATGGGTGTTCGGTATATTACCATGTAATCTAGATTAGATGACTCTAGTGCAAGTGGGAGACTGTTGGAGATATGCCCTAGAGGCAATAATAAATGTAGTTATTATTATATCTTTGTGTTTATGATAAATGTTTACATTCATGCTATAATAGTATTAACAAGGAAACATTAATACTTGTGTGATTTGTAAACTTAATTTGAAGTCCCTAGTAAAGCCTCTATATAATACTAGCTTGTTGGTTAATAGATGATTGTGGTTTCCCTATCATGAACATTGAGATGTTATTAACAACAAGATCATATTGTTAGGAGAATGATATGATGGCATACTCCTATAGATAAGCGTAGCATAAAGATCAAGTCATTTTAATAGTTCAATTGCTATATGCTTTCTGATACATAGTAATCTAATTCCTTCGACCATGAGATCATGCATATCACCTTTACCGGATGGATGCTTTGATGACATCAAACACCACACCGTGAATCGGGTGGCTATAAAGGTGGCATTGAGTGTTCGGAAAGTATTGGTTGAAACACATGGATCAAGAGTGGGATTTGTCCATCCATATGACGGATAGATATACTTTGGGCCCTCTCGGTGAAATGTCATCCAATTAGCTTGCAAGCATGTGACTGGATCACAAGGGATCACATATCACGGGAACGAGAAAAGAGTACTTATCAGTAACGAGGTTGAACTAGGTATGCAGAGATACCGACGATCATAACCTCGGATAAGTAAACTATCGTGAGACAAAGGGAAATTGATATCGTATGTAAGTGGTTCATTCGATCGCAAAGTAATCGTAGAAATATGTGGGAGCCATATGAATTTCCAGATTCCTCTATTGGTTATTGTTCGGAGAAGTGTCTCGATCATGTCCGCATAATTCACGAACCGTAGGGAGACACACTTAAGGATTCGACGTTTTTTTGAGTAGTTATGGAATGATGAGAAAGAGACCGAATGTTGTTCGAGTCTCGAATGGGATTCGGATATCACGAGGAGATCCGAATGGTCCGGAGAATAAGATTCATATAAGGAAAGTCCTGCTTTGAGTTGGGGAATGGTTCCTGTTTTCATCGGGAATGTTCTAGAATGTTCCGGAATGTTCGGCACTCCGGAGGGGAAGGGTACATGAATGTGTTGTATCAAGTTGGTATGATTGCATCATGTACTAAGTGTCATCGCTGAACCAAATAAAGGATTAATTCAAATCCTAGTTTGAAAAGTCAAACAGCTAGTTTGAAAAGTCAAACGGCTAAATTTGGAAAGAGGAAAAGAGGAGGAAACCGAGTTGGGGAGGAGTTCCCTCCTCCAACCGCTGGCCCACCTCCAAGCCGAGTTGGGGAGGGACTCCCCTCCCCTAGGCCGCGCCTCCCACCTATAAAGGGAGGGGCAGGGCTGCCCCTCCTAACACACAAGATCCTCTCCTCCAAACCCTAGCCGCCGCCACCTCCATCCGCCGGGCCACGACCTAGGTCAAGCCGCCTAGCAACCCTAGTCGCCGCCAAGCTTCCTCCTCGGCGTGTCTAAACCCTAGATCGTCGAGGACTCTCTCATACTCCACCATACTCGCCCGGCTTAAGGCGAAGCCTGCGAGATCTCCCCTCTACTTACGTACCACAGGTCTTGCCGAATTACGAGGAGAGTGCTACAACCTCCGCCTGCTGGAACAAGGGAGAGGAAGGTCTTCGTCGAAAATCGAACGTGTGACCGATCAAGGGAGCGCCGAATGCAGCCGGAAGGATCGCTCACGCGATCTTGAGATCGGGAAGAGTACGACTACATCACCCACGAGAATCCGCTCTCGTTAAACACTTTGGAATCTTCGAGGGTGAGTTATTCCATCGACTCGTTGCTACAATCTAGTAGATAGATCTTGGCTTGTTTGTTTGTATGCGGTAGAAATTTTTTGTTTTCCATGCTACGAAACCCTACAGTTTCGGGTGAGTATCTTCACTTGCATCTTTTTTGGTTTTCTTGTCTTTCTTCTGCGGTGCTTTGTTCATTCCTTCTCTTTATTGTATCAGATGCCGCGGGCATCGAGTTTGACCGTGGTGCTCTGGAGCACGGGAGTGCTCTAGATGATGCTACTGCAGCGGTCGAAGATCGCCGCAAAGACTGCTACCGCTCGCCAAGTCCAAGGAGGTCCTTGGGCACTTCTACAAGGAGTTGTCCCCAAGGCGGCCTTGATGATGTTGACGCCCTGGCGGAGGCACCAAGCACCTCCGGCGCATAAGCCAAGCGTAGGGCATCGGCGCATCCGTCGGGCTGGCGATGGCTTTGGTGGCTGGAGCGGAGCTAGACCTGCCCCAGATCACTTCCCGGATGCCGACGACTGCAGATGGATCCGAGGTAGCCTTCGCTACCTATTTTGCTCGCTGCAAGCGATATGGGCCAAAGCTGATTGATCTGCTGGCCTAGTACGCGTTACGGCAACAGGGGAAGCCAAGGAGAGGCAATCCGGCTCCGAGGCTACTCAGGGTGCCGCTTCTTAGGCGCTGTAGCTGTAGGATAGTTGTAGTCTCTTTTGTTGTAATTATGTTGATGAACAAATCCTGTGCCAATGAGTAACTTTTACTTAATGAGTTTGTTGAGTTGTGTTCTTCTCCGTCTGAGTGTTCATGTCTTTTGCTTCTCGCTGCTCTAGGGTCCTTCCTGCGATCGTTGACACCTCGCATCGGGCCGCGCCATCCTTGGATGATTCGTCACAGCTTGCTTTTCTTCGAGACCGTGTTCGTAGTCTCGAAAAAGAGTTGCTTGGGATCTGTGGCCATGCCGACGCAAGGAAGTCCAAGGCAGATCGCGGTGCTGCCAGAGAGGAGTACTTGATGGCGGAATTGATTCGATTGTCCGAGCAGCTTCAGTGTAAGTTTTTCGAGCTGTTGACCATTTCTTCGGATCGCGCGCTTTTGCATTCATCTTCTTGTTGTGCAAGTATTGCGGGTGCTAATCTTGCTCCAAAGGAAGAGAAGGAGCGTGTTGCTGTTCGGGTCAATTGTTTGACTCAGCAGGACATGGAAACTGGTGGGTTCTTCTGGATGGATCGCGACCGTGCTATGGTCCTTGCGACGGTGCAAGATCGTGTTCACCAAGTTTTGCGGGTGCTTCGTCAGGTGCATACGTCGCTTGCGTCGGTGCTGCATGTTATGTTTCCGCTGGATGCCGCGCCAACAACCCTTGCTGGTCTTCTGTCGAAGTTTCGGAACGTGAATCATGTCAAGTAATTGGTGCGGCACCAGCTCGTCGCAGGAGTGAAGGCTGCGTTGTCCCTTGTGAGGCTGCATCGTCCTGATGTAGATCTGTCTATTGTTGCGGCTGGGCCGCCCCCTCGACCAGATGGTGGTGTGTGGGATATGCGTCCACATGCCATAAAGAAGATGTCAAGAGATTGTAGATCTATTTGAGCAGTGCGCTCGGGTTTTTCTTCAGAATAGGCAGTACCTATAAAAGAGATAGATGTAAAATTTGTATATATTTGACTGAGCGTGTTTTGCCCTTTGTTGTAAAGATGTGGTTGTTGTTTGACCACGCAGTGCTTTGTTTGCATACGTGTCCTTTTCGTTAGCCTGACGTGGTCAGCTACTCAGGTGTACACGTGTTATCCTCAGTCGATGAAATCGTGAGGTGGGGGGAGCCCCCGAGTGCGTTTGTAGCATGAAGTAAAGGTGCGAATAGCAAAACAATTTTTTTTGGGGCGAGACACTTAGCTTTATTTATATCGTAATGGAGGAAGTACATTGTTCGGCTGAGTAGCCTTGGCTGAATAGCCTTATTGAAAGTAAAGGGGTAGGTAGCTAGGGGTAGAATCGTCGCAAGTGTGCGATGTTCCATGGGTTGGAGTATGCGACTCCAGACTCCACGTGCTTGAGGCGATAGGCGCCACCTGGGATGACTTCAGTGATGATGTAGGGTCCTTCCCATGGTGACTCGAATTTCTTCGGTCGCTCTTGCTTGAGTTGAAAGACGAGGTCTCCTTCGACGAAGGACCTTGGGCGCAGCCGTCGGCTGTGGTAATTGCAGAGACTCTGCTGGTACACCGCTGATCGAGATGCTGCTATGTCTCTTGCCTCGTCGAGTGTGTCGACAGCATCTTCGAGTGGAGCCGTGGATTTGGCTTTGCTGTAAGCGACGACCCGAGGGGCCTGGTGGCGTACTTCGGCTGGTAGCACGGCTTCGGCTCCATGCACCATGAAGAACGGCGTGTAGCCGGTGGAGCTTTTTGGTGTGGTGCGCAAGCTCCATAGGACGGATGGTAGCTCTTTCGTCCAGGCGCCGATTAGGCCGTTGGCCTTCTCCACCTGCCCGTTCGTTTGCGGGTGTGCCACCGAGGCGTATGTGATGTTGATTCCAAGGCCTTCGCAGAAGTCTTGGAATTCTTTGGAGATGAAGTTTGATCCATTGTCAGTGATGATGCTATGCGGTACGCCGAACCTGTAGACAATGGATTCAAAGAACTTGATGGCGGTCTTGCCCTTTTGGTTAGTGATTGGCATGGCCTTGATCCACTTGGTGAATTTGTCGACTGTGACCAGGAGGTAGACGTGCCCCCCTTTCGAGGACCTTGGCAGTTTGCCGACCATGTCGAGGCCCCATTGAGCAAAGGGCCAGGCTATAGGTATGGGCCTAAGCTCTGACCCGGGTGCATGTGGTTTGTCGGTGAACCTTTGGCACCCCTTGCATCTTCGGACGATATCCTTTGCATCGCTCATGGTCGTTGGCCAGTAGAATCCAGCTCGTAGAGCTTTGGCGACAAGGGAGCGGCTGCCTGCGTGATGGCCGTAGATGCTCTCGTGGATGTCTTGGAGGATGGTTTTTCCGTCACTGATGGTGACGCACCTTTGTAGTACACCCGTAATATTGCGCTTGTACAACTCGCCATTGATGATGGTGAAAGCTTTTGATCAGCGAGATATGCGCCGGGCGTCCGTCGGGCTGTCAGGCAGTGCTCCGTTTATCAAGAACTGGAGGTATGGTCGCGTCCAGGTTTCTTCGACTGCCATGACCTGCATCAGGTTGACCATAGCGACCTTTGTGTCCAGTTTCTCGGGTCCTTCATGACCTTCGGGTTGCATAGCCCCCGAGTGCTCTGCCTCTTCGGGTGATCCCTTGTTGAATTTCCGCTTGATGGATGGCACGCAGATCTGTTCGAGGAACACACCTGGTGGTACCTTTGCGTAGGTGGAGCCGATGTTGGTGAGTCTGTCGGCCTCCTCGTTGCTTTCTCTTCCAACATGCCGAAGCTCGCAGCCGTCAAACTCTCCTTCGAGTGCGTTGTAGAGTGTGCGGTACGCGATCATGTTTTCGGCGTGTGCATCGCACTCATTCATCATTTGTTGGACGACGAGGTTGGAGTCACCGTAGATGACCAGGCGCGTTGCATCGCAGATCTTTGCCATCCTCATGCTGTGGATGAGGGCTTCGTATTCAGCCTCGTTGTTGGAAGCTCGGAATTTCATCCGGGGACGATTCATCTTGTCGCCTCGGGAGGTCAAGATGACTGCTCCAGCTCCAGCTTCACGCTTGGAGCCGTCGAAGTGCATCGTCCATGACTGCGACATGTATGGGATGTATGGCAGCTGCAGCTCCATCCAGTGTACAAGGAAGTCCGGGAGGACCTGAGACTTGATTGTGAGTCGTTTCTCGTAGACGATGTCTAGGGGTGACAGCTCGATACCCCATTGGGCCACACATCCTGTGGCCTCTGGGTTATTCAGTATGCTGTTCAGGGGTGCCTCATTGACGACCATCACCTGGTGCTCCTGGAAGTAATGGCTCAACCGACGCGCCGTCATGAACACGCTGTAGGCGAGTTTTTGATAGTGAGGGTACCTTTGTTTTGTTGGCGTCAATACCTCGCTGAGGTAGTAAATTGGGCGTTGGACCCCATGGGTCTTGCCTTCTTCGGGTCGTTCGACCACTAGCACGGTGCTGACCACCTGGTGTGTGGCTGCTATGTACAGCAGCAGAGGCTCGCGCTCCTTTGGCGTGACCAAAACAGGCGAGGTGGAGAGCAGTCGCTTGAGACTTTCGAATGCGTCGTCGGCTTCGGGCGTCCACTCGAATTTATCTGCCTTGCGTAGTAGCTGGTAGAATGGCAGGGCCTTCTCGCCCATGCGGCTGATGAACCTGCTCAATGCCGCTATTCGCCCTGCGAGCTGCTGGACACCCTTGAGATTCTTTGGCTTCTCCATCGCCATGATGGCCTGGATTTTCTTTGGGTTCGCCTCGATCCCTCGCTGGGAGATGAAGTAGCCAAGGAGTTGTCCTGATGGGACGCCGAAGGCGCACTTTTCGGGATTGAGCTTGATCCTGTAGCGGTCGAGATTATCGAACGTCTCGCGGAGATCGTCGATGAGCGTTTTTGCCTCCCTAGTTTTGATGACTATGTCGTCGATATAGACTTGGACGTTACGACCGATCTAGTCCTTCAGGCATGCCTGCGTGCATCGCTGGTACGTGGCACCTACGTTCTTTAGCCCGAAGGGCATTGTGTTGTAGCAAAACACTCCGAACGGTGTGATAAACGTTGTTTTCTCTCGATCTTCGACCTTGAGCCGAATCTGGTTGTAGCCTGAGTAGGCGTCGAGGAAGGAGAGTTTCTCGCATCCTGCAGTCGAATCGATGATCTGGTCAATCTGAGGGAGAGGGAAGTGGTCCTTTGGGCAGTGCTTGTTCAACGACGTGAAATCCACGCACATCCGCAGGATGTCCATGTCCTTCTTTGGGGCCATCACTGTATTTTTGAGCCACTCCGGATGGACTGCTTGATGGGCTTGGTGTCTGGAAAGACGTTGAGTGCGTGCTCGGCAAATTCTCTGGGAACTCCTGGCATGTCCGCAGGACACCAGGCGAAGATTTCCCAGCGCTCACAGAGGAATTCGACGAGCGCGCTTTCCTATGCGAGGCTGAGGTCGTTGGCGATCAGCGCCGTCTTGGAGGCATCCGTGGGGTGGACCTGCACCTTCTTTGTGTTGACGGTGGAGTCGAAGGACATGCCGGGTGTGTTTTGTCGTGCGACTGGGGGTGCCCCATTGTCCGTCACCTCGCGGAGCCTTACGAGCTCGTCCTGCATGCCGAATGACTGGGAGATTCTGTTGAAGTCCCTGTCGCATTGGTCCGATCGGGTGAAGCTTCCGTGGACTGTGATGACGCCCATGGGTCCGCGCATCTTGAGTAGCAGGTATGCGTAATATGGGACAGCCAAGAACCTTGTGAATGCTACACGCCCGAGGATGGCGTGGTATTGTGATGGCCAGTCCACCACTTCGAATTCGAGCCGCTCGAGTCAGAAGTTGTCCGACTTGCCGAAGATGACGTCGAGCCATATTTTGCCTAGGGGGAATATGCCCTTTCCTGGGACGATGTCGTGGAATGTTGTGTCTGACTGTTCCAGGCTGCACTGTGGGATCCGCATTGCTACTAGAGTACTTGCGAACATCAGGTTGATGCCGCTGCCGCCGTCCATGAAGACGCGGCTCATCTCGAAACCTCCGATCTGCGCCTCCAAAGACCAGGCAGCATGACTGGGCGAGGATCCGCAAGGGTGATCCGAACGACTGAACGTGATGCAGGACTCCGATCCGCTGAGGTACTCAGGGATGGCGGGTGGAGTTGCCACGGCCAGATTGATCTGACGGGTGATTTTCTTCTGCACCCTATTCGTTGGGCACCCCTTCTGGATCATCAGTGCTCCTTTCGGCGGGGGATGCCCGTTCCCAACGTTGTTCTGTGCTGGTGCGACTGGTTGGTTCGGGCCTCCTACAGGTGGCGGTGGAGGATCTCCATGCGCTATCTCACCTGGCGCGGGTGCGTTCCCGAATCTAGGAAGTGGAGCTTGCTGCCTCATCTGGACCATGCTTTCGCTGAGCTTCTGGAACTCGCGGCAGTCCTTGAGCATGTGGCTTGCCTTATTCTTGCCATCCTGCTTGTCGATGTAGAAGTGGATGGTGCATGGACCCGAAAGTTTTTCATATGCTGAGGGTCCGTTGTCGCGATCATGGGCGCTGCCACGACTGCTTTGGCGCCCTCCATCGCGGAAGTTTTCTCCTCAGCAGTATCATCCGCCGCTATGTTGCGCTGCGCGGCGTCGGCGAGTCGCCACGACCATGTCGGGTCCATCGCGATCGTCGTATACGAGTGATCTCCTCTTGCTACAGCGCTCTTGTCGTCGGCCGTAGTCGTCCTCTTCTTCCGAAAATGCGCCGGTGGGCGGAATCTTGCCGCCCACCACTGGCGATGTCCATGAGGTGGTCGAGTGTCTTGGGCTTGACGCGCCCGAGTTCCTCCTTGAAGTCCTGGCGCTTGATGTCGTCCTTGAAGGCGTCGATGGCTCTCTCTTCGGAGATGTGCGCTGCGGAGTTCTTGGTGTTCGACCAGCGTAGTATGTATGAGCGAATGGATTCGCCCGTTCGTTGAGTGCAGGCCCGCAACTCTTCGATTGCGGCGGGCCTTTTGCTGGTACCTTTAAAGTTTCGGACGAAGCTGTAAGCTAGATCCTCCCAGCTTCGGATGGACCCTGAAGATAGGCTGCTAAGCCAGATCCGTCGCTACCTGTCGGTTGAAGGCATTGCATGGCGGTTTCCTTGTTTCCGCCGTGCAATTTGACGGATGACAGGTGGTCGCTGAGCCACGCCTTTGGATCTTGTGTGCCGTCGAACTTCGGAGTATCCGAAGGAAGTTTGAAATTTCGCGGCATCCTTGTTCGTCGAACAGATCTGCTGAAGCATCGGGCCCCGTAGAGTTCTCCTTCGTCTTCATCCATCTCGGATTCAGACGAGCATGCGCGCTTGGCTAGCGCTTTGTCGATTTTGCGCTGTGTGAGCGCGTCCCTGGCGTCGTAATCGCGGTTGCGATGGCGCGAACTCTTGTTCCTTTGAGGAAGGTCATGGTCCTCTTCTTCGGATGAAGGGTGGGGCTGCGGTTGATCCTGACCGGAGCTTTCTTCTTTGGCTCCGTAGGAGCTTCCTGGTGGAGCGCGGCTCCGACGAGTTCAAGTCCGGTAAGTGCGGACTTGTGCATGGATCTTTTCGGGTCCCCTTCCGGAGGTGGGTGGGCCGCGAGATACGCAGTGGCTGCCATGATCGCAGCCTGCAGCGTTTTCGGGATGACGTTGTCGTCGACATCCATCTCCATGAAGGATGCGTGGAGGGTTCGGGTCACCTCACGGCGCTCCTTGGGATCCATGTTCTCCATCCGAGAGCGGTGCTTGTTGCCTTGGTTGCCGTTCGTTCTGGAGCCGATGCCCATGGCGGATAGCGCATCTCGTCACGCGCTGGACTCTAAGGCTGCTTGCTTGCGCTTGTCAAGCACCTCTTGCATCTTTACCTGCTTCTTGTGCTCCTCGATCAAGAGCAAGTGGTATGCCATGAGCAGGTCCCGTGAGGCGTCTGCAGGCAGGACTGTGCTGCCTGCCACGGCGGCGCGTGCCTGGGCCCATCCTTCTTTATTAAGGCGGATGACATGGCCGGTGTTCTTCCCTTCGGGTGGGGGGGACTAGCTTCTTCTGTTCCCGCCGTTTCTGTCCTGCGGGTTAGGTGGCGGGTTGGGCGACGGGTTGGGCGCTTGCTGATCCACGTCGCTCTGGATGACTACGGTGCATTGGTAGCGCTCGTAGATTGGTCCGCTGCTACCGCAGCTTTCGTATCCGAAACCGTAGGTCCCTTCATCCGATGGCGGATCGCACAGATCGGAGTTGCAGCTGCTGCTGTCATAGGACTCATCTGTTGATGATGATGTGCGTAGCACAGGGTGTGGGTCCCATGAAGCGGGCCTGATTGATGGCAGGGGCACCCGCTCAGGGAGGCGGAGGGTGCCAGTCTGCCCCACCTGGAAGCAGAAGCTCCCGAATAGGATCTCGAGTCCGTCGCCTACGGGCTCGAAGTCCTTCATGGTGGCCGGTGAGTGGGCGGTGAAGTCGAAAGCGCCGAAGAGGAGGTGACTCTCCGTCGCCGCAGAGTTGTAGATCGTTCGGGTTGGGACCATCACGATCGCACAATCAGCGTCCCCAGTTCCCACAGACGGCGCCAATTGACGAGGTTTGATCTCGTTAATGCCCATTGTTATGGACTTGGGTTTTGGAGAAGATGGGGATGCTGGAGATCGTGGAACGGTTAGCAAACAAGCAACACGGGACACGAGGTTTACCCAGGTTCAGGCCCCCGGAGGGAAACCCTACTCCGCTTATCCGCTCTTGATTACGCGAACCGGTGATTACAGTGCAGTGATCGTCCGCATGGAGGTATGTATGTGAAAGTATGAGAGAGAGATCTAGGTCGTGCCCTCCTAGCCTTTATATAGACTCAGGCAGGTCCCGAGCATAGACCTAGTCGGTTACAGGTTCTAGGGTTTTACCCCTTTGAATTTCCTATCTACTCTAGTCTTGCTCTCCAAGGATCCGAAGGCGTCATGGGCCTTGGCCACCCGAAAATCTTCATGAGCCGGCGTACATTTGCCGTGGGCCTTCCTTGGGCTAGACCAGGTATGCTGAGATCATGTACCCGTAGGGTATAACCATGTCACCTTTGAGATTGAATGTGATGCTAGTGGTATTGGCATTGGAGGCATCCTTATGCAAAATGGGCGTCCTATTGCATACCATAGTGAGAAACTTGATGGCGCACGCCTTAACTATCCAATTTATGACAAAGAGCTTTTTTCCTTGGTTCGTGTCCTTCAAGTGTGGCAAAACTACCTTTGGCCCAAAGAATTTATCATCCATTCCGACCATGAGTCGTTGAAATATCTTAAGGGCCAAGCCAATTTGAGTAAACGGCACGCCAAATGGGTTGAGTTCATGGAATCTTTTCCTTACATTGTTAAGTACAAGAAGGGCAAAGAAAATGTAGTAGCGGACGCTGAAGGGTTTCGCGGCATAGTAAATCAAAATTTTCTACGGATGCGAACAGAGGGAAAGCCAAGATCTAATCTAGGAGATGCAAACAACGAGAGAGATTGGATTAGATCGACGTAACCTTTTACGACGAGCTGTTCATCACCCCCATAGACTAAGAACATTTCTTTAGTCCTATTTAGGTACCTTAGGATGTTCTTCACGGCTGTCCAGTGTTCCACTCCTGGATCACTTTGATATCTGCTCGTCAAACTAAGAGCATTGGACACATCCGGTCTAGTACACAGCATGGCATACATGATGGAACCTATGGCCGAGGCATAAGGCACTTTGCTCATAGCTTCCCTATCATTTACCGTAGCTGGACACTGAGCCTTGCTCAATATCTTACCTGACATCATAGGCACGGAACCTTTCAATGCCTTATCCATTCTGAACCTTTTCAGAACTTTGTCTAGGTATGTACTTTGGCTTAAAGCTATCAGGCGTCTTTGTCTATCTCTATAGATTTTGATGCCCAATATATAAGCAGCTTCACCTAGGTCTTTCATTGAAAAACACTTGTTCAAATAACTCTTCACATCGTTAAGCATGTTGATGTCATTTCCAATAATCAATATGTCATCCACATATAGTACCAGAAACGTCACCGAGCTCCCACTCACTTCCTTGTAGATGCAAGCTTCGTAGCAATTTGGAACAAATCCAAAGCTCTTGATCACTTGATCAAAACGAAGGTTCCAACTCTGAGATGCTTCCTTCAGTCCATAAATGGAACGCTCAAGCTTGCATACTTTATCAGCATCCTTAGGATCGACAAAACCTTCGGGTTGCATCATATAAAACTCTTCATCAATGTTGCCATTGAGGAACGCAGTCTTGACATCCATCTGCCAAATTTCATAATCATGAAACGCAGCAATTGCTAATAAAATCCGAATGGACTTAAACATCGCTACGGGAGAGAAAGTCTCATCGTAGTCAACACCTTGAACTTGTCGAAAACCTTTCGCAACAAGCCGTGCTTTATAGACGGTAACATTACCATCCGCGTCCGTTTTCTTCTTGAAGATCCATTTGCACTCAACGGCCTTTCCGCTAGGAGGGTCCACCAAAGTCCATACTTGGTTTTCGCTCATGGATCCCAATTGGATTTCATGGCTTCTAGCCATTTCTCGTAGTCCGCTCATCATCGCTTCCTCATAGTTCGTAGGTTCACCGCCTTCTACTAACAAGACAACAAGACAGGTTGCCGTACCACTCGTGAGGGGCACGCGACCTTGTCGACATGCGACGCTCAAGAGCAAGATCGTCCAAGCTTCATGATCTTTGTCATTAGCTTCCTCTATTGTTGGTGCAAAGCGCTTTCGAACAATTTCAGGTGCCGCGCTACTCCAATTCAAGAGAAGGTTCAATAACCTCGTCAAGCTCTACTTTCCTCCCACTCACTTCTTTCGAGAGAAACTCCTTCTCAAGAAAGGAACCGTTCTTTGACAAACACTTTGCCTTCGGTTACGTGATAGAAGGTATACCCAATAGTTTCCTTAGGGTATCCTATGAAGACGCATTCGCTTTGGGTTCGAGCTTGTCCCATCAACTTCTTGACGAAGCTTAGATCCCCAAACTTTAAGAAACGACAACTTAGGTTTAGCACCAAACCATAGTTCATACGGTGTCGCCTCAACGGATTTAGATGGAGCCCTATTTAAAGTGAATGCAGCGTTTCTAATGCATAACCCCAAAATGATAACGGCAAATCAAGAAGAGACATCATCGATCGGACCATATCTAACAGGGTTCGATTCCGTTTAGACACACCATTGCACCGTGGTGTTCCGGTGGCGTGAGTTGTGAAACGATTCCACTTGCTTTGAGATGCGTGAGAAAATCATAACTCAAATATTCGCCTCACGATCGGATCGTAGAAACTTAATCTTTTACATACGATGGTTCTCCACTTCATTCTGAAATTCTTTGAACTTTTCAAACGTTTCAGATTTATGTTTCATAAAAAAGATATACCCATATCTACTTAATTCATCCGTAAAAGACAGAAAATAGCGAAATCCACCGCGCCTCGAAACACTCATCCCACCGCATACATCGTAAAGTATGATTTCCAACAAGTCCGTTGCTCGCTCCATCATACCGAGAACGGGTTTTGATCATTTTGCCCATGAGGCATGGTTCGCATGTGTCAAATGATTCAAAATCAAGAGACTCCAAAAGTCCATCGTAATGGAGTTTCTTCATGCGCTTTACACCAATATGACCTAGACGACAAAGGCCACAAATAAGTAGTATTATCACTATCTACTTTGCATCTCTTAGCCTCAATGTTATGGATGTGTGTTTCATCCCTTTCGAGATTTAGAAGAAATAAACCACTCACAAGAGGTGCATGACCATAAAAGATGTTACTCATATAAATAGAACAACCATTATTCTCCGATTTAAATGAATAACCGTCTTGCAATAAACACGATCCAGAAATAATGTTCATGCTCAACGCAGCACATAATAACATTTATTAAGGTTTAAAACTAATCCAGAAGGTAAAACTAAGGAGAGCGTCGACGGCCATCACATCAACTCTTGATCCGTTGCCAACGCAGCATCGTCACCTCATCCTCGAAGTCGCCTATTCCGCAGCTCTGCTTCGAGTTACAAATATTAGCAATCGAACCGATCAAATACCCGTGCACTACAACGAGGGCTAGTAAGGAAAACATCAATAACATGTATATCAATATACCTTTGATGGTGCCACCTTCTTGTCCGCTAAGTACTTGGACGATTCGCTTCTAGTGACCCTTGTCCTTGCAATAGAAGCACTCGCCGGCTTGGGACCAGACTGAGCTTCTTCTCAAAGAGGGCATTGCGCTTGCCGCCCTTCTTGAAGGGCTTCTTTGCACCTTTACCTTTCTTAAAGGAGGGCTTGTTGACCATCAACACATGATTATCCTTCTTGATGTCCACCTCCGCAGCCTTTCACTTTGCGAAGAGCTCGGTGATCGATCGATGGAACCAATCTGATTATGAGTCACTACAAAACTTTTGTAGGGGAGGAGTGATTGCAGAACCCTGTCAATCTTGAGCTCCTCTGGAATCTTGATCAGCTTGCTCAAGGCGTTGAGTGTAGCCCGACATCTTAATGGCGTGCTCACTAACGGAACTCCTTCCTCCATCTTGCAGTTAAAGAACTTCTCGAGATCTCATATCTCTCGAACGGGCCTGAGTCTCAAACATGGTTTTAGCTCTTGAGAATCTCAAAGGGCCAGGATAGTTTTCAAAACGATTTTGAAGTTCCTTCCATAGCAAACAACATGGTTCTCTTAATCACACCATAATCATCTTTCTTGGCCCGTGATAGACAACTTTCTCATCAGCCGCCATAGCTTGCGATAGGGGTCACCTAACGCTTTCCCAAGGACATAGTCCTTTCGTCCGCCAGACAGAATGATTCTTAGATTACGGAACTAGTTGGTGAGGTTAGACCCATTGTTTCTAAGCTTTTCTTTCTCAGCAAAAACGTTGAAGTTGAAGTTGGACTTGGCCATGTGATCTACAGTATTTGCAAGTACAATTAGACTATGTTCATGATAACTAGTTCAACTTTTAATCAAATTACTAGATGAACTCCCACTAAATTCAACATCCCTCAAGTTGTTTAGTGAACACGATCCAAATTCACCACACCTAATCCGATCTTCACGAGAAGAGATGTGGTTTCAATGGTGGACAACGAAGTGTCGATCATATCATTCATATGACTCATGCTTAACCTTTCGGTTCTTGTGTTCCGAGGCCATGTCTGTACATGCTAGGCTCGTCAAGCTAGACCCAAGTATTTCCGCGTGTGCAAAACTGGCTTGCACCCGTTGTATGTGAGCGTAGAGTCTATAGCACCCGATCATCACGTGATGCTTGGACACGAACTTTATAGCGGTGCATACTTGGGGAGAACAGTTTTATCTTGATCTTTGAGGAATCATCTTATAATGCTACCGTCATGCGATCTAAGCATAATAAGATACATAAAAGGATAAACATCACATGCATATAACTTTATGTGACATGGTATAGCCAATCTTCACGAATGATCTCCATCTTGTGCGTTACATGATCTCCATCACTTCACCATGATTGCCTCCACCATGAATAGCAACTACAACTATTGCTAACTACTTAGCGATAAAGTAAAGTTATTACATGGCGTATAAGAAGTTGACTCGCAGGTCATACACAATTATAAAGACAACCATATGGCTCCTGCCGATTGTGTACTCATCGACATGCAAGTCGTGAAACATTACAAAACATGATCATCGCATACAATATACACATCACATCTTGGGCCATACCATATCATAGAAAACACTCCCTGCAAAAAACAAGTTAGACGCCTCTACTTTGTTGTTGCATGTTTTACGTGGCTTATGGGAGTAGATGCTAAGAACGATTCTTACCTATGGAAAGCCACAACGGTGATATTATGGTTGCCAAACTCCGGTGTTAATCCCATGACAACTATAGTGAGAGAAACTGACATCCACCAGCCGCATGTATGGTACAAGCCACGGGTCAAGTGCGGAGCCGGTCTCGCGAACGACGTCGCGTAAGGTTGGCCTGGACCGCTTCAATCTCACTATCCCGCGTCATAAGAAGAACACAAACAAGAGGCTTGCAACAGAAAACATCAACGCCCGCAACAACCATGTTGCGTTCTACTCGTGAATCACATCTACGCATAGATCTAGCTCTGATACCACTGAAGGGTTTTGCAGCATAGTAAATCAAAATTTTCTACGGAAGCGAACAGAGGGAAAGCCAAGATCTAATCTAGGAGATGCAAACAACGAGAGAGATTGGATTAGATCTTCATACCCTTGAAGATTCGCACAGCGGAACGTTCGTCGGAACGTGGGTGATGTAGTCGTACTCGCTTCTCCTCCTCGCGATCCGATCCGATCTAGCACCACAAGTGGCGGTGCCTCCGTGAGATGCACACGTGCGGCACCTCGACGTCTCCTCCTTCCTCGGACCAGCAAGTATGGTGGAGAGATGGATTGGATCTACAACACGACGGCGTGGTGTATTTGGTGGAGAATTTCTGCCGCAGGGCTTCGCCTACAAACAGTCGGGAGGGAGAGAGGAGGGCAGCAGGGCAACTAGGGTTTGGAGGAAGGTGTGTGGTTGGGGGGAGGGGGCGCACCAGCCCTCTATATATATAGAGGGGGGGGTGCGGCCAGCCCTTGCCCATCCTCCAAGCCTATCTCTAGTTTAAACAATTTAAACTCTCCCTTATCTAGAAATCCTATCTCTAGTTTAAACAATTTAAACTCTCCCTTATCTAGAAATCCTATCTCTAGTTTAAACGAGTTTAAACTTATCTAGGATCGGCTGGGCCCTATGGGGCCTTGTGCCCCTGGCCCAATGCGGCCAGGACACTCCCTCATAGGCCCATGCCCCCTCCCGGAAGGTGGGACCACGTTGGCCCCCTTCCGGAAGGTTCTAGAAGCTTAGACAATCTTGATTAATCCTAACAATTCAACTCCAAAACTGCACTGCCTTATCTGAATCTTATTCTCCGGACCATTCGGGAACCTCTCGTGATGTCTCGGATCCCATCCGAGACTCCGAACAAAAATTCATAAACCAATTATCCAATCTATCCTAGCGTCGAGACACATTAAGTGTGTGACCCTGCGGGTTCGAGAATATGCGCATGATCTTCTATCAATAAGCAACAAATGCAGGCACCCATATTGACTCCCACACATTCATCGATGATCATATCGGATGAACCACGATGCCAGGATTCAATCAATCCCATATATATATTCCCTTCGTCTCGCGATATTTTACTTGCCCGAGATTCGATCGTCGGTATCGTCATACCTAGTTCAATCTCGTTCACAGCAAGTACTTTACTGCTCAGAATCCGATATCACTTTGTGATTAACTCCTTAACCACATGCTTGCAAGCGGTGTTGATATCAATTACCGAGTGGGCCCAAAGTATATCTCTCCAACTTGGGAGGGACAAATCCCATCTCGATACATACAACCCAACAGATACTTTCCGATTACCTGAGAGACACCTTTATGATCACCCTCTCATAGGATGACGTTTGATGACCTCAAAGCTTTCTTCCGATACCAGGGAGTTGTATTATCTCATGGTCTAAGGAATACAATATTTGACATAAGAAAAACTTCGCAAAGACGAACACGATTACACGATCTAATTGCTTCGCTTAGTTTGGGTCTATCCACCATATCATTCTCCAATTATATGATCTCATTATCAATCGACAACTCATGTTTATGGTTAGGAAACCTTAACCATCATTAATCAATGAGATAGTCCATACAGGCGTACTAGGGACACGGTGTTGTTCACAAACCACACAAGTATTAAAGTTTCCACTTAATACGATTCTAGCATGGAATATAAACTTTATCATGAACATGAATTATAATAATAACATCTTTATTATTGCCTCTAGGGCATAATTCCAACACCTAGATGTGTGCATATTTAAAATTTGCATTTGAATACAAATACACACACTAGAGAGAACACAACTTTCATAGCAAAGATCATTTACACAAGGTGGGTTGGGAAACAAGGTCATACCACCGGGATGTGACTATATCCAAAGGAAATAATGAGATTGATAGCCTCCAAGCACATCCCAACAAAATTGATGCATACATTAGATAATCCCATGATTCCATATGTCATCAAATAGACTCCATAGATAAATCCAGAATTCCATGAGAGTAGATCCACAATATAAATCCGGAATTCCAGAATACCAAACAAGCAGAGTAAAGCACGACATAGTCTTACATAACCAAGCACAAATAACAAATAAGTTCACGCTAAAAAGGGCACAAGCAAGCAAATAAAACGACTGAAAGACAAGTGCTTGCGCCTACCCTTGCAAATCCACGAGACCTATTAGAACTACTTCTCCCACTTTGGCATCGAAACACCAAAAAGGAAGAAGAGTGATGCTAACGCCCCTAAAGATCACGCCTCCTCATCCTCGTCGTAGTCATCCCCGTCCCCTTCTCTTCATCTTACTCATCATCATCATCAGCAGCTGGAGGAGTGGGTGCCCTCGGTGGTGGAGGAAAGAGGCAAATCTCGAGCTCTCCATAGTTGATCCCTGAAGTGTTCCACTGAGCATACGGTTCCGGAGCAGTGGGAGGAGGTGGATGGACAGTGGCACCTGAGACATGGTGAAGAATAAGTTGCTGAGTGTGATCCCTCTCATGATCCCTGCGGTACGCCTCATATTGGCCCTTGTGAGTGTCAATGCCCATGCAAAGGATGTGCCGCTGGAACCAAGTGAGCTGCTTAACCTCGCGTGTCATTGGGGACACCGCAGAACAATGGCCACTAGCCCATGCATCACGCATGAAGGACTCAGGGGCTGTGGAAGGGTGATGGGTCTTCTGAGCCTTGTTGTAAATCTTCTTGGGCTTGTGAACCCCATCCAAAGCAGTGCCAAAGTCCTCATGGGGCAACATATGCTTGATGAGCATCATAATGAAAGGAGCATAAGGAATAGAGAGCCTGTTGATCATAGCATCCGTCATCTCATGATATATATAGTCCATGACATCCATTTTGTAACCTGTAGCTGAACCAGAGTTGGTGGCACACTCGTGAGCAAAAGCAAGGAGAGGAACCAGATGGCCACGGATCTTGTCATTGTTGCCACCACTCGGAAAAATGCAATCCCTAAATATGCCAACAAGGGAGGCATACAAGGGAGAGAGACCGACGAAAGTACTAGCAACACCATAAGGAGTAAGGCAAGGAGCAAGCATAGTATCCTTGGATGGCTTCAGTGGAGAAATGATACGGTGGCCATAAGGGGTGTCACGGCCATGGAAGGCATAACCAAGAATCTGCCCAAAAATGCAGAAGTCCGACTGAATCATTGTTGTCCCGGTCATCCACTTCATAGTACGGTGCTCATCACCACAAATCACAAGTGTCGAGAAAAACTACCTCACCATGGAGGAATCATAGTTGCATTGGATAGTCATAAGGTGGTGAAGCCCCATCTTGTTGGTCACATCCAATGCCTCAAGGAGCCGTGCCTTGGATTGAGACCCAGTCAAATTGATGGGGTGCATTGGCGAAGCTTGAGGGTAGCATACACATCATCATGAATAGCCCGAAAGTGGGCATTCCAAAACACAGAGTCCTCGGGGGGACCATCACTGTCAGCCTCATCATAGTAATCAGTCTGGCGAATGGAGGCATACTGAAGACTATCCATAGCCTTGTAGTTGGGCTGAGATTGTTTGCCCTTGCGAGATGCGGTCCTCTTTGTTTTATTTCCTGCCTCTGCCATCCGTTCAGCCTCTCTTGCTGCTCTGCTAACTTCGGTTTCGTCAATGAACTTCCCTTCTGCAGTGGGCTTGAGATAACGGGCACGGGAACAACGAGAGAAGGTCTTGGTAGGGTTGTAACCACCTGTGAAAAGCATGAGAGGGATAGCATGGAGATAAGCACACACACACACAGGTCCAGTAGAAACAATAGAAAGAGTAGAAAAGCAATCCATAAGCCAATGATGTGCATTGCAGGAGTTAGGACCCAACCAGAGCAGATGAAAAATCTCCAGGCCGGATTATCCGGCCCTGGTAGGGGCGGATAATCCGCCCCCCGCGGAAAATTTCTGGAACGACCCAGATCTACCATGACAAAACAGATCAGGCACTAGAGTTGCAATACTACTGATTGTAGCAAGTAAGGAAGACACCAAGGATCTTCTACAACGAGATTTCCACCAAACAAAATGCATCCCATACAAAAGAAGAGAGATGAGGGAGTTACCCTCACTCATTGGAGGAAAATCACGGAGGAGAAGATACCCGGAGGCGAGGTGAAGAAGATCCGGGGAGGACCCAGAGAATCCGGTGGTCGAATCGACTCCGGGAGGGGCGGAGGCTACGGTGGCGACTGTGGGCTGAGGTAGGGTTGGGGGGAGGGCCGGCTTATCTGTTTGAGCCTGGCCTCCCTGACCCATCCTTTAAAAGGCAGATTTCGCCCGGGGCGGATTATCCGCCCCCCACTTAGGGCGGATAGTCCGCCCCCTCTGAAATTTCTGTTAAGAACAGATTCAGGCCGGAGCAACCTTGCAAAACCCCTCGCTGGTGTATAGAGGACTTGTGTGCAAGAATAGATGGTTCAAGGGGGAAAGAAGGCTTGGGTTTAGAGCAACAAACTGAGATGGTACTACACACTCAAATTTGCAAGAACCAATACAAACAAAGGCCAAAGTTGAGTGTGTTTTCCATAAGAACAAGAAATATGCAAGAAAATCCAACGAGAGCCATTAGAAACCAACTCTTCTCAAGGAAGAGGGCGGTGGACGAAGCCACCATGTTGGAGCGGATGGCATGACACCGTGAAGATGTATCTTGAGTTCAAAACCAATGCTCATCGATGACCAACATATCACAAAATTATATTACACTGTGTTTGGATGTTGAAAAAATAAACATGGAATTGAATTGGGCCAGAGATTCCAAATCCAAGATGGAAAGGAAATGGCATCTATTTTCAATTCCGATGTTTGGGTGTGCATGGAATTTTCCGTTGGAATCAAAAGGTAGTACCCAATTCCAAATCATGTTTGGATGTACACAACATGGAATTGAATGTTTTTTTGAGATTTGACAATATAAAGTTATCTACACGTGTATGCACAATAGTATATTGTATATTTTGAGATTGGAATCAAAGGTAAGTAGATAATTCTTCTTGAACTAATTCTTGTATGAATCTGCAACAACAAATCAAAATACTATGTATTAGATGGGGGCTTCCGATTGGAATAGCTGCAGCAACAAATTGAAGAGGACAAGAAGAAGAGGAAAGATGGCTGCAACAACAAATTGAAGAGGACAAGAAGAAGAGGGAAGATGGCTGCAGCTGCCAGAAGTTTGCCAACCGCCACCCGCAGCAGAAAAGATTCGACCAACCTCTGCCACCCGCTGATGGGGAAGCCGCCGGTGTGCTAGGGTTAGGGCGCGGGCTCCCCATTCCAAGAGGCAGAGGAGGACGAGAAGAGGGAGATGTGGTCGGGAAGAGGGCGGGGAAGGGGAGAGGCGAGACTCACCGTGGCGGCGCTGGCAGCAGGTCCGCCTCCGGCCTACGAGACAGAGAGATCCAATGAGTCGTGAGGGAGAGCGGAAATTGGGAACGAAGGGGTGCCGGGGGGAGGGGGTCGCTCGCTTCGATTCCAAGACTTCCCATGCGGGATGGCTCAGAAACTGCCGACGCCTAGCGGACGCCTGCGGGGTCGCGGCTCAGAACCGTTTCCTGTTTCCGCAGTAAAATTCCAAGGCCCTTCCAAATGGTTGAATTAGGCCCAAGAATTCCAGAATTCCAATTCCATGCCTATTTTCCAACATCCAAACACAGCGTTAAGGGAAATGATTTTTCTTGCTTTCGGCATTATGGGGGGAGGGTTAGCCCAATCAATTAGGACCACACCCCCCTATGTCTATGCCCGCATCTAAACCAAATACATGAATAAGAGCAAGTGGGTGTGCACGGATAGTCAAGCCAAACTCCTTGAATCTATGATATTTAGATCATTCCTCAAATAACAAAATCTTGCTTCATCAAGGGGCTTCATGAAAATATCAGCAAGTTGGTTCTTCGTGCTCACAAAGGATAGGGCAATATCGCCACGAGCAACATGATCACAAAGGATATGTTTTGTTCTTGTATGCTGCACGAGATTGTAAGCAATTTTGATTGCACTTTCATTGTCACATAATAGAGGCACTTTGTCACAATTGACACCATATTCCTTTAAAGTTTTCCTCATCCATAATAACTGTGTACAAGCACTTGCAGCAGCAACATATTCAGCTTCGGCGGTAGAGAGTGAAATACAATTTTGTTTCTTTGAAGACCAACACACTAGAGACCTGCCCAAGAATTGACATGCACCAGAAGTTGATTTTCTATCATCTTTGTCACCAGCCCAATCTGAATCAGTGTAACCACATAGAGAGAAACTTGAACCCTTGGGATACCATAACCCAAAATTCGGGGAATGAACCAAATATCTGAAGATTCGTTTGACCGCCACTAAGTGGCTTTCTTTAGGAGCGGCTTGGTACCTTGCCCACACTCCTACACTTAACACAATATCGCGCCTAGATGCGCAAAGGTAAATGAGAGAGCCGATCATGGATCGGTATACCTTTTGGTCCACGTCTTTACCCTTGGGATTAAGCTCAAGATGACACTTTGTTTGCATTGGAGTAGCAACGCCATTGAGATCCGTCATCTTGAACCTTTTGAGCATATCTTGGATATACTTAGCTTGATTAATAAAGGTTCCCTCTCTAAGTTGTTTGATCTCGAATCCAATAAAGAACCTCAACTCACCCATCATCGACATCTCAAACCTGTCAGTCATAAGATTTGAAAATTCATCGTTAAAAGCTTGGTTATTAGAGCCAAAAATAATGTCATCTACATAAAGTTGGCATACAAAAAGCTCCCCGTTAACCTTCTTAGTAAAAATAGTGGGATCGATTTGCCCAACTTTGAATCCACGGTCTAACAAAAGCTCTTTAAGGTGCTCATACCATGCACATGGGGCTTGTTTAAGGCCATAGAGTGCCTTATCGAGTTTGTAGACATGGTTCGGATATTTGGGGTCCTCAAAACCTGGGGGCTGCTTGACGTATACTAACTCATGTACTGACCATTAAGAAACACACTCTTAACATCCATTTGTTGTAATTTAAAATTATGATGGGCTGCATAGGCAAGAAGGATACGGATGGACTCAAGACGAGCCACAGGAGCATAAGTCTCGCTAAAATCAATTCCTTCCACTTGAGAGAATCCTTGAGCCACGAGTCTTGCTTTATTCCTCACAACAATGCCATTTTCATCTTGTTTGTTCTTGAAAATCCACTTGGTGCCGATAACACTGCGGCAATCCTTGGGTTTCTCTTCGAGCTTCCAAACTTTGTTGCGCTTGAAGTTATTTAATTCTACATGCATTGCAACTACCCAATTGGGATCTTCAAGAGCATCAAAGACCTTCTTCGGTTCAACCATGGAAATGTGAGCTTGATGATCACAGAAGCTTGCAAGTTCTCTTCTAGTAGACACCCTTCTTCGTAGATCACCAACAACCTTGTCAAGAGTGTGACCCCTTAGTTCAAGGTTCCGATCAGCACGAGCCTTGCGATGAGCCTCAATGTCCTTATTGTTTCTAGAAGGAGTTGATTCAATATTTGTATCCTTGTCTTGACCACTACCTTGCCCTTGATCTTGATCTGAGTTAACAACAGGAACTTGCTGCTGAATTTGTTCTTCAGGGCCGGATAATCTGCCCCTTGGTGGGGCCGGACTATCCGGCCTGGGAGAGGAGGCACCAGTTTCCTCTTCCTAAGAAAGTCTGACAGAACAGGGAGATCCAGAGCCGGATAATCCATCCTTGGGGGCCGGAGAATCCGGCCTGGAGTCTTCTTGGCTGTTGTCTTCTACTTCGGATCCCCTAGAACAAGTTGGAGTGCCAGGGGTGGATTGTCCGCCCCTTGGAGGGGGCAGATAGTCCGGCCTGGGACTACCATTTTGTCCAGTAGACAGATGATCTTCAGTAGGTTGCGGTGTCGGTGCAGAGTTTTCTCCAACAGTAGGATCTTGTTGATCTTGTGTAGATGAGGGCTCCACTTGAGTGGAGCATTGTCCTTCCCGATCCGCCACAAGGGGTTCCTCAATGGGGAGGAAAAATCCCACGCCCATTATTCTTATGGCATCTTGGGGTATTCCAACATCTGCATCACAAACATCAACTTTCCCTACAAAGGAGCCGTTATTTTCATCGAACTCCACACTGCAAGATTCTACAACAATCCCAATGAGCTTTTTGCAGACTCTATAAGTGTGGGACTCAGCACCGTAACCAACAAAAATACCTTCTAAAGCCTTGGACTCAAATTTAGACAAGCGGACACCTTTAATAAGAAAGAAACACTTACACCCGAATACCCTGAAGTATGAGATGTTGGGCTTGTTACCGGTAAGTATTTCATATGGAGTCTTGTACAAAATCTTTTGGAGGTAGAGCCGGTTCGATGAGTGACAAGCAGTGGATATGGCTTCAGCCCAAAAATTGTAAGGAGACTTGAATTCAGCCAACATTGATCTTGCCATATCCATCAAAGTCTGGTTCTTCCTCTCGGCTACACCATTTTGTTGAGGGGTGTACGCAGCGGAATATTGATGTCTAGTCCCCTCTTCGCTTAGAAACTCATTCAAAGTGTAGTTCTTGAATTCGGAGCCATTGTCACTTCTTATTGCCAAGATAGGAACATTGTGTTGACGTTGAACTTCATTGGCAAAGTCAATGACTGTTTGTTGAGTCTCACTCTTTAGCTTGAAGAAATAGACCCGTGTATATCTTGAGTAATCATCGACAATGACCAAGCAATATTTCTTCCCACCAAGACTTGCATGAGAAGGAGGACCAAATAAATCCACATGAAGTAATTCCAAGATCCTCTTTGAAGACACAATAGTCTTCCTCTTGTGGGGAGAGTCATGCATTTTGCCTTCAACACAAGCCCTGCAAACACGATCTTTGGCAAAGGAGACATTTTCTTTTAGTCCAAGGATGTGGCCACCCTTGTGGAGACTTTGCAAAGTTCTCATGTTGACATGGGCTAAACGGCCATGCCATAACCAGCCCACGTCGACCTTTCCGAATAGACACATCGGACCCGAAGTGGTTTTCCCCGAAAAGTCCACCACATACAGGTCATTTTCGACGTACCCAACGAAAGCGACCTTTAGAGACTTGCTCCACAAGAGTACCACCAAATCATCATCGATAAAAACAGCAAAACCCATCTTACCAAGGGCACGAACAGAAAGAAGGTTGTAACCGAGGGTCTCAACAAGCATGGCGTCCACGAGAGAGATATCATGGGCAACCACAACCTTGCCAAGACCCAATACCTGAGATTTAGACTTATCACCGTAGGAGACTGTAATATTATCATGATTTGGACGCATCTCCGTGATGATCTCCTTGCTTTCGGTCATATGACTAGTGCATCCACTATCCAGCACCCATTTCAACCCACCGGAAGCATAGCCCTGCAAGAGAATTACTTCTTGGTTTTAGGTACCCATTTTTCAATGGGTCCTTTCATGTTAGTAACAAGGGTCTTTGGAACCCAAATAGACCAAGCAATATATTCATCAAAGGGACCGACATAATAAGCATAAACATCGCCATAATCATCACAAAAGAGTTCATAATTTGGATTGTGAGACCCTGCAAAACCAATATTGTTAGTTTTGTCTTTTGTGACATTCTTCTCAGCGGTGCTTGTCTTTGATTGCACATTCTTGGTCTTGTTCTTCTTGTTTTTCTTTTTCTTGGACTTGGTGACATACCCAAGTCCCTCTTTACCATGATTTGTCCTTTGCTTGCTAAGAACTTCATCAAGAACACCCTTATCCTTGGGATTGATGTCCTTGACCACTTATTTTTCCACACTAGCATTTTCCCTGTGACTATATGTTGAATTGGATGTGCTAGGAACATCATACTTGGCCAATCGAATTTGGAGCCGATCATGTGACTCATTGAGAATGGAGAAATCACTTTTCAATGCCTTGTGAGCGTTGTCAAGTTTCTCCAATTCCTCGGAGAGTCTATCATGAGCATCCCCAAAGTCAATCTTTTCCTTCTTTAACTTCTTTGCTTTGGTGACTGCATTGTCATATTCCTTAACAAGTTTAGCCACAATTTCTTCATGTGACTCCTCAATGGACTCAAGCCTCTCTTCAACAGAGACCCGAGCTTCTTCTTCTTCAAGAGCATTTTTTAAGGATGCAATTTCCATTGCATCCTCCCTTTCAATTCTGCCCTTTTCTTCGAGGAGAGCTTCGTTTTGGGCCAGCTGATCCATAAGAGTTTCAAAACGTATTTTGTGCTCACCTTGCAAGTTAGTGTAGAAGTAATCCAAAGCAATAATCTCTTCTTTAACCTTAAGACTAGTAGGATCATCCATGTCAATCATAGCCTTAGGAAAAGAAGAGTTAGAAGTAGTTACCTCGGAGCTTCTTGCCATGAGACAAGTAGCATTCTTGTTGATGTTGTTTTCATTCGGAGAGTCGAAGAGAGATGTTGATGTAGATGTGGTGGCTATAGAAGCCACCTCTTGAGAGTTATCGTCCTCATCCTCATCTTCACTTCTCGAAGAATATTCTTCTTGAGCCACTAGAACAATCTTTGGTTGCTTCTTGAAGGGAGCATTCTTCCTTACAAATTGTTTCTTGCGTGGAGCCTTTGACTTGTCCTTGAAAATAAGTCTTCCTCCATTATCTTCCCTACTTTGATATGGACACTCAGCTACAAAGTGCAGCCGGTCACCACAGTTGAAACATGTTCTCAACTTGGGACCATTGTCCTTTCTTCCATAGGCTCCACTCTTGCGTTCTAGTTCAGCTTTAGCCTTGGCCGGATCTTTCCAAAAGTTTCTAGCATAAAGAGCCAAGTATTGTCCGTGGATCCTTTTTATATCCTTGGGACAGTCCATACCTTCTATGGAATATTCATCATGATCAATCACACTAGTCTTCAAGGCCATGTTGACCCCCTTTTGCATCCCCATAGCTCGTGCAGGAGCATCTTCGGCATTCTTGGCAGCCACTTTGAAAGCGGCCATTTCTTGCATTACCTCATTAGATGTCATGAGGTGGTAGTTATGCCTACCTTGGAGATTTTTCAAATCCGTGGGCTCAAATGGCATAAGAGCACTGACATACTTGCGCTTGATCCATGCATCATCAACATGAGCGGCACCATGGTTTCTGAAAGTTGTGGCTATTTCCTTGAGCCTCCTATACATGTCTGTAACACCCTCAGAATCGGCCCTATGCAAGTCTTAGCGATTCTCGCCAAACCCGCATAGAAACGATTCAAAGGTGCCCACCAGGCACTTTCGTGCGGGTGGAAAACGAAGTAATAACATTACACAACAGTCCTCGATGGGACCCACAGAACAGATATATATATACAGCAGCGACTCAATGAGTCAAGAATACAAATATAATATACAAAGATCCAAATCACCTTGAAAACGATATAGCGCCCGACTACGGACAAGATGCAAATGGGGATAAGAGCCACGAAGAATAACCAATGGCGTCCATAACCCCGAGCCAAGCGGAAGGGTAACCACCGCTAACGACGACGATCTCAAAACCTGCTAAACAAAAAGGTGCCGCAAAGGGCAAAGGAAAAAGAGGAGCGTCGATCGAGGCCAAGACACGGCGAGGCTAGAATTGGCGGTCTCGCCTACATAGGTATGGTGGATGAAGCGGCAACATGTACTAAACAACCTATAGAGACTGATATAACTGCCGACTATCGAGAGGGATAAGAAAGACCTATTCGAACCATCCGATACTACCACCAAACATACCCATCCCGGTATTTCCCCTCGACACCAAACGAGGAAGTCAACCGAGGAACTCACACGGTTGGCAGTTTTATTTATTCGCTTATCGTTGCAGCAATTACTAGTCAAGTATAGATAGTCATCCCGATAAAATAGGCGTTAAGTTTTATTTAACCATTCCGCTAGAAGTAGTTGCGACACTTACTAGTCAAATACAATTAGCATGAGATATCCCAAAACCCAGCAGTTGTTGGTACTTTTATTTAGCCATTCCGTTAAAAGGAGCTGATTACTAGTCATATCGGATACAAGTCAAGTTATAACAAAACTTTAGTTATAGTTGTCTATGATCGAGAACTGTGCTCCAAGTCGTCCATAACCGCGACACGGCTTTTGAAAAGATTTAACCCTAGGTGCACCAAAGTATCCACACGCACTTGACCCTTTTTGCCGATCGGTTAACATACACCCATCGGTATGTCGGCGGGCCTAAGTCATGACGTTTCCGGACCCAAAGCAAGTACATGGGGCCACCCCACTAAGTCTACCCAAGAAAGTCGGCCGGTCTCGAGACGGACTAAGGGTTTGTGTAGCCTGTAAACGATCGGGAACCCGAAAATAAGATGGGCTTGTCGACAAATAAAACGGGTCACGGTCCTAACAGATAAAGATGTCGATTACCTGCACAATTTAAATAAAGCAGTAAAGCATGGCATAAGTACAGAATAGTAAATAAAACCTCAAACTAGTTGTGGCCCCCGGTACAATACTTTGAAATCAGGTACTAATCGATGGGGTGCCCACACATCCCACATGTGGTTAGCGCTCGATCTCTAACAGTGTCAAGAACTCGGGGTCCCACGGACACCGGAGCTGGTCGGAAAACCAAGTATTGTCTATCACCCACCGGTGCCTCTGCATTACCTACTTCAATTTTAGTTATTAAACAGTAATTAAAGTCTTGATCAACTCCAACAATAAACATGCGGCAGTACTCCAACAACTGAGGTACTTGACGACACGCAACAGCACTTGAGCAAGCGACTACGACGCGCAAGTCCAACTATCTACCAATCACAGGTAATGGGATGTGTCCAAGGCAATATAAGGCTGCAAGGGATATCACGGCACGAAACTAGAGCATCGCAACACAGATAGCAATAGATCAAAAGGAGGGAATAAATACTAAAAGTAAGATAGGTAGAAAGGGGGAGATGCTCGCCTGAAAACATTGCCGAAGGTTCATCTGAAGATCGGGTCGACACTCGCATCAACTCATCGGCCTAATCCGTGAAGAAGCAAAGCACTAGAAGAAACACCGGAGGCACTATTTAATACTACGGCAAAAGATCGGGCATGATGCATGTATGATGTATGACATGGCAAAGGTGCGATGCAACTAGATCATATTAAGCGGAACCGAGGCCCCGACAATTAATTAATAGGTTCATGTTGTTTAGATACCCTGCAATTTAAATGTTGTCTTAACAAGGCAAAATTATATCACCGGTTCGATGCACAAATTTAAATGGAGGCAATATTAGACTAGTTTCGCCTGCATATGGCCTCCATATTTAATTTAGGTGAATTGTCGAAACACCCCCAAACACCCACAGATATGTATGCATGCATGAACAATTTAATATGCAACAAGTATATCATATATTATAAAAATATGAGGGGTCTCGGATAGGGGTCACACATTAGGGTTTGGCGAACTTGGCTCCGAGGGGTTCGGGGTCGGTCTCAGGGTTCGGCGGGAGAACGGCTCAACGAGATCGGTCTCGGACAACGGAAGTCGATCTTGTCGCATCCGAGAAGAAGAACTTGGTTGGCGTCGGGCACATCGGATTCGCCCTAGTCAGGGTCGATCTGGTCGTCGCAAAGGTCTTGTCAGGTCCGTGTTCCGGGTTGGTCTTGGCCTTCGGGGTGAAGTACTTGGCATTCCGTGTCGGCGACCTTGGCGTACGGCAACCCACGAAGTAGATCTTGGAGTTCCGCGATGATCTTGTCGATTCCCTGTCGAAAGCCTTGGCGCTTCGGATCGGTCTTCGGATCTGGGGTTTTAAGATCTCATGTCCGTGAAGGGGTCTCGACGCTTCATGGTCTTCGGACACCGGGATGGAGAACTTGGCGATTCCGAGGGTCTTGGTGTTCGACGGGGTTCAGTGGTCCGTGTCGAAGGCCTTGGCGTTCACCTCCTCGGGATGGTCTCGGGGCGTCGAATCCAGGGAAGTAGATCTTGGCGACTTCAGAGGGCCGGACCGAGCAAGCCTCAACTTGGCACCATAACAGCACATTCCCCTTTGTCTAAACTCGCGGCCACCTCCACACGAACACCCAAACAGCAACAACGTGGTAACCTCATGGTCAACCGAACACGCGCAGAGGACAAGGGCGAGGCCGCTGGCCCGTGGCTGCTGCACGGCCAAAGGCGGCGACGGGACCAGGGCGACGGGGAGGCGTGGCCGTGGCCTTCTTGTGCAGACGCGGCAGCGAGCGAGCTCGGCGGCAGAGAGAGGGCTCGCAGGGGCGTCACGGAGAGGAGACGGCGGGGAGAGGCGGACCGGCGGGCGACCACGGAGGGAGAGGGAGGCGCGGCCTTGACAGGGAGGAGAGCGCCGGGGAGGCGGCCTGGAGCGGAGGGGCGACGGGCTCGGGCGGCGAAGCGGGGCGCGGATGCGCGGCGGCAGGGGCGGCCGGGGTCGGCTCGGGCGACGCGGGTGGAGATCGACGGGAGGGAGCGGGCTCATGGCGGCAGCTCAGTCGGCGGCTTGGGCACGACGAAGGTAGGCGGGAAGACGCAGAGGGAGAGGCGGCGCGGCGACGATGGGACAGAGGGTGAGGTCACAAGGCCGAGGCGGGCTGTCAGTGCAAGGGCAGCGGGTCGGGGAGGATTCGCGGCCGGCGAAGGGAGCGGCGCGGGGCCGAGGAGAGGATCCCACGGGGCGGCAGCGCGGGCCGGCCGGGCTCGGGGCGGTTCGACGGCGGGAAGGCCAGCGGAGAAGGGCGCCGGGTCGCAGAGGGGAGGAGGCGCGGCGGGGAGACTCGCCGGCGGCGGACGGACCAGGGGAGAGGGGATCGAGGGAGGCGTCACAGGCCTGGGGATCGGGTCCTGGGGAGGTTGTCAGGCGGGGTGGGGCGTCGCGCGCAGGTGGGGGCTGGCCAGGTGGGCCCCGGGGTCGCGGGGTGGAGGGGAGAGAGAGAGGGATAGATGGGTGTGGAGGCGTGCGTGTCCGTGCGCGGGAGTGGGGGCCAGGTGGGCCAGGCTGAGCGGGACAGGGGCAGGTGGTGGGTCCAGGAGCAGCAGGGAGGGCGGTTGGTGGTGCTGGGTGGGACCCAGGGCGGTTCGGGAGGGCGCGTGGGATGGCAGGAGAGAGATGAGCGGGCGACGGGTGGTACCAGGTGGGGTGGGACGCGTCTGTCCAGGCTGAGGTGGCGCACCAGGGTTGGAGGGAGGGTAGAGCGAGGGTGAGGTGGCGAGCACCGATTGGGTGGGGTGAGGTGGAGGAGGGCTAGGTAGGTTAGGTTGGGTAGGATAGGGATTTTGGGTAGGCTGGCTTTGCACTGGGGGTGGTCGACTGGGTCGGATCGGCCCGGTACGGCTGCCCCCTAAAAATAATATAAAATTTTATGTATTGTTTAAAAGACTTGTGCAATTTATTTTTAGACAAACAAAATATCCGGAAGGGTCCGGGGATTATTTTGAAATAGAGAGGGATCTTTGTAGAAAGCAAAAGTAGGTTTGAACAAAATAGTTTTAGTCAATGAGATGCATGATGATGTCATGATGATGCAATGCACAAAAACAACGCGATTTTCTAGTAGTGGTTTTGCGGGATGCCACAATGTCCTCGTGGTTTTCTCCATCCAACATATAGAATCCTTCAGCTTCGTTGTTCAAAGCATCATATCTATTCCTTCTCATACTTTCATTTCCGATGAAGAGTTCGGTGAGAGCATCCCAAGATTCCTTAGTTGTACTAAGATGCTGAATGTGTGGCATATCTTTGTCACCCACACCAAGATGTATCATGTGTAGAGCTATAGTGTTGAGTTGGCTATCGACCACTTCTCTTCTTGTGAGATTGTTGGGGTTTCCAACATGAAGACCATTTTCGATGATTTTCCATAACTCAATGGAGGAACTGCACACATGAGACTTCATCAAAAATTGCCATTGAGTAAAAGTAGATGCAGAAAGTTTGGGTGGATCACCCCTATTATGTATATGTGGGTGGGGGATAGGTGGATCAGGAGAATACACATGAGAAACCTCATTGTATCCATCCTTACCACTATCCTTTTTCGAGGAGGAGCTCTTGCTTGTGTCATCACCAACCACTTCGTTATCTTTGGAAACGGTTTTACCCGTTTCCTTGGATTGCGGAGTGGTAGCCTCAGAGTTAGATGGAGGTGATGCTGCGGATGTGGAGAGACGCATTATCAATTGACGCATCTCTTCCATCTTAGCCTCCATTGAACTCACCAAGGTTGTTTCCAACGTCTTGAGATCGTTCATGGTGACTACCTCCGGAGCATCACTCCCATCTACCTTGGAACCCATACTTCTCTTAGGCGGTTAAGCCTGAAATAAGAGCCAGGGCTCTGATACCAATTGAATGGATCGTATGGGCACTTAGAGGGGGGGGTGAATAGGTGCTACCCAATTTTTAGTACTTTTTCAATTTTAGGCTTGACACAAAGTAAATTCTCTAGATATGTAACTACGAGAATTTCCCTATATGCAACCCTAGCTACTAAGCATGTAAAGAGAGGAGCGAGGGAACCGTAGTGGAGCACGCGAAGACACAGGGATTTGTTTTACCGCAGTTCCTTCCTTGTTAAGGGAAGTACATCTGCGTTGGAGGGGTGGGCGGTTCTAAGACCACCATGCCACAATAGGCCTCACCCTATTCTTCGATGGATATCGCCACGAGAGGCCTGATCCACCTTCTCCACTATTGGTACCCTTCGAGGCGGGAACCGGTGCCCTTTACAACACTACCGGGGCACACACCCACAACTGAATTGGGGGTCCCGAGATGACAAGCTGTCACAAGAACAAGGTTTATCAATATAAACAAAACAAGGATCTAGGTGTTTGCAAGAAACACTAGATCGGTGAATCTCCAAATGAATGGAGAGGAGATGAAGCGCTTGATTGCTGATGATGAAGATCGAGTTCTCCTCCTTTGATTCCCCAATGGACGGGGCCTTTTGGTGGATCTAGGTGGAGATCTCTTGGATGAAGGTTACAGATCAGATCTTGACTTTTTCGAATGAACCAAGAGATCTGGCAGGAGGGGGGAGGCTGGCTTAAATATCCCCTGCACAGATCTGGCTGTTGAACAACTTTGGGGGCGGATTATCCGCCCCCACTTGGGGCGGACTATCCGCCCCCTGGGAAAACTCCGTCCCCAGGGCGGATATTCCGGGAGAAAATCTGCCCCCTCTCTGGGGCTAGCGCCTACGGAACTTGATGAAGATCTTGGGGGGAGGGGGGCGGATTATCCGGCCCCCTCCAGGGGCGGATTATCCGGCATGGCCAGAAAATCTGGCCGAAACTCCGCCCCCTCTCTGGGGCTTGCGCCTTAGCGGTGAGCAAGGGGGCGGATTATCCGTCCCCCGAGGGGAGGATTATCCGGCGTGGCCGGAAAATCCGGCCGAAACTCCGCCCCCCTTCTGGGGCATGCGCCTATGTGGGAAGAGGGTGGGCGGATTATCCGCCCCCCAAAGGCATATACTTTTCCCTTTTATCCTTAGAGAGAGCTGCAACACTTCAACACACATTAAATAATCCTTGATATTGTTATCTAACACACAAAACACTAGGGATTATGAAATGTTCTTTCAGCGTTCCCAGGCCAAAAACTAGCTCCGTCCGGCGCTATTTAGCTCCGGATTTTGGCATGTAAAAGCCTAACGAGTGGATGTGCCATTGGCTACCTCCCTCTCCCTCTGGCCCTCCCCTTCCCTAACAAGGTAAGAATGCAAAAGCGTGTGATTGGCCTTAGGCCTACGTCGGTGTTCCCAACACCCAAGATAAGTTGGTGTTAACACGAGGAAGGTTGGGGGTGGGGCCCTCTCCTTCCCTAACAAGGTTAATATATGGTAAGAATGCAAAAGCGTGTGATTGGCCTTAGGCCTGCGTTGGCGTTCCCAACACCCAAGATAAGTTGGTGTTATCACGGGGAAGGTTGGGGGTGGGGCCCTCCCCTTCCATAACAAGGTTAATATATGGTAAGAATGCAAAAGCGTGTGATTGTCCTTAGGCATGCGTCAGCGTTCCCAACGCCCAAGATAAGTTGGTGTTATCACGGGGAAGGTGGGGGGCCCTCCCCTTCCCTAACAAGCTTAATGTATGGTAAGAATGCAAAAGCGTGTGATTGGCCTTAGGCCTGCGTCGACGTTCTCAACACCCAAGATAAGTTGGTGTTATCACGGGGAAGGTTGGGGGGTGGGGACCTCCCCTTCCCTAACAAGGTTAATATATGGTAAGAATGCAAAAGCGTGTGATTGGACTTAGGCCTGCGTCGGCGTTCCCAACACCCAAGATAAGTTGGTGTTATCACGGGGAAGGTTGGGGGTGGGGCCCTCCCCTTCCCTAACAAGGTTAATATATGGTAAAGAATGCAAAAGCGTGTGATTGGCCTTAGGCCTGCGTCGGCGTTCCCAACATCCAAGATAAGTTGGTGTTATTACGGGAAAGGTTGAGGGTGGGGTCCTCCCCTTACCTAACAAGGTTAATATATAATAAGAATGCAAAAACGTGTGATTGGCCTTAGGCCTGCGTCATCATTCCCAACACCCAAAGATAAGTTGGTGTTATCACGGGAAGGTTGAGGGGTGGGGGTGGAGGGAAGACGGCGGCGGCGGTCCCCTAACCTCCCAAAATTCAGAGAGCTATGGATACCAAAATCCTCATATTGCGACTCCTACAATCTTTAGAAGGTAATAATTGCAGTTTTCACATGCATATATTCCCAAGTAGCCACCAACTCAGTGCTTTAATCTAATTACTCCCTGCCTACGATAGCTGCATATATACCACAATATAGTCCATAGTCGTCCGCTATAAATGCACTGCAAATTTAGATAGATCTCCCGGACTCAGAAGTTCGTTTTCGTGGTTCACATCACCATGGAGTTCCATAGCGGGAGCTTCCAGCGCCTTTTCAAGCTGTGGCTTGCGGCCACCCTTGCTTTCCTCCTGCTATTCATGCTCGTCGGCCGGGGGTGGTCGCCGGTGGACATGATGGCAGCGGCTCGTCGGCAACGAGCAGCAACTACTCCTGACGAGGTATATTGCTTCCTGTCCTTCGTCTCGGTATATGGTGATGTACACTTCGTTTGGTTTCCATTTCATTGTGAAAACCACGTACTATGTCATTGTTGTACTCTCCCACATGATTTGAATCCCACCTTCTCACTTTTCTCTTTCTTTTAAGGAATGTTTTTATTCAAATTATTAGGAGGCCGAGTTTCTATTCATCGGGCATAATTGCTGTTAAAATGTTCCAGTTAGATTTTAGAAATTAGTCATCACAACTAGGCTTGTTCATTTAGTTCTCGGTCGACGCCGTCAGCTCTAGCATCTTTTATTCACGAACCAGGATGACACATTTCTTCCATTAATTTCATATTAGAAACAAGCAATTCAAAAGCAAACCTAGTACAACCTTCAATCCGATTTAATTATCGCGGGTTTAGGCAAATTGTCTAAACCTACGACAATTAAACCGAATCCAAGGGAGTATCTTTTTCCATCTTGTAAACAGAAATATACACAAAATCAAGTCTTGAGGCTAATCAGTCGATAAAGTTTGGTTGGCTCGGATCTATAAGATATTCTCATTTAGAACTAGTAAATATGTCTTTATAATTAGGAAAATCCATATAATAGAATAAACAATGTACATCTTGAACTGTTGTTTCCTCTCTGTATTTTGTCCTTTGTATTTAAATAGTAGTACAATTGCACCAGTGTTTTGCCATGCTGTACAGTTCAAAGAAAATAGTTACATCAAAATATTCGGGGATTTGCGGGGACCAAACATTTCATTAGGATGTTCAAATGGATTTATAACAATTAATAGAAACAATAAGTGAGTAAGGAATACACCATTTATTATTGACCGGTGAAATAATTTGGAAATAAACACATGAAGTTTTTTAAAGTAGGAATACATTTATTTTCTTTCTAATGAGTAGGAAGACTTTTTTCCCTTTTTCAACAAGCACCAATTTGCACGTGGCAAAAAGGAAGACTACCGTTTTACACAGAATTATATTGTACCCTCTTTAGCAAAGAAAATGCAGCATATAAAATCAAGTGTACAGTAGCTCTCATTAGATTTGCATAGTTCTCTTTTCCTGGAAAGTTCTAGTAGCACTCGGAGGAGTTCTTTCGTGTCTTGAAAAGGAAAGAAAAAACGCTAGCTCTCACAATTTTTTGTGCTCGTAAAAGCAGCACGAGTCCAACGCTATCCGAACGCTCAAATACAAATTGTGTAATATTTCTGAGTATAGAATAGATAGCTATAACATTAATTGTGCAGCAATTTACTCCAAAAAAAAAACAGTGTAACAACAACCATCTTGTTCCTGCACAGAAAAATTCATGAGACAATTTGAGACGAAAATTATGACGAGACATTGACACGATTTGAACTCTGCTGCACGCCCAGTCCAAATTCGCAGGTTTAGCCGAGCTTCTGCCGAAGGTTGCGACGGACGACCGGACGGTGATCATCACGTCGGTGAACGAGGCGTTCTCACGACCCGGCTCACTCCTCGACCTCTTCCGCGAGAGCTTCTACGCCGGAGAGAAGATCCACCACCTGCTGGACCACCTCCTGGTCGTCGCCGTCGACGCCGCGGCGTACCAGCACTGCCGGCGCGTGCACCCGTTCTGCTACCTTCTCGAGACAACGACACCCAGCATGAACCTGAGCACCGCCAGCAACTACATGAGCGACGCCTACGTGGAGCTCGTCTGGGCCAAGCTCGAGCTGCAGCAGCGCGTCCTCCAGCTCGGGTACAACTTCCTCTTCACCGACGTGGACATCCTGTGGTTCCGGGACCCGTTCCGGCACATCGTGGTGCACGCGGACATGGCGACGTCCTCCGACCTGTACACCGGCGACCCCGACGACCTCGACGCTAACTGGCCCAACACGGGCTTCTACTACGTGAAGGCGACGGGGCGGACGGTGGAGATGATGCGGCGGTGGCGGGCGGCGCGGTGGCGGTTCCCCAGGGCCCACGAGCAGACCGTCTTCAACCACATCAAGCACGAGCTGGCCGCCGCGGATGGGGAACTGCGGCTGCGGTTCCAGTTCCTCGACACGGCCCGCTTCGGCGGCTTCTGCCAGCTGTTGCGCAACGACATGGCCAGGGCGTGCACCATGCACGCCAACTGTTGTGTTGGTCTGGGGAACAAGCTGCACGACCTCCGGGACGTGCTCGGGCAGTGGAAGAACTACACGGTGATGGCGCCGGCGGAGAGGAAGAAGGCGAAGGCCGCCGGGAGAAGCTTCGGGTGGCGCGTCCCGGCCAGGTGCGGGACTCCGGACAAGATGGCGCCGCAGGCTTCCTGATCCGGGCCGGCGCGACCTATTGATCAACTTGTGTGAGTTGTTGCATTTAGACATTGCAATCTGTACTATAAGTTGGTTGACTTCTAGACTGCTTGGACTCTCCGAGACTTTCGTTCTAGCTCAAGGTTATCAGAGCATCTCCACTCGCCTACCCGGAAGGCTGATCCGGACGTTGAATTTTGGTCCGGACGCCGAAAATCGGCCCAGTCGCGTACCCAGAGACCTGTTTTCGTCCGGATTTCGGCATGTTTTGGTCCGACCTACCCAGGCCGTACCCAGGATCCCGGGTACGCCCTCGGGACGCCGGACTCAGCGAAAACGGGTGTGGGCCAGCTCTGTCGGCGAGGGAAGGCACCACTCTCGCCAATTCGCCGAGCTCCCCACCCTTTTCTTCCCCCCTCCCGCCTTTCTTCCCCATTCCCCTACCCCCGAAGCTCCGCCGATCACCGCGCCCGACATGCCGCCCAAGAGTTTCGTCCAACCCAGATCGATCCTTGGCGAGGGTCCGGCGGAGAAGAAGGCGAGGAAGCCGAGAGCGCCGCCGACCAAGCCGGAGGGCATGTCCTCGGCGGAGTGGGAGAATAGGGAGCACACCATGCAGATCTTGTCAGCCGAGCGGAAGGACATGAAGGAGAGGGCGAAGCTCCGGCAGCAGCAAGCGGAGGAGGAGAAGGCGATGGTGAAGGCGGCGGCGGAAGAACATGCGATGGTGAAGGCGAAGCAGGCTACGGTGACGCGTTCGGCTTTGATGGCCGCGCCGTACCCACCACACTGGGGGAGCCAGGCTAGCGTCGGCTCGCCCGCCGGCTTCTCGCCGATCTCTCCGGCCAACTTCCAGGAGAGCCAGACGGCTGCTCGGCAGAGGTACTCCCCTTCGCCGGAGTTCGACGGCGGCTTCAACCCGAACGTGCTCTTCCCCTGCCCGGCGCCGCGCCACCCTTCGCCCTTCGGCGTCGACATCAACATCCCCTACTCGGCCTCTCTGGCATACGCAAGCCCCTCCAACCACCCCTCCTTCTTCACGGAAGAGCAGACCCGTGCCGACGCCGAGCACGGCATCGAGTCCCAGGACCTCGTCGACGTCGATGCCGAGGAGACCCAGGCCGAGCAGACGCAGCCAGAGGACGCCGAGACTGAGGCGAAAGGCAAGAAGGGGAAGAAGGGGAAGAAGAAGCAGGGAACTTCGGCGGATGCTCGGCTCAAATGGACCGTGGCCGAGGACACCTGCCTCGCCGAAGCTTGGAAGACGGTGAGCATGGATCTAATCACCGGTGCGAACCAAAATTCCGATAATTATTGGCGGCGCGTGAAGGCAGCATTCGACGAGCGAAGCATGTGCGACCCAAAGTATCGCAAGATCCACATGGAGCGAGGGGAGAAGGCAATAACAAACCACTGGGCGATCATCCAAACTGCATGCAGCAAGTGGCACACCTGCGTGGAAGAAGTCGACCGCACACAAGCCAGTAGGGAGAACATGGACAACAAGGTACTCGTGAACACTATATTTGTCGTGCACTCTTTTGACACACTCGCGAACATGGACAACTTGACACACTTCTATTTTGTAGCTGCGTCGTGCACTTCTTCTGTTTCGAAAGGACATGAAGATGGAGTTCAAGTTCCATCATGTCTTCGAGAAAATCGAGCATTGCGAGAAGTGGCGGGACACTCGGCTGAGTCTCTCCAAGAGCAAAGACGGCGTCTACAACCCCGAGGCCCTGGCCGCTGCTGCCAGCGAAGGAAGACCTGAGCTCGGCCAGAAGAAGGCGAAGATGCTCAAGGCCGCCGGACCTCCCGCCGAGCGTCTCCAGGCTTCGATCGAGAAATGCCTCGCCGACACGAGGGCGCAGGCCGAGAAGAGGACTGAGAAGAGCGAGGAGCGCTGGAAGAAGCTGATGGAGACACAAGGGGAAAAGGTGGCCCTCATCAAGGCCAACCTCGGCGAGAAGAAAGCCAGCCTCGCCGAGAAGAAGGCCAACTACGCCGCCAAGAAGCACCACACGGACCTCAAGTTCCTCATGGGCGGCGAGGACACGTCGAAGATGAGCTCGCCGGTCAAGGCCTGGTACATGGCGCAACGTCAGGCCATCCTGGAGGGCATGACCACGGCTTCCCCAGCCCCTTCCTCTGCGCCGAACGAGCCAGCGCCGAACGCTCCGACGCCGAGCTCTGCTTCGACTTCCTCCAACCCGGGGGCCTTCACCGGCGAGATGGACGACAACGCCGCCTCGGCCACGCCGCAGGAGCCCATCCCCATCGACCCGAGGAATCGTGGTCACCGCCTCGGCAACGGGATGGAATCCTGTTCCGCGAATGATCTTCTATAATGTAATAACTTGATTATCTCATTTTGCTAAATGAGTTGATATGGTATGATGTTTGTTATCTATTATATTTCTTTTGTTTTAGGCTGCAAATGCCGCACTGATAAACTTCTTCGAGACTCTACGGATAGAGCTTGGCAATTACGACTGAGCGTTGTTTCCCCTGTTATGTAATAAAAATATGTCGTCGAACTTGTAGACGCATCTGTTGAATACCTTGTGGCCGAGCACTCGCCGGCGAGAACTATGCAGATTTAAATATATAGCCGTTTTGTGTCCGTCTGGGTACTCGGCCTGGGTAGTCAAGTGGAAACTGGACGTACCCAAACCGAAAATTTGCGTCGTCCGGCCGGAAAGAGGTACAGATTTCGGCCTGGTTCCGCCAACGAATGAAGATGCTCTTACAATAGAAAAAACGAGTTTTGTTTTCAAGTTCCAACTTCGGAAGCAACCGAGAATTCCGTACGCGGATTGACTAAGCTACTGAAAACGTTTTGACAGCGAGATGGGTTGAACAAAAAGAGCACGTAGCCACGTACGTAACTGCTATTTCTCCTTCGTTGAAAAGTACTAGCCCGAACGGTTCAAACGTTCGGATTATAGGTCCTACGCGCATATCTAGATTGTTAATTTGACTAATAAAACATAACTTATATATCATAAAAATTATACCATTAGAAAATATAACCTCTAAAGTTTCTAATGGTATAATTTTTATACTATACTATTTATGTTTTGTTGTCCAAATTCGTAATCTAGTTATCCGCGCGGGACTTATAATCCCAAACGGAGAGAGGAATGCCGAACAAGCGGCAGCTGTACGTGTAGCCCTGAAGGAAACAGGGCACGCAAATCCGGAATTTCACCTCCGAGCTGAAAAACTAATGCGCACGCACGCACGCATCAGGACATATCATTATATTTCTCGGCTGCTCGCACGCACATATTGGGTCGTCGTTTGAAGAGATCAACACCCAGAATTTTCTTGTTTAAGTACTCACTACTCACCGGCCGGCTGGGTAGTTGCACCTTGTACGTAGTTCCCATTTTGACTCACGCACCGCCGCGACCTCTGTGCATTTGGTGCGGTCGAGACGTCGACGGCGACGATCAACATGGTGGCCGGCAGCCTGAGCCTGAGCAAGCAGCAGCACAGCGGCGTCAGCCACTCGGTGTCGTTCCTCCTCGGGGCCCTCCTCCCCACCTTGCTGCTCTTCGTCCTCGCCTCCGACCGGGTCGGCGAGAAGCTCGCGACCATCTCGAGCTTGGGGAATAATGGATCATCGGCTCAGCATCAACACGCAAACACCACGGAGGAGGAGAGATCATTCCCGGGGCTGGCGGAGCTGCTGCCCAAGGTGGCCACCGACGACGGCACGGTGATCATCACGTCGGTGAACGAGGCCTGGGCGGAGCCGGGCTCCCTCCTGGACCTCTTCCGCGACGGCTTCAAGAACGGCGAGGGCACCGCGCACCTCCTCAACCACACCCTCATCGTCGCCGTGGACGCCGGCGCCTTGGCCCGCTGCGAGGCCGTGCACCCGCACTGCTACCTCCTCGAGGTCACCTCCGCCAACGTCACCTCCGCCAACCGCTTCATGACCAAGAGCTACCTCGAGCTCGTCTGGGCCAAGCTCTCCCTCCAGCAGCGCGTCCTCGAGCTTGGCTACAACTATCTCTTCACCGTAAGCTCTCCACCTGCAAGCACGCATGCATGGCTCTAGATTTTTACTTTTTTTTCATGTGGAATTTCGATTTATAAGTAGCTTCAGAGGTTGTTAATCGATAATCAGTTAATCACACAAACTTTATATGTCTAGCAACTACTTTGTTAACCATTAGATGGAAAAATCAAATTTCAAAATCGTTGACCGGGCGATGACAATTTAAAAAACGACTAAGAAACGCATGCTCCCATATTTGCCTATTCCACGTTTTCATTATTTACAGTTTACACACACACAAAAAAGTCGTATTCTAATGCTCGGATAATACTGTTTTGTAGGATGTGGATATCATGTGGCTGCGCAACCCGTTCCGGCACATCAACCTCTATGCCGACATGGCCGTCTCAACCGACCGTTTCAACGGCAACGCCGAGGCCCTGACCAACGCGCCCAACACCGGCTTCTACTACGTCAAGTCGACGAATCGTACGGTCGAGATGCTAAGGCGCTGGCAAGCGGCGAGGTCACGGTTCCCGCCGACCCACGACCAGGCGATCTTCGACGAGATCAAGGTGGAGCTCGCCACCGGCGAGCTGCAGATCAAGCTGGTGTTCCTCGAGACCACGCTCTTCGACGGCTTCTGCCAGTTCCACGGCGAGATGGACGACAGGGTCTGCACCATGCACGCCAACTGCTGCATCGGGCTCGACAACAAGGTGCACGACCTGAGGAACATGGCTGCCCAGTGGAAGAACTACACGAGCATGGCACCGTCGGAGAAGAGCAGCGGCAAGTATAGGTGGCCCGTGCCCGCCAAGTGCGAAGCTTCGATGGGACATCGATGACCAACTAAGTCTAGTCTCGTGTACAGTAATAGGTGAAACATTATTATTCTTTTTTTTTTGAGAAATTAAGACTTTCTTGGAGATAAATCATAGATGGGGGTGTCTATTCATTTCCTCAAGTGTAACTTTTTTTACAAGAAAAAAAACTTTTTTACAAGAAAAATATCCGGTGAAAACCAACATACGGCTTGACAACGGAGGCGGCAATTCGGCTCATAGGTGCAAATACATCCATTACGAGAAAATATATTTTGAAATGTCAAAAAGTTGAAAAAAATCTGCATATACATTCGAACATTTTATGTTGGTTCACAACTTTTCAGGATGAAAGAACATTTTATATGTTGTGTATAAAAAAGACAAAAATTTCATGTGAATAGTCGTATTGTTGTGACACATTTTGTTATTCCTGTGAAACATTTTGTCTTTTTTATACACGTCACATATTATGTTCTTTTATCCTGAAAACTTGTGAACCAACATAAAATGTTCGAAGGTATATGTAGAATTTTTTTTGATATTTCGGAAAATGTTTTCTCACAATGGATGCATTTGCACCTGGGAGCCAAAGTGAATATCGGCTTGACAACCACATACACTAAGGGAATCACACGATATGCTGCCGGCTAAAGGTCAGGGCCGACGACATAATCTGAGGATGCCCAGGGCCAAGAAAAGTTCGTCGACGTATCTCAGCCGCCAACATAGCTCCACATGCGCCGATGGCCACCCGTCGGTTTAACTTCACTCTCGACGTATTGGGCACAATGCCGACAGCCACCATCGACATATCGCGGCCGTCGATATAGGACTTCGCCATGTGGCGCTGGCGAGCCCATGGAAGACGGTAGATCGGCGGCGTCTGGGCAACGCCAACGGCCTAACAGAGCAATTTCACCATCTCGATCACATTTGAAGTCTTTCAGACTAACGAAATTCCAATCATCCCTATTCCATCTCGTTATAGCTTACGTACAGCTATGATGGAACACTTTAGATAGTTTAACTTTTGAAAAAAATTATATGCAAGCCTTGGGATGGAGATAGTAATAATCAAGCTAGCCACATCCACATCTAGGCGCGGTAAATAGGTCATGGCTGACGGTCAGGACAACTGAATCAATTCTACCCCTCGTTTCAACCTCGACAAACCGGCCCTGCCGGGAAGCTTCTCTCACCTAGCTCATACACACGGTATACAAAATCTTCACGTCAAGATGAAAACATTGCACGGTGAGGTTTACTCTGTCTTCTTCCGCTCGAAACAATTGAACTGCTCCCTGCATCATCATTTTAAAAATTTAAAATCAGTCTCTGTCTCTCTAGTACTTGCGTGCCGTGCCAACTCGTCTCCCGGAATTCAGCAAGTGGCCTGGCTAGAGCGCAAAGTCCAAGCTGACGTGTCCCCATTAGAAAGTCACAGATGATTCGAAGACAACCACACACTGTAAATAGGACCTCCAAACGGCATCAGATACACATGTATCGTTGACGCCGCCTGTGTTAGAGACCGATCCTAGTCCGCGTCCCTTGGTTTTGTCTGATGTTAGTTAAACGAATGAGAGTGGAATGAGTCTTGCTTTATGGTTGTTTCTCTCTCCTACTAGTGCTAGTGCTAGCTTGACGACCATAGCTCCGGTGTTGGCATGTGGTTCTTGTAGGTGATGCGGAGGGTACCTGCCAGCGTCCTCGTCGCCAAAGAGATTTGCGAATTTTTGCCACCTTGGTTGCGGCTAACCCTAGATCTGGCAGGACGATTGAGTGTCTCACGAAGGAAAATGCCAACGGGGGAGCAAGAGAGTAACGCTAGCCACAGATCAGTCATCGTAATGGAGATATCAAAAAAGTGTAGAAGCAAAAAAAAAGAGTGGCACAACATGGAATGCACATGCAGTTACCTTATGAATAACTTTTAGGGTACGGCCAATGCTCCAGGTTGGACCGCTGCCCCAACTATCCACGTCGACCTCCACTGTCCAGCGACTAAAGAGGGATCCTACAGAGGAACTCACCTCCCTACTGACAAAAGCAAGAGAGAATCGAAAAACAAAGGAGAACCGTGGGAAAAGGAAGAAAGATGCATGTCCTTCCACCAATAGCCAGGACTAGAGGGATGAGATTTGCATAGTAAAAGAACGGAACTGGGCCAAAGGAACGGTAGCCTGCGATGAGTAGAAATTTGCATAGTGGTGGTTTCGTGGTGTGTTTCCTATGTGGAGACTGACAGATCACACCATACCACTGTTTTTTGTGCTGGTGCCCTTAGTGTCTTGGCATGCAGGGCCAGTGCTGGGGAGGATTTGGAGGGGCGGCTGCCCCGGGCCCAAAAATATTAGGGGCCCTCCCTAGTTATTTCTCTATATATGACCCAATATAGATTCCTCAAAAAAAAAACTACAGTTCCGCGTTTTAGATTGATCCATAATGCTTGGTACGTACGAGTTTCGATCGACCTGCCTAATCACAATCATATCTATTAACCTTCTGTAGTTCTATAACTCCTCGCTGTTGGAGATATGTCCAAGAGGCAATAATAAAGTGGTTATTATCATATCTTCATACTTATGATAAATGTTTACATACCATGCTATAATTATATTAACAAGAAACATTAATACTTGTGTGATTTATAAACATAAAAGAGTCCCTAGTAAAGCCTCTTGTTAAACTAGCTTGTTGGTTAATATATGATCATGGTTTCCTGATCATGAACATAGAGATGTTATTAACAACAGGGTCATATCATTAGGAGAATGATGTGATGGACATACTCATATAGATAAGCGTAGCATAAAGATCAAGTCATTTTAATAGTTCAATTGCTATAAGCTTTCTCATACATAGTAACCTAATTCCTTCGACCATGAGATCATGCTTATCACCATCACCGGAAGGATGCTTTGATGACATCAAACACCACACCGTAACTGGGTGGCTATAAAGGTGGCATTGAGTGTTCAGAAAGTATGGGTTGAGACACATGGATCAAGAGTGGGATTTTTCCATCCATATGACGAATAGATATACTCTGGGCCCTCTCGGTGGAATGTCATCCAATTAGCTTGCAAGCATGTGACTGGCTCACAAGGGATCACATACCACGAGAACAAGAAAAGAGTACTTATCGGTAACAAGGTTGAACTAGGTATGCAGAGATACCGACGATCAAAACCTCGGATAAGTAAACTATCGTGAGACAAAGGGAAATTGGTATCGTATGTAAGTGGTTCATTCGATCGCAAAGTAATCGTAGAAATATGTGGGAACCATATGAATTTCCAGATTCCTCTATTGGTTATTGTTCGGAGAAGTGTCTCGATCATGTCCGCATAATTCACGAACCGTAGGAAGACACACTTAAGGATTCGATGTTGTTGAGTAGTTATGGAATGATGAGTAAGAGACCGAATGTTGTTCGGAGTCTCGGATGGGATCCGGGATATCACGAGGAGATCCGGAATGGTCCGGAGAATAAGATTCATATAAGGAAAGTCCTGTTTCGGAGTTGAAGAATGATTCCGGTGTTTTCATCGGGAATGTTCTAGAAGGTTTCGGAAGGTCCGGCACTCCGGAGGGTAAGGGTACATAAATGTGTCATAACAATTTGGAATGGTTGCATCATGTACTAGGTGTCATCGCTGGGCAAAATAAAGGGATAAATCAAATCCTAGTTTGAAAAGTCAAACGCCAATTTGAAAAGTCAAACGGCAAGTTTGCTTGGTGGAGGGAGAGTAGGAAACCTACTTGGGGAGGAAGTCCTCTTCCCTCCACCGCCGGCCAAGGAGGAGGAGTTGGAGGAGGACTCCCTCCTCCCAACCGCGCCTCCCTCCCACCTATAAAAGAAGGGGCAGGGGTGCCCCTCTTCCCTACACCCAACACCTCCAAACCCTAGCCCTAGGCGCCACCACTTGCTGTTGCCGCCGCCTAGGGCCTCCTCCCAAGTCGCCGACTAGGGTTTCCCCAAACCCTAGCCGCCGGCTACTGTAGGGGTTCGTAGCATGGAAAACAAAAAAATTCTACCGCATGCAAACAAACAAGCCAAGATCTATCTACTAGATTGTAGCAACGAGTCGATAGAGGAACTCACCCTCGAAGATTCCAAAGCGGTTAACGAGAGCAGATTCTCGTGGGTGATGTAGTCGTACTCTTGCCGATCTCAAGATCGCGTAGACGATCCTTCCGGCTCTGTGTTCCGGCAGCGCTCCTGCAGTCGGTCACACATTCGGTACTTGATGAAGACCTTCCTCTCCCTTGTTCCAGCAGGCAGTGGAGGTTGTAGCACTCTCCTCGCGATTCCGGCAGCACGACGGCGTGGTACCGGAAGTAGAGGGGAGATCTTGCAGGGCTTCGCTTGCCGAGCGAGTATGGTGGACTATGAGAGAGCCTTGGTGATCTAGGGTTTAGACACACCAATAAGACGGGGCTAAACCAGCGGCTAGGGAAATTAGAAGCTCTAAATCGGCGGCTTGGGAGAAATCCCAAGGCTATGGCTAGGGTTTAGGTTTAGAGGAGGCAACTCAGGTGTCTAGGAGGAGCCCTGCCCTCCTTTTATAGGTGGAGGAGGCACCACCAAGGGAGGGAGTCCTCCCAACTCGGATCCCTAGTGGGCGGCGTGGAGGAGGAACCTCCCCAACTCGATTTCCCACTTCTTCTCCACTTTCCAAAATAGCTTGACTTTTCAAATTGGCGTTTGACTTTTCAAACTAGGATTTGATTAAACCCTTTATTTTGTACAGCGATGACACCTAGTACATGATGCAATCATTCCAACTTGCAATGACACATTCATGTACCCTTCCTCCGAGTGCCGGACATTCCTAACCTTCTAGAACATTCCCGGCGAAAACACCTAACCATTCTCCAACTCCAACAGGACTTTCCTTATATGAATCTTATTCTCCTGACCATTTCGATCTCCTCGTGATATCCCATCCGAGACCAACAACATTTGGTCTCTTACTCATCATTCCATAACTACTCAACAACATCGAATCCTTAAGTGTCTCCCACGGTTCGTGAATTATGTGGACATGCTCAGACACTTCGATCAATAACCAATAGAGGAATCTGAAATTCATATGGCTACATATTTCTACGATTACTTATGCATCGAATGAACCACTTACATATGATACCAATTTCCCTTTGTCTCATGATAGTTTACTTATCCGAGGTTATGATCGCCGGATCTCCGCATACCTAGTTCAACCTCACATCGATAAGTACTCTTTCTCGTTCCCGTGATATGTGATCCCTTGTGAGCCAGTCACATGCTTGCAAGCTAATTGGATGGCATTTCACCAAGAGGGCCCAGAGTATATCTATCCGTCATATGGATGGACAAATCCCACTCTTGATCCATGTGTTTCAACCAATACTTTCCAACACTCAATGCCACCTTTATAGCCACCCGATTACTTTGTGGTGTTTGATGTCATCAAAGCATCCATCCGTAAAGGTGATATGCATGATCTCATGGTCGAAGGAATTAGGTTACTATGTATCGTAAAGCATATAGCAATTGAACTATTTAAAATGACTTGATCTTTATGCTACGCTTATCTATAGGAGAATGTCCATCACATCATTCTCCTAATGATATGACCCTGTTGTTAATAACATCTCTATGTTCATGATCAGGAAACCATGATCATATATTAACCAACAAGCTAGTTTAACAAGAGGCTTTACTAGGGACTCTTTTATGTTTACAAATCACACAAGTATTAATGTTTCCTTTTAATACAATTATAGCATGGTATGTAAACATTTATCATAAGTATGAAGATATGATAATAACCTACTTTATTATTGCCTCTTGGGCATATCTCCAACAGTCTCCCACTTGCACTAGAGTCAATAATCTAGTTTCAAAACCTTTGTGTATTCAACACCTATGGCTTTCTGGTGTTGTATGTACACGATTGCTAGTGGTCAACTGATCTCCGGATCTGACACTTCCAGGTCCGTGTGTAATTGCATGTCTTTATGCCTCTCGCATCACTCATTCTCTAATGAGATGGCTTTGTATAATTTTGGTCCTTCGGTGAGACCTTTAGTTCTTTGGAGTTAAAACATGTTCATAATATTGTCGTACAATATATCTTCATAGTATTATCCCGCTGTGAACTACACCTAGTTTGACAACAAACTACTTGACACAAATGCCCTCTTTAGCTGCTATTATAGCAGTCATATACTTAGCCTTTTGTTGTAGTATCTGTCACAATGTCTTAACTTTGGAACTCATCCAAATCCATTATGGAACTTACTTTCCATTATATTGTGCCACCCTTAGTTTAGATTGAGATAAACTTAATTTGTACTCTGTGACAAAACTAGTATCAATGTAGTACTTTTACAATGAACTAACCATCTATTTGTCACTTCTACAAATAATATACTCTTAGTTCTTCCAAAAGATCATAAGAATATCCTTACTATCGTCCAATTATCATCTTATGAATCATTCTGGTATATGCTCATAACATTTAGAGCATAGGACATATCTGGATTTGTACATATCACAGTATGATTGATATAAATACTCTTTGTGATTTCATACATCAAGTATCAATCTATACTTGAATCTTTGTTTCACTTACCAAGTGTCAATACACTTGAATATATCATCAATATTGAACTCATTCAATCCTTTCTGTGTGACAAGAACCTTTCTTGTAGTTTCTATATTGAACTCATTCAATACATCATCTATGTACTTTCGGCACAACCATATTAGCGTCTATTGATGCCAAATATTTGGTTTTGCCTAAGTCTTTCATCGAGATGAAATTCTTAATATGTGTTAATAAAGATACATCATTTCTAACCAACAATATGTCCTCCACATAATGTATTAGAAATATGTCTTAGCGCTCCCACTTAATTTCTTGCAAATGCAAGCATCTTCATTGTCTCCGATGAAATTAAACTCTTTTAACAGTTTCATCATAGTGAAGAATCCAACTCCGCTATGCTTACTTCAACCATTGAAGTTTGCATATGCATTTAGCATCCTTTGAATTAACAAAACCCTTTGGACCGTGTCATGCACACGTCCAAGGTAACCCTTCTATTAGAAGAACTTGTTTTGTTTATTCAAATACCACATAACAAAATTATATGTAGTGGTTGCTACATTAATCCGTCTAGACTAAATATCGCTATGAAAGATCAAATCTTGTCATAGTCAACCTTTGAACATTTTGTGAACTCTTTCCCAACATGTCGACTATTTCATAGATGTGAAACATCCATGTCTACTTCTTTATAGATCCAAACACTATTGTAAGGTCTTACACCTTTCTCGAGGGTCCTTCAAGTTCAAAACTTGATTTCTCGTGTATGGAACTATCACGGATTTTATGGCTTCAAGCCATTTGACGGAGTCAGGGCCCATCATCGCTTCTTTGCATGTAGTCGGATCATTATTGTCAAATAATGATTTAACTCTCAAATCTTGGTATTTGATTGTTTACCCGACCTACTTGGTTTAATAGGAACTTAGATCTCCGTGACCACAACCTTTGAGGCACGTGAGCCATGAGCATTATCGCTTCCTCCGGAACACTTTTGACACAAGAACTCTGCACATATAGCTAAGGTTCTTTTAACCTTATCAAAGTTCTATTGTCCTCCCACTTAACTTTTCACGAAAAATTCCTTCTTAAAGAAACTTGACGTTCTAAACGACAATCATTTTTGTCTTCGATGTTATGGAGGAACAGTTATAACATACAGAGATAGGTTCATCCGACTTTGGTTGCAAACATCTTTCTTATGCATAGCATACCAATGTTTAAGAAAGGACAACTTGGGTTTTATCCCAAACCATAACTTTATATGGTGTCATTTCAACGGATTATGATGGAGCTCTTTTCAGTGGAAAAACGGTAGTCTCTAAAGCTTTTAATCTTTAAAATATAATGGCAGTTTTATTAATTACACCTTTGATCTTACCATGTCAAACAAGGTTTTAATTACATATCTCGAACGCTCCATACTCTTATGGTGTTTCGGGAAATGCAAATCCACAAAACGATTCCTTAAATCTTAGGTATTATGCTAAACTTGTAACTCAAATATCTTCCTTTATGATCTTTATCATAAACTATTTATATTCTTATTACAATGATTTTGCACTTCATCTTGAAAGACTTTGAACTTTTTCAAATGTTTCATACTTCATCCTTATTAAGTAAATATTCATATTTTCGGAGAAAGCATATGAAGTTGAAATCCATCGCTCTTGACTATATATAATGGATTTCATACAACAATATGTACAAGTTCCAATAAGCTAGTCATTCGTTCCCTTTTGGCCTATGAACGAAGTTTTAATTATCTCTAGGAAAGTTTCACAAGCGTCATGTGATCAAAAATCAAAAGACTCCAAAATTCCATCCACATGGAGTTTCTTCATGTTTTCTTTCCAATATAATTTAAATGGCGATGTCACTTCCGAAGTGATCTTTCAATCAATTTGTCTTTCGACATTTTTAGCACTAGTTTTATGGATGTGATTTCTCCAACAAGATTTGTGAATCATCCATCTTTTATGGATTACGGCAATTATTTGAACAACCCTTTTTATTCTCATAATACCTGATAAAACAAATCTTGAAGGCAAGCTTTGATGTTTAACGAGCAACACAATAACCCTTTATTTGTTCTCGATGAACATCATCACATATTCTTTTGCTAGTTACTTAGGCCATTGTAGTTCATGAATTGTGTTGTTTCATATGACGATTCATACAAACAAATTCAGTATCAAATACTTAGGAACCACATTGTTTAATAAGCAAAGAATATAGCCATAACATGTATATCATCTATATACTTAAACTGAACAATTCTAGTCTTTTCTTTTCTGCCATATATTTATGAGGTTCTCTTTCAAGATTTCTTTCTGCTTGAAAGAATCTATCAACATCAACAGTGGAGTCATACATATGACACATAGTCCAAAGCGTGTATAATTAAATACCAATGTCTTTGGACTTGCACTTTGAAGTAGATCACCATCATCAAATGTTTGGTGTACTTTCAAATTCCATTCTTTAGTAATCTCTTGGTGTGGTAAATATATTACCTACATCAAATATTCACCCTTATCATGGAATTATTCATGATCAAGCTACTTTAGCTTATAACGGTGAATCGCGAGTATAATGTTGCTCTCCAAAACCTTTTGGAGGATTAGGACAACTAGTGTCTCCAACCTTTTGCAAATTCTCATCAAATATGAGAACATGACTTTTTCCATATTATACTCTATCATGTTGCAACCAAAACTTCGTTTTAGATATCACAATATCTTCCACACATCATGGTTTCTGAAACAACTCTTTCAGATCCTAGATAACCTTGATATTAGGACAATCCTTTGAATATCAAGAATCATGGAGACAAACATGATACTCATACACTAACACTTGGAATTGTCACTCTTGATTTAATACTAATTATTAAACTTCATGGAGTAACCAGAACTTACTGAAAGTTTGCAATAGGACTTTTAAACTTTAGATTAACACTTCAAAACAATACGATACCAGTTCATAAAGTAACTAACCAGAATTCTATAGTTCTATCATCTCAATTAAAACTAAGCGCAAGGTGGTAAACGGATGCCAATGACTACAACAACTATGCAAATTCACTTTGATTTAATTTATGATAAATAGTGTTCAACTTTTAATCATATTGCCGTTGAACTCCCACTTAAAACAATATCCCTCACATTGTTTTAGTGATCACACGAACCAAATCCACCACATCAAAACCTATCATCACGAGAGTTGATGTAGCTTCAATGGCGAACAATCAACATGTTCATCATATCTACTATATGACTCATGCTTTACCTTTCGGTGATCCATGTTCCGAGACCATGTCTGTACATGCTAGGCTCGTCAAGATCAACCTTAGCTTCCGCATGAGCAAATCTGGCTTGCTCACGTTGTATACACTCGCAGAATCTAACACACCCGATCATCACGTGGTGCTTCGAAACAACGAGCCTTAGCAACGGTGCTTACTAAGGATGAACACTTTAAAACTTGAAATTGTGTGCTTGAGGGATCATCTTATAATGCTACCGTCGTTAACTAAGCAATACAAGATGCATAAAAGGATTAACATCACATGCAATTCATAATATGTGATATGATATGGCCTTTCTTGTTGTGCTTCCGATCTCCATCTTCAAGCACGAACATGATCTCCATCATCACCGGCATTGCATCAAGGTCAATGGCGCTCCATGGTTGTCGTCCACCAGCTTCAACTATTACAACTACTTTGAATAGACACGCGGGTCTTAACATAATTTTAAGACAACCATATGGCTCCTGCCGGTTGCCAACTTACAATAAGGAACATTGCATACATCAAATATAATCACAATCATGGCCATATCACATCACAGCACACCCCTGCAAAACAAAGTTAGACGCCTCTAATTTTCTTTGCATGTTTTACGTGGTTTGGGGCTTTCAATAAGTGTCGTTCTAACTTACGAACAAGAACCACAACATTGATACTAGTATTGTCAATCACCCGTTGTAAATTGAATCTTAACTATGTTGGGAGAAACAGCACCAAAAGCCACTTATGCAATACAAGTTGCATGTCAAGCGTGGAGCAAGTCTCATGAACGATGTCATGTAAGGTTAGCCCGGGCCACTTCATCCCACCATCCCGCAAGATGCAAAGTACACAAGAAGCAATCGACAACAAAAGCATCAACGCCCACAATGACCATTGTGTTCTACTCATGCAACAGATCTAAATATAGACACGGCTCTGATACCACTGTAGGGGTTCGTAGCATGGAAAACAAAAATTTCTACCATGCAAACAAACAAGCCAAGATCTATCTACTAGATTGTAGCAACGAGTCAATAGAGGAACTCACCTCGAAGATTCCAAAGCGGTTAACGAGCAGATTCTCGTGGGTGATGTAGTCGATTCTTGCCGATCTCAAGATCGCGTGAGCGATCCTTCCGGCTGCGTTAGGCAGCGCTCCTGCAATCGGTCACACATTGACTGACGAAGACCTTCCTCCCTTGTTCCAAAGCAGCGGAGGTTGTAGCACTCTCTCGCGATTCCGGCAGACGACGACGTGGTACCTAAGTAGAGGGAGATCTCGCAGGCTTCGCCTTAAGCCGAGCGAGTATGGTGGACTATGAGAGATCCTTGGTGATCTAGGGTTTAGACACACCAATTAGAAGGGGCTAAACCAGCGGCTAGGGCAATTAGAAGCTCTAACTCGGCGGCTTGGGAGAAATCCCTAGGCTGTGGCTAGGGTTTAGGTTTAGAGGGAGGCAACTTGTGTGTCTAGGAGGGGAGCCCTGCCCCTCCTTTTATAGGTGGAGGGAGGCGCCGGCCAAGGGGAGGGAGTCCCTCCCCAACTCGGATCCCTAGTGGGCCGGCGGTAGAGGAGGAACTCCTCCCCAACTCGGTTTCCCACTTCTTCTCCACTTTCCAAAATAGCCGTTTGACTTTTCAAATTGGCGTTTGACTTTTCAAACTAGGATTTGATTAAACCCTTTATTTTGTACAGCGATGACACCTAGTACATGATGCAATCATTCCAACTTGCAATGACACATTCATGTACCCTTCCCCTCCGGAGTGCCGGACATTCTGGAACCTTCTAGAACATTCCCGATGAAAACACCGGAACCATTCTCCAACTCCGAAACAGGACTTTCCTTATATGAATATTATTCTTCGGACCATTCCGGATCTCCTCGTGATATCCCGGATCCCATCCGAGACTCCGAACAACATTCGGTCTCTTACTCATCATTCCATAACTACTCAACAACATCGAATCCTTAAGTGTGTCTCCCTACGGTTCGTGAATTATGCGGACATGATCGAGACACTTCTCCGATCAATAACCAATAGAGGAATCTGGAAATTCATATGGCTCCCACATATTTGTACGATTACTTTGCGATCGAATGAACCACTTACATATGATACCAATTTCCCTTTGTCTCATGATAGTTTACTTATCCGAGGTTATGATCGTCGGTATCTCTGCATACCTAGTTCAACCTCACATCGATAAGTACTCTTTTCTCCCGTGATATGTGATCCCTTGTGAGCCAGTCACATGCTTGCAAGCTAATTGGATGACATTTCACCGAGAGGGCCCAGAGTATATCTATCCGTCATATGGATGGACAAATCCCACTCTTGATCCATGTGGTTCAACCAATACTTTCCGAACACTCAATGCCACCTTTATAGCCACCCAGTTACGGTGTGGTGTTTGATGTCATCAAAGCATCCATCCGGTAAAGGTGATATGCATGATCTCATGGTCGAAGGAATTAGGTTACTATGTATCAGAAAGCATATAGCAATTAAACTATTTAAAATGACTTGATCTTTATGCTACGCTTATCTATAGGAGAATGTCCATCACATCATTCTCCTAATGATATGACCCTGTTGTTAATAACATCTCTATGTTCATGATCAGGAAACCATGATCATATATTAACCAACAAGCTAGTTTAACAAGAGGCTTTACTAGGGACTCTTTTATGTTTACAAATCACACAAGTATTAATGTTTCCTTTTAATACAATTATAGCATGGTATGTAAACATTTATCATAAGTATGAAGATATGATAATAACCTACTTTATTATTGCCTCTTGGGCATATCTCCAACAGCTACACCTCTCCCCTTGGTGCTTCGAAACCCTAGATCGCCAAGGCACCTCTCTTGCTCCACCATACTCGCTCCGGCTTAAGGCGAAGCCTCATGAGATTTTCCTCTACTTCGGTACTGCCACGTCGTCTTAGGAATCGCGAGGAGAGTGCTACAACCTCCATTTTCTGGAACAAGGGAGAGGAAGGTCTTCATCGAAAATCAACGTGTGACCAATCTGGTGAGCGCTACTTAACGCGGCGCCGGAAGGATCGTCTACACAATCTTGAGATCGGAAAGAGTACGACTACATCACCCACGAGAATCCGCTCTCGTTAACCGCTTTGGAATCTTCGAGGGTGAGTTCCTCTATCGACTCGTTGCTACAATCTAGTAGATAAATCTTGGCTTGTTTATTTTCATGAGGTAGAATTTTTTTGTTTTCCATGCTACGAATGGTATCAGAGCCGTGTCTATATGTAGATCTGTTGCACGAGTAGAACACAATGATCATTGTGGGCGTTGATGCTTTTGTTGTCAATTGCTTCTTGTGTACTTTGCATCTTGCGGGATGGTGGGATGAAGCGGCCCGGGCTAACCTTACATGACATCGTTCATGAGACTTGCTCCACGCTTGACATGCAACTTGTATTGCATAAGTGGCTTTGCGGGTGCCTGTTTCTCCCAACATAGTTAAGATTCAATTTACAACGAGTGATTGACAATACTAGTATCAATGTTGTGGTTCTTGTTCGTAAGTTAGAACGACACTTATTGAAAGCTCCAAACCACGTAAAACATGCAAAGAAAATTAGAGGCGTCTAACTTTGTTTTGCAGGGGTATGATGTGATGTGATATGGCCATGATTGTGATTTTATTTGATGTATGCAATGTTCCTTATTGTAAGTTGGCAACCGGCAGGAGCCATATGGTTGTCTTTAAATTCTGTTAAGACCCGCATGTCTATTCAAAGTAGTTGTAATAGTTGAAGCTGGTGACGATAACCATGGAGCGGCGTCATTGACCTTGATGCAATGCCGGTGATGATGGAGATCATGTTCGTGCTTGAAGATGGAGATCGGAAGCACAAAGAAGAAAGGCCATATCATATCGCATATTATGAATTGCATGTGATGTTAATCCTTTTATGCATCTTGTATTGCTTAGTTCACGACGGTAGCATTATAAGATGATCCCTCAAGCACACAATTTCAAGTTTTAAAGTGTTCATCCTTAGTAAGCACTGTTGCTAAAGCTCGTTGTTTCGAAGCACCACGTGATGATCGGGTGTGTTAGATTCTGCGAGTGTATACAACGTGAGCAAGCCAGATTTGCTCATGCGGAAGCTAAGGTTTGATCTTGACGAGCCTAGCATGTACAGACATGGTCTCGGAACACGGATCACCGAAAGGTAAAGCATGAGTCATATAGTAGATATGATGAACATGTTGATTGTTCGCCATTGAAGCTACATCAACTCTCGTGATGATCGGTTTTGATGTGGTGGGTTTGGTTCGTGCGATCACTAAAACAATGTGAGGGATATTGTTTTGAGTGGGAGTTCAACGGCAATATGATTAAAAGTTGAACACTATTTATCATAAATTAAACCAAAGTGAATTTGCATAGTTGTTGTAGTCATTGGCATCCGTTTACCACCTTGCGCTTAGTTATAATTGAGATGATAGAACTATAGAATTCTGGTTAGTTACTTTACGAATTGGTATCATATTGTTTTGAAGTGTTAATCTAAAGTTTAAAAGTCCTATTGCAAACTTTCAGTAAGTTCCGGTTACTCCATGAAGTTTAATAATTGGTATTAAATCAAGAGTGACAATTCCAAGTGTTAGTGTATGAGTATCATGTTTGTCTCCATGATTCTTGATATTCAAAGGATTGTCTTAATATCAAGATTATCTAGGATCTGAAAGAGTTGTTTCAGAAACCATGATGTATGGAAGATATTGTGATATCTGAAACGAAGTTTTGGTTGCAACATGATAGAGTATAATATGGCAAAAGTCATGTTATCATATTTGATGAGAATTTGCAAAAGGTTGGAGACACTAGTTGTCCTAATCCTCCAAAAGGTTTTGGAGAGCAACATTATACTCGCGATTCACCGTTATAAGCTAAAGTAGATTGATCATGAATAATTCCATGAGAAGGGTGAATATTTGATGTAGGTAAAATGTTTACTACACCAAGAGATTACTAAAGAAAGGAATTTGAAAGAACACCAAACATTTGATGATGGTAATCTACTTCAAAGTGCAAGTCCAAAGACATTGGTATTTAACTATACACGCTTTGGACTATGTGTCATGTGTATGGCTCCACTATTGATGTTGATAGATTCTTTCAAACAGAAAAAGAAATACTGAAAGAGAATCTCATAAATATATGGCAGAAAAGAAAGACTAGAATTGTTCATTTTAGGTATATAAAGGATATACGTGTTATGGCTATATTCTTTGCTTGTTAAACAATGTGGTTCTTAAGTATTTGATACTGAGTTTGTTGATATGAATCGTCATACAAAACAACAGAATTCATGAACTACAATGGCCTAAGTAACTAGCAAAAGAATATGTGATGATGTTCATCGAGAACAAATAAAGGGTTATTGTGTTGCTCGTTAAACATCAAAGCTTGCCTTCAAGATTTGTTTTATCAGGTATTATGAGAACAAAAGGGTTGTTCAATTAATTGCCGTAATCCATAAAAGATGGATGATTCACAAATCTCGTTGGAGAAATCACATCCATAAAACTAGTGCTAAAAATGCCGAAAGACAAATTGATTGAAAGATCACTTATGAAGTGACATCGCCGTTTAAATTATATTGGAAAGAAAACATGAAGAAACTCCATGTGGATGGAATTTTGGAGTCTTTTGATTTTGGATCAAATGACGCTTGTGAAACTTTCCTAGAGATAATTAAAACTTCGTTCATAGGCCAAAAGGGAACGAATGACTAGCTTATTGGAACTTGTACATATTGTTGTATGAAGTCCATTATGTGTAGTCAAGAGCGATGGATTTCAACTTCATATGTTTTCTCCGAAAATTTGAGTGAATTTATGAATATTTACTTAATAAGGATGAAGTATGAAACATTTGAAAAGTTCAAAGACTTTCAAGATGAAGTGCAAAATCATTGTAACAAGAATATAAATAGTTTATGATAAGATCATAAAGGAAGATATTTGAGTTACAAGTTTAGCATAATACCTAAGATTTAAGGAATCGTTCCATGGATTTGCATTTTCCGAAACACCATAAGAGTATGGAGCATTCGAGATATGTAATTAAACCTTGTTTGACATGGTAAGATCAAAGGTGTAATTTATAAAACTGTCATTATATTTTAAAGATTAAAAGCTCTAGAGACTATTGTTTTTCCAATGAAAAGAGCTCCATCATAATCCATTGAATTGACACCATATAAAGTTATGGTTTGGGATAAAACCCAAGTTGTCCTTTCTTAAAAATTGGTATGCTATGCATAAGAAAGATGTTTGCAACCAAAATCGGATGAACATATCTTTGTATGTTATTTTGAATAATAGTTAAGTATTCCTCCATAACACCAAAGACAAAAGTGTTTGTCGCTTAGAACGTCAAGTTTCTTTAAGAAGGAATTTTTCGTGAAAAGTTAAGTGGGAGGACAATAGAGCTTTGATAAGGTTAAAAGAACCTTAGCTATATGTGCAAAGTTGCGCAGGGCCGAAAAGTGTTCAGGAGGCAGCAACAATGCTCATGGCTCACGTGCCTCAAAGGTTGTGGTCACGGAGATCTAAGTTCCTATTGAAACAAGTAGGTCGGGTAAACAATCAAATACCAAGATTTGAGAGTTAAATCATTATTTGACAATAATGATCCGACTACATGCAAAGAAGCGATGATGGGCCCTGACTCCATAAAATGGTTTGAAGCCATAGAATCCGTGATAGTTCCATATACGAGAGATCAAGCTTTGAACTTGAAAGACCCTCTGGAAAGGTACAAGACCTTACAGTCGTATTTGTATCTATAAAGAAATAGACATGGATGTTTCACATCTATGAAATTATCGACATGTCGGGAAAGAGTTCACGACAATGTTTAAAGAGTTGACTATGACAAGATCTGATCTTTCATTAAGCGATATTTAGTCTAGACGGATTAATATAGCAACCACGACATATAATTTTGTTATGTGTTGAATAAACAAAACAAGTTCTTCTAATAGAATGGTTACCTAGGACGTGTGCATGACACGGTCCAAAGGGTTTTGTTAATTCAAAGGATGCTAAAAGCATATGCAAACTTCAATGGTTGAAGTAAGCATCGCGGAGTTGGAATCTTCACTATGATGAAACTGTTAAAAGAGTTTAATTTCATTGGAGACGATGAAAATGTTTGCATTTGTAAGAAATTAAGTGGGAGCGCTAAGACATGTTTCTAATATATTATGTGGAAGACATATTGTTGATTGGAAATGATGTATCTTTTATTAACACAGGATAAGAATTTCATCTCGATGAAAGACTTAGGCAAAACCCAAATATTTGGCATCAATACACGCTAATATGGTTGTGCCGAAAGTACATAGATGATATATTGAATGAGTTTAATATAGAAACTACAAGAAAGGTTCTTATCGCACAGAAAGGATTGAATGAGTTCAATATTGATGATATATTCAAGTGTATTGACACTTGGTAAGTGAAACAAAGATTCAAGTATAGATTGATACTTTATGTATAAAATCACAAAGAGTATTTTATCAATCATGCTGTGATGTGTACAAATCCAGATATGTCCTATGCTCTAAATGTTATGAGCGTATAACAGAATGATTCATAAGATGATTATTATAGTAAAGATATTCTTATGATCTTGTAAAAGAAATAAGAATATATTATTTTGTAGAAGTGACAAATAGATGGTTAGTTCATTGTAAATGAATTACATTGATACTAGTTTTGTCACAAAGTACAAATTAAGTTTATCTCAATCTAAACTAAGGGTGGCACAATATGATGGAAAGTAAGTTCCATAATGGATTTGGATGAGTTCCAAAGTTGAGACATTGTGACAGATACTACAACGAAAGGCTAAGTATATAACTGCTGTTATAGCAGCAAAAGAGGGCATTTGTGTCAACTAGTTTGTTATCAAACTAAGTGTAGTTCACAGCAGAGATAATACTATGAAGATATATTGTACGACAATATTATCAACATTAATACTTGTGTGATTTGTAAACATAAAAGAGTCCCTAGTAAAGCCTCTTGTTAAACTAGCTTGTTGGTTAATATATGATCATGGTTTACTGATCATGAACATAGAGATGTTATTAACAACAGGGTCATATCATTAGGAGAATGATGTGATGGACATACTCCTATAGATAAGCGTAGCATAAAGATCAAGTCATTTTAATAGTTCAATTGTTATAAGCTTTCTGATACATAGTAACCTAATTCCTTCGACCATGAGATCATGCTTATCACCATCACCGTAAGGATGCTTTGATGATATCAAACACCACACTGTAACTGGGTGGCTATAAAGGTGGCATTGAGTGTTCGGAAAGTATGGGTTGAGACACATGGATCAAGAGTGGGATTTGTCCATCCATATGACGGATAGATATACTCTGGGCCCTCTCGGTGGAATGTCATCCAATTAGCTTGCAAGCATGTGACTGGCTCACAAGGGATCACATACCACGGGAACAAGAAAAGAGTACTTATCGGTAACGAGGTTGAACTAGGTATGCAGAGATACCGACGATCAAAACCTCAGATAAGTAAACTATCATGAGACAAAGGGAAACTGGTATCGTATGTAAGTGGTTCATTAAATCGCAAAGTAATCGTAGAAATATGTGGGAACCATATGAATTTCCAGATTCCTCTATTGGTTATTGTTCGGAGAAGTGTCTCGATCATGTCCGCATAATTCACGAACCGTAGGGAGACACACTTAAGCATTCGATGTTGTTGAGTAGTTATGGAATGATGAGTAAGAGACCGAATGTTGTTCGGAGTCTCGGATGGGATCTGGGATATCACGAGGAGATCCGAAATGGTCCGGAGAATAAGATTCATATAAGGAAAGTCCTGTTTCGGAGTTGGAGAATGATTCCGGTGTTTTCATCGGGAATGTTCTAGAAGGTTCCGGAAGGTCCGGCACTCCGGAGGGGAAGGGTACATGAATGTGTCATAACAAGTTGGAATGGTTGCATCATGTACTAGGTGTCATCGCTGGGCAAAATAAAGGGATAAATCAAATCCTAGTTTGAAAAGTCAAACGCCAATTTGAAAAGTCAAACGACAAGTTTGCTTGGTGGAGGGAGAGTAGGAAACCTACTTGGGGAGGAAGTCCTCTTCCCTCCACCGCCGGCCAAGGTGGAGGAGTTGGAGGAGGACTCCCTCCTCCCAACCGTGCCTCCCTCCCACCTATAAAAGAAGGGGCAGGGGTGCCCCTCTTCCCTACACCCAACACCTCCAAACCATAGCCCTAGGCGCCACCACCTGCTGCTACCGCCGCCTAGGGCCTCCTCCCAAGTCGCCGACTAGGGTTTCCCCAAACCCTAGCCGCCGGCTACACCTCTCCCCTTGGTGCTTCGAAACCCTAGATCGCCAAGGCACCTCTCTTGCTCCACCATACTCGCTCCGGCTTAAGGCGAAGCCCTGCGAGATCTTCCCTCTACTTCCGGTACCACGCCGTCGTGCTGCCGGAATCGCGAGGAGAGTGCTACAACCTCCGCTGCCTACTGGAACAAGGGAGAGGAAGGTCTTCATCGAGTACCGAACGTGTGACCGACTGCGGGAGCGCTGCCGGAAGGATCGTCTACACGATCTTGAGATCGGAAAGAGTACGACTACATCACCCACAAGAATCCGATCTCGTTAACCGCTTTGGAATCTTCGAGGGTGAGTTCCTCTATGGACTCGTTGCTACAATCTAGTAGATAGATCTTGGCTTGTTTGTTTGCATGCGTTAGAAATTTTTTGTTTTCCATGCTACGAACCCCTACACTTGCCTCAAACCCTCGACCGGAAACATGACCGACTGACCTGTCCTCTAGAGTCTCTAATCTCTTGATCGCAAATTCCCAAATTTCTTCTGGCTATAGGTTGCTCCTTCCGTTTAATCGGTTCCCAAGGACAATGAAAGGGAAAATAGCCCTTATCTAGTATTTTGGTTAACTATGACATCGGAGCTAGATGATGGACTAATGTTTCTATTAGCTTCTCTACAGGTGAGAATCCGCAGGTTGGTGGTGATAGGTGATGGGTGACCCTCCATTCGTTTCTTTATGGAGAGACGGTGGTGTTGTTTATTATTTTCTCTTATTTACTCTTGAGTTAAATAGGAAACACCGCACTATTAAGAGGGGTGATCTCGATGTGCTCTTTGGGGATGTTCTACACCATATATGCCTCTCATCATCCACCCACACACACCCATTCGAAGAAAGAGAGAAAATAGCCTTGGAAAATGAGTCAAAAGAGGTTACTGCGAAATCGGCAAAAGCGTCGGCCGGTGGTCTTTGTCATGAATTTCGGTCATCGGAAATTCTCGGTGCTTTCGCCGATATGGCTTCTTGCATAGCCTTTGGTTGTTCGCCAAGAATTTCGGTCGCCGAAAATTCGGCGTAAGTCGATCGGAGGAGCTGTCCGAATTTCCGGCGAGCAACTCGGTCCGACCGGACTTATTGCCGATTCTGTCGTAGGAACCCCCAAACGGCTCTTTTTCCCCTCACACTATATATACCTCTTTCTTCTCCACTGTAAGGTTAGGCATTTGAGCTAACATTTCATTTCTTGAAGCTCTCTCTCTCCCCCGTTGTTGAAACACAAAAGCTTGAGGATCTCCCATTCTACCCAACCAAATCCAAATCCCTTTGCTAGAAAGGAAGAGGAGGTCCCGATCTACGTTTCCACCAAGCCAAAGTTCATTCCCCCTTGAGTTCATCGAGTTAGCTTGTTACTCTTGGGTTTGTGGGAAACCCTAGGCGGCTAGGGTCGCCCGGAGGCATTCGGCTTGTGATTTGCTCCGTGGAAAGTTTGTGAGGGTTTGGAGACTACCTTAAAGTCTACCACGGGTAAGTGAGCTATTCCTTCGTGGGATAGGCTCGGAGAAGAAGGTGAGCCTTTGTGGCGCGTGAGGAATCCTTCGTGGAACCTCACACCTCTCCAACGTGACGTAGCCCCCTTCCCAAAGGTGGTGAACACGGGAATACATCTTCGTCTCCGCGTGCTTTGGTTATTCTTTAACCGATATCTTACTTGTGTTGTTTACCTTGTGATAGCCTTCGAGCTTGAAGTATCTTGTTCATCATCTAGGTTGCCTCATATAGTTTGCATTTAGGCTCACTTATATTCCACAAATCCTAAAACTTGCAAAATATTATAAAGAATTTTGTAGAAACCTATTCACCCCCCTCTAGGTTAACCATCTTACACTTTCAATTGGTATCAGAGCCACGAGCTCTTTTAAGGGCTTTACCACCTTAGAGAAAAGATGGTTTTATCCGATGAGGAGGATAAGACTTATTCGGTCAAGTAGCTTCGTGAAATCTTAGCCAAGGGTGCCCTTGAAAAGGCCAAGGAGGATTCCGATCTCCTTGTTCGAATGAGTTACTTAGAAGGACAACTTAAGGCCATTGGCGATGGGGCTTTTCTCGGTAACCCATTGGTAGTACCTCAAGGGAGACCAATGGACACCGAAAATGATAAGGATGCTGAGTCCGCTCATGAGGGTGGATCATCAAAAACTTCCACGCCCCCTAATCAATTCCCTTATGTTTATCCTAAGAAAAAGAACATCATGCCTCATATTAATGGTTCGGGTCCTGCACCTCATTATGATGGAACTCATTTCTCTCATTGGAAAGCTTCTATGGAATCTCATCTTCGCAGTTGCAGCGTTGAGCTTTGGGAGATTGTATGCACCGGTTTCCACCCTCATGATCCCAACAATCTCACTCCGGGAGAGTACTACGACCGTCAACTAAATGCAACGGCTTGTGACAAGATAAGGAGTGCCATTCACCGCTGAAAGGATCGTATGGGCACCTAGAGGGGGGGTGAATAGGTGCTACTTCAAATTTTCTTCTTTTTCAAATTAAGGTTTGACAATAAGGTAAAATCTCTAGATAATGCAACTATGGTGAATTTACCTATATGACAATTATGCAAGTGCTACCACACCACAAAGTAGTAACGAGTAAGTAAGATGCGGTAAAGGATAGAAGTAACCGAAGAGTGGACGCGGAGACACAAGGATTTGTTTCCCGTAGTTCCTTCCTTTTGAGGGGAAGTACGTCTACGTTTGGAGAGGGGGTGGTTTCAAACCACCAATGCCACGAAAGGCCTCCCTTGTTCTCCGATGAATATCACCCCAACGGGATCGATTCACCTTCCACTATATCGACAACCTTCAAGGTGGAAGCCGGCACCGTTACAAGTTTGGGGCACACATCCACAACTTAATCGGAGGCTCCCAAATACAAGGAAGCTGACAAAGAAATCAAAGACAAGCTTGTAAGAACCAAAACAAGAACTAGGGTTTCCAAGAAAACACTAGAGCAAAGGGGCCCTCAATGAAATGAGGGGGAAATGAAGATCTCTTTTGGTGAAGTAGTAGATCAGGGCCTCCTCCTTCGATTCCCCAAAGATCAAGGACTTTGGGTGGTGGAATGAGGAGATCTTAAGATTTGGTGGCTCCAATGGAGTCCAATGGTGGTCTTTGACTTAAATGAGCTGAACCCTTTGTCCCAAGGTAGGTGGAGGGGTATTTATACCCCTCCATGAAACATGGCCGTTGGAGCATTTAATGTACCGGTAGTACCGGTACTCAAGCGGTAGTACCGCTTGCAGGCGGTACTACCGGTCAAGTACCGGACCGAGTACCGGTGGTGCTTTAGTTCATCAACAATCTTCAGTTTTGGGTGGTATCGCCCTTGCGGTACTACCCCCAAGCGGTAGTACCGGTCGTGAGACGCGGTACTACCGGTCTGGGCGGTAGTACCGGTCCCAAGTACCGCTTGGTACTAACCAACACGGAGAGGGGTGAGTGTTAGTCAGTATGGCCCGGTACTGCCGAGCGGTATGACCGATTCAAGCGGTAGTACCGCTTGCATCAAGCGGTACTACCGGTTGGACCGGTAGTTCCGCTTCGTGGTAGGTACCGACTAGCACGCCTTCCGATTTTTGTGCCAACCAACGGTAGTGGAACCGGTAGTACCGTGCGTAGTACCGGTAGTCGTGCGTACCGGTTGGCACATTGGTTTTTCGCAGGGGGCATTGATACAAGCTTTGTGCCACATCCTTATCAAACCTGTGATACACTTAGCACACGATTAAACCGATAAGTGTGTTGTTATCAAACATCAAAATCAGAGGGATAGGAAAATGCTCTTTCAATCTCCCCCTTTTTGGTGTTTGATGACAATACACTTTTTACAAGATGATTTTAATAGAAAGCATATGGAATTTGTAAAATAGAGAGGGGACTCCCCCTAGATGTGTAGAAACAAACCTCCCCCTCTATTTTACAAACCCAACATGGGTGCACAAATATGGATACTAGCATTTGAAATCATACCTTTGCACAAAACATGTGATGAGGAATATATAGACAATAGATACCGCATAACATCACAAGATGGATCCAATGAAATAAACCACGTAGTAACCACATAGTCTCACACGACATAAACATAGTCTCACACACATAAATAGAGGGAAATCGAAGTTCACAAGCAATAAAGGATCAAAAAAGAAGAACGAGCTTGTGACTTCCCATGCAACACCCGTGCCTAAAGTGCAACTTCTCCCCCTTTGGCATCAAGACGCCAAAAAGGGACAAGTGCAAGACTACCATCCCGACAGTCAATCCTCCTCTTCCTCCTCCTCCTCCTCGTAAGGTGGTGGCGCGTGGTGCGAGGAAGAGACATCATCGTCCCAACGGCTATGCTGAGAGATCCACTGATCTTCTGGAGTGATGTTGGTCTCGGATCCCTCGGAGACAGTCAAACCCTGAGCATACATTATTTCCTTCTGCCGAGCACTAGCCTTCTTGGCATACACATGTGCCTCATACATGCGCTTCTGGTTGTCCATTTGGAAGCAGAAGATCTTCTTGAGCTTGGTCTCCATCCTTTTGGCCCAAGTGGGCTTAGCATTCTTGCGTCGGGAGACAACATAGTCAGAGTCATGACCACTATCAGCATCCTCAGAGTCATCCTCTTCCTCCTCACCCGCCACAACACGGGGTTTAGCATGTTTCTTGATCTTGAGAGCCTTGGGCCTGTGCACAATGAGAGGGCGAGTGGAGAGAGTCCTAGCAATGGGAGGGCACTTTGACACAATGAGTGCCATGATATATGGAGCAAATGGGGGAACCCTCCGAGTGTAGGCAGGAGCAACCATCTCATTCCATATATAGTCTGCCACATCAAGAGGAGTGTCAGAGTCATGGTTGAGGAAAGTGTTGAACAACAAGTCTATGGAAAATCCATGTATCTCATCCTTGTTGCCCGCACGTGGAGCAACCGTCTCACGGAAAATGCGATGGAGAATGTCATATGTGGGGAGAAGATCCTTGATCTTGCCAGCAATACCGCGGCCCTAGATATACAGAGGTGTAAGAACATCCTTCTTGGAGGGTTGCTCCCGAGTGTGACAGCGAAAGCCACAAGGAATGTCCCGTCCGCGATCTTCATACCCCAATATTGCAGCAAACTCCGCAAGGGGTGGCCTCCTTGATTGCACCTTGAGTCATCCAGGTAATCTTCCGAGAACGGCCAGCAGGGAAGTGTGCGGTGGCATAAAACTGTGCAGTAAGGAGTGGCTCATAGTCATGTTGGAACTCCATAATGGGGAACATGCCAAGGTGAGAGCAGATTTCCTTAGCCTCTGCAAAGTAGTCAAGATTCTTGTTCATGTGTTCCATGTCTATACACTGTTGGGGCACCACCATCTGAATATTGGTCAAAAGAACCTCATGGTAAATACGCTCTTGGAAATCATTGAAGAAAAGGCTGTCAGCTCTGTCCTCATCCCGGTTGCGAGAGTATGCATTGTCAAACCTGAGAGCCCTGAACTCTGTATCTAAGATGTCTGACAGTTTCTTTGGCCCTGATGGCCCTGAGCTGAGACTCTTGGTACGCCCAGAAGATGGGGGCGAGGGGGAGGAGCGCGGCCACGTCCAGCAGAACGCTTGGAGACCCCCTCATGACCACCACGAGTAGCAGGCAGCTTGGAACGGTGTCTTGGCTGTGGCATAACCTCTTCCTCAGACTTAGTCTCCTCCTCAACAATCTCACGGCTCGTCTTGGAACGCTTGCGCGCACCCTGAGAACCACCTGCATCTGTGAAAGCACGAGGGAGGATAGCAAGGGGGTAAGGGCACAAGAATCAAAAGAAGCAGACGAGAGAATCAAATATTGAACAAAAAAATGCAGTCAGTTGGGGCCGGTACTACCGGACCTGACGACCGGTAGTACCGCTTGCAAGCGGTAGTACCGGAAAAAGTTCTGGTACTACCGGTTGAGCGGCACAAGTTCGTCAGATCTGATGGGAACAGACCAAAATGATGGCATTAAACTGTAAATAGATGATTCTACTCGGTAACAAGGAAGCATATGGCAGTACAACCTTTCAAAATGTCAATTCCTCCACAAATCTAAGCCAAACCTATATCTAATGGAGAAATCAAACAGAAAGAGAAAGGGCGGTTGTACCGGGATCCATGGCGGTGGAAAGGAGTGGGAGCCCGCCAAGAGGCCGAATCCAACGGGAATCCGGAGAGAGGAGGGCGCGATAGGGCTCCGGTGGCTTCAAGATCTCCGGTGGCGGCGCAGGTTTGAGTGGAGGGCGTGGGGAATAATGAGGCACTGAGGGATGCCTCTCCCCACGCGTCCAATATATACCTGGAAACCGTCAACCGGTAGTACCGGTTGTTGGAGCGGTAGTACCGCTTGTAAGCGGTAGTACCGGTTCCACAACCGGTAGTACCGGTGACCGGTAGGACCGGACATGTGGGCGGTAGTACCGTTCCTAGAGCAGTTCTTCCAGGAGACGACCTGGGAACTAATCCAGGTCCGGTAGTACCGCTCGCACATCCGGTAGTACCGGTCCCATCTGATTCCAAAGTCAGGGATCAAGGATGATTCTTGTGAGAATAGAGAGAGGGTTTTCGTTAGGGAGTAAGGAGGCTTGGGTTAAGACAAGTGAGATGAGAAGCACATGCACTCTAAAAAATTGGAAGAAACAAATAAACACCAAACTAGAGTGCATGAGACTAAGAACACTGAAGACAATTCACATAGATGACAACCATGAGTGAAAGCCAATTCAAAAAGGTGACAAACACGAGTAAGCACATCAACCTCTCAATTGAGAGGGGGGCGGTGGCCTAGGCCACCATATTTGAGTATACTTGGCTTGGCACCACGAAGATATATCTTGGGTCCATTACCAAAACTCACCATTTAAGCTCACATATCACGAAATGATATTAAGAGGAATGATTTTGTTTACTTTGCGCATAATGGGGGGAGGGATGGTCCAATCAATTAGGACCGCACTCCCCCTATGTCCATGCCTACACCTAAACCAAATATGGGTCGAGTATTAGGTGAGAGTGCAAGAGAATCAAGTCAAGCTCCTTGAATCTACGATATTTAGCTCATTCCTCAAGTAGCAAAACCTTGCTTCATCAAGTGGCTTCGTGAAGATATCGGCAAGTTGATCTTTGGTTGAGACATAGGATAGATCAATATCACCTCGAGCAACATGATCTCTAATGAAGTGATGACGAATCTCAATATGCTTTGTCCTTGTGTGATCCACCGGGTTGTATGCAATTTTGATGGCACTTTCATTGTCACATAAAAGAGGCACTTTGTCACAATGGACACCATATTCCTTTAAAGTTTGCCTCATCCATAGCAATTGAGTGCAAGCACTAGCGGCAGCAACATACTCGGCTTCGGCGGTGGAGAGAGATATACAATTTTGCTTCTTAGAAGACCAACATACTAAGGACCTACCAAGGAATTGGCAAGCCCCGGATGTTGATTTTCTATCATCCTTGTCCCCCGCCCAATCCGAATCCGTGTATCCACAAAGAGCAAATGTTGAGCCTTGAGGATACCAAAGACCATAAAATGGGGTATGAACTAAATATCGAAAGATTCTCTTGACCGCCATTAAATGGCTTTCTTTAGGAGCAACTTGATATCTTGCACACACACCTACACTCAACACAATATCGGGTCTAGATGCACAAAGGTAAAGCAAAGAACCAATCATAGACCGGTATACCTTTTGATCCACATCTTTACCATTTGGATTTTGTTCAAGATGAGTCTTTGTAGCCATGGGAGTAGGAGCTCCATTCAAATCTTGCATTTTGAATATCTTGAGCATATCTTGAGTATACTTGGCTTGATTGAAGAGTGTTCCTCCTCTAACTTGCTTGATCTCAAAGCCAAGAAATACTCTCAACTCCCCCATCAAGGACATCCGGAACCTACTAGTCATAAGCTTTGAGAATTCATCATTAAAAGCTTTGTTAGATGAGCCAAAGATAATATCATCAACATATATTTGGCATACAAAAAGCTCCCCATTGACCCTCTTAGTAAAAAGAGTGGGATCGATTTTCCCAACCTCAAAGCCACGGTCAAACAATAACTCTCTAAGGTGCTCATACCACGTGCGTGGGGCTTGCTTGAGCCCATAGAACGCCTTATCAAGTGTGTAGACATGGTTTGGGAAGTTGGGTTCCTCAAATCCTGGGGGTTGCTTAACATATACCAATTCATTTAAAGGACCATAAAGGAATGCACTTTCTACATCCATTTGTTGCAACTTAAAGTTTTGATGTGCCGCATAAGCAAGAAGGATACGGATGGACTCAAGGCGAGCCACGGGTGCATAAGTCTCTCCATAATCAATGCCTTCAATTTGAGAATACCCTTGTGCAACCAATCTAGCCTTGTTCCTTACTATAATTCCATGCTCATCTTGTTTGTTCTTGAATATCCACTTTGTTCCAATAACATTGCGGCAATCCTTTGGCTTCTCAACTAACTTCCATACTTTGTTTCTCTCAAAGTTGTTGAGCTCTTTGTGCATAGCTTCTAACCAATCCGAATCTTCAAGAGCTTCCCACACTTTCTTTGGTTCAATCATGGAGATGTGTGCTTGGTGTTCACTGAACCTCTTCAATTGTGCTCTTGTGGAAATTGTAGGGTTTCGTAGCATGGAAAACAAAAAATTTCTATCGCATACAAACAAACAAGCCAAGATCTATCTACTAGATTGTAACAACGAAGTCGATGGAATAACTCACCTCAAGATTCCAAAGTGTTTAACACGAGCGGATTCTCGTGGGTGATGTAGTCGATTCTTCCCGATCTCAAGATCGCGTGACGATCCTTCCGACGCCTGCTCCTGAGCCCCGCTGTCGGTGACACGTTCGGACTGACGAAGACCTTCCTCTCCTTGTTCCAGATGCGGAGGTTGTAGCACTCTCTCATGATTCCGAAGACAACGGCGTGGTACCTAAGTAGAGGGAGATCTCAGAGGGCTTCGCCTTAAGCCGAGCAGTATGGTGGACTATGAGAGAGCTCCTCGGCGATCTAGGGTTTAGACACACCAAGGAGGAGGCTTGGCCGGGGCTAGGGTTAGGCGGCGGCTGCCCTAGGGCGGCGGCTGCAGGAGGCCGTGGCTTAGGGCTAGGGTTCATGGTGGAGGTGTTGGGTCCTAGGAGGCAGCCTGCCTCCTTATATAGGTGGAGGGGCCGGGAGCGGCGCCGAGGAGTCCTCCCAAACCCTGTTTCCCAAGGGGCCAGCGGGCGGGGAGGAACTCCTCCCCAGCTTCCACTTCCTTCCCTCCACTTCCCAAAATAGCCGCTTGACTTTTCAAATTGGCGTTTGACTTTTCAAACTAGGATTTGATTAAACCCTTTATTTTGTTCAGCGATGACACCTAGTACATGATGCAATCATTCCAACTTGGTATGACACATTCATGTACCCTTCCTCCTGAGTGCCGGACATTCCGAACCTTCTACAACATTCCCGATGAAACACCTAACCATTCTCCAACCCCGAAACAGGACTTTCCTTATATGAATCTTATTCTCCGGATCATTCCTGATCTCCTCGTGATATCCCGGATCCCATCCGAGACTCCGAACAACATTCGGTCTCTTACTCATCATTCCATAACTACTCAAACAACATCGAATCCTTAAGTGTGTCTCCCTACGGTTCGTGAATTATGTGGACATGATCGAGACACTTCTCCGAACAATAACCAATAGAGGAATGGAAATTCATATGGCTCCCACATATTTCTCGATTACTTATGATCGAATGAACCACTTACATATACCAATTTCCCTTTTTCTCACGATAGTTTACTTATCCGAGGTTATGATCGCTTGTATCTCCGCATGCCTAGTTCAACCTCAATTCTTGATAAGTACTCTTTTCGTTCCGTGATATGTGATCCCTTGTGAGCTACACATGCTTGCAAGCTAATTGGATGACATTCCACCGAGAGGGCCCAGAGTATATCTATCCGTCATATGGATGGACAAATCCCACTCTTGATCCATGTGTCTTAACCAATACTTTCCGAACACTCAATGCCACCTTTATAACCACCCAGTTACGATGTGGTGTTTGATGTCATCAAAGCATCCTTCCGGTGAAGGTGATATGCATGATCTCATGGTCGAAGGAATTAGGTTACTATGTATCAGAAAGCATATAGCAATTGAACTATTAAAATGACTTGATCTTTATGCTACGCTTATCTATAGGAGTATGTCCACCATATCATTCTCCTAACGATATGATATTGTTGTTAATAACATCTCAATGTTCATGATAGGGAAACCAAGATCATTTATTAACCAACAAGCTAGTATTATAAATAGGCTTTACTAGGGACTCTATTTTAGTTTACAAATCACACAAGTATTAATGTTTCCTTGTTAATACTATTATAGCATGAATGTAAACATTTATCATAAACACAAAGATATAATAATAACTATATTTATTATTGCCTCTCGGGCATATCTCCAACAGAAATACCTTTCCTTAGATCTCCAACAACATTTTGGAGGGTGTGGTCTCTTATTTCCAACATTTTTTCCTTTCTAACTTAGCGACGAGCGTGGATCTCCATATTGTTTCTTGTAGGACCCTCTTCATCATTTTGATCCTCGTCTTGACCATCATCTTGACTTTGATCATCATTAGAATCATCCTATTCATTGGGAGGCAAGGATTAACCTTGGTCTTGATCAAGTGCTCTTCTAGCATCAATTTGAGCTTGTCTCAAAACAGTTTGGATGGATCTTCCTTGACAAATTGATTTAGCACCACTTGACAACCCATCGAATGGACCAAGCTCCCTTTGACTAGAGTTCACACATTGATCATCGTGTTGAGGGTCCACATCTTTTCTTTGGCTTGGGTCATTGTCCTTTTCGATGGATGGAGCATGTTGAGGTTGTGAAGATGAGGGATCCACTTGAGTGGGGCATAGTTCTTCTCGATCCGCCATAAGGGGTTCCTCAACGGGGCAGATATATCCCACACCCATTCTTCCTATGGCATCCTGAGGCATTTCATCATCTGCATCACAAGCATCAACACGCCCCCCTTGGGGACCATCATATTCTTCGAAGGTCACACTACAAGATTATATGACGGCTTCGGAGAGCTTATCATAGATTCTATAAGTGTGAGATTCGATACCATAGCCAACAAAAATACCCTCTAATGCTTTAGACTCGAATTTAGACAAACGAACACCTTTGATGAGATAGAAACACTTACAACCGAACACCCGGAAATAAGATATGTTGGGCTTGTTACCGGTAAGTATATCATATGGAGTCTTGTTGATTTTCTTGCGGAGGTAGAGTCGGTTTGAAGCATGGCAAGCGGTGGAGATGGCTTCTGCCCAAAAGTTGTATGGAGATTTAAACTCCGCCAACATGGTCCTAGCCATCTCAATAAGAGTCCGGTTCTTCCTCTCGGCCACACCATTTTGTTGAGGGGTGTATGCAGCGGAATATTGATGTTTAATCCCCTCATCACTAAGGAAATCATTCAAGGTGTGGTTCTTGAACTCGGTGTCGTTGTCACTTCTTATAATCAACACGGGAACATTGTATTGCTGTTGAACCAAGTTGATGAAGTCTATAAAGGTCTTTTGAGTCTCACTCTTCAACTTGAAGAAATAAACCCAAGAGTATCTTGAAAAGTCGTCAACAATCACCAAACAATATTTCTTCCCACCAAGACTTGAATGAGATGGAGGACCAAATAGATCCACATGGAGAAGTTCCAAGATCTTGTTAGACTTGATTTGGTTCGTGGGCTTGTGAGGAGCGTCGTGCATCTTCCCTAGAACACATGCCCTGCAAACACGATCTTTGGCAAAGGAAACATTTTATTTTAGTCCAACTATATGGCCCTCTTTATGGAGACTTTGCAAAGTTCTCATATTGACATGGGTTAGTCGGCGATGCCATAGCCAACCCACATCGGCCTTTCCGAATAAGCACATTGGACCGGTAGTGGTTTGCTTCGAAAAGTCCACCACATACAAGTCATGTTCGACGTACCCAACAAAAGCGACCTTGAGAGACTTGCTCCACAAGAGGACCACAATATCTACATCAATGAAGATGGCAAAGCCTATCTTACTAAGAGCAAGGACAAAAAGTAGATTGTATCCAAGGTTCTCAACAAGCATGACGTTCACAAGTGTAATGTCGTGAGCAACCACAACCTTGCCAAAACCCATTACCTTAGACTTTGATTTGTCGGCATATGTCACGGTGATTTGATCATCATTAGGCTTTAACTCCTTGACAATAGATGGGCTTCCAGTCATATGACATGTGCAACCACTATCAAGCACCCACTTTGACCCTCCGGAAGCATAAGTCTACAAAAGATCAAGCTAGTTTTTAGGTACCCATTTTTCAATGGGTCCTCTTTTGTTAGCAACAGGGTCTTGGGAACCCAAATAGACCAAGCAATATAACCATCATACGGACCAACATATTGTGCATACACATCACCATAGTAATCATGCATTAGAACATAGTGAGGGTTAGCACTTCCCGCAAAGTCATCATGAGACATAGTTTTACCACTTGTGGTCTTACTCTCCACAATGGTCTTGTTGGTCTCTTGTGCGGGCTTGGCCTTCTTCTTATTGTTCTTCTTTTTGGTTTTGGAAGCATAACCAATGCCCCCTTTGTCACCACTATGCCTTTGCTTGCTCAAAAGATCATCAATTGACTTGTTACCTTGTGGAAATGTGGCCTTAGCAAGCTCCCGCTTCAACCTGGCATTCTCTTCAAGAATAGTTGTGCTACTAGATGGAATGAAGTTACTAGGTGAAGGTATTTTGGCCAATTTAGTTTGAAGCATTTCATGGGACTTTGTGAGAGACAAGAGTTCACCCTCCAAGGCCTTGTGAGCCTTGTTGAGCAATCTAAAGTCCTCGGCAAGTTTTTCATGAACCACACCAAACTCAATCTTGTCCTTTTTAGCCCTTTTGTATTTAGCAATAGCATGATCACGCTCTTTGATGAGTTTGTTAACAATGATGTCATTGGCCTCATCAAGCCCTTCAAGTTTTGACTCAAGGGACAACCTAGTCTCTTGTTCTTCTTCTAGAGCATTGCTTAAAGCCTCTAGCTCAATCATATGTTCATGCCCAAGTTTACATCTAACATCTAGAAGCTCTTGAGTATGTGAGAGTTGATCTAAGATGTTACCAAAATGTAGTTTAGCATCACCTTCTAGGTTAGTCATGAACTCATAAAAGGCAATTAATTCCTTTTTAACATCAAGAGACATTTCATCATCAATTTCATCATTATCTAAGAGAGTAGAGGGATGATGAGGATACCTCCGTTCCTCTTGCCATAAGGCAAGTGACGTTCTTGGTGGAAGAGTTCTCATTTGGAGAATCGAAGAGTGAGAGTGTCGGAGTAGAGGTGGTGGCTAGAGCAGCCACACCATGTGAAGTTTCTTCTTCCTCATCTTCATCATCTTCATTGTCGGAGGAGTATTCTTCATGAGTGATCAAGACAATTTCACCCGACTTCTTATTAACGGGATTCTTTTTGATGAATGGTTTCTTGTTAGGTGCCTTGAGCGTCTTCTTCAACACAAGCTTACCACCATGATCTTCTCTCTTCTCATAGGGGCAGCTTGCCACAAAGTGATAGCGGTCACCACAATTGAAGCAAGTTCTCAACCTAGTGGTATTCTCTCTTTTCCCATTTGGATTGCTTCTTCGTTGCATTCCCATCTTGGCCTTGGCGGGTTCTTCCAAAAGTTCTTTGCATAGAAATCCATATATTGACCATGAGCAATCTTTACTTCATCGGGATGGTCCATGAAGAGTCCTTCATCACTATCATCTTCATCCTTAAAGGTCCACAACTTTGGCCTTCAAAGCTACATTGACCACATTGCTCATACCAAGGGCATGAGCACGAGCATCTTTGGCATTCTTGGCGGCAACCTTGAAAGCAGCCATCTCTTGCATAACTTCATTTGAGGTCATGAGATGGTAGTTGTGTCTTCCTTGTAGGCTCTTCAAGTCGGTGGGCTCAAAAGGCATGAGTGCACTCACATATTTCCTTTTTATCCATGCATCATCCACATGTGAGGCACCCACATTTCTAAAAGTGGTGGCAGTGGTATTGAGCCTTTGATACATGTCTTCGTGATCTTCACCTTCTTTCATGTAGAAGCCTTCGGCTTCATTGCTTAGAGCATCATATCGGTTCCTCCTCATACTCTCATTTCCAACAAACAACATAGTGAGAGCATCCCAAGCTTCCTTGGCAATGCTAAAGTGATCAATGTGTGGATAATCCTTTGTCCCCAAACCTTGTTGAATCATATGCAAAGCAGTGGCATTGAGTTGACTATTGACAATCTCTCTTCTTGTCAAGTTGGTTGGATCCCCAATAAAGAGTCCATGCTCGATGATGTTCCATACTTCAATGCAAGAGCTGCGCACATGAGTTCTCATTAGTGATTGCCATTGAGCAAAAGTAGTAGACTATTCAAGCTTAGTTGGGTCACCCCTATTGTACACATGAGGGTGTGGGATGGGAGGATCGGGAGAGTACCAAGAATCACGGTGCTCACCCTTCCCCCCATCATGTTGTGTGGAGGAATTAGCGTGGTCTTGTTTACCCCCCACCATCATACCCTCGGGGGATACCGACGTATTCCCTTTAGGTAGAATGGATGGTTGATCCTCTTGAGGAGATGGGGGTGATGAGCCTCCTTTGTATTTAAGAAGTTGCTCGAGCATCTTCTTGACTTCGTTGACCAAGGAAGAGCTCAATCTTGTTTCCAAGTTTTTGAGATCTTCCATGGTCACCGGTGTTGGCTCACTACCACCATCCCCTTCGTCGCTACCCATATTCTCTTAGGCGGTAAAGCCCGAATAAAGAGCCGAGGCTCTGATACCAATTGAAAGGATCATATGGGCACCTAGAGGGGGGGTGAATAGGTGTTACTTCAAATTTTCTTCTTTTTCAAATTAAGGTTTGACAATAAGGTAAAATCTCTAGATAATGCAACTATGGTGAATTTACCTATATGACAATTATGCAAGTGCTACCACACCACAAAGTAGTAACGAGTAAGTAAGATGCGGTAAAGGATAGAAGTAACCAAAGAGTGGACGCAGAGACACAAGGATTTGTTTCCCGTAGTTCCTTCCTTTTGAGGGGAAGTATGTGTACGTTTGGAGAGGGGGTGGTTTCAAACCACCAACGCCACGAAAGGCATCCCTTGTTCTCCGATGAATCTCACCCCAACGGGATCGATTCACCTTCCACTATATCAGCAACCTTCAAGGTGGAAGCCGGAACCGTTACAAGTTTGGGGCACACATCCACAACTTAATCGGAGGCTCCCAAATACAAGCAAGCTATCAAAGCAATCAAAGACAAGCTTGTAAGAACCAAAACAAGAACTAGGGTTTCCAAGAAAACACTAGAGCAAAGGGGCCCTCAATGAAATGAGGGGGAAATGAAGATCTCTTTTGGTGAAGTAGTAGATCAGGGCCTCCTCCTTCGATTCCCCAAAGATCAAGGACTTTGGGTGGTGGAATGAGGAGATCTTGAGATTTGGTGGCTCCAATGGACTCCAATGGTGGTCTTTGACTTAAATGAGCTGAGCACTTTGTCCCAAGGTAGGTGGAGGGGTATTTATACCCCTCCACGAAATATGGCCGTTGGAGCATTTAATGTATGCAGTAGTCTTAGTACTCAATGATAGTACGCCACCGTCAAGTCTGGGACCGAAACCGTGGTGCTTTAGTTCATCGCCAATCTTCAGTTTTGGCGGTATCGCCCTTGGGATTACTACCCTGCGGTAGTACGGTCGTGAGACGCAGACTACCGGTGCAGTAGTACTGGTCCTGGCACCGCTTGCATCGACCAAAACGGAGAGGGGTGAGTGTTAGTCAGTATGGCCCAGTACTGCCGAGGGGTACGACCGAGTCAAGCGGTAGTACCGCTTGCATCAAGCGGTACTACCAGTTGGACCGGTAGTTCCGCTTCGTGGTACCGTGTGGTACTGACTAGCACACGCCCTTCCCAGTTTTGCTCGGTGCCAACCGGTAGTGGAACCGGTAGTATCGGGTGTTGCGGTAGTACTAATGAGTTCCTAAGGTTGGCACATTGGTTTTTCGCAAGGGGCATTGATATGCCAAGCTTTGTGCCACATCCTTATCAAACCTGTGATACACTTAGCACACGATTAAACCGATAAGTGTGTTATTATCAAACATCAAAATCAGAGGGATAGGAAAATGCTCTTTCAACCGCACTCTCCATGATCAAGTTAGCGACATTCTCACTACAAAGGATCTTTGGGATAGGATTGTCATTCTCCAAGAGGGAACCTCTCTTATCCAAAAGTCCAAGTATGAAGCTGCCAAGTCAGAGATGAACATGTTCATGAACCATGATGGTGAGATGATCGTTGAAGCATACAAGAGACTTGTTGCCCTCCGAGTGAAGATTGGTGGCCTAGGATGTGAGAAGTATGATGATGGGTTCAATTTGAATGATGAACTTATCAAATCTAAGATTGTCTCCATGATATCGGTCAGCGACAAGAAGCTTGCCTTGAACTTGCAACTCCTTGATAGAGCTAATCAATTCACTCCTGATGATCTAGTCTCTTATCTAGTTGCCACGGATAACTTGGCGGATGAAGGGCAAAAGATCAAGGAGATCAACCATGCTATTGGGTCTTCCCACTCTCTAGCATTAAAGGCCAAGCATGTGCAAGAAGATGTTGCTAGTGATGAAGATAGCGATGTTGATGGAGTTGATGATATGCTCTCTCAACTTGCTCTCTTCACCAAGAACAGTTCCGAAGAAGGAGAAGTTCAATGGGATCAAGTGAGAAGAAGAGGACGTGCTACAATTGTGATGAGCCGACTCATTCTTCCGACAAGTGTCCATATGAGAAGAGGCTTGACAAGCCTAAGTATGAAGAAGGTGCCAAACCAAGATTGAAGCCCAACCCCATCAATGAAAGACACAAGAGGAACAATAGGCGTGATGATAAGGGCTTCCTAGGCCAAGAATACATATTCGACAATGAGGAAGAGTATGAAGAGAAGGTGGTTGGAGTGGCCAGTTTGGCCTTTGCCAAACCCGGATCTCTCTTCACCTATGACTACACCAAGGACTACACCGACGACTCTCCTACTCCCAAGGTCACTGCCACTTGCCTCATGGCAAGGAGCTCCAAGGACGAGTCCGACGTGGAGTGTGGGGATAAGGAGAAAGTGGTGGGTGTGACTGGTTTGGCATATGTCGAACCCAGTTCACCTCTCACCTACGACTACTCCAAGGACTACATCGAGAGTTCTCCTATTCCCAAGACCACCAGTTCTTGTCTCATGGCAAGAATCTCCAAGGTAATTGTCTCTCCTCCATCCCTATCTAGTGTCTTGGATGATCTTGAGAGTGATCATGATAGTGATAGCGATAGTGATGAATTTGGTAAAGAATATATAAAAGAAATGTATGCTATCATGAAGTCTCTTCCTCCCATTGCTCGTGCTAGAGTCAAGAAATTAATGGAACTTGTTAGCTCACGCGATGAGGCCATTGATAGCTTGGAATCTCATATTGATGATGTGAAACGAAGATTCAATCTTCTTGAGCAAGATCTTTGTGAGGAAAAGAATACAAATTATTTTCTTAAACTACAATTTGAAATTTGAAATTGATAAAGCAAAAGACATGGACACTATTGATAGGGCTAACTCATTGTCCCAAGAGCTTGATGCCTCAAAGAAAGAGCTTGAAGTTGCTCATGCTTCTCTTACCAAGGACCTTGAGCACCTTGAGAAGGCTAGTTTGCTTGTCAAGCGTGAGCTCATAAAACTTGGAGAGAACCATGATCAACTTCGGGCGTCCTATGAGAAGGCTCTTGGTACATTGAAGGATCCAATTATTGTTGAAAATGATTCTTGTACCTATAACTCTACCTTTGATCAAGCTCACCTCATTGAGGAAAATAAGAAGTTGAAAGAGCAACTTGAGAAAGAGCGCCGTGCACCTACCTCCAAGGGAAAGATCCTAGATGAGATTTTATCCCGTCAAAAGACGAGAATTTCCAAGGAAGGTGTCGGTTTTGATCCAAAGAACAACACGAGCAATGCCATTCCACCAAAGAAGATGACCTTTGTAAAAGAAGGTGACAAGGTGGTTTACCAACTCAAAAGGAATGTGGTGAATGGGGGAGCCATGAGGGGCAATCCCAATCACAAGTATGCGGGAAAGTCTAATCCTTCCTATGTGCTATGTAAGGGCACTCAAGGAGATGTATATGCCAAATATGTTGGCCCTCGAAATGGTTATGCTTATAGGTGGTACTCAATTTGGGTACCTAAGGATCTTGTTGCTAATGCTAGGGGACCCATTACTCAATGGGTTCCTAAATCAAAGAATTGATTTTGTAGGGTTATGCCTCCGGTGGATCAAAATGGGTGTTTGATAGTGGATGCAACAATCACATGACCGGAGTAGGAGTGGGCTTGACCAATTCATTCACGTTGTCAACTCAACGTCAAGCATCACTTTTGGAGATAACTCTAAAGGAAAGGTACTAGGTTATGGTAAGTTGGTAATTTCCAAGGTCTTGACTCTTGAGACCGTCTTACATGTTGAAAACCTTGGTTACAACTTGCTTTCTATTAAACATCTCGCGGATGCCGGCTATGACTCCTATTTCTCTAGAATGTTTGTGAAGGTCTTTAGGGGTGATGATCTCAGCTTGGTTCTCATTGGACACGTGGAAGACGACCTTTATGTGGTCGACCTCTCGAAAGAGAGCCAATCTCTTCCTACATGTCTAATGGCCAAGGCTGACAAGGGATGGCTTTGGCATCGTCGCCTAGGCCATGTCAACATGAGAAATCTCAATCTACTCCTAAAGGGTGAGCATATTATTGGACTAACCGGTATCTCCTTTGAGAAAGATCGTGTGTGTAGTGCTTGCATTTCAGGAAAGCAAATTGGAAAGCATCATCCTTCGGTTACCAAGGTGTCCACGTCAAGACCCTTGGAGCTGCTCCATTTGGATCTCTTCGGGCATTCGACATATGACTCTCTTGGTGGAAGAAGATATGGTATTATCATTGTTGATGATTACTCAAGGTATACTTGGGTCTTTCTTCTCAAGACGAAGGATGAGACCTTCAAGGAATTCATGATCTTCGCCAAACAAGCTCAACGCACTCGTGGAGTGGAGATCAAGACTATTAGAACCGACAACGGCACCGAGTTCAAGAACTACACCATGCAAGAATTTGTTGAAGATGAGGGGATCAAAAATGAATTCTCAGCTCCTTATACCCCTCAACAAAATGGTGTTGTTGAAAGGAAGAACCGGACAATCATTGAGATGGCAAGAACAATGTTGAGTGAATTCAAGTCCCCTCACAATTTTTTGGGAGAAGCTATTGCTACCACGGTCCACTACACGAACCGGCTCTTCCTCCGTGCTCCCTTTGACATGACTCCATATGATATTCTCACAAGTAAGAAGCCCAATGTCAACTACTTCCGTGTCTTTGGATGCAAGTGCCTCGTCAAGAACAAAAAGGAAAAGCTCGGTAAATTCGAATCTAGAACTATAGAGGGTATTTTTGTTGGTTATGCGGAAAACTCTCATGCCTATAGATACTACAACAATACCAATGGTAGTGTTGAAGTATCTTGTGACATGGAGTTTTTGGAGAATAATGGCCCCCATGAGGGGCAAGTTTCTTCTCATGATGTAGGAGATGGTGATTCTTCTCAAGTCATCAAGTTGATGGGTATTGGGCACATCTTGCCCACCGAGTCTCACATTCATGTTCAACAAGATGATGGGGGAGAATCAAGCTCAACTCAAGAAGAGCCGAGCTCTACCCAAGTTGAGCCATCAAATGCATCACAAGATCAACATCTCACTCATGATGCCATGCAAACCGAAGAACAAGAACCAATCCCTCAAACCCTTGAGCAAGACCAAGTAGAAGATCAACCTCCATCTCAAGGCCAAGCTCAATATGGTGTCAATGATCAAGGCCCCTCAAAAGATGAATTTTTTGATCATGAAGGCACAATTCGGAAGATTAAGGCCGCCTCCATTGCAAGTGGACTTCAAGTCAACAATATCCTTGGAAGCATATCAAGAGGGATCGAGACCCGTGCCAGGAAGAAGAACCTCACAACCTTTTGTGGGCATCATGCTTTTGTGTCCAACTTTGAGCCCCTTAAGGTTCATGAGGCTTTGGAGGGTCCGGATTGGGTCATTGCCATGCAAGAAGAACTCGAGTGTTTCACCCGCAATGAAGTATGGTCTCTAGTGGAGAGGCCTAAAGATCATCACATCAATGTCATTGGGACCAAGTGGGTGTTCAAGAACAAGCAAGATGAGAACGGGATCGTCACAAGAAACAAAGCAAGGTTAGTGGCGCAAGGGTATGCCCAAATAGAAGGTATTGACTATGAGGACACCTTTGCGCCCGTTGCTCGTCTTGAAGCTATTCATCTCTTGCTTGCTTATGCATCTTTCCATAACTTCAAGCTTTATCAAATGGATGTGAAAAGTGCATTTCTTAATGGTCCCTTGAAAGAGGTTGCATATGTAGCTCAACCCCCGGGTTTTGAAAACACACGCTATCCCAACCATGTGTATCTACTCCATAAGGCTCTCTACGGACTAAAGCAAGCTCCTCGTGCTTGGTATGAGCACCTTAGGGATTTTCTACTCATGGATGGGTTTAGCGTGGGTAAGGTCGATTCCACCCTTTTCACCAAACAGGTTAAAGGGGGTGGCTTATTTATTGTTCAAATATATGTTGATGATATTATCTTTGGTGCAACTAACGAATCTCATAACAAAGCTTTTGCCGAGTTGATGACTATGAAATTTAGGATGTCCATGATGGCGGAGTTGAAGTTCTTTCTAGGCTTCATCATAAAGCAACTTCCTCATGGCACTTTCATCTCTCAAGAGAAGTACATTAAGGATATGCTCAATAAGTTCGAGATGGCCAAGGCTAATCCCATGAAGACACCCATACCACTAAATGGACAACTTGGCCTTGGAGTAGGTGAGAAGGACGTGGATCAAAAGGTATATCGTTCTATGATTGGTTCCTTGCTCTACCTTTGTGCTTCTAGGCCGGATATCATGTTAGGTGTTGGAATGTGTGCTCGTTTTCAATCCGCTCCCAAGGAGTGCCACTTGATGGCGGTTAAACGGATTTTTAGGTACCTTGTTCTCACTCCTACTCTCGGGCTTCGGTATCCAAAGGGGTCAACCTTTGAGCTTGTTGGCTATTCGGATGCCGATTGGGCAGGTGATAAGGTTGACCAGAAATCAACCTCCGGGGCTTGCCAATTTATTGGCCAGTCGTTGGTGTGTTGGTCTTCTAAGAAACAAAACTCCACAGCCCTATCCACCGCCGAAGCCGAATACATATCCGCGGCATCTTGTTGTGCTCAATTGTTATGGATGAGGCAAACCTTGAAATACTATGGTGTGTCTCTTGGTACGGTGCCTCTTCTATGTGACAATAAAAGCGCAATAAAGATCGCCAATAACCCCGTCCAACATTGCCGCACCAAACATATTGACATTCGCCACCACTTCCTACGTGACCATGTCGCAAATGGTGATATCAATCTCACTCATGTGGGTACGATGTTCCAATTGGCCGATATCTTCACGAAGCCTTTGGATGAAGCCCAGCTTGTCATGTTGAGGCGAGAACTCGGTATCCTAGATTCCCAAAACTTGGATTGATTTGCTTCTTGCACTATATTCTTGCTCTTAACATGCTATGTAGCTTAGTTGCGCAGTACATGTAGGGATGGTCATCTTACCATATGTTGGTTTGATGCTTACCTATGTGTGCAACATAAATTGATTTCGCGTCATGATATGGGTCCAAGCATCTATCTTTGAGGCGCCATGACATGTGTGCTTAAACATAGGGGGAGAAATCCTCCGCCAAATGGTCGGTTTTGTGTATTGGGTGCATTGTTGCTTCAAGCTAAATCCTTTGTCCATGGTCGCTCTTCGCTTTTGATTTTTCATGACCTTGCCTTATGGACACTGCTCTCTCTGGTCTTCATTTGAATCTTGTGTATATGCTCATATGATCCCTCACAATATTTCATCTCCAAAACACCAAACAATCTTTTTCGCTGTCTTTAGAATTTTTTCGGCAAAATTTCTAGTTCGTCGGCCTGACGACCAAAAATTCCGGCGGTAGCCGAAATTTCCGACAGCAGACCGAAAACCCTTATAGAACATGTTTTCGGTTCTCTGCCGAAAATTTCGGTCGTCACCGGAATTTCCGGTCACCAGGTCGGTTCGCCGATGCTCTCGCCGGAATTTCTGGCGTGGGCACCGGTCCGACCGGACTTATCGCCGATTTTTTTGAAGAGGGTATTTATAGCCCGTGCGTGGGGCAGTTCCTTCCTCTTCCTTTCTTCTTCCCCACGCCCTCCCCTCCTCCATGGACGCCACCCCAAGATTCCCCACCCCCCATAGGCCCTTCCCTCCACCCAAAACCCTCCCCACTCCACCAAGTTGTATATCGGGCCTCTACAAGTCTTTTCACCAAAGGTTTTGCTCTCTCCTTGCACGCATTGGGAGATCGGGGAGTGCTTCCCACTTTCTCGTGTGCTGCTTTCTTCGTGCCTATCCTTGGAAAGGGAGGGGGCATGGCTTCGTCTTCGCCATCCGAGGGTATTTTTGCTCTTTACTCTCTTCATTCCCTTGTTTTTTGTTTGTGGTGAAACCCTAGCCTTCATGTCTTGTGCTCCCTTAGTTCTCTCTATCCCCCTAGTAGAGTAACTAGGCTAGCATCACCTAGTTTCACCCACTATTTGCCCTCGTGATGTTGTCTGTGCAAGTACTAAGTCATGGATAGTTTCACGGTCGATTGCCCAAATTTTTCGGTCCCAGGCCCGGTCGCGCCGAACCCGCCGCCGGAATTTCCGGTCATAGTTCCGGTCGACCGACTTGCTCGGTTCGCCGGACCCGTCGCCGATCATTCCGGCGACAGGGTCGGTTCCGCCGGACCTGGCGCCGAAATTTTTCTTTCGCCTATTTTTCTGTCCATGCGCTTGCCCAACCTTCATTATGTGTTAGTGTGAGTTCCTCTATGGCATATACACTCATTTGTTCTTCTTTGCCTTGCGTTCTTGTGTGCTTCTTGTGCATAGTCTGAACACAGCGACTTTGAGCCCGACACCGGCAAAAAGAGGAAGCTCACTATTCAGCAGCCTCCTCCTCCTCCTCGCCTCACTCAGCGTCAGATAGAGAAAGCTGCTCTCACAGGGGGTTCTGGATCTGCAAGTGGCCAGAAGAAGAAAGCCTCTGCTAGAAGATCCGCTCTGAAAGGCAAGTCCAATCTTGGTCCTACTAAAGAAGTTCCTCCCAACTACAATACTGTTTCGGATATTACTGTGAATCAGTGGTGGAACTTGAGGAGGCAGAATCCGTACTGCTTTACCAACCGCACTTATCAAGGGGCTGACAAGATGTTCTGGACTGACACCCAGAAGTGATTTTGGGATGACTTTTACAATGAGCCAACTTGTATGCGACGAGGTTTCTTTGTTCCTCCCAGGTATCTCAATGAGGACCACTATGCTCATTACCTCTCCTCCAATTTCGAGCATGTGGATGTGGCCTTGAAGCAGATGGATGTCTTTGCTATTGCTACAATCAAGGTCAAGCTAATGCCCGATATCATTCGCCAGTTCTTCTGCGTAGCTTACTTTCACACTGATGATGCTCGCACTGTCACTTGGATGACCGGCACCAAGTCGTACTCGGCTTCTTTTGACACTTTCTGCCATGCCCTGGGTTACCCTCCTGACAGTGTCTCTGGCTTCTGCATTCATTCTGAGAAGGCATTCAGTGACAACCAGCTCCTTTTCTGCTATCCTAGTGATCCTAGCCATCAGCCTCCCAGCTTGTCAGGGATGTACTACTACTACATGGTGCTTGCTCGGTTCTTCCACTACAATCTTGTGAGCAAGGCTGGTGATGCTATTGATGTCCGCGGTCACCACAAGAATCTGCTATACTACTGTGAGCCTCGCCGTCTCCGGAAGATCAATGTCTGTGACTTCATCTACTGTGAGATTCAGTGGTCCATTGAGAAGCGCATGACTCGCAATTTCTGCCAGTATGTTCAGCGCCTGATTGAGGCCACCGTTTCTGCAGCTGCTCTCCCCAGAGGTCCGCGTGAATACATGGAGGATTTCACCTTACCTCGTCGGGGCTCTCATCTGGAGCTCCCTCGGATGATGCTATCTGAACGCCGGACCAAGCATGCTCATGATCCTCTGTCTGCTAGGGGCTCGTGCTCTCGTAGGGACCTTCCCCGTGCTCTTCCTCGCAAGAAAGGCCTCGCCCGGTTCTTCAACAGCTTGTGGGATATGTGTCACTCCTCCTATGATGTTGCCCACCGCAGTTTGGAGCTCAGTCAGGAAGAGGCAGCACAATGCTTTCTTGGCAGAGCGTGGTCGATCAGTGCCAGATTTGGGCAATGCTCTAGCTCATGTCCCTTATGTCAACTTTGAGAAGCCCCCGATGGATGAGGACATGTTTAGGGGTTTTGATCCATCTATGTTCCCCGGGTTTGCCACTTCCAGCTCCTCTCAGCACCGTGCTACAGCTACAAGGGATGACGATGATGGTGAGGGTGAGGACGAAGAGGAGGGTGACGATGAAGAAGAAGGGGAGGAAGAAGCCTATGATGATGACGATGAGGACAACTTCGGTGGCTAGATCGGTCTCTCCGCTCGTTTCTTCCTTTTTGGTCTCGATGCCAAAGGGGGAGAAAGAGTAGAGTCGCTTCTTTCATAATTTGCCTCTTGCACAAGCCCTACTTTGCTCGTTTGTCTCTCATGGGCTTGTGCTTTTATTTGCTCTATCGAACCATTTGTGTGTGTTTGGACAACTTTGCAGTTATCTTATTGTACTTGAATTTCCTATCACTCTGTGCTTGCTTTTATGTGCTAGATCTAATCGTATCATAATATCATTTTTTTGACTCTAGCTCGGTTTGTCATCGTTAACCAAAAAGGGGGACATTGAAAGGGCAAATAGCCCTTATCTAGTATTTTGGTTAACTATGACATCTGAGCTAGAGGATGGACTAATGTTTCTATTAGCTTCTCTACAGTGTGAATCCACAGGTTGTTGGTGATAGGTGATGGGTGACCCCCATTCGTTTCTTTATGGAGAGCCGGTGGCGTTGTTTATTATTTTCTCTTATTTACTCTTGAGTCAAATAGGAAACACCACACTATTAAGAGGGGTGATCTCGATGTGCTCTTTGGGGATGTTCTACACCATATATGCCTCTCATCATCCACCCACACACACCTGTTCGAAGAAAGAGAGAAAACAACCTTGGAAAATGAGTTAAAAGAGGTTATTGTGAAATCGGCAAAAGCGCCGGCGGTGCCGGTGCTGTCGCCAGAATTTCCGGCCGCCGCCGGAAATTCTCGGTGCTTGCCGATATGGCTTACTGCATAGCCTTTCGGTTGTTCGCCAAGAATTTCGGTCGCCGCCAAAAATTCTGGCGTGGGGTCGATCGGCCGAATGTCATGAATTCCGTGACAACTTGGTCCGACCGAACTTATTGTCGGTTCTGTCGCAGGAACCCCCAAACGGCCCTTTTTCCCCTCACAGTATATATACCCCTTTATTCTCCACTGTAAGGTTAGGCATTTGAGCTAACATTTCATTTCTTGAAGCTCTCTCTCTCTCTCTCTCTCTCCCATTGTTGAAACACAAAAGCTTGAGGATCTCCCATTCTACCCAACCAAATCCAAATCCCTTTGGTAGAAAGGAAGAGGAGGTCCCGATCTACGTTTCCACCAAGCCAAAGTTCATTCCCCCTTGAGTTCATCGAGTTAGCTTGTTACTCTTGGGTTTGTGGGTAACCCTAGGTGGCTAGGGTCGCCCGAAGGCATTCGGCTTGTGATTTGCTCCGTGGTAAGTTTGTGAGGGTTTGAAGACTACCTTAAAGTCTACCACGAGTAAGTGAGCTATTCCTTCGTGGGATAGGCTCGGAGAAGAAGGTGAGCCTTTGTGGCGCGTGAGGAATCCTTTGTGGAACCTCACGCCTCTCCAACGTGACGTAGCCCCTTCCCAAAGGTGGTGAACACGGGAATACATCTTCGTCTCCGCGTGTTTCGGTTATTCCTTAACCGATCTCTTACTTGTGTTGTTTACCTTGTGATAGCCCTCGAGCTTGAAGTATCTTGTTCATCATCTAGGTTGCCTCACCTAGTTTGCATTTAGGCTCACTTATATTCCGCAAAGCCTAAAACTTGCAAAAGATTATAAAGAATTTTATAGAAACCTATTCACCCCCTCTAGGTTAACGATATTACACTTTCAGACAACCCCATAGAAGGTATGAAACTTTTGTCCCAATTCTCCATAGATTTGAGGGATAGTTTATGATGCCTTATTTTAGTTCTGATTAGTATTTGTTGATTTAATTCTAGGGCTAGTTAAAAGGTCTAATTTCTGAGTTAATTGTTATGAAGTTTATTTTGTAGGATAAATCAATGTCTGTTTTTTTAGTTTGTCAGAGAGAAAGATTGCTATCCTAATATTTCTATCGTTTATCAGATCTTATTTACTATGCATGTAACTATTTCATCGACTGAAAGAATCTTTTCAAAATTGAAATTATTGAAGAACTACATGAGATCTGTAATGTCTGAAGAAAAGTTAATGGTTCGACAACTCTATGAATCGAGAAGGTGTTATTGAACGAGATTGATATTGATTTCATTAGTCACTAACTTTGACTCTAGGATTTTAGAGAGAAAATTTGAAGATAAATTGTAAACATTATTATTTTCATACGAATACTGCAATTGGGTATGCTTGAAACCTTTATTTTCTTCAACTTATACATATATATCATTAAAAATAGCAGGATCCTAAATTTTAGTTTCACCCCGGGTCTCTGAAATCTCAGGACCGGCCCTGTTGGCATGTCATCATGATTGGTGCTCTTCTTTGCCAGTGTGGTAGTGTGTTCCTCTCGAGTCACCTCGAGAATATAGGACACGTTGGTGATGTGTTGTCTCTTCTATGGGTGCATTGTGGGAGTATCGTTTTTGGAAGCTTCTATATATCCATTATCCGGTCATGTGCAGTGACGGAGCTTAGTTGAAACAAAACCAGGCTATGGCCCGTCCAGCTTAGTAGATTGTTTGCCTACATACCAGTAAATTTAGCCCAATAACAGCCTATTTTTGTCTCCTTTAAGCCTGCTGGCCCGCCCAGGTTTTCCTAGCAAGCTCCGCTACTGGTCATGTGGTCTCATTTTTACAAGTAGTCCGCTTGTCAAGTGAGATGTTGGTAAGTTGTCTTTCACGTACAAGTTTATAGCAGTTTAGCCAAATCTTTTATCCCGTTTAAAATGGTAGTCTTCACCTTAAATCAAGCTTTCACTCCGTTTTATAAATAAAATCACAACCGAGTACATCCATACGTGGAGTATATCCCTCTATCCCGAATTGTCTATTGTGTGAGGGCACATCCTGGAAACGCAATACCAGCAATCCGGTCGCTGCTCAGATTGACATACACAAGTTATTGGAACCAACTGTCTCGAGCATTCACTGTTTCTTTACATGAACAAAGCGAGTATGTTGTAACTTGTAAACCTTGATTTGTCGATGATATTGATGTCAAACCTGACAAAATGTAGTCAAGATGGTCCATCTCAAATACAAAGGACGTAAAAGTACACCTTAGTTTTTCAAGGAAAGGTGTAGAAATTGAAATGAACCCAACAAAGTAGCCATTTTCAACCAGTACCACGGCCGAATTTTGAAGAAAAAAAAGTACCACGGCCCAGAATAACCATGGCCCACTCGCCAGACGCCACGTGAAGTACGATACCTCGGGTGCACGCAGCAACTTCAGCGAAAACCTTTTGCTGTGTGCGCAACAGAAATGGGAGCTCCAAATTAATCCGCCTTTTCGTCAGGCTTAAAGAAAAGATTCCAATTGGTCGAACAAATTCAGCCGCAACCTTCGCCTGCCGTCCCTCTCCGGTCTCCTCCTCCCCAATCTATCCGGAGCTCGCGGATCGAGGGACGCGACTCGCCGCCGCGGCCGCAGGCCTCCTCCGCGGATCAGCGCCGTCGCGGGCCGTCGCCGCCCGCAGGTCGGAGAGCCTGCCCTTTTCTCCGCAGCGGCTGGAGATGGACGGCCCCGGGGGAGGAGGGTTCCACGGCCCCCGGAGGAGCATGTCCTCGGTCTACGGCACCAGGAGGAGGGCGTCGACCGCGGAGAACGTATACGACGGCGGCGCTTCCAGGAGGGCCTCCGCCACCATCTCCCGCACCACGTCGTACGTGATTCCTCCCGTCCTCCTGTTGGTTCGTTGCTACGAGTCGTTTCCGCGTCGGTACCATTGCCTATTGCTGTTGGATTGCGTGAGGCCGTGTAGATGCGTGGAAGAATGGTATATTTGCGGGATAGCTTTCTGGTCGCACATTGTGTGCTCCTTAGTCTTAAGGCTAGATTCGATTTGAAGGAATTGCCGAAGCGTAAGATATGTTAATTTCTCTATTTCAGTCATGTCTGCTAATGCTGACAATAGAAACTGGTAAATTACATTTATGTATCTGATGATCTGCGTATGTGTATGCTTATGGAATTTGAATTCAGTAACGTAGGCAGTCTTTTGGCTCTTTGCTGATGCAAAGTGCATAAAACCGAAACGCATGGGGACTGAGTAACCGTATAATTTTGTTGCCTCCCTCAGGACGTTGACTGGGGAGAGAACCGTCAAGAGACTGAGACTGTCCAAGGCACTGACGATACCGGATCACACGTCTGTGCATGAGGCTTGTCGGAGGATGGCCGCACATAGAGTTGATGCTGTGTTGCTGACGGACTCCAATGCGTTGCTCTGTGGGATCCTTACTGACAAGGTGAGGTAGTTCTTTCTTCTCTTCATCAGATCAAGGCGCTGGCGGGCCGACTCTTCATTTCTAACTACGTGATGTGTTTTGTTGGATGGTACCAGGACATAGCCACAAGGGTCATTGCTCGTGAACTGAAGCTAGAAGAGACTCCGGTTTCTAAGGTCATGACGAGAAACCCTCTCTTCGTTCTTGCAGACACCCTTGCGGTTGAGGCGTTGCAGAAGATGGTGCAAGGTTTGTTAATGTTCCTCACCATAATTGGGCGATCTTCTTACTACTAGTTCTCTTAACGTTTGCTGAAAAAGTTTGACATGATTCCAGGTAAGTTCAGACATCTACCTGTTGTGGAGAATGGTGAAGTCATTGCACTACTGGACATAGCCAAGTGCCTATATGATGCTATTGCACGTATGGAAAGGGCAGCTGAGAAAGGAAAAGCAATCGCTGCTGCTGTTGAGGGTGTAGAGAAGCATTGGGGAACATCTGTATCTGGTCTGTAGTCTTTTATCAGTTGCTGGTGTGATAAATGTTACTGTGCGTGAGTATCTGGCTTTGTAGTCTGCCTTCTCAATACTGTTTTCCATTTTATTTGCAGGCCCCAATACTTTTGTTGAAACTCTTCGAGAACGGATGTTTAAGCCAGCACTGTCCACCATTATATCTGAGAATTCAAAGTAGGTAATATCCTATCATTTTAAAATAAGTACCTTCTTAAGTATTTGAAGAATTTAACCGCTGTTACAGAACAACTTATTAGCTGACCTCAATTTTTTAGAGTGGCCACTGTTGCACCAACTGATACCGTGTTGACAGCATCAAAAAAGATGCTTGAACTGAAAGTAAGCTCGGCAGTTGTTGCAATTGAAGACAAGCCTGGGGGGATTCTGACGTGAGTGACTTTCCTCAATATTACATCACTGATATTTTTAAACCAGCATTGAACTGAAAGCTACTTTATTTTTTACATCGATCAGCTCCAGAGATATATTGATGCGTGTTATAGCCCAAAATCTCCCCCCTGAGTCTACTACAGTTGAGAAGGTATGTAAAGCCAAATGGATTGTTTTGACGTTCTTATCTATTTATGTTATGTTCTTCTGTATATCCTCTTCAACTGTCATGCCATCATGTCTGATTCTCCTTTCGACAGGTCATGACTCAGAGTCCAGAATGTGCCACGGTTGACACTCCAATCCTTGAAGCCTTGCATACAATGCATGATGGGAAATTTCTGCATCTGCCTGTTCTAGACGCAGGTACGAGGACAAATGAGCAATGTTGTTTGATCTAATTCAACTCTTTCTGAAGTATACTAAATTAAAACAATGTGTTCTCATCCAGATGGAAACGTTGTAACTGTTATTGATGTCCTCCACATAACTCATGCTGCAATTGCAACAGTAAGTAACAATTTCCTTATCTTGATTGTGTATAAACACAGTGGCTTGGTCCTTTCTGTGTATTTTCGGGTTTTAGACTAGGAAACATTTATTGGAAATATGTTAGCGACCAATTACTCGTGTTTTCGTCTGAGTGAAGGCTTTCAATCTTTGTCCTGTTATGAAGTTGTATGATGGAAGCTACTAAAGCAACTTTTTAGCAAAGTGTCAGATATATAAATAACACTCTCTCAGCCCCACAATATAAGACGTTTTGGTAGCTTGCCAAAATGTCTTATATTGTGAGATCGAGGGAGTATGTACCATTAGATAGTGTAGTGTATCAGTTATATAGTCTGCTAAAAAATTCTACAGCTGAACTTACTGTCATTGGCGTGTCTTCTACTCTTCTTCGCGTTCATTACATCTCTGTGTATTACTTGTGGAGATATCATGCCTGTTTATTTTTTAATTTATTGATTGTCTTCTTGTATTCAGGTTGGAAACAGTGCAGCAGCTGGCTCTGAGGCGACTTCTTCCATGATGCAGAGGTTCTGGGATTCAGCAATGTCAAGTGGGCCTTTTGATGATGATGATGACTCCAGAAGGTTAGCATCTCTTTTGCACCTTACCATTCTGATGACATGTTTTTTTTGCTAAACTATTATGGCAATATTTTTTAGTGAAGGATCAACAAAAGTGGCATCTGAGATGACAGATATAGGACGATCAGCCTTCTATCCGCCTTCAGGCTTATCAAACACATTTGGGTTCAAGATTCAGGATAAACAAGGCAGGATGCACAGATTTAACTGCGGTATGCACTCTCATTCTTATTTCACGCTAACTGGATCTGCATCATCATCCTTCTTTGTTCCAGTTTTCATGCACAGTATTTGTACTACAGTTTGTGAGGTTCATGTTTGACATTGCAAATTTCAGACACGAGCAGCCTGACAGACCTGATAACTTCCATTTTACAAAGGCTTGGCGATGACATTGATAAATTGAACCTCCCTCAAATTTTGGTACTGGCCAAGCTTCACCATTTCAGTTTGTGCCTATGTCACTTTGTCAGTTTCCTGATATTTTTCCTTTCCTGGCACCATTTCACAGTATGAAGATGAGGATCACGATAAGGTCATACTTTCATCAGACGCCGACCTTACAGCAGCTGTGGACCATGCAAGACAAATTGGTTGGAAGGTAACGATTGATTGTGTAGGTAAAGCTGCTCTTCCTTCCTAGGAAATGTTGGTCTAACTTACATCCTCCTCCTGCAGAGTTTAAGGTTGCACTTGGATTACTCGGGCGTTGGCCGGCGTAAGCGAGGAGTCGTCTCAGCGGATTTCGAGTATGCTGGAACGGACGCATGGGCTTCTGCGTACAGCACCGTTGCGGCTGGGGCGGCCCTGGTTGCCGGCCTTGGCGTCATGGCTTACCTGAAGAGAGCAGGCTAGGCGCCTGCGGACAAGACACGGGTCTTTTGATACAGGGTGTTAGAACATTGAATGACCTGAAATTGACTCTAAAAGGGAGAAACTAACCACAGATGTCAGTGCGTGATTGATTCTTGTGAGGAAAAAATGGAGATCTGTAATAATGTCACAGCAGTGGATGACATAGCCTGCGGGCGGTGTGGATGAAATCTTGGATGTCCAGTAGTCTCCATCACGATTGTACAACGGAGTATAATTGACCATCGGAAGATCGATGATATATGTTCCACAGCTGCCATTTCGCCTGTGTGCTCGTTCTGTTCCTGTATACCCGTCTTTTTTAGGGGAAAGTGTACATGTATTAGGAAAATGATACAGATAACCTGGGGGATCGCGTGACTCCGTCCCCCGGCTTCTCGTCGTGACGCGTGTCCATCTAGACGACACAGTGATAGATGGGGTCCACCACCACGCACGCACTTCTCTCGCCGGCTGCCGCATGCCCCGGCCGGCCGGCCATCCTTCTCCTCTCATCCAAGCGTTGCCGCAGCAGATCCTCTCTTACCGAACGCCATCTCCCTATCTCCTGCAGCCACAACCTCTCTCACCAACCGCCGCGCGTTCAGGCCACCGTTCTCCTCCTACCTGAGCACGGCCGCAGATCTTGAAAGGGGCCCTGCTACATACACTCGTCAACGCTGCTACATGCAGCGGCCGGCGCTGGTACAGACGGTCTCCGGGATGCTACATGCGGCCACCGACCCTGCGACACGCAGCCGCCGGGGCTACTACACACGACCATCGGGGCAGCTACACGTGGCCTCCGACGCTGCTACAGACGTCGCTGGGATGCTACACGCGGCCACCGACCCTGCGACACGCAGCCGTCGGGGTTGCTACACGCGACCATCGGAGCTGCTACACGCTACGGGCGCCGCGGCGCTACGGGCGGCGCGGCGCTTCTGAGCGGTCAGCCGGTTGCTGCACCGCTGCCTCCTGCCTCTGAGCGGCCGCGGGGGTGCTACCGCGGCCGGCCTCACATCTTGTCGCGCCGCCAATACCTGCCCCTTGGGCGCTGCTACAAGGGGTTGTCGGTGCTGCTACCTGCGTGGCGACGTCTTCCCGACAACGGCGACTTCTCCGTGCGACTTCTCCGGCGTCTTCTCCGGCGTCGATTGGGTGGGAGAGCGAGATGAGACAGGAGAGCGAGATGAGGGCGAGATGAGATGGGAGAGAGAAAGTCTGAGAGAGGAGAACGGTACGAGGGGAGTACGCGCGTTGACCAGGTAAAGTGACACGTGTCGGGCTGTCGACCCTGGGGATCGGGGGCAATTATCCCCCGGGGGACGCCTAGCACTGTCCCATGTATTAATAACCCAAAGCCTGGTACTAAGAAAAGCAAGATGGGCTCCGCAGACGGATCTGTATCCCGTCCAAGCTCCGGATGGGTCATTTCGCTGCGGAATACGGCCCAAGACTGCTGCCCCCCTGCTGATCGTCCAGATCATCAATCCAAGAGGCAAAAGTGAAGACACTGCAGGTGGTGAGGGGCACCAACCATGATCACGCAGATTGGATCGTTAAATGCTCGTCAGCTGTGCCAAGCCAGATTTCGAATGCGTGTCCGTAGTGAAGACACACTGCAGGAGTGCAGGTAGTGATTGGTGAATGACACCATGATCACGCGGATTGAATCGTCAAATGCCCGTCAGCTGCGTCAACCCAGCTTTCGAATGTCTGTCCGTCTCCGTCGCCAGGCACTCGTAGAGCAAACCATTCATTTCCGCAGAGACCTGCCATCCGCGCCCACGCGACGAGACCCCAGACCTTCACCCAATCGAGGAGCCAATGCGTTGGGCACGCATGATTGCATGGTCCGTGGATCCGCGCCGATTCCGGCGGTCTCCCACCACAGCAGCACCTGCCTGCACGGCCAGGGCGCCGGCGTCCGGCACGGGCAGACGTAAACGCCGGGTGTCGCGACGCACTGCGGGCAGCTGGGCGGCAGCTCCACTTGGCTTGGCATTTGGTGCTCTGGCCTGCCGCGGCCACACTGCTGCCGCATTCACCGGCGGCAGTAGTATTGCAGCGGCAGAGGTGCTGACTGGAGTAGAGTCCCGTTGTTCGTGGTCGTGCGGACCAGGCCGCTTTGACCGGTGGAACGGCCCGGACAGCTTGTGGTGGCATGGATGGACCGCTCTGCCGCATATTCACTGCACGAAACTGATGTTTAAACCTACGCGTGTGAAACGCTTCCGCCTTTCGTCAAGTTGCCAAGCAGGAGCGGACAAACTGGTCCTGAACTCAGAAATTATACTAGCAGGAAATCTGTCACCAAGTTATGGATATATATTCCACGGCAGGGCGTTAAGTCGTTGCCGTGGCACCTATCACCACTAGCAATCGGCTTCTTTTGCCAAAAAATAAAATAAAAAATAGAGTTATTTCCTTCTCATCACCACGGCCCCGACCACTGGTTGTAGATGGTTAGGGCACCTACAACGCGTACAACGCGGCCGCTTAGAGCAGGCACTAGGATGAGATTCTTGTCCGTTACCGGTGATTCTTAGCTGAGACTGGCATTTTCGTTAGCGTCGCTGTAAGATATAGCGTCGGTCGCTCCGCTTTTTCTCTGTCCAAACCGATAGTTTTTAGTTGTAGCAGGGCATGAAACAAATCTCGGCAAACGCCTCAGTTAGCAATTCCCGTTGGGCGGTGGACTCTTTTGCATAGACGCTAAGATCAATTTCTTCTCTCTTTAAGCGTTCATATAAACGCTCGCCATTAAACATGCCCTTAGAGGCGCCGCCATGGCGATTTGGACCGTGCATTGAAGAAGCGGCAGCAAGAGCTCGTCGATGGCGGCCGAGGTTGCGGGATGAGAGCGGTGGCCTCTCCAAACTGCTTTCATGGCCCCTCTGCGTCGAACCTAACAACGGTTAGTATTTTGGTACAAACTGGGTCGATTAGGTCTACAATCAAGTGTAGTAAAAATTACCGTATGTTTCTTAGAAACGTCTATTTTCGTAGCCTGATTTCGGCAATTTAGGCCTGTGTAGAGTAGATTGGCTGAGTAGTGCAGTAAGAACAAGGGTTTTAGCTAGATTATTTTTCTCCCTTGCAAAATAGACGAGTGGCATGTCAAGTTTTTCTACAGTATAGGAAAAATTGAACATAAGTTATATTGATGGAAAAATGGATTTTTTTTCATTGGATGTGATCAAGCGTCATGGTGTTTAATGCGGCTCAGATCACTGTAGAGCTTCGTTGGAAGACCCCAAGAGAAAGGTATGATGAGCACAACAGTAAGTCTTCCCCCAGTAAGAAACCAAGGTTATCAAACCAGTAGGAGGAAGGAAACGACCCCAAGGTGTTGCTAACAACTTGGAACCTGCACAACACAAACTAAAGACTTTGCCTCAATGAACAGTGAGGTTGTCAATCTCACCGGTTTGCTAAAAACAAAGGATTAAACGTATGGTGTGGAAGATAATGATAGCTTGCAGAAAGTAAACAGTAACAGTAGAAGATGTATCAATGGTAAAGATTGGATCGGGGTCCATAGTTCACTAAAGATGTTCTCCTTAAGATAAACAACATAACATGCTGGGGAAACAAATTACAGCGAGCGAATAGAGCAAGGCATAACAATGCAATACTAGACATTCATGATCCTATGAGATTTGATTAGGCATTACAACAATATACATAGACCGTCATCCAACTGCATCTATGACTAGTAATCCACCTTCAGGTTATCATCCGAACCCCCTCTAGTATTAAGTTGCAAGCAACGGATAACTACTTTAAGCAATGTGTGTAATGTAAACAATACAATTGTTTCATGAATAAGATATTGCTGTTTTCTCCCTAGTAGCAACAGCACATCTACAAACCTTAGAGATTTCTGTCACTTCCCTATATTCAATAGAGGCATGAACCCACTATCGAGCATAAATACTCCCTCTTGGAGTCACTAGCATCTATTTGGCCAAGATAGCTACTAGAATCGGATAGCATGCAAGATCTCAAACAACATAGACATGATAGAATCAACAAGATAGAATCATTAATCAATCTGACATAGTAATCTCAATATCTACCGGATCCCCGTAAAAACAACATGCATGATTACAAATAGATGATCTTGATCATGAACGGAGCTCACAAGATCTAAACATGGTAGCACAAAGGAGGAGAAACAACCATCTAGCTACTGTATGGACCAATAGTCCAAGGTGAAACTACTCACGCATCATACCGGAGGCTGGCATGGTGATGAAGAAGGCCTCCGGGATGATCTCTCCCCTCCGGCAGGGTGCCGGGAAGAGCTTCAGATCCCCCCGATCTAGGGACGATGGTGGCGGCGGCTATGAACTGTTTCGTGGAGATCTGATCAGGTACTTAGGGTTTTGGCATCGGGGCTTTAAATAGGCGAAGAGGCGAGGCAGGAGGGCGGCTAGGGGGCCCACACCCTGCCGAGGAGCGACCTAGGGTGGGCCCGTGTGTGTGGGGGGGGGGGGATGGTGTGGCCACCCTGTGGCTCCCCTCAGGTCGCCCTTTGGTCTCTGTGTTCTCCTCGGTGAAATATTGACTTTGGCTTTTGTCCCGTCCAATTCCGAGAATATTTTCTTACTAGCTTTTCTGAAACCAAAAACAACAGAAAATAGGCAACTCGCACTACGTCATCTTGTTGATAGGTTAGTCCCAGAAAGTGTATAAAAATACCTCAAAGTGTAGACAAAGCATATTAAAGTGGATACTAAACAAGCATGGAACCAGGATTTTTAATCCCAGATGCATGTTATGCCATACATCGCAATCCCAGGATTGCCATTTTTGCGAGACATAATAGATTTTGATATCACAATACATCATCAATTACAAACTAGGGATGTAAACGGATCGGATCGGATCGGATATTTCTATTACCATATCCTTTACCATATTTTTTCGACGGATTCAGATCGGAGCGGATAATAGCCGGATGCGGATTCGAATGCGGATTATATCGAATTGCGGATATGGAGCGGATTCGGAGCGGACTCGGATCGGAAAAGGATAATTGAACAAATACACATAGAAAAATAAAAATATATTTACTTTACTTAAAGAAATGTTAAGAAAGCGTGCAACACTAGATATCAATAGTATAAAGTGCAAGATTGGTAATAGCATAGGACAATATGCATATGTAGCATGTATAGCTAGCCGATAAACTAACTAGATTGTCTAGATATTATGGTTATGCTAAATATATCAGATTATCCTATTTGAATACCTCGGATAATCCGCATAAAATGTCGGATTATCCTTATCCATCGGATATCATCAATACCATATCCTCTACCATATCCGTCGGATATCCGCATCCTCATCCATATCCGCCGGATATCTAAAAACGCATACCATATCCTCAAAAACGGACGCGGATGCGGATTCGGAGCGGAAATTATCCGTACCAATTACATCCCTATTACAAACCATACATAAGGTCTTACACAAATAAGGATCTCATGATCCAGTTCTTAATACAATTCAAGCAGCGAAATAACATAATAGTAACGATAGTGTAGGCGAAGCTCCATCTTCAGGGTCACAGGCAATACTGACGATGGAAGATGATCCTAGTTGTCGTAACCTTCCTGCGGTCCATCATCCTGATACTCCTCTTCATAGTCTGGCCACGGGAATAGGCAGGGGCAAAGCCATGAGTACTCTTTAAGTACTCGCCAACTAATACTAACAAGTAAAGGGGTTTTGAATAGGATATACTATACTCTAGGGTTGTTTTGCAAAAAGCCAGATTTACCTCTACTAAGTTCAAAAGCAAAGAAATCTAGTTGAAAGTTTTATAACACCTAAGTGGGAACTTGCATTTCATGTCACAACTCTGTTGTGGTCAAGTCAAATTCACAAATCATTTCACAAGTTGTTTTGAAAACATCTGACGGGGGAACAGTATGGCCACTCCAACTGTCTATAACCGCGGACGCGGCTATTCGAATAGTTTGACACTCTGCAGAGATTGTACACTTTCACCACAACGTTTGATACATCCGTTAGGAACAATCCTGAATTCACCATACTCAGTATGCGAATAATCAATCCTAACCTTTCGATTACACGCCCTAGTATAGGCACCTCTCCTGTGAGTTTGGCCTCCCAACCATGACCAACTGTCATCTTGGGTACTGCATAGGTGGACAATCTTCACAAGGTAGCCTCAGCTCAGACCTTGGCCACAAGGGAACCCATACTAAGGTATATAAATTTCCAGTCAAGCCCTACCCAATTTTCGGGTATTGTGGTTATACGGTAAAATTGGAATGGTATCGCATCCAGACAACCATCAGTTTTATAAAGGTCTAAGGCTCATGCCTCAACATTTTCATCATCAAAATCATCTGGTGTTCAAGAACACATGTCAAAACATTTCAGTAGAATGACTCATCATTCTAAGGTTTTCATAACCATTTTCACCAAGTATTACCATCTAACGTTGATCAAGTGTTATGCTTAGCACTAGCATCTATAAGTGGGGGTAACGACTAATGAGGGGTGGTAAACAAGTGGGGATTTACTAGGTTCAATCTCATGCCTTAGGATGACATAAAGATTATCTAACTTAGGCCAAATTTTATGCTCTTTATGCTACCTTCAGTTATCTTTCTAGAATCTACAAGTCACTAAGTAAACTCTAAGAGAAAGCTTTGATAAAGAAAATAAAGTATTAAGCTTGCAAGTAAAACTAGGAGGGTGTGTCTAGTGGGAATAATCACATATGCTTAAGGCATATAGTTGGCATAGTAACAAGCAAGTAATATCTTGCATAAGTAGGGTATCTTGCAGGGTTGCAAGTATAGGTTTGCAAGTATTGGATTGCTAAAATATCAGTATAAACTTGCCTTGTGCAGAGCAGTGGTTGAAGTTCTCCTCGGCTTCTTCCTCGTAGTATCCTCCTTCCTCCTCGTATCCTTGGTCGGTACTAGCGTCTATAAATAAATACGAGGTACACAATCACCAAACAATACTTAACTATTTCTAATGATCACATAAAGGTTCACACTAGATGATCTATCATCATCACTAACATTACAAGAATTAAAACACTTGTCTTATTTATTTTATTTGAGAAAAGTAATTTCTACTCATTAAAAAACTACTTAAGATTTAATATTCTCCAACTCAAACATGGGATCATGTTGAAACATGTCATCACCACATATTTCAGTACATGAGAATGTGATTTAAAGTGGTGTCACAATTTAATAAGGTTTAACCTTTTTATTTTAATTAAATAAAGTGACTAGAAATGCCTATGTGGCATTCTTTTATTACTTGAAAGGTTTTTATATATTATGAAAGGTATGATCAAATGTGATTTTTGAGAGTTGGAATCAACTCAAAAGCTCTTATGGTTGAATTTTGAAAAATGTTTGAATGCAGAAAAGCTTTTACCTTGTTATTTTTACCATGGGTGATCTACAAATCTAAATGGTTTGAATCCAACGGGCTTGGATTAAGCATTCCAATACCTTTATAACAAAATTGGTTTCATGCTATTTGGTTTAGCCAAACTCCCTGAATTGATTTTTGAATCAACAAACAGAACTAGGGTTTGAGTTTAAATGAAAAATCTAAATTTAAACTAACTGGGTTGCGCGGGAGAGTTACTGGGCCGACCCACTACGCACAGCACGCGCGGGCTGCTAACAGATGGGGTCCACAAGTCAGCGGAACTAACTAAACGATACCCTATCTATGAATTTGAGCCCTATGATCTAGTTCTAATCTAACGGCTGAGGGTCGTCGTTGACAACGAGCTACTCCGGCGAGGAACTAACCCTAAGGCGGCCAGTGGGGGTCTGAGGCGGCTCACCAGGGCTTAGGCGATGGTCGGCGACGAGGGCGAATGACGAAGTCGACGATGGCGCTTCTCCTGGTACCGACAGCTCCTCCTGGGGCGGCTCCAATCAACGGCTCCCTTCTCCTCCAGCAGCAGTGGGCTCCGGCCAAATTCCGGCGAGAGAGAGCACACCTTGCTCCTGGAAGAAGTGGGACGAATCAGTGAGAGGTGGGGAGTGAGATGGTGTGGAGGAATCGAGCTGGGGAGGCCTCCTTTTATAGGCGAGCAAGAGGGGCAGCACAGCGTGGGCTGAGCTCGTCGGAGGTGACGGTACAGGCGGCTATCGGCGTGGCTGAGGCTAGGGGACGGTGCGCGGTCTCCTGGCGATCGTTGCTGGTTTAAAGGCGAGGCGTAGGGCGGTGGGATTTGGTCCGGAACGTGCGGTGCTCTGCGCGGTACCGACGGCGAACTTCATGTCGTGCGGTGACTACGGGGTACGGTCGAAGAAACGAGCATGTCTAGTGATCTCCTAGGACGGTGGGGTTCGTGCTGGCGGGCGGCAAGGGCTCGAGGTGGTCGGGTTGAGTGGGAACGGCGCGTGCATAGTGGTGCGCGTCGGTATGGTCGACAGCGGCACAGGCACGACGTTTCTGGCGGTTCCTGTCTCTATCTTCGAGCTAGGGCTGGTCTAGAGGGGGCGGTGAGGCACAGGCAGCATGCCAGACAAGGTTGGCGCAGCTAGTTCTTCCTCTAGCTTGCTGTCCACATTGGGGTGGCAAGGTGAGGCTCGGCCTGCTCACCATTGATGGCAATGGCAAGCTCACAGTGGTGCTAGAGGTTACTAACTAAGTTATATGATCTACAAAATGTCTGCTGTGAGCTAGAGAGGGGCCAAGTTAGGCCAAATCATTGCTCATAATAGTGTTAGATGTTTGTTTGTTTTGTGTTTGCAAGGTGTTTGATGAAATGGCCGAAAGAACTTTAAATTTAAATTTTGGATTCAAACTTGGTGGGTTTGCTAGGCACATGCTAGGGAGTATCTGGTTAGTTGGATTAGTCAAGGGGCACTGGTTTGGTTGGGTTTTGAAAATGTGTGATCTTCACATATGTTAAAGATTCAATTTTGAATTGTGATTTTAATGAGGTTTCCAAATGTTTCTGCAAGTTTGAAAGGCGGGCTTTGCTTCACTTTTACTTGGTATTGCAAGGGGTGAAAAGAATTGGGAAAGTTTCTGTTTGAAATCTTGGACTAGAAACACTCAAAGTGACCTAGTGAGCAAGATTGGCAAAAATGACCATTTGCCTTAATTGATTTGTTTTTTTGATTTTCTCTTGATTTGTTTCTGCATGGAATTGTTTTATATGATGTTATATTAACTTTTAAACCATTTCTTGTTATTTAGGTTAATCACAAAATTTCATTCATGCATTTATCAAATCATCACATTCACACATGCATTCATATGATTTAATTTAATCAAAGTTTTTCTTAACCCTAATTTTAGGGATTAGAGTTTGATGATCATTGTTTTATATGTTTGGGATGTTACACATTCAAAGTTCATAAGGGTGACTAGATACAAATAGTTCAAGAATAAGCAATATCAACAATATGAATCAATCAATAAGTTTTGGGACAATGCACATAGAACTAAGAATGGCAACTATGCTCTCTTAATTGGTGCCTAAGGATAGAAGGTGGAGATTCAATATAAAAGTGGAAAAAGGCCCTTCAATGCGAAGCAGGGATTTCAAGTTTCATAAAGAGCTTCAAAAAATTATGGTACTTGTTAGATTTCAGCTCTCATTACTCCTATCATAAGCATCTTTAAGTGATTAAGGTTAAAGTGAACAAAATATGGAGTATATGCTTGACAAAGTATAAGTTGGCAATCTCATGTCCCTTGAGTACGAGGGCCGCTCCTCATGCTACTCAACTTTAGTCACCGGTAAGTTCTTGTCATAGTAAGTACATGTGTATCATAGAGAACAGCCAACGGGGTACCCCCTGTCCCATGATATAGGAGCTATCCCATATCAAAATGACAAGGCAAACAGACAATGAGCATCTCAACAATCTTTTTTATTTACCATGGGAAAATGGTGCTTTTTTCTCTCTTTCCTCTTTTCTCATCTTTTTTTCTCAATCTTTTTTTTCCTATCACTCTTTTTTTATAAGAAGAATGCTTCATAGATTGCTCACTATGGTGATGCTGCAAGTTTCCACCATGATTAGGCATGGCTTAGGCTAGCGGTCCAAACGTTTCTCTAACACACATACATAACTCCATGGACTTAAAAGCTCCCCTTTTATTTCACACCGACAACATCCACAGACAAAATATTATGATATCAACTGGGTATAATATACAGGTGCAATATTGAAAGCATTCCCCATGACAACACGGTTCTGCTAATTCCCAACGTATAAGTGCAAGCATATACAACATAGATGATACAATGGTTCAAGTTTATTAGGGGCAAGAAAAATAAAGTGTGATATCAAGTTTGTGAGAGCTTTAATCACTAATATTTCACGTAACAAGTTTAATTTGGAAGATAGATAAAACAAGAATATACTTGGAATGGTGTAATATACCATGCATAGGAATTTATAGTGGACACTTTCGAATAACTTGGTTTCTTGGGAGTTGGATGCATGAGTAGATCTTACACAATACAAGTGGAGGCTAGCAAAAGACTGGGAGCGACCAACTAAGAGAGCAATAATGGCCATAATCATGCAGAGCGACAAAACATTACTAATCAAAGCATAAAGTGGTACCACGAGTCAAAAACTAAATAATCATAGAGGCTAGGATGACTGGTTCATAGTCATAACATGGTGTGAGCATGTGCCAAGTCAAGCCAAACAAAGCATCAAAGGAGAATACCACGATACTATGCTTTTGTATGCTAAAACAATGCATGATTCTTGCAAGGCACATTAAGCAATCTGAATTGTTTGGAACAAGTAATGATACAACAATAATCACTAAGCATAAGGTCAAAACAACATCTAGCATGGCATGATCAATTCTAATTCACAGTCAAATCAAGCTCCCTTTTGTACTACTAAAGCAAGAACTGTCTACTCCTTTTCAACACCAATCAACTTATTTTAAACAACACGACGAAAGCGGGTGTCCATCTACTTTATGCAAGCAAACTAAGCAAACAAAAACCAAAAACAAAAACAAAAACTAAGACGCTCCAAGAACAACACAACTGTGCATTCAACAATAAAAACGAAGTGTCTAGAAAGATCTGAGATTTTTATTGATGAAGAAGGGGATGCCTTGGGCATCCCCAAGCTTTGATGCTTGTGCCTCTTGAATATTTCTTGGGGTTACACGAGGTGGAATCCACAAGCTTGAGCTTTTTTCCATTCTTCATCTCATTACATCATTCTTCCCTTACACCTAAAATTTTTCCTTCATACAAAACTTCACACAATCTTCATTAGCAACATTAGTGCATTCAAAAGATAATAAACTTTGGGGTTTAGTTTTGAAACAACAAAACTTTTATTAAAACCACAAGCTACTATAGCAATTCCCTAAAAAAGTTCAATTTCCCAAAGAGAACTCAAAAAGAAATCGATAAAGAGGCAAATGAAAATAATGGCAGAAATCTGTCAAACCAGACCAGCAGGTAGAAGCCGATTTTTTCGAAGACTTTCTGTTGATCAAATAAAAAAGTGTCGAACTAACTAAAGTTATCTAACAGCCTGGGGATTAATTCAGAAAATTACAGCTCAATCCGACATACAGAGATTTTTCAATAATTTTTATAGTGGGGCACAAAAATCTATTTTGGGACAACACTTTCCCAAATCTTACTTCCCTCTCATTGGAGGTTATTCTTGGCACAAAAATCAAATAAAAAGGATAAAGAGAGGTTATTACAGAAGTAATAACTTACAAGACTCAAGAAAACTATTGGGTTATCTCCTAAGAAGTACTTTTCTTTAACGCCTTTAAGTTAGGCACAAGAAGCAATAATCAAATATTTTCAAATGAAGAAGCATTGACATCAAATTTTTCTTTCAAACGAGGAGCAAAAGGTAACTTCTCTCTCCTCATAGGGAAGTGTTCAATACCTTTCTTGAATGAAAATTGATATTTAATGGTGCCTTCTTTCATATCAATGATGGCACCAACAGTTCTAAGAAAAGGTCTTCCCAAAGTAATAGGACAAGAAGCATTGCATTCAACATCCAAAACATAGAAATCAATAGGGACACAAGCATTGTTAACCACAATAATAACATCATTAATACTCCCCATGAGTTTCTTCTTAGCATTATCATCAAGTGGGACATTCAAATAGCAATCTTCCAAAGGTGTCAAATCAAGCATTTAATAAATCTTTCTAGGCATAATAGAGACACTAGAACCAAGGTCACAATGAAGCTTTGAGATCAAAGTCATTCACTTGCATATTAATGATGTGTTCCCAACTATCTTCTACTTTCCTATGAATAGAAGCTTTGTGTTTCAACTTTTCTTCCTTAATTTTAATGAGAGCATTTGTAATGTGTTTGGTGAAAGCCATATTCATATCACTAGCATTAGGACTTCTAGCAAGGTTTTGTAGGAACATAATCACTTTAGAGATATTGCAACCATCAAGATCAAAATCAAACTTAGGATCACAGGTAGTAGACTTATTGGGTTTAGGCGTAGTTGTAGGAGGAATAGGGGCCTCTTGTGGTTTGGTAGCATCCATATTGGTGGTCGTAATAGTACAAACACTATTGTTTCTAGCAATTTCAACTTCTATTTCCCCACTTAGCATGTAGTTTGGCTAACAGTCTAACGTTTTTATCAATAGTAATTTGTATGGCATGAGTAGCAGCAAAGGTACTTTCCGAGGTTTCAGGTTTAGCAGCCATTTTATTAATCAAAGAGGACTGTGCTTCAGAAAAATATGAAATGTTTTTCTCAACATTCAAAAGTTTTTCCTCCACGGTTTTGTTGAAAGTAGTTTGTTTACTAATAAAGTCTTTGAGCATGACTTCAAGTTCAGAGAGCACTTCTAGTATTGTTGTAGGAGTTTCCATAAGTATTACCATTATTGGGAGGATAACTCATATGATTATTATTATCGAAATTATTCCTATAAGCATTGTTGTTGAAATTGTTGTTTCTAATGAAGTTCACATCAACTTGCTCTTCTTGAGCAACCAAAGAGGCTAAAGGAACATTATTTGGATCTATATGAGCTTTTCTATTAACAAGCATAGCCATGATAACATCAATTTTATCACTCAAAGAGGAGGGTTATTCAACAAAATTTACCTTCTTACCATGTGGAGATCTCTCAGTGTGCCATTCAGAATAATTGAACATCATATTATCAAGGAGCTTTGTTGCAGCACCCAAAGTAATGGTCATAAAGGTACCTCCAGCAGCAGAATCCAACAGATTTCTTAAAGAGAAGTTCAGTCCTGCATAAAAAGTCTGGATAATCATCCAAGCAGACAGTCCATGGGTGGGACAATTATTTACCAAAGATTTCATTCTTTCCCAAGCTTGAGAAACATGTTCATTATCAAGTTGTTTAAATTTCATTATTTCACTTCTCATAGATATAATCTTAGCAGGAGGATAGTATTTTCCAATAAAAGCATCTTTGCACTTAATCCAAGAATCAATACTATTTCTAGGCAAGGATAGCAACCATTATTTACCTTTTCCTCTCAAGGAGAAAGGAAACAACTTGAGCTTAATAATATCTCCATCTACATCCTTTTATTTTTGCATCTCACAAAGTTCAACAAAACTATTGAGGTGGGCAGCAACATCATCAGAACTAGCACAAGAAAATTGCTCTTTCATCACAAGATTCAACAAAGGAGGCTTAATTTCATAAAAGGTAGCATCAGGAGCAGGTGGAGCAATAGGTGTACTCAGGAAATCATTTTTGTTTGTGATAGTGAAGTCACACACCTTGGTTCTCTCAGCAGAATTCATTTTTGCAAAGGTGGAGCAAGCAGCAACAACTAGAGTAGGAACTAATTTTTTTGTGTGTGTTTTTGATAAGAAAAGCAAACCAAATGAAACTAATTTTTTTATGGAATTTTTGAAAGAAAGAACCAAGCAAAACAAAGCAGAAGAAACTAAGCAGAACAAAACCAAAGTAAAGAGAAAAGGTTGTGAAGGACGAAGTCGTCCTTAACTCCCCGACAACAGCGCCATAAAACGTCTTGATGTGGCTCAGATCACTGTAGAGCTTCGTTGGGAAACCCCAAGAGGAAGGTATGATGAGCACATCAGTAAGTCTTCCCTCAGTAAGAAACCAAGGTTATCGAACCAGTAGGAGGAAGGAAACGACCTCAAGGTGTTGCTAACAACTTGGAACCTGCACAACACAAACTCAAGACTTTGCCCCAACACACAGTGAGGTTGTCAATCTCACCGGTTTGCTGAAAAAAAGGATTAAACATATGGTGTGGAAGGTAATGGTAGCTTGCAGAAAGTAAACGGTAATAGTGGAAGATGTATCAATGGTAAAGATTGGACCGGGGACCATAGTTCACTGGAGGTGTTCTCCTTAAGATAAACAACATAACATGTTGGGTAAACAAATTACAGCGGGGCAATTGACAAGATATAGCAAGGCATAACAATGCAATACTAGACATTCATGATCCTATGAGATTTGATTGGACATTACAACAATATACATAGACCGCCATCCAACTATATCTATGACTAGTAATCCACCTTCAGGTTATCATCCGAACCCCCTCCAGTATTAAGTTGCAAGTAACAGATAACTACTTTAAGCAATGTGTGTAAAGTAAACAATATAATTGTTCCATGAACAAGAGATTGTTGTTTTCTCCCTAGTAGTAACAGCACATCTACAACCTTAGAGATTTCTGTCACTTCCCCATATTCAATAGAGGCATGAACCCACTATCGATCATAAATACTCCCTCTTGGAGTCACTAGTATCTACTTGGTCAAGATAGCTACTATAAACGAAGATCATGCAAGATCTCAAACAACACAAACATGGTAGAATCAACAAGATAGAATCATTAATCAATCTGACATAGTAATCTCAATATCCATCGGATCCCCGCAAACACAACATGCATGATTACAAATAGATGATCTTGATCATGAACGGAGCTCACAAGATCTAAACATGGTAGCACAAAGGAGGAGAAACAACCATCTAGCTACTGTATGGACCCATAGTCCAAGGTGGAACTACTCACGCATCATACCGGAGGCTGGCATGGTGATGAAGAAGGCCTCCGGGATTATCTCTCCCCTCCGACAGGGTGCCGATAAGAGCTTCAGATCCCCCCGATCTAGGGATGATGGTGGCGGCGGCTACGGACTATTTCATGGAGATTTTATCGGGTACTTTGGGTTTTGGCATTGGGGGCTTTAAATAGGCAAAGAGGCGAGGCGGGAGGGCAGCCAGGGGGGGCCACACCCTGCCCAGGCGCGGCCCATGGTGGGCCCATGCGCGCGTGTGTGTGTGTGGGGGGGGGGTGGCCACCTCGTGGCTCCCCTCCGGTCTCCCTTTGGTCTCTGTGTTCTCCTCGGTGAAATATTGACTTTGGCTTTTGTCCTGTCCAATTCCAAGAATATTTCCGTACTAGCTTTTCTGAAACCAAAAACAGCAGAAAACAGGCAACCGGCACTGCGGCATCTTGTTAATAGGTTAGTCCCAGGAAGTGTATAAAAATACCTCAAAGTGTAAACAAAGCATATCAAAGTGGATACTAAACAAGCATGGACCATCAAAAATTATAGATACGTTTACGACGTATCAGTGTTAATTGACTACATTCTGAGAGATTTGGCTTATCCAACATCCTAGTCAGAGCATGTATATTGGATTGAGCCGGGCTATGGCAGGGCAGAAGGATTGAGAATAGTGGCTTTTTAAAAAGGATGCTAAGAAAATGGCACCAACATTTTTTTTGCAAGAATGTGAGACCTAACTTGTTGAGATCACATGAGGCGCCAAATGATGTTCTTGAGGCATACATTCCTGATCTACTTAGTGTGATTGGTTCTCCAATGAAAAAAATGAGAAGAGGAGCAACAATGGCAATGAAGATGGACATAAAGAACTCGTCCCTAACGAAGAAGTAAAGCATGCAGATTCTAGTATAAATTATAGTGATTATGAATCTGAAGAAGGAGAGCAGGAATCTGATGCCGATGAAGATGAACATGAATATGATAAGAACATTGTTGATGATGTGAAAGATGGAAAAGAAACAAGATCAGTTGTGGCATGATGATGTTATAACAGAACATGATTATCTTTAGCCTCTTTGTGCAGAAGATGGTCTGCACAACACCTTCAAGCCAAGAGTTATCAACCCTGACACAAACATATAAACCCATTATTGAAGCTTGCCATGGAATTTTTTAGTATGGAAGAGCATAGAAATACATTAGTACGACACTATGTGAAAAAAGGTGCATGTGAATAAGAAAAGGAACAACAACAATAGATTGGAAGCCCATTGTAGAAGGATGCCCACATAAACTAGTAGCTTCTCATGACAACTGGACTTGGTGTAGGAATATGTTCCCGAGCATTCATGTAAGAAGGTTTGGTGGGTGAAGGAGATGCTATATCTTTATCTGGCAACTATATTCATTGAAGTTTAGAGATAACGAGAGTGTATCCGTGAAATATTTTGGAAAGATAGTTCAAAGTAAATTGAACATGCTGCCTAATAGTTTTAAGCTTGCAAAAACTAAGTATGAAACTCTAGGTGTGATTCCTAGTGATGAGAAGATGATGCGAAACATTCTATGGAACGATGGGAAGGAATTGAGGAACAAAAATCTTGGCACGTCTTTCTATCTAAAGGCAATAGACAACCCTAAAATATTCAACACATGTTATTTTTCTATGGATGCTTGTAAAAGAGGGGTTTTAATGGTTGTAGACCATTTATTTGCCTAGATAGTACTCATGTAAAAAATCAAATATGGTGGACAACTCCTCATAGTAGTAGTTGCTAAATGGCAATGATTCAAATTTTCCTATAGCAATGGCACTAGTCAAGGTGGAGTGTTACTCTAGCTGGAAGGTTTCCTACCACTCTAAAAAATGACATGAATATCATAAATACTTCACCTTTCACGATCATGAGTGATAAGCATAAGGTATGCATGCTTTCGAATATTAGTGAATTTTACATAATATTTACTGAATTTTAGTAGAATACTTGCAACAATATTAACATAATATGTGCTGATTTTTTTACAAAATTACTAGAACATTTACTGAATTTTACTAGAATATTTACTAAATGTTCACTAGATTTTACTGAGCTTTGCTAGAATATTTACTATATATTATTATAATATTTACTAAATGTTACTAGAATATCTACTTATTTTACTAGAAAATTAATTTGATATTACTAGAGTATTTACTAAATTTTTAATGTATGTTTTATTGATTTGTTCTACAATAATCACTGATTTTTTACTACTCCAATATTCACTGAATTTTAGTGGAATTCTTGCAGGGCCTCACTTAAAGATGCTATGAAAGTGTCGGTTGACTATGAGCAATGATTTTGTGAGAGACATTCATAGTGGAGCAACTTGAGCCAACATAGTTGGAAGGGATAAACTCTAAAACCATTTGCGGATGCGTGTAAGATGAAAATTTGTTTCACAGCAGGAAAAACAGATAGATATGTTGGAGATCGATCGATTGTCTTGTTGTGCAAGTATTCTTTATAGCAAATTCCTCCAAGCACTTGGTGAATGTATTTTTTCCAGCGATTTTAGCAAGTGTGGTCTGCTACTGAACAATATGCACGTGAAGTATGGAACAAGCAAGCGTTTCCTTGATGTAGGTGTTGTTCACTCACCTTGTGTATTCATGTGTGATGGGTTACTTTTGTTGGATTAGGACGATTCTTGATGCTAGGGAGTGCTATGGCATTATGTCGATTTGTCGAACAATCGGGTGCATATAATTATGAACAAATCCAACGGTAAGTTGAGATGACCAATTGAGATATGGGTTGGCCCTTATGTCCAAAGATTGCTCAGTTCCCACAAGCTCGACCTTGATCTCTGGCATGATCTGGGACACGAGCTCTACTTCGTAGGTGCAATTTTCTAGTTCGAGGCTAATCCTCTCCTGCCTGGTAAGTGGTACTCCCTCCGTCCTAAAATAGATGTCTCAGATTTATTAAAATTTAGATGAATCTAGACACTGTTTAGTATATAGGTTCATCCAAATTTTGACAAATCCAAGACATCTATTTTGGGATGGTGGGAGTAACTTCATTAGTATAGACGAGGGAACCTTTATATCTACAACTCTAGATCTAACCTACCGATGCATTTGATTTGAGCCCACTTGAGCCGCGATCTCGGCACTGCTCAACGCAAGGGCGCATTCACTGGCACTGCTCAACGCACGCGCGCGCGCATGCATTTGATTTGAGCCCACTTGAGCCGCGATCTCGGCGCGCATCCGCCGTGGCATGCAGCAATTCATTTCGGCATGCACAAATCTCGATCTGGTGCCCACGCGCCGCGACCACACACCTAGCCAATCGAGTATAACCAGGTGCGTTGGCATGCATGGTCCGTACGTACGTGGATCCACCACGGCAGCGGCAACAGCACGGCCAGGAGGTCGGCGTCCGGCACGGGAGGACGTAAATAATCATCCCTGTGTGTCGCGATGAGCGGCGGCGGCAGGCAGTGGCAGAGGTGCGAATGGTCGGACAGCTAGCTCTTTACCAAGTGGCCGGCCGGTCGTTAGCAATGACCGGCCCCGAGGTCGACGGTCAAGGCGACTGTTAACATCGGCAATCCAGCTCCCGTCGAGCACGACACGCTCCTCCTCCTCCTCCTCCTCGTCGTCGTCTTCTTCTTAGCTCGTAGTACTAGTATTTGAGCTCGAGTAATGGAAACTGCATATAACCGAAAATTATGAATGGCCAGTGGCGACTCGGAGTCGGTTATTACTATGCCAATGGGCGGACGGCGGTGACCACTGACCGTGGACCCTCGCGAACGTGCGTACACACACGGGCGCAGCACCACCTGGGGCTACTTACTCTTTTGTCTGGAAAGATAGCATAGTGTTCATACACCAATTCAGAAAAAGACCTCATCGGCCGTCACTTCCCCAAAACATAGAGCCAAACCAAATCTAGCAATATTTAGAGCGCAATTCCGGTTTCAGCCGATGGAATGGATCGCCGAGCTCGATCGGAGGTTTCAGACTTACCAGAATCTCAGCACGAACGATGCATGACTGTTGGCTGTTGCGTGATGATGCCAATTGCGCGCGCTAGCTGTTCAGGTCGCTGCATCAGTTCACCGCGGCCGCCCAGCACAAATGTCCATCTACGATTTTCCTGCAGAGAAGGACAGGAACGACAAAGTGCGCCCGTCACGTCGACGACGGAGACAGAGAACAATCGATGCAGAGAAGAACATGATACACGCCGCGTACAACCATGTAGTACTCCCTTCTATCCATATTTAATACTCCTTCCGTTTTAAAATAGATGTTTTAGATTTGTCAAAATTTGGATAAATCTATATACTAAATAGTGTCTCGCGATACCTCCTCCCCCTCGCGTCGCCCCCTCCTGGCGACCGAGGGGCCCATACCCTACCCAGCCGCCGCCTCCTCCCCCTCCATCTCTCTCCCTCCTCGTCGCTTACGGAGGGCAGCCGGCCTAAGTGCGCGGCGCCGGTGATGGGGGCGGCGGGGATCTGGCCTCCCGGCTCCAGTACGGCGGTAGGGAGGAGATCGCCTGCGTTGGACGGGGCCCCCTCTCCATCGACGTCTCCGCGGCTCCGTTCGGCGGTGGCTTCGTGGGAGTTTGGATCTGGAGGCGGCGGCCTCTACCGGAGTGGGGCGGGCAGCGATCTGGTGAAGGAGGTGCCGGCGATGGGATTCTGTTGAAAGACCTAGATCGGATCTCTATCCCTAATTGCTCGTTCTCCGATCCGGTTCTCCGGTGTGGGGATCGTGTCGGATCTAATAAAGGAGGTGGTCCTTTGGTTTCTTTCGCACGAAGCGAAGGTCCGCTTGATGTCCGCCTCGTTGATCTGTCTCGGAGGCGGGTTCCGGAAGGCTCCGCCGGCGAACTCCCATGGGCGTATCGTGCCTGGAGATTGCTGGATCGAAAGGTATTCGGTCGTGCGCACCTTGTTTTTCTGGCCATTTGGTTTCATCGGGAGCGTTGCGAAGCTCTGCTGTTTGTTCCCACCAAATGCCATTCTTAGAGCCATGGTGAAGTCAGATGCGGAGAATGTCAGGAAAGCGGAAATATGAGGGTAGCGACGGTGATTTTTGTTCTTGTGATGATGAAGAACTAGCTGCGTGATCTGGGACTTGTTGCAGCGACTGTTGGTGCTGGAAGATAACACGGAGGGAGTTCCCAGTCTTATCTTGCAGGGTGAAAATTCAAGGTCTGGCCTTAACTGGTTGTGTCTGGCAATGACCTTGTTGAAGGCATTGTTTTGTGAGTAAGGACTTTCTCCAGGGTAAAAACCTATGATCTTTGATCGGACAACGACGGCGCTTGGGCACTGTTTCCTTCTTAAAAGCGTTGTTATTGGAGTGGAGGACTACTGGTGTTGTTCTGATGGTGTCAGTGTCGTTCCTTTGAGGATTAGTTCTCTGTAGCGGGACTTTTTTTTTGTAATTCTCCTCTTTTTTTTCTGAGTTGTGTGCATCCGTAGGGCCGCTAGGGCATGCGTTGTTGCAGAGGCTGGGTATAATTGGTATCCCTATGATATTAATATATACTCTTTTCCAAAAAAAACTAAATAGTTTCTAAATTCATTTAAATTTTATAAAATCTGAGACCTCTATTTTGAAACGGAGGGAGTAGTACTAACTTTATTTAGGTACGAAAACATCTACTCCCTCTGTCCTAAAGTGTAAGTCACAATCCTCTAATATCTTGGCCCAAGGCTTAACGTGATTGGGGCTGAAATTGGGACTAATTAGGTCGGACCGTGATGCTTCGTATCTAGTACAACCAATAAAAACAGCCCCATAATTACTGCATGCATGGTGGATGTGCCCAAACTGATGCATGTGGAAGAGAGAAAGGTGCGGACTGCATGTGCTAATTAACTCTAATTAATGCAAAATTATGTCTTATTTGCTTCATATGCGGGACAATCTGAAAATGAGATTGTGACTTACACTCTAGGACGGACGGAGGGAGTATATAATTACTTTGCTAAATACATACAAATTTAGCAGATAAAGTTAGAGACCATTTATATGCAGCGAATGAAAGGAGTACGATTTCCATTCTCTTAATAATTTCTGTATGGACCTGCATGTTGTCTTCAGACACACAAGTTCTCGGGGCAGGAAACAGATGTCTTGAGCTAAATCAAGAAATGTCGACTATGAGAGCGTCGGGCTACTTTTTGTCGCCAAGTCGCGGTTAACTATTCAGACTTTGAACAGGCTGTCTGGGAATCTGGATAATGACACAAACGCATATAGTAGGATGTCGGCGTAGGTGAAAGAGAGAACGCACTAATGGACAAATGCTTGTCCCTTTCAGATGAGATAGGTACGAGTATACTGTAAGCTTGTGATGACATAAGATTCTCATCAAATCATGAGCTGGGACAACCCCCGGCCGCTGAAACCGAAAATTCCAGCCCTCTTACAAAACCATATATATTCCAGTCTATTTAGGGGATTATGAAATATACCTACACTATAACAACAACCCCCATATAGCAATATATATGTGGCAACGCCTTAATTATCCGTTGTGAAATTTCATCATAGAGGCACATGTATGCGTTGCAGATGCATCTGTTGTTTTTTATACTCAAACTGCAATGGATAGAAAAAACTTAATGAGCCCAGCCCGCTAAGCACCCTCGTTATATATCCTTTAAGTTTAATCCCACGATACTCACAACTCACGCCCACAAACAGCAGTCCTACTCGTCGCCTCCCCAAGATCTAGCCGCCGCCCCCTCCTCTCCCCAGGGTGTGCTGCTCGGCAATTGGCGAGAAGTTCGTCCCTCCGGCCGTGACGGGGCTCACGCTGCGAAATCCCACTCCTTACTACCTATCCCTAAGGAATCATTCAACCTCAAATTATCGATCGAAGAGCCGCCGTGACGAGTTGAAGTTCAGGTTCCAGGTTCAATTACTCGTTTTGCCTGTCACACTCCTCTCTGCTTTTTCCTTGGCTTGACCCGTCTTCACTAATTTCTAGGATTTTTGTGCATCCCTTCTCATTCCTGTCAGCCACTCAACACATGCAGTTATATTTTTTTATGATTGGATTGATTAGATGCTGTAGGAGCATCTGCAGACTTTGGCCAGGTTTGGATCTCGCAACTTTTCAATTAACTCCAAGACTGCAACTAGTACATTGTTGTCGCTCCATAGGCTCCAGTCGTATCCTGGCTAGTACCCGTCCACTGTTAAGAACTTAGATCTCCACGGCTGTAACCAAATAAATTATGGTGCCCATCCAGATTTACTACTTTAAGTATATAGACATTGGTCGAACTATTTTTTACTCTTTATTTTTCACATCCAGTATGGATATACCTTTTCTTTTTCATATTTAGAATAGGTTTACTATTACCTCCTATCCAAATTAGTTATCACGGGTTTGTTGAATCTAGACATATTTTAGGCAATATTTCAGCTAAAATAGCTGACAAGGAATTTTGATCAGAGGAAGTAATACATTTTCATTTTTTATTCAGTACAGAATCAATATGGCCAATACCTATTTCGGTTTCACGTGGTACGCTCGAGAACACATGGTGACATGGTGATTGCCTCAGCTATTGAAATCGGATTTTTATGGGTTTTACATCATATTAGAAGATCAGTTTATCGGGGATGCATGCAGACTTAGATCGGTTCCTTCTATTGGTAAGGAAAATCTTGCTTCCTTTCTAAGAATTTATAAAATTTGTGCTGATCATTTATTCATTATGAGCCTACGGGCACTTCAATCGTAGTATGCCTTACTTCCTTTGCTGATCGCTGACATTACCAGTGCAGGTTTATCAGCAGTCGTGGATGGTGCCCTATAATAACAGCTACATTGTTGTGCGATAGTGGTAGCATCATTTAGTTTTGTCACAGTTATTGCCAAGCAGCAAGCACTATCTCTCATGTCTTGGATGCTCTCCAAGGATATCAGCTTTGGCATATCACTTATAACTTGCATATTTGTTGCTTCGATTCTAAGTTCACCATAATGCCACTTCGATACTAAAAGCAAAATTTGTATTTGCAGGTCACATACATCAGCAAGTCTTTCTATTTGGATATCAGCTCTGGATATATTAGGCAAAATATTAGAAAGAACGTATATTGGCTAGGTAGAATATGGTATTTTGATGCAAGACTATAAATTGTCTACTTTTGAGATGCTTTTCATGTATGGAATGGTGTTCCAAATAAGTATATACATAGGAAAAGGTAGAATGTCATATTTTGATACACGATTGTAAAGAGTCTACTCTTCGGATGATTTTTGTGTGTATGGAACGGTGTTACAATAATAAATAATGAATTACTTGCGATGCAATGCATCTGTATTCTATGTTTTTTTTGTGTGTTGTGATATGTATCATATGATCTATGTTCTTTCGCTGAGGGAAAAAGTGCAACCTCCTAGAGCAATAAAACATCCGTCTAGAAAATAGTAATTTGTGAAATAGAATTTTCAATACGTATAAGATGCCGCTACCAACGCATACATTTGTTGGTTTGATTCTGTAGCTATTTTGCAACACTTATCTCATAGGTTACCAACACAAGCATATGTGTTGCATTGTACCCTTGCAACACCCAAAAACGCAACGCATTTTTATCCGTTGGTAAACTCCCTAGCAACGCCTATATGGATATTTAGATACGCATAAATGCATTGCTGTAGAGGGGGTCTTCTTGTAGTGATAATAATTGTGAGATACATGATGCTCCTTGCAGATTCTCACATGAAAGGGTATAAGACGCATGAAACGGGAAGTTGTCTAACGGGCATATGCAAGATTTAATTAGTTGCTATAGTCGAGAAGCTTAATTTAAAATAAATTTTAAATCGACATGAATCTGATTGATGTTGCATGCGAGTTATTTGAAGCCGTACATGGTAAAAAAATACTCCCTCCATCCCGGTTTAAAGTACACAATTTGCAAACCATGCAATCCCAAAATATTTAGACATAAAAGCATTTAATCTCTGTAATTATTCCTGTGTGAAAACAATAAAATACTTGCATGCACATGTGTGAACAAATATGAATGTCTTGATGGCTCTTTTTTTCCTTATGCATGTTCTTCTCCATACTATTAAATGAACCAATTAGAGGACACCTAGGGTCTAGAGAATTGCAAATTGTGTCCTTTAAACCGGTACGGAGGGAGTAGTTATTTAAAGCCGTACATAAGATGAAATCATTTGAAGCAGTAGTTTTTTTTGCGAGGAAAAGGCTGACAATATTATCCAACGGTTCTTACAGAAAGGTCCAGAACAACAAGAAAATTACAAATAAGTCCACAATGGATCTCTTCTTCGTCAACCGCGAGCGAGACGCGTCGCCGGCGCGCCGCCGCAACACCTCCCAGACGCCTTGGATCAGAGGTGCTCCTCTGCGGACGGGAAGTCGACGAACCTCGAACCCCGAAGAGCCTCCACCGCGCTCCGTCGACTCGGACGCCGTCGATAACATCAGCAACCTTCTCGAGCACACCAACACCGGAGTCACCGCTACTCGGCCTCCGGACAGGGGAGAGCTCGCCCAGCACCTCAAAAGAGAAGCGGACGAGGAGGCGGTTGACTTCTTGTGGAACTCACGAGCACCACCGCAGGGAAAGAACACCATCTCCAAACGCCGCACCAAGGCGCGCCCACTTTCGGCCATGGGCAGAATACCCAGCCCTACCTTAAATACACCACTAGATCCGGGTTCCCCATCTCCGCTTGAGGCCCGGCGGAGGGAGGAGGAACCGAATCACCGGGGGAGAGGGTGGTTTGGGCAGAGGTTCCAAGAAAATCGCCCACCTTTACTGTAGCAGAGGGGAGAGGTCCAGGGTCCTTACTCGCAGTGCCACTCGCATTTGAAGCAATAGTTCATAAGATGAAAACAACAACCTGAAGAAACTGGTAAATAAATAGCTTGCAGGGAAGTTTGTCATGTGTTTTGCAGAATAATCCCAAATGGTTGTACATGATTTTCATCACCAGAAACATTTGGAAGAAGAAGGACGGTTGTCTGAAACAATCATATGGAGTCACCACCACCATGCATAATTGAAGCTTTGGCAAAAAAAAAAAAAAATATTAGTCTCTTTCAGATAAGATAGATGCATGATTGAAGCTGTGTTGTATGGATGCCCTACAACACACCTAGTCATGGCATTTTGCTTGTATAGGAATATGTCATATGATGAGCTGGGACAAGTCTGTCCCTGAAACTGCAATTTCTGGGTTTATTTTCTTTGCTCTAAGAGAATAAACATACACAAAGTCCTGGTCTCTATCTACGACTGTTACATATTTTTAGAAGACATGTCATACTCGACATTAGGTTAAGTGAAACAATTCAGAACAATACCAAACACAAACGAAAATTTCCATTTGAACCATTTCCAAGAAAATTTATTGTCGTGAGAACATGCAGAGAACCCTTTAAACCATTTTAAAGAAAATTTAGGGTTTGTTTGGTTCACGCTCCACCAAAATTGGGAACACGCCGCATTTAGCAGCGAAGCGAAGATAAAACATTCCTCGGATGCACATCAACTTGGTCTGCTGCCAGTGAGCTAGGACTAGAAAAAGATGTTAAAAGACGGCAGCATGAGGCGCACTAGTCCGGGAGATCTAGACCATGAGCTGGATAACAAAATTTTATCAAAGCGGACGCATTATCGACTGTCCATTGCGCTGGGGCACTCGACAACTACACCATTGTTTTTATTCTCAGATCAGAGTACCTAACACGGGTGTCCTGTAGCGCTAGACTATATTGTTCCGATTGTCTGAAAGAAACATGTGTGCCTAGCCTGTGCTTTTTGTGTAACCATATAAAATGAAGAACAGATTGGATACCACAAGCTACTGAAAACAATAATCGCCAAAAAAAAGGGGGGGCAAAGGTGTCCCTGGAACTGACTCCGGCCGCGGACGCGGGGTCTCCTGGAATCCGCCGAGCAATTTCCCCTCCCACGCGCTCGTCCTTCTCCCTTGATCTTTATCCAACAACTGCTGCTACTGCTCTAGTAGGAGGAGCATAGCATCTGAGGGGAGGAGTGATTCCCTGTCCCAAAACGAACAATAAACTAGCTACGGATACCACCCACCACAAGAGCACCTGGAGCTGCCGACGCCGACGACCCGTCCATTGACCTGAGACCAAAGGCGGCGGGTCGCGCTCCCCCGCGCGCGTTCTTGGTCTCTGGCCGGCCGATTCATCTCGGCCTGGGGCCGCGAGTTCGTCGGCCCAGCGAGATGCAGCAGCAGCAAGGTAACTAAGGGCCAATCTTTTGCTGTCTCCTGTGCGATCTCTGCGGCCAATTTTAGTTACGAACCGCCCGCCGGGCGGTTGGATTTGTGTGGGGGATCATACAAATCGACCTCTTTTATGTGTGTTCTTTTCCAGCACCGGGGCAAGGTCCGTAGGTACTACTAGTAGATAGTCGTACGAAATGGGCGCCGAACACCATCTGTATCCCGTAACTCATAGCTGGTGATTAATCCAGTGATTTGGAAGTTGGAACTATGATCCCTTGAGCTGCTATGCGTTCTGGATGCTGTCACTTTCAAATATCAGTGGATGCTGTCATTATCAGTGGTTGGTGGTGACAAGTACTTACATTTTTTTCTGTTCTTCCAATCCAGGTTTCGATATAGAAAAGCTACAACGCGAAGTGAGGACGCGATGGTTGAAGCCTGGAGAGGTTCTCAATATATTGCAGAACCACCATCTGTTCACGGTGGAACACAGGACGCCGCAGAAGCCACCGAGTAATAATACCAGCCTCTGGTTTTGGCTTTGTGTCGTACCTGCTCTAGCTCCGGGCGAGGTTAACCCAGTTGGTTCTGAATTTTGGCAGGTGGTTCTTGGTTTCTGTTCAACCGTAGGGTGCATCGCTTCTTCCGGAACGATGGGTATGGATGGCGGAAAAAGAAGAGCGGGAAGACCATTGCGGAAGCCCATGAGCGCCTTAAGGTTTGTTCAGTGTTTATCTTCTCTAGTCATTGGAGTTGATGAGTTAATATAATATGTTTTGGCGGCGAACATATGGGAAAGGCAATAAATCATTGGGATTTTTGCTGTTAGGACTGACTCAGATAAGCTGGATAGTTAATAATATGGTATCCTCTTTTGGGCACTGAAAATTTCAGGTTGATAATGTGGAAGCACTGAATTGCTACTATGCTCATGCAGACAATAATCCTACATTCCACAGGCGGATATATTGGATGCTTGAACCGTAAGAACTTTGTTTATTTGTTGGAGGAATATTTCATGTGTCGTATTCGACGCTTCAAAGTTCTTAAAGGTTTTACATAAGCTTTTCTTGTGCCCTGTGTTTTAAAATTGTAAGTGTTTCTCCTTAGAACAAAACCACAATAGCGCTTGTCTGCATCCTCCTTGTGGGGGGCTTTCGAACAGGAACGCAGGGAGGGATTTTACAATAATTAAATTGGAGACTATACATGTAATGCAGATTGTAGGACTTTCTTTACAACCCATCTCATACATGTCATTTTTTTTCTCATGTTATGGTTTAGCTCGTTGCATCAACGTCCCCAAAATAGGCACAGGAGCGCTTGAACTATTAAGTTCCAGAATGTGGTGGTATTATATCCTGTCGTTACGATGACTTCTGCTGTTGGTTATGATTTGCTAATTTTTTCCCTGTGAAAATGAATCATTTATTAACATGTAAAATTCAATAAACATCACAATGATTAACAAGAGCAATTCATCTTTGCAGGGCTTATGAGCACATTGTTTTTGTCCACTATAGAGATGTTCTAGAGGTTTGTCTCTTATTTTATCTTCCTTTGTCACAACATATCTGCAATTCTGATGCTTAACCAACTAGGATGAGTGAAAATGATATCATTGGTTTACGATCCACAGTTAATTACCCACTTCAACAGTGGGCATCTGTTAGCCTGTCAGATTAAATCGGTTACTGGGGCAAAGCGCCAGCGAAATTGAACTTGATATTTTGTAGACTTTCCATTGGTTACTGATCTGTTAAGCTAGTGCATATTATTATAGTGATCGAAGTCACCACATTGTTCTTCGGCCTTTCAATTGTTTAACCTTTGTTTTATTATTATTCTTATTATCAGAGCAGCATTTCAGTGTTAGCACCAAACGATTCATCAACATCCAATCAGAATGGCAGTGCTAGTAGAGCTGATGCACATAGTTCGCCAGGGTTGACTAGCGATTTAGTTGCGCCAGTTCCCAACTCGTGCAGCCCAGGATCTGCGGAAGAAGTAAGTTCACAGATTCTGACCATAAACGATGAAACAAATAATACAAATCGATTTGATTGGGTGCGGAAGCTTGAAATGAAGCTGAGTCTGGAAAGCAAGGAACGTCCTGATGTTAACACCGAAGAGGCTCTGCCAAATCATGATCCTATTCTTGCGCCTGGGATTCAGAATGAAGATTTGGGCACATGTGCAAACCTTGCAGATTTCCTTAACGAACTGGAGTCTAGTGAAGACAACCATAATGAAGGAAGCCATCCTTATACCAATGCTATTGATGTCCTGAAAAATTCAGGTGCACTACTCGGATACAAGCAAACACCATGAATTATGATTCATTCATTGCTAATTACTGACCGAGATAACATGGGCAAACTTTCTGAAATTTTGCAAAATTTCCATGTATGTCTTCTCTTGTTCAGATGCTTGGTTGGAGGATGATCAACTTGAGCCTTTTCTCCATCAAGCTCCTTCGATAGTTACTGAAAACCAATTGCTCGATATTCATGAGGTTTCTCCAGAATGGGCATTTTGTTCTGAAAGTGCTAAGGTATCACATGAAACTTGAACTTTGATATTCTTAATTGAGTTACAAGTTGGTTTTGTGACATAAATACTGCATCTTCGTTCTTCTGTTCTCTTGATAAGATATGGCCCATTTAGGAAATTGGCACATGGCATTTACATTAACATGCACATTATAATAAATGGGCGTCTGATATAGGGCCTAATGACCTAGAACTTTTATGAACCTTGGCGTGCATGATCCCTGAATTCATATATTGTCTCGTTGGCAACAACGACTCCTGTTAGGGGAATTCTGTATTTAAGACAATTTCTTTCGTGATTTTACAATAATTAATTGGAGACTATACATGTAATGCAGGTTGTAATTGTTGGGGACTTTCTTTACAACCCATCTCATATTTCATGGGTACTATTTGGTGATGTTAAGGTACCTGTAGAAATTATCCAGCAAGGTGTCATCCGTTGTCATACTCCATGCCTTGGTGCTGGAAAGGTTAGAATGTGTGTGCTTGATGAAAATGAGAAACCATGCACTGAATCTCGAGAATTTGAATTCGTTGAAAAGCCTACCAGTATAATGATTAATGGGAATGGAACACCCTGCAATGAAGCACGAGAGTTTGAATTCCAACAGAGTCCGACCAAAAGTGGCGAGGAGCTGTCGTTGCTTCTAAACTATGTGCAGATGCTTTTTGATGATCATGATTGTGAGCTATTCTCAAAGTTCAGGCTGTCAGTTCCAAATGTTCAGTGTGGATTCCAAACTAACCCCTCAGAGATTATAAGGGGATCATGTGAGCAGCTGGACCATGAGAACGCAGTGAATTGCATTATGGAAATGATGCTTAACAACAAGTTCCAGGATTGGATATCGTCCAAATTTGAACAGAACTGTGAAGGGAAATATTTGCTTCCTAAGCAGTACCATGGTGTTATACATACAATTGCTGCATTGGGATATGACTCGGCGTTGAAACCACTGCTTAGTTCTGGTGTGCCTATAAACTACCGTGATGCAAATGGATGGACTGCTCTGCATTGGGCTGCACGATTCGGAAGGTATTGATAATCTATTGTTGCATGCAAAGATGTATACAAATATTTTCATATACTTTCCTATCTTTGTAACCAAACACAAAATGTACCATCATATTTTAGGTGATTTATCTTCTGTTTCCTAGTTTCACTTAATGTGGATTTCCTCTTGACTCTGACTCTGACCACAATATGAAATGTCAGGGGGGAAATGGTGGGGGTTCTTCTTGCTGAAGGCGCTGCTGCTGGTGCACATTCAGACCCAACATCTGAAGATCCTGCTGGCAAGACGCCTTCTTTGATAGCGTTTGCATATGGTTTCAAGGGCCTCTCTGCATTCCTTTCAGAAGCAGAACTAACCACCACTCTTCATTCTCTGGAATCAAAACAAAATGGGAACCCCGTCGATCATACTGGTGCAGTGGGTGTACCTAGCGCTGTGGATAGAATATCAGACAAATGCGCCCATGTCGATGGTGGAACTGATGATCAGCTTGCACTTAAGGATTCTCTTGGAGCTGTCCGAAATGCTGTTCAAGCTGCCGGGCGCATACAAGCTACCTTCCGTGTGTACTCCTTGGAAAAGAAGAAAGAAAAGGCTCTTCAAAATGGAGATACCTGCACCATATCCGTTCGTGAGGCAGGTGTTGCTCCACGTGGTATGCTTGAAAAGGCTGCATTATCTATCCAGAAGAACTTCAGATGCTGGAAGAAACGTAAAGAATTTATAAGAATTCGGAAAAATATCATCAAGATTCAGGTCAGTTTCACATATCATTCGCAACGTAATTACAACGTGTACATTCTTAACAAACATTTGTGGATTTTGTTAAGCTGATAAACGAGTCCGCCTGTTTATTCTGGTAGGCACGGGTCAGAGCTCACCAAGAAAGAAATAAGTACAAGGAATTACTTCACAGTGTTTGCATCCTTGAGAAGGTCATGCTAAGGTGGTTCCGAAAAGGTGTTGGTCTGCGAGGATTCAACACCAGGGCCATGCCAATTGATAAAGACGAGGAAGAAGACATCGTCAGGGTCTTCCGAAAGGAAAGAGTGGAAACAGCTGTCAATGAAGCTGTTTCGAGGGTGTCAGCTATCGTCGGCTGCCCTGTTGCAAGACTGGAGTACCGCAGGATGCTCGAGATACACCAACAAGCAAAGGTGAGACCATGATCTGTTAATCCACCGAAAGCATTTCATGAAAATTGCACCTTATTTATTCACTCATACTGATTAATATATTTTTTCATATCAGAGCATGGCCATGGAAAGTGGCACATCTGCTAGCAGCTGATGCTGATGACAGAGCACTGGCCATCCACTATCATTTGTCATCCTCGTTTGTTAAATGATCTGGAAAGCTGCTGCCTACCTGAAGAAGCAGTAAAGCCTTGTCGATCGACTTGCAGTGGATCCTCTCATAATACAAGAACTCTGAAGAAGTTATCATGAAAGGAAATTCAGTACTACCATCATCAATCCGTGCTGAAAATGTTGTTTCACTGCACACAAAAACCCTCCATGTGCATAAGCTGACTTCTGGCTAGCGTTTAGGATGCTGTAAGGTCTCTCTGTATATGATGAAGCTTCAGAGGCTTTAACACCAGCTGCATTGTATGGTACCCTCTTCAACATTTGCTACTCCAGTAGGCGTGTGTACATGCTAGTAAATGCATGATAAATCCTGAAACGGAGCTCAGCCGTCAATGAGGTATGATGAAGCTTTAGAAGCTTAAATACCAGCTCCATTGCAGTAGTAGTACTAGTACCTCTTCAACATTTGCTAGGGGTGTGTGTGTACATGATAATAAATGTATGATAGATCATGAAATGTAGCTCAGTTGTCAATGACAAGTACTCCCTCTTCATCATGACTCTAGAAAACCAATTCTGCACATGGCACCATAAATGGCCATCGCGCACTCCTTTGTTGCGTCATGGCTCCGTATAAAACCAATCGGATCACAGGACAACATGAACCTGATGCAAGCATTTTGATCCTAAGCTCAGCAGCACTGTAGCAGCTAGAACAGATATCGATATCGCGTCAAGTCCCGTTTGGAATGCGAATTTTTTTTAACTTGCTCCTGCTGGAAATGAACATATTTCCCTGCAAAATTCGTGCGTTCCCATCGTACCCCGGGATATCGACAGGCGTAGTTGTTCCTTTCAGATGAACAAGAAAATATCAATGGAAGCCAATCATAGGTAAACAGTCAGATGTCAATGGAAACCGGTAAGCACTGGACAATCACAAGGCGACTCCAGTGCAATTCTGGAGCAAGTAGCACAGGATTACACCATCCTAACCACCAGGATTATTTTAGCTCCCAAGAAAGTGTGTCACTTTGGACCTTGGGGACGATAAACATAATGCAGCAGTTAGGCGCCATCGCAAGGCTCCGGACCACGTATTAAACAAGGGTTTTAGCCATGGCACCAGGCCAAAGGCATTTTCATCAGACAGAGACATACACAAAAGCCATACCAACAGGCAGCACTCAAGTAGGATATACTATTAGATAGGAAGAGAACCCAACAACAGGAGAAACTTCAGGTTGGGAACTTGACAAGGACAGGAAAGAAGACAGCCTGAGAGACAAAGAGAAAAAGAAAGGCTTCAGCTTTGAATGTGTGATTTACAGCTTGGGACACACTGCGCAAAAATACACATTCAAGCACACAAAAGAAATTCCTGCACAAACCACCAACACCTAGTATGTACACCGATGAAAATTCCTGGGGAAGAAAAAGGAAGGAAAATTTTCTCTCCCTACACATTTACATTACAAAGCCAGAGGACGTCTGTCGAACTGAAATCCGCAGTCCGTGAGGTGCGGTTGGCCTCCTCTTCACGTGAACTGCCTCCAAGAAGTTGCTGAATAAAATACTGCACATGCATATCGATTTTCAAGAGTTTTACTCTTTCTGCCTCTTGGTGAGATGGTGTACCAAGAAACAGAACCTGGGTGGTTCCTTCTCCAGGTTTCTAAGCTCACACCTGAAAGCATATGAAAAATCACAACATTAGACCTCAAGGATTCCACGAGTACTATAAAATACTAAGATTGGTGATCTCAACATCAGAGCTTGCTTTAAGAAATTAGTGTACAGTAGTTCTTTAGAACCACTACAGCTCATTATCTTAAAAAAGATACACCTCATTTTTCCAAGTCAAAGACATGTGCCACAGTTTAACCATATTGCAGTTCACATAGCAGCTTCTATGATATGAGCGCTAACAATTCGCATTTATAAGCTAATATCTAACAACAGTAACGTAGAAACAAAGATATGGGCCAGCCACTGACTACTTTTTTTTACTATGAAGCGCAACGGTACACAATTATGACTTTTATCCTGCACCTATTAAGATATACTACTGCAGAAGAAATAAACATGGATAAGGATGGGTGATAGTGGTGGGGGGAATAAATTACAGACGAGCTTACTCTTGGGAGCACTGCAGCTTCGACCAACTTCTCTATGCCATGGCGTGAGCTGTGTGGCGACATCCTCCACTAATTTACAATCCATATAGACCTAACTATTGTACTTGGTCATGATTTTGGAAAAACCGAGTTACTTCTCTGTACAACTGCTCCCCTTCGAATGGCTTGGAAACATAGCCATCCATTTCACATTTCAGGCACTGCTCATATGTTGCCTGAATAACATCTGCTGTCATGGCCAAGATCGGAGTTCGCCACGTACGAATATTAGCACATTCTGGTGGCATTTCCCCTTTCTCTATTCGCTCATTTAGATCTCTTTCCATCACTCTTATCCTCCTAGTGGCTTCAAATCTGAAAATAATAATCAAATGAACAATAAACTTCAGTAATTCATGACAATCACATATCAATACTCAAAGGAAATGGTGCCCAGGCACTTAATGGCTTACCCATCCATTTCTGGCATTTGTATGTCCATGAAACAAGCATCAAAACTATGAGGTGGATTCAGCAATGCGATTGCTTTCTTCCCACTGTCAGCGCAAACTACTTCTGCGCCATACTTCTTGAGAGCACCTGCAGCCACTTTAAGGTTCACCACATTGTCATCAACCACAATGATTTGCTTCTTGTGAAGAAGGCTGCCCAATGTTGAGGTGCCAACCAGTCCATTCTTTCCATGCACTTTATCTACTCCACCCAGAGCCCGTCTTAGTGAGACCTGAAGCATGCTCGCACGAAGTGGCTTCATGATTACATTCAAGTTGTACTCCCTGGATATATGTGAATTGCTCTTGATAGAAGTTATAGGGTTCTCCAAAAGAAAGAACTTTGGAAAGTCTGACAGATCCTTGCTCCTTAATTTGCTAATCAAATGAGGCATGGAATGGGATTCCTTCAGCCAGGTTTCCTGTTCAACTAGCACTAGCTTTGCAACCAGTGATCCACAGTTCACCTTAGTAATAATTTGATTTACGTCAGTGGTCAATTCCGTTTTGACTCCAAGCCTTTGCAAATGGTACTTGGTAACCTTGGCGCGGACCGGCCTATGATCGATAACCAATGCATTGATCCCCTTAAACCCTGATGATTTGTTAACATTTGCATTGGAGCGTGACCTCGTAAGCACAGCAGTGAAGGAGAAAGTAGAACCAACATGGGATCTGCTTACAAACCCGATCTCCCCCTTCATGAGATGAACCAGGCACTTGCTGATGCTCAACCCAATGCCAGTGCCCCCATGGATGCGGGCAATTGACGGACCAACCTGCATGAAAGGGGTGAATATACGGGCTTGGGCTTCACGGGGGATGCCAACACCGGTATCTTCAACAGATATTATCAGCTTAATTGTTTCAGGCATGACAGGAGTAAAAGGCATCTCAGACGAGTGTAAATCCATATCGAGAAGTCTTAAGCTCTCCCAACTAAGCCTCCTGTTAGCTACCGGGTAGCCACTTAAGGTGTCTGTGTATTGAGTTCCGGTCTCCAACATGACCTCTTCAACAACATGAACTGTCAAGTAGATATGCCCTCTTTCTGTAAACTGTGAAAAATAGAATTCTTTCAGTCAAGAAGTAACAGAATAAACATTTAGGATACACCCCTTCGTATGACTATTTGTATTATTCAGGTATATATTAGTTATCTTACCTTTATGGAGTTTCCCATGAGATTTGTAATGATTTGCCTCATTCTACCCGGATCGCCAATAAGTGTTTGTGGAACTTGATCAGAGACATACACTGCTAGCTGCTCGGACAGTACATCATAAAGCAAAGCCATGAAAAATGAAGACAGGGTTAGTGCATTCTGAGAAAAACGCAACAAAGCTTCTGTGCAAGAATCTACACTGGGATTACCTCCAGTCCTTTCTCCTGAGCTTTTCCACAGAAGAGAGACAAGATGTCATCACAAACTAATCTAAGATCAAAGGGCGCTGCCTCAAGCTCGAGCTTGCCAGATTCTATCTTTGCCTGATCCAGAACCTCGTTTATGAGGGACACTAAAGCTTTTCCGCTGGCTTGGGCTGTTCTAACATAGTCTTGCTGTGTTGTGTCCAAATCAGTATCCATGAGCATTTGGAGCATTCCTGATAAAAAAAATAGAAAATATTTAAATCCCTAGAGTATAAATAATAATGGAGAATACAAGATGGATTGGTATAAGAGGGCCCTCAGTATAATTGCACACTCACCTAAAACACCATTCATTGGCGTTCTGATCTCATGCGAAACCGTAGCCAAGAACTGCAAACAAAGCGAAAAGGCAAGGGATGGAGCTTTTTTTCTCTCTTAGACAAACAGTATAGGTTGTTCAGTGACTAGCGATATCACTCACCTGCGACTTAGCAATATCTGCAGCTTCGGCGCGCTTCTTGAGCTCCATCATGCGTTGATAGTCATCTTCAACTTTTTCGATGCGTTGCATAGTAACGTAAAATATATAACCAAGGAGCAAACCAATCACAAGAGTTCCTAATGACGATGTTATTGCAGCCCATGGCAATGGTGGCTTTTGCATGAACCTGTTGAAGAGAGAAAAAAAAAGTCACACGGAGAAAACAGAGACAGCGGGGCACAGCACGGACATGAACAGTTGCAGTACTGATAAAAGGGAGGGGAGAGCAACCAAGTCTCAGTCACCTGCAATGCATCTCGTGCCTTCTAGATGGGTCGCCGAAGTTGAGCGTGCTGTTGTGGTACATGCCGTCGCCCGTATCGTTGGAACCGTACATACTGATCGGCCACTCGTTGGTAGTATCGTACACGTTCACCATGATGGATTGCTTGCCTGCAAGCTGATGGAGCAACTTATCGACGAGCGCTTCTATATCAAATATGCCACCTAGATAGCTGTTTGCGAGCAAAAGCTGAAGCCAGTTAGAGAGAGAGAGAGAGAGAGAGAGAGAGAGAGAGAGAGAGAGAGAGATTCTGTTGCGTAACATATGGTTGGAATAGGATGCTCGATCATGTAGACTTTTACCCTATGGCAGCTTGGATGCGCTCCTGCGGCCTCGCATTCGCGGGGAGCTCGGTCTTGTACACGGTGTATGTCGAGATCACGCCGAGGCGAGTGTTGAGTAGCTTGAAAGGGGCAGTTAGAACACCCTTTCCAGATTCTCTAGCTCGTATTATGTTTTCGCGATCATCCTGCACAAGAGAAAATAAGTAGGGCGCGCCGTTAATTCAGAATCAGCAGTAAGTATTTTCCAAAGTAGAGAAACCAAGAACACAGGGAACCAGGCTGTAATAGGTTGTTGGTAAAAAAAAAATCCATGGTTAAAACAGAAGCAATAGCCCCCCTGAGCTGTGGAACCACATGGCGAGCACCACGGGCTGCAGCTTTATACGGCCCTAGTAGGCCAAAAAAAAAAGATGGGAAAATCTAGCTTGACAAGGGGTGTGGGGGAACCAAGAGCACCAAGATACGATTACGAAAGTAAAAAATGGTCACGCACATCGCCGGAGAGCATGTCGAAGGAGATGACGTTCTTGTATGCGTCCTGGGCGAAGATGACGGGTGCGTACTCCTCGGCCGGCTCGCGGATCTCCGCTGCGGCGGCGTCCCCTGAGGGCCCGTACTTCTTGTTGGAGGAATACATCTTCTTGATGCTCCAGCCCTGCTGCCGCTCGAACTGGTCCCGCTCGGCGTGCGTGACCCGCACCGCGTACGCCACCCCGCTCGTCAGCGGCCGCTCGAAGGCCGTCCTCTCCGCGTACCTCGAGAACGTCGCCTGCGCACACGCACACAGAACCGGAGGGTTGTTGAATCGATCGATTCGGAGTAACGAAACGAAAGGAAGAGCGAATTGAGTAGGAGGATAGTAGTAGCAGTAGGGGGTCTGCGCGTATACCTGGTTGATGGCGGACGGGGTCTGCGCGTGGTGGAAGGTGGAGACGAGTATGGCGAGCGCCTGGAGGTGGTTCATGCTGACGTTGAACTGGTCCTGGAGCATGCGCGCGCGCTCGTCGCACATGCTGGCGAGCGAGTCCCTGCGCTTCTCGACGGCCTCGCGGCTCCCGTCGTAGAAGAGGCGGTGTGCGATGAGCGTGAAGCCGACGAGCCAGAGCAGCAGCAGCGGGCGCCAGAAGCGCTGGCCCGCCCAGCGCGAGCCGAGGTAGTTGCTGTACACGTGGCTGCGCAGCGCCTTGGCCGACAGCTTCTCCGGCAGCGGCAGCGGCAGCGGCAGCCGCACCCTGTCCAGCCCCATCCCCAGGAACCCGAGCCCGGCCGCCACCGCGCCCTTCCCCTCCATCCCCTCCGCCGCCGCCGCCGCGCCTCCCCTTGCCGAGCGAGCAGGGCCGGTCATTCGGCTACATCGCCAGCGCCGACGCGGATTAGAGCCCCCTGCCGCCGCCACGTCCCCCTGCCGCCGCACCTCATCCACGCACGCGCAGAAGCCGAGAGACACCCGCACGGTCGCGGCCACCGCCCGTACGTGGCCTGCTCCTCCAATCGAGTGCCCCCGAAGCCAAAAGGGGGCGAACACCGCAGCGCTTTCCCCTCTCGCTTCGCGCTGTCCCCCACACCTAGCTCCGCTTCCCCTTCCAGGCACCGCTCGCCTCCGGCTTTCGCGAAACCCTCCCGCCTGCCTCGCCCTCCAAGGAACCACCAAACCCCTCCCGCCCGGTAGGCGGCGTACGTTTGACCGAGAGAAGGAAGGGAGGAGAGCAGCGGCAGCAGAGAAGGCGCGCAGCAACAGCAACAGGAATAGGCTACAGGAGGAGGATGGGGGAAAGGGATTGGAGGGGAGGCTGATTGGAGGCTTGGAGCAGGGAGGGAGAGAGAGGGAGAGGAGGGGATGGAGAAAGCAAAGCAAGCAGGCGGGCGGGCAGGTGAGAGGCTGGAGTGGAGGTGGAAAGGGAGAAAAGTGGCGAGTGAAACAGAGGAAGCAGAGTAGGAGTAGTAGTAGTAGGAGTAGAAGAGAAGGTGGCACCAATCGCAGCAGCGGGAGAGGCCAGCACGCAAGTGGCTCCTCCCTCCGCCCCCCTCGTCGTCTCCCTTCCGCGCGCGTGGGCTCACATCTTCTCTCTCCTCATCCCCTAATCACACTCCACCTAGAGGGGTGTGCTGCGGCTCGCGGAGCTTCGATTGGTGGAGACGGGCTTGAATGCCACAAACCAAAGCGGCTCCTTTAATAATGTCTACCGTCGCTCAGGATGGGAACGGGCCGGGTCTCCCCGCCGGATCTCTGGCCCGACCAAAAAAACGAGGCCGTTGGGTCAGCCGGGTCGGCCACGTACAGGAATTGGGTCAGCGAAGCCGGCTTCGAGTGACCCAACGGGTCAACGAGGTCGACCCATTTCTGAGGATTGCACTCGATCGGTACAACTAAGCTAGCTCTAATCGTTTCATTTGTTCTGAAGCTAGCTTTGTCCGCACTCCGCAAGTAGCATCAGATCAAACTCCTGTTATACACGTACTGGAATTTTATCAAGCATTCAAGTTTTTGCTACTCCATCCCGACGTACATACGTACTGACATTGGTTAATTGGATTTGTGGCCACCAAATTCATAGCTTACCGTAAAAAATATCCATCTAGCTCGCTTAATACTTATGATAATAATCATCGGCTAATTCACCATCAGGATACTAATTAGCAATCCCATCAGCTAGCTAACCCTTTGTACACATACTGGAGTCAATTAGCTCTATCTCCCTTTATAAACTGGATGTGAAAAGAGCTAAAATTAAATTTGTGGTTGTTTGTAAACTTTATTTATTTTACAATCAAAAAAATTATTTAAGCTAAAATTTGGGTCGGCCCCGAGTACCCATTGGGTCGACGAGGCCGCCAACTTCTCTTGAAATGGGTCGATCCTAGCCTCGCAAATTGGCCTCGAGGCCAATGGGGCCGGGTCCAAGGCCAGGTCCGGGCCGGCCCATTCCCATCCTGAACCGTCGCCCATGTGTGTTTTGAAACTACTGTTCCAAATCAACCAAAATAAACTGTGACATCTGTTTTGTAGTGTGGCTACACATAAATATCATTTTTTTTCTATAAATAATACGACGGTGTAAGCACTAGTACATTTTTTTTCAAGTCAATGTTAGACATGGATCTAGTTTTTCTCTTCATTTTTCTGTGTCTACGGTCTCGAATGGGTTTATTTCTTCTTCGGACGGTTCAGCTAGAGCTTCGGCTTCGTTGTGGAGATAGTGAGGTTAAGTCCCCTCGGATATGTCTGGCTGGATCTACGGTGGTGGTCGTCCAACCTTGCTCGTCGCTTTCTTCTTCAGGACGGCGCCATTTCTAAGATCATTACGAGGTAAGGTCTCCGGGACGTTTTTCAGGCTCGAACATGGCTTGGAGGTCCATAGGAAGCATCGAGCTTCACTCACGGCATCCCACAAACAAGCTCGGGAGAAATATGGCGTCGGTTTTCCCCTAGGGGTGGTTGACCCCAACATATGTCGTTTAACCTCTTCGCAAATATTTTTTGGTAAGTTTTTGTAATCATACTACGTCCACTTTAAAGTATAGAGGAGGATGGCCCAAAGATGATAGCCTTAGATTATATTTCTGTTTTTAATTTTTGTAAGCCAATTTATTCGGTATTCGTCTTTGCATTTCTCTAATTGCAACTACAGTATCTAATTTTTTATAAAGGGAATATTTAATATCAAGATTATGCAAATTACATCTGGCTTTGGACCAACATGATACCGAGAGCTGCCATGAAATTGAGGATGCACATTGCTAAATGATTACGAAAATAAAATAAAAAGGTTATAAAAAAGGTCGTAGCAAACATTAGCATCAACCATAAATGATAGAAACTAAACTAGAGGGGTGATCCAACCATGACGCCTTCAAGAAGGGAAATATGCACAACATCGTCGTCGCTGGATCAAACGTCACTGGGTCCAACCACGAAGGTCAGATCATGATGTTTCACATGAAGAGAGGCCTAAGCAAACTCAAGGCATTCCCTTTAACAAGGGAATGCCGCATGAATGACACCATTGGTAGATTCAACCAATAAAGGTTATACCTATAGCTTTCACCCATAAAACTTGATAGCCAACTCTCAAATAGAGCCACCACATTGAAGGCATCATGTGTTGCCACCACCTGCTGATCCATCATCGAACAATCACGCACACACGGGTTTGAAGGGACTTATCCTCACAACTACCTCACTTGAGAACATTGGACGAGGTTCGAACCCCCGCATCAAACGCCTTGGTGAGCTATATATGTTAGGAAATCATGCCTTGCACCAAAACAAGGAACGACCAATCACTAGAGTGTGCCACCCGGAACCTCCATCAGAGGACAAAGCTCATCGACCTTATGCTCCGTAGAGGTTGTACCTCTGATTAGGGTCTTGAAAGATTCATAATCATCATCGCCACTCAACAATGAGAACCAATAAAACATGTCGGCAAAAAAGGTTAGAGACCATAAGGTGTTGTCCATGTCACCGTCGCTGTCGTCCACGCTAAAAACAGGTCGCTACGTTGGCCATGCAACAGCAATGACAAAGTCATCGCCAAGAGAATCAGGGGCAACGACCCGATGTGTAAGGTCCCCACCCAAGCCACCATTGGGAGCACCCCCACCAAAGACAACCCAATGAGAACTGAACTGGGAAGGATGACACAATGGATGGAATTCCTGTCACGATAATGATGACCAAGGAACCACACGAGGAAACGTGCGATGAGAGCCCCACCACCCCATCATCGGCGCCTCGTTATTGTTATGTCAGCGTCCTCCAGCAACAAAGAGTTGAGGGAGAGAGGAAGGGGGTGACGACACTGGGGCAGCTAGGGTTCCCCCTCGAATGTCCAGGAGGAGGTGACACGAGAGGAGCATTCTGGTGATCTAGGAGCGAGCTATTACCTTCTTTAGCCTTGTTTTCGTTCATCTCTCTGACCTTTACGAATGTTCCAATAACTCCTCTTACTCCATCCAATCCGATTTAATTGTCGCATGTTTAGACCATGATAATTAAATCGGATTGGAGGATATAATATATTTTTTTCCGAGAGGAGGAAAACCACCCAACATGGTCATTTTGCACTACACTGAAACAGCCTATTTAATCCACGTACTTGCAGCGTGGTAGATTTTTGGGAAGGAAGCGTTCGAAGAAAGTAACATGTAACCTAACTCTTTTACACGCACGTTTAGAAAATAGAGTTGTATAGATATCGCGCTGCTGTTTTTTCAAGACCTGTTATTATAGATTACCGAAACACAATGACTTTTTTGCGGGAACCTCGGGTTTCATTAGATTATCCAACGCACTTACGACTTAATAATCTCCTCCGTTTAACAAGCAAACAGACAAAGCCAAGGAAACGCAAGGGGTGACGCAGCTAGTGCTGACGGATAAAAACCCAGGTTTTCGTGACCCATTCCGGCGGGGATGGAGACTATGGAGTGGAGTGGGGGGTGATGATGAGTGACGAGACGCCGTGGGGCCCGCGTCCAAAGCCCCGCCCGCCCACCATTGGGGCCAAGCGGTCGTCGTCTTCCTCCGGACCTGGAGAAGGTGCGCAGCAATGGTCACTCCCCCTCGCTCGCTTCTCGCACTACTACTAGTAGCTAGCTGATGATCCACTGCCGCTGCTGTTGCTCGCGATCTCTTCTTCTCCATCCCCCTCCCCCTCGCCTGCCCCGGCTTTGTACCCTAGCTAGCTAGCTAAGCTAGTTAATTTGGACGCTTGCGATGCGTGGTATCCCCCCCAATTATATGAGAGAGATAGATTGAGGGTCCGTCCGTGGTGGGGGGTGAAAGGGAGAGGCACAGGGAAGTGACTCGCTCTACTACTAATCTTCAGCTCAGACTACCTTACCACCAATGATTTTTTTTATTTCCGCGGGAGGAAAAGGATAGACTAGCTAGCAAGCCAAGTAGGGTCTCTAGCTAGCGGGATGGCTCCGGGTCATTTTCGGCCGACTGTGACGTGTGCGGACAAGTGAAACTCGTGCGTACCTTTCCGATCCGACGGCCACCAAACCGGGACATATGTTGGTTTTCGATCAAGTGTAATAACTTAAAGGAAACCCAGATTTGAATAATAAAAACAACTAAAAGTGCATCTAATTAACCTCCATGTCACGCAACGAATTCAAATTGCCATCGAGTCCCCGCTATATATCAACTTTGTGCCCCATATTTTCAATTAGACTACCGGCGATCTCTCTACCATTGAATACTGACCTAAATATGCTTCTTCTGAGATAAACCACACTTCTTAAGATGACCAAAAAACACTGAACATCAATCAACAGAACCTAACCGCCTGGATATGAGTTGAATTGAGTAGACTTTCTGTTTGGTCTTTTCACTTCATCCACTCAAAATGTTCTCATCTCTCTCTCTCTCTCTTCATGAAGTGTCTCACATACGTGACTCAACCGCCCTAGAGATGCCTAATGTATAGTAAATTCAAAAAATGCCGGGATGATACAAGTGAAACATAAACATTTCTTGTATATGCACCATGAACAACACTAGTTTAGCGTTTAGGGTTTTGGCAATCCAAGTTCAAAACTGAGATCGGGTGCGCTCAATAAGGTTACTAGGACTTTACCTTGTTCCAGCAAGGTCTGGTGTTTCTCAGAATTCTTATCTGTTACTAGTACAAATCTTTTCGCAGCCCGGCCTTAATCACGGAATCACGGCACAGCGATTTGCTTTTGCATTGAACCACACTACAGTTAGTACTACTACATGTTTGCAGCCCGTGAGAAAAAGGAGGGCTTGATTAAAGCTGACTTAGCATTACTCGTCTCAACAACGACGATCGATCCATGCATGCAGCTGCGCGCGTCATCCTCCATCAATTCCTTCTGGCCGGAGAGATTATCCGGAGCCTGTGTCCAGAGGCAACGTTCAAAGATGCCAAGACAAGACACCACGAGATCTAAACGTGCTTTACTATTTATTATCAATGCCGTCGCCATGATTGCGGCGTCTGACGGCCGTCCGATCGGTCCGTCCGACGGCTCGGATCGGTCAGTCGTTGGATCTTACCTTTTTCCCGGCGATGACCGGGAGAGCAGACGGTCGTCTCTCCCGAACGAGCTGGCCGTCGCCTTTTCAGAGCTTAATTGCGCGCCCCCCTGCGCATCAAAAGGACAGCGCGCACTGTTGCATTTAACCAGCCAACAGATTAATTACTCTAGTGATCTAGCTAGCTAGTCCTTGTGTTGTGCTTGTTTGACATGACCGGCAGGTTTTTATTGCCCTGTAACTTTAATTAAAATCTGTAGGCAGCACTAGTAGTTGTAGCAAGAGCAGTGGTACAGTACACTACACAGTGTGCTGCAAAGATCTGGTGAGAAAATTGCAGGTTAAATTTGCCATCGTCGAGTTCACGGGGCATGATTAGATGATCTCTAGCCGATACCGCATTTCGCGATCCTGTAAAATAATGATGCCGTATATTGTATGGTTACAAAAATCCGCGTGAAACAGATTTTGTATATGCATCCTGCAAAACCGAATATTTCTGCATAGAGCTAGCTAGTTTGGCTATGCATGCGGACAAGAGCTATGCACGCGGATAGGAGCTACTTCCTTCGTTTAAAAATATAAAATATTTTAGAATTATGAAGCAAATGAATCTATACATAAAAAGAAAAGATGTCTAGATATATTTGAACCTACACACTAAAATATGTCTAAATATTACTTCACAAATCTAAAATATCTTATATTTCTAAACGGAGGGAGTAACTAGCTTGGCTACGGACGCGTACAGGAACGAGCTAGCACAATGGAACGAGACAGCCGCAATTATACTCGAAGGACGGGAGCTATACCCTCCGTCCGCAAATAAGTGTACTTCTAGCATTGTCTTGAGTCAAAGTTAGTAAAATTTGACTAACTTTATAGAAAAACATTTATGACTCTAAATTGATACTAGTAGATATGTTTTCAAATTTACTTTCATAATATGTTAATTTGATATAATATATATTACTATATTTATCTATAAAGTTAGTCAAATTTGATAATGTTTGACTTAGGCAAAAGCTAGAAGTACACTTATTTGCGAACGGAGGGAGTAGCACGCAGTGTAGCTGGCCAGCGAAACGAGGTAGCCGCAACAACGACTCCACCGGTTGGCCGGCCGCGCCAAGATCTTCTCCATCTTCCCATGGACGGCTCAGACTGTTTCTCGTCTCTCTAGTGGCGACGAGGATAGTATGGCGAAATCGAAAACTGATTGTGGGAATGCTGGCGGCGAGAATTAAAGTTGGACGATGGAGTTGAGCCTCGGCCACCGCGAGATTGGAAATTTTCGTCCGGGCGAGCTTTGACTGCTTTGCAGTTGACCTAAAAAAATGAGCACCAAAAGTGGATATATCAGGTACATGGGGTTGATATGCGGGAATCGTAAATTTTTTTGCGGGTTTGACCATTTTTACGAGTGCGATTTTTTTTACCAAAACTACAAATAACAGTTATATTTATGGATTTGATAATTTTTGCGGTATCTGTTAAAAATGCTCTTTGAAGCGTGCCGGTGGGATCTCGGTGATCCATGGTCGAGAGGAAAGGATATACCTAGGCATGCACGCTAAACATAAACTGATGATGCGACGGGGGTTAGTACTAGCATCATCAGATATAAAACATGACTTGTCTGGTCTATGTTTTTCACTCGATCGTTGGTTCGGTAAATAAAGGACGATCTCATCGGGTATCCTGCAGAGTGGGGGCCTAGAAGCAAGCGCCGCAATGGCGATGGACGAGCCGCCCGGATCCGAGGAAAAGGAAAGAGGAAGTGGAAGTGGGAGGGAAAGCAAATGTGAGTGGAATCGCCCATGCAATGCCTTTCGCCCGGAGGGAGGGAGGGAGGGAGGGGAGGGGGGGCTCTCCTGCTTTGTTCCACTCCACTCCGTTCGTCCGCACTCCTCCAATTATATGCCTCCTCCTGCGCACGCACCCCCCTGCGTGCGTTATCCTGTTTTGCTCCCCCGATCGATCGAGCTGGCCACCGGGGCTTTCCCTATCGTTCCCCCCCCCCCCCCCCCCCTCCTCCTTTCTGCCCGGACCAGCACGCTCGCGCAAGTGGCGCTTCCAGTCCAGTCCAGTTTTACACGGTGCATCCATCCATCACCCTGACCCCGATGCCTCCCTCCGTGATGATACGCATACTCTTGTAACATTTGTGGGAAGCGATAGAACGGATAGACGGATGGATAGATACCCATTATTTCCCCCCTCTTTCTTTTTGGGCGGGAATCAAAGAATAATTGTCCTCCCTTGCCAAAGATCTACGTACTACTAGCTAGCTACTTCCATGTGTCAAACGTATGCTAACCCCCCGCTTGCAATCATGCAGCAGGTGCGATCGATAGCAAAAGCACTGGACAACGCTCATACTACTACTGCTACCGGAATGACGGCATAAACATTAAACAAAATCATTTCGACAAGACGTTGGAGAGGGAGCGGTGACGATCCTGCGACGCGGATTTTTTTATAGCAAGCCGGCAGCGCCCACTTCGGGGCCGCGCGCGTGAGTCCGCGCTCCACAGACCACAGTCGAGGAGTCGACCCCAGTTCTCTCGTCGGCACCTGACCCCCAGTACTGTGTATTCACAGTCGTACTGGCTTTGGCTTGGCATACGGCGCAATCAATATTTGAGTATCTCGAAAAATACGACAGGGCAGTGGATTTCTGCTCTGATGACTGATGCCCGCCTGAATTTTTCTGCGTGCGTGTGTTTTATTGGCACCAAGCGATTAAATTAAACCTGGATAAACATTCCTGGCGGTATTTACTAACGGTTGGGAAAGGACGGACAGACCTTTTAAAGACGGCCGGCCCTGCGGTGTCTTCGGTCCGTTTAGAAATTGACACCGCGCACGCGAAATTCCGAGATCAATCGACGTCGTACCAAACCCGTTGTTATACTAGTTTAGTTTACCGGTATACGTTGGACAATTCAAATACTAAGCTGATCTGTTTATGTGTTGGCTTGGAAGATTTTGTAAACAATTACTGGTAGTTCGATCCAATGATGACGAAGATGGTGAGTAGCGAACACCCTTCTGAGTTCTGACCTTTGTCACCTCTAGAAACCTCCTCCGAAGCCTCGTACAACTCTCGACCAATCCGAAGCCGCTCTCGACGGCATTACTGGCGAGGGTTGGCGGAGGAGAGGTGCCGGTTGTAGATGTAGGGTTTCTATTCATTGGAGTAGTCCACTAGTGGGGTTTTGGAGCAGAGCTCGGGATCTTAGTGGCCAAATCCTGGGAGTTGAGCTTCTCCTCTCCCTGCTGTTGCTCCTCCCGTGAGAGGACGGTGGCGAGAGTGGAGCCGCGGTATTCGCAAATAAAAGTGGTGCCACATGTCATCTGGTGGTGCAGAGTTGCTACGCTGCGGACCACCTCCTGGCTAGCTATGGAATCAGGAGGGAGAGGCGAAGTAGCACGAAGTGTGGTGCGGAGTTCCTCCTAGCCGGTCGTTGCGCCGAGGAGGTGGAATGACATGTGGCGCCTTCCTCGGCATCGTGCGGACGGGGAGTCGTCTTCTGCCTACCGATTCTTGAGGTGATGGACGGTCGGGATCCCGTTCCCCTTCCTCGTGGTCGTGGAGATGTACAGGAAGTGACGAGGGCCCCTGGGATTCTTCGATCTGGAGCCCGGAGGGCTGGTGGTGGGCGTGAAGTGTCAAGAATGTCAGGAGCCGTGGTTTTCTCGAAGGTTGCGTCCTCTACAGCAGCGCCCAGAGGGTTGTGTGATATCGTCGCCGATATCTTTGGCCGTAGGGACGGCCCTGTTGAGCTTGGTCGATCGATTTCGAGCATCTTCTCCCTCCTTCACTAGAGGAGTTTCTTTGATCTCGGGACGAGAGTCAGTGCCAGATCCACCACAAGTGGTTGCGTCCCTGCTGGTGGCTCTCGTGCCCGTGCCTTGAGGTCGCCAGGAAGCGGCGGAGGAAGACGCCAAGAACCTGATTGATTTTCTTCCTACTATCCTAGGTTATTTTTGTATAAATTTGGAGGCGTTATCTTTAAATTTCTGGTTTTGTGATGCAAGTATCGTTACGAGTCTCTTTGTAATTATGTATCCACCATTGTTTTACTCCAGCTTTCTGGCCTTTCGAGACCTTTCTGTTTAAAAAACACCATTATACCTCCATAAACAAGTCGTGATCCTCCACGCATTGGAGAGATGACTATGAACGACGCATACTGGCACAACAGTACATAACCTACAAGAAGGAAGAAATGTTTGATGGGGTTCGTTGCATAGAAAAAAATTCCTATGGTTGCAACTGTCAGGCTCATATCTAGGCGATACTTCTAAGGGTTAAAGATGGACTCACCCTCGTAGACCGTAAGCGGGAAAATATTCCTGCAAATAAACATGGTTGATGTAGATGTATACGACCGTCCTCAAGGACGTGCAGACAATCAGCGCCACAAACATGCAATACCTCCGCAATCGGTCACACATACGGTGCGCCAATGACTCCCGAACCCTCGCTCCATCCGGGCAGCGGAAGTAGCGGATCCTTGGGAACTCCAACATCGCTAGTGGTTGTGAAGGGGAAGGATTAGAGTAGGGCTTCGCCGAGAACCTTTTCTAGTGGCAATGGACAAGGCAAGCAAGGGGAGAAGGTGTCAACCAAAAGGCATATGAGAGAGGCTATGAAGAGTGTGTGAGAGAATGGAAAGGAGGCCACCTCATTTTATAGGGGGGGAGGGCAACCCCTCCCATGGTCGGCGGACAAGAGGTTCCCCCTCTCCTCCCTTCATTCAGGTGAGTGCTCCTCCCACTCACATAATGCCCCTCTCCACTTTCTTCCATTTAATCTCTACTTAAAAACCAAAGGTCTTTTCATTAAAACACTTTAATTTCATTGGTTTAATGCAACTCAATTTAATGAACACTTTATTTAATGAGTACTTCATTTATTAAACACGTTATTATTTTGATCCTTTGCTTTGTTTCGATATCCCAAAACTATTTTGGCAGATTCGGCAGAATAATTTTCTGCGATGTCCATTGACTTTTCCTATGTTTCCTATCCGCTCAAATGTGTTGGTTTACCTTAAGTGTGTCTTTCTACGGGTTCAGGAACTATGTAGACATGATCGAGACTTTCTCCGATCAATAATCATTAGCGGGACCTGAAGATCCATAATAACTCCCACTAGTCCCTTGAAGATCTCATGATCGTCCGAAGCTCTTTCGCTGTAATCAAATTCCTTTTGTCTCGCGATATTTTACTTGTCTGATATTCGATCACTTGTATCAACCATACCTTGTTTAATCTTGTTCCTGACAAGTATACTTTTTCTCATTCCTATGATATGACATTCTAGTGATTAAATTACTTGCTTGCAAGCTATGTTAATATGATATCACCGAGAGGGCCCTGAGTATATCTCTCTGTCATCTGTATAGACAAATATCACTCTTGATCCATGTACCTCAACTAACACTTTACAAAATACCCGACGACATCTTTATAATCACTCTGTTACGTGTGATATTTGATGTAATCAAAGTACTCTTCCGGTGAAAGTAATTGACGTGATCTCATGGTCTAAGGACATTGAGTTACTACGAATGTGATAGCAATTTAAACTTGATGACATGATCATATTGCTACATCTACTGCGGGTGACTGTGCATCATATTATTCTCCAATGATATGACCTTGTTATTAACGACATCCAATGTTATGATCAGGAAACCTTTGATCATCCGTTAATCAACATGCTAGTATAAAGAGAGGCTTTATTAGGAACCTTATCTTTTTATAAATCATACATGCATTTATGTTTCCTGTTAATACAATTCTAGCATGAAAAATAAACATCTATTATAAACCTGGAATAACATAATGACCACTTTATTATTACCTCTCGGACATATTCCTTTAAGTATTATCATAAAAAAACTTTATCATTTCTACATTGCCAAAGTGACCATATAATGACAAGCGCTCTCACCCTAAAAAGAATTCTAAACCTATAATCTATACCATGTAACCAATTTCTAAATATATTGACAACACTATGAGTGGATACAAGTTTAAAGCTAATTGGATGATTGACCATATAAAACGGGCAAAATTAAATTGTAAGAATAAATGGTTGATTGTCTCATCATGATGACAGAAGACACATTTTTTACATCCATGCCAGTTCCGCATAATAAGGTTTCCCTTGATAAGAATAAAATTGTGACGAAGATACCAAGCAAAAGATTCTAATCTTAAGAGGTATCTTCATCTTTCAGGTTTTTTTATTGTTGTTGACTTGTATTTGCGGTTGGACAAGTGTTTTGTACATGGAATCAATAGAGAATTAACCGTTCTTGTGTAGGTTCCATCATAATTCATCTGTCCCGGGCAAAAGATGGACATTAGCCAAGGGCTGAAACAAGGGGTTCCAAGATGCGATCCTGTCATCCAAAAATCACATCTGAACATCATGTTTGGCGGAGAAGTCTCCAAAACCTTGGAGATTGTACCGCCTCTATGACGAACAATATCATATGAATTAGGATATTGTTCATGGAGTGTAGCTTTACCAAGCCACTTCTCTTCTCAGAAAAATATCTTCTATTCATCCTTAATTAAAAATGATCCAAAGAGAAAGAAGTGTTTCTTTTTAGCCATAAGACCATCACAGAAGTACGATGTGAGATCCCGACACATGGCTTAATAGGATTGATAGGATACTCATACCAGCAAGTTGCAACTTGTTTTCCGAGACTTATCTTCAAAGCAGCCCCAGGTTAAGCAAGCTTGGTCTGGAGAAATTTGAGGATGGGTGACCGATTAGGAGTGCACACGAGTGAGGACAAAATACGTAGAAAAGACTAGTGTTGGTAGGTGTGGCTAGTCTAGAGATCTTAGAAAGCTGTCAGGGATGATAGCCGTCGATCCGGAGAGGCCGTGGTGTTACAAGTGGTATCAGAGTCGATTCTCGCACTTACACGGGCATGTGCGGATCAGGGGCGCAGACATATGACGTATGGCGTGTGTGGCCCAAAGTAGAGCATGTGCCGACACTAGATGCATAGACGTGTACCAAGAGGGGACGTTCCTGACTTATGGTTGATCGACGAGGGTATCCATCTTCTGAAGTTGGGTGGATGTGAGATCGTGGCGCATGGCTTAATAGGTTTGATAGGATACTCATACCAACAAGTTGTAACTTATTTTTCGGGACTTATCTTTAAAGGAACTCCCAGTTATACGTGCTTGGCCCGAAGCAATTTGAGTATGGGTGATAAACCAGAATATTGTTCCCGGGTGCGTACGAGTGAGGATAAAGTGCGCAGAAAAGACTAGTGTTAATAGGTGGGGCTAGTATAGAGATCCTAGAAAGCTCTGAGGGTCATAGCCGCCAGTCCAGAGAGCCCGGGTATTAGATACGAGTCCCCACATTTTCTATATACTTGTGACAACGTATTTAAGCCAACATATTTCCGTTTCAGAGAAGTTTGCTACATATAATCTTTAGTAGGTATCTCGAAGAGTAATTTACCCTGGAGGGTTGTATTTTTACCTCGAGATCTTGAATACCGAGCCCTTATGGACTTTGGGACGACAAGCACCTATTTATGAATACCTTCACTAAGCCAGCTGATATTATTTTTTTCACTATCACCTTGCCAGACCGAAGTAATCCAATCATGATTTGAAAGTTGAAAAAAATATCATGTATAGTACCGTATTACTAAGCACCGATTTAATGAGCACCATCCTTACACCCCAAGGATAATAATATACCTTTCTAACCATTGAATCTAAGCTGAAGTTTTTTCTTCACGAGTTTCATTCAGTATTTGTAAACCTCCGATAATAATATTTTTCCGACCCATATTAATTGACCTGAATTTGTCTAAATTCAAGTATATCTAGACAATAGTCAACTAGTGGGTCGGAGGGAGTAAGTTAAAATACTAATGAGAAACTGTTGTCGACCGCATTCAAATAACTTCCGCCTGTGAGTCCACTCTCCACAGTCGAGTCGACCCCAGTTTTTTCGTCAGCACCTGATCCAGTACTGTGTATTCACAGTCGTACTGGTTTTGGCTTGGCATACGGTGCAATCAATATTTGAGTATCTCGAAAAATGACAGGGGCAGTGGATTTCTGCTCTGATGCCGCCTGAATTTCTGCAGATGTTTACTGGTACAACATGATTAAACCTGAATAAAACATACATGGAGTATTTAACAATTGAGAAGGGACAAACGGACGTTTTAAAGACGGCCGGCCCTGCAGGCTGCAGTGGCTTCAAGTCCATTTAAAATTGGCACCGTGCACGCGAAATTCCTAGGTCGTACCAACCCGTTGTGATGAGTATATAGTTTAGTTAGCGGTATACGTTGGACGATATAAATACAATAAGCTGATTTGTTTATGTGTTGGCTTGGCAGATTTCTATAAACAATTACTAGTAGTAGCGAACTCCCTGTGGTCACTGTCCCCTTATCTTGCTTTGACCTAGTAATCCATTAATGAAACGCGCGCAACTCTTGATTAAAATGAACCATTGAACTCAATGGCGCCGCACACACGTCATGGACTACTCGACCCGAATGAGTCCCATCTAACAATACATACTGTCTACGGAAATTTTCCTCTTTAGAAGAGAAAGACTGAATTTTAATATATATATATATATATATATATATATATATATATATATATCCCCATTTTATATTTTTGACACGAAGCAGGCGGTCATCCTGCTTGCCACCTCCGCCACAGGCCAAGCCACCGATATGAGTCGTCCCATGCAGTGGCGTTGAGCTTCAAGATCCGGTATTGAATCGGAATAGAGATCCCGTCCATGTCCAGCTCTAGAACGACAACTTCTATCGCACCAATGCGATGTACACTCCCGCTCAGTTTCGGCGACGGTTCCAGATCATGAGAAGGCCAATGTTCATGAGACTTCTACAAGGAGTAAGGGTTTGCAATGATTACTTCTAGATGGAGAAAGATGCCATTGGTCAGCTTGGCTTCGGTTCCTACCAAAAATGCACTGCGGCTGTTAGGATGCTTGCTTATGGAGTTACCGGCGATCTCGTTGATGAGTACTTGCGCATGTGCGATGCCACATGCCTAGAGTCAATGTACAAGTTTTGTGATGTAGGTGTTAGGTGTTCAACCGAGGAGAGAACCAACAATGGAGCACACTTTGCGGCTATTATCGGCCAACGCGACAAGAGGGTTTCCTGTGATGCTTGGAAAGCATAGATTGCATGCATTATAAATGAAAGAACTGCCCATTTGCTTCGCATGTGAAATTCAAAGGACATTCTCACGGATGCACAATCGTACTCGAGGCAGTTGCATCAGAAGGTATTTGGATTTGACACTCTTTCTATGATGTGGCAGTTTCTCATAATGACATCAATGTGCTTCAATGCTCTCTGGTGTTTTCTAGGCTTGGAGACGGCAATGCTCTGGGGATCAACTCTATGCTCATGGCTACCCATACAACAAGAGATACAATATAGCCGATGGTATCTATACCGACTGGTCCACATTTGTGAATACAATAGGCATATGTCAAGACGAGAAAGAGTGCAGGTTTGAGAACAAGATGCCTGTATGAAAGACATGGAGCGAGCATTTGGAATACTCCAAGCTTGTTGGTCCATTGTCCGGCATCTTGTAAAACATGGAGCATGAAGAGGATGACCGAGGTGATTACTTCGTGTGTGATCATTGTAAACATGATTGTCAAGGTTGAGCTTGATTATATGATCTTTGATCATGATTGGGAAGCCAAGGCGAGTTGGTTGAGCCCTAGGCCGGATCGACAACATTCCAAGAGTTTCTCTATGTGCATCAGAAATTTGTGATCGGACAACCCACAACGCACTTTAGAGATATTTGGTTGACGATGCATGGGTGCACGTAGGAAACCTGTAGTCCGTTTATTTGAATTATTTATGTGTTAAACTATTGATTTGAACTATGTGGCCACGGCCTTTTATTTGGTCATATTTGAGAGAACTGTAAAATAAATGATATGTTCAAATTATAGTACTACTATGTTTTAGTTTTTTTTTGAAACACGTGTATCTAGATGTATTTTACTGTGTAGGTTGCATTTAGATACATATGTTTCAGAAAAACCCAAAACATCATATAATTAAAACGGAGGGAGTACGACCTATATGACTTCATATCAACTAGCAGGGACAACTTGGGTAGGATCAAAATTTAAATAGGATCTATGAGTTTTTAAAAAGACAAAATATGTTCAAATATTCTAGAAAACTATGACAACAAACATCCGTGTGATATATACAAGCCCCAAAATTTGTAGCTTCAAATTTTCCCTACACTTAAAGAGCCAAACAGATAAAATAAGGGTACGAATAGTGTGAAATACTATTCACCTACAACTGGCACTATTCATAGTTTCTTTTGAAACTGGGGCAAAAACTTTGCTGTCTATTAATTAAGAAGAAAGTGTCCAGTTTTTTAGCAGAAAATCGAACGAAAACCTATAACAATAGGGTCAAGCCTACCCAACACCAACAACCCAGGCACAACACCCACACACACCGATAACCGAGCCAAAGAGAGACCATAGAGCCACACTAACGAACACACAAACACAACATTCCTACACAACACCGACAAAGATATGCCAGGATAAAGGAGGCATCCATCAAGAAACTGTAAACGCATTACCTGTAGCACCCTTTTTTTTCTTGATTTCTCCTTCCCGAAGGCTGATCTTGGCCTAGCACCATCTTTTATGGACTTAACCTTACTCCCAAACGATTTGTTGGATCTAGGGTAGGCAGCAACCAAGGTGGCGAAAAAAATCATAAATCTCTCTTTCTACGACAGCTCCAGACACAGTAGTCAACACTCCTGACTTAGCCACTCATCACCTATGAAAACCATAAACTGACTTAGCCACTCATCACCTATGAAAACCATAAACCTACAAAACTCAGGAGAGAGAGAGAGAGAGAGAGAGAGAGAGAGAGACCGCGACATCAATTTCACCACTCTTCTCAAAGTCAAGCGCCTGAGTCATGATCAATCTCATGCCCTTGTACTCAAAGCCAGCGGGCACAACAGGCCGTGAAGACGGGCCACGAGGAGAGAAACAACCATATCTTTTTTGTTTCTCTACATGTTGATCAAATTTAGAGCTAAAATTACTTGGAGTTATAGATACAGCCTGTATGTTTGTTGTATATTATTTCCATATTTTTTCGCAATTTCTAAAAAGGATATTTATGAGCCGGTCCTACTATCTCACCTAATCCTATACAAGTCTCGCTCTCGTCTAGCAATGCCTCTTCACATCGATCGCACATGCATATGCTAACCCATCGGCAGCCGTTCCCTACAATCAAAAGCCTTTTCCTTTTTATAAGGTTCGACCCAGGTAGATGTAGGTGATCCGTGACTCGACGAGCTTTGGTTAATGCATACGATGAGGATTACGGATTACCTCATCACCAACACCCTTCACCCCTTCTCTATCGATCATCCAGCCGGGTCCAGGGACAGCTACCCGCCTGGACGGTTGCAGATGCTTCCAAACGGGTTCTTCCGGCAACCAGTGACAACCAACCGCGTGGCACTTTCGGGCCCCACGTCGGCCCCACCACTCCCACTGTGTTTCTCCACCCTGTGCGCCTCACTGCGGCATCAACACCAACAAGGAGAGAGAGGAGTGCATGCTTATTATCCTGCCCGGATCTAATTATGGGATGCTTCGAGTGGGCGTTAATTTCGGTGATTCTCTATAATATAATGATTTCTTTGGGAAAAATGTAACTTTTCGTGTTCTTTCGGTCCAGCGAATTTGAATCAAACAGATGGAAAATACGGATTGGGAGTTTGGGAGGAGAAGAACAAGAACCAGAAAAGAGAAATCATGTCAATGCTCCCAGCATATATGGATCCATGGTGTCGGTTAATTTCTTCCGTACTACTTTCTCCCTTTCCTTTTGCCGCCAATCACTGGGCAGATTACTCGTCCCTTGCAAGGCACTTGATTAAGAGCGGACATTGATGCTGATTAAATTCCTCGTGTCTTCATGTGTACTTGATGTGAGGGTATATTTCCTTAGTTTAGTCCCTTGTGTGGGCAGACACGGAGATGAATGCCGCTTTACCACCGATGTTGATGTCCACTGCTCTTTTTAGCATTCGCGTCATTACGCGCTCTCGGCTTCATTAAACCGTAATGCGTGTGTGTTCTAGAAGATGGTACTAATTTAATTTAGCCGTGAGTGAGCACTTTCTGCAAAAGAAGACAAGACTGGATAGTACAAGGAAAGCCTCGGTATAAAGAGAGGAAAATCACTTTGGAGCACGGGCTTCATGGAGAACTTTTTTTAATTTTTTTTTAAAACATAAAATAGTTTTGAAAAAATATCTTTGTATAGCCAACAATACGAAATACAATTCTACAAATTTTAAACATATTTTGTATTTTAGGCATAGTAAAACAAATAAATATGGCAAATTCTGGAAAAAATGGAGGCCCATTAAAAAATGTTGTCCATGTCCAGATCAAAAAAATTCTCTTTTTTGATTCTGATTTTTTTGGGATTTTTAAATCTTTAAATTTAAACTTTTGGAATAAATTAAAGTCCACCATGGAGCACGGGCTCTAAAGTGGCGCTCTCGTATGAAGAGTACCTTTTGCCATCGCTCCACTAGGGCATCTTGGGACCGATTTATCTCGTGTGGATAGATGAGATGGTCCAATAGCGCGATCCAATCAGACCGAGTGACACGTCGTGTCCATTTCTTCTAGCCTAAATATTGGCTGGGTTTGGGGTCCAGCGGACAGCGTCCACATAGTGACAGTCATTCACTAGTCCGCTTTTGTCTCTCTCGTCAGCGACATAGTCCCACATTCCCTCTCTTAGACCAAACCCGTCGATCGTAGGTGTCCAATCCCTAGCAATCCTCGAAGGACGCGCCACCCACCAAATTGCCCACCACTGGCCTTCTCAAGCCAAAAGAAGATCTCACAACGAAGCATCGAGCTCCTAAGAGCAAGTACAATAGTGGGCTATAAGTCTGCTGACTAGGCACTTTTGTCTATGTGGAGGAGAGAGATAAATAAAAATGCAAGTTGTTGGCTCTCATGCAAGAGCCAGCTCTACACATGCACCTAGGCAAAAACATTAAATAAGAGGAAAGAGAAAGAGATCAGATAGCAACTACAGTAGTACTAATCTAATAACCAACCTTAGGGCATCACCTATGCATATGGAAGAACTTGTCCATAAACTAGGACCCACATACCACATCATAAGCTTATTGATTACATTACAATGTATCTAGTTGAACTTGTCTACAAACTGACCCCACGTGTCAGATAAAGTTGCACACATGCAAGAGAGAGTGAAGAAGCTAAAATAATATTCTATTGCTTATGGACAACCCACAAGCTTGTAGGTCACCCTTAAGGTTTTGAGCTTATGGATAGCTTATTGATAGCTTCCACTATGTATGTGGAGCTCCTTGTTGACTACTTTTTGCTTATGGATAGCCTTATTGCCAACATAGTGGATGCCCTTATAGTCAACACTATTGTAGAAGCTAGCTCTTGATGACATGGCAACCTCATATAGCCAACTTGCTAGCTATACTATTGCCCTTGCTCTAAGACCAAGAAACGAAAGGCCAAAGTCGCCGCCCAAGTTTCCACTATTGTGGCCATGTAACACGTCGCCGCCGTTCAGGCCTTCCAAGGCCACCACTGACACCATTAGTGCCCAAGCCGCCACAAGCTATCCTCATGCTCAAGTATGAGGCGTTCGGCAACTTCGGCACATCCGCTCAGGCCACGACAAAAAGCTCAGCAAACACCTCGACACGAGTTGCTAGTTCTCTCGTCGACTTTGCCACCATATAGGTACCTGCCCAGACGAGGGTCGTCTCAGCTCGAATCCTCGTGTGACACGTTGCCAGAGATCGAGTCCATGCCAAAGACCATCACAGTGGCGCCTGCCCTTGACCTCAACTCCACACATGTGGCCAGCGACTGAATAGTGAGGCATAGGAAGATCCCATGGGTGTTCACTGTCGGCAACATCCATGATCCTAGGAACTTGTTTGTTGAAATATTGGCCCCGATGTCAGCCAACCTGGTATAATTTTGAACTCTCATCCCTCCGCGATTAGTTTGTTCAAAATGGAGTGAAATATGCAATTATGCATAGGCCTTGTATGATGATGAATGTACCATGATGTACATGATTTATGGGGCCGACCAAAAGACTCAACAACATGAGGGTATCTTTATTGATCAAGAGGCATAGTTCGATGATGAGCTAAGTTAAGCCCAGCTAAGTCACCGAGAAGGAACGTGAGGACCCGAGAAGAAAAACCAGGTTCGAGAAGAATGCTTAATTTGGGGACTTTAATTTATTTTTTGTATGTAGGCCTTAGCCAGCCAGTGGTTGGTCGCTTTGCAGCTGAACACGTACGGGGAAGCTTTTTTTCCCTTATGTCTGCACACTGTAACGAAAAAGTGAGAGATGATGCTGCCGATGTGTGTCACGCGCTCAACAGGAGCGGGTGTTTTCTAGCGAGGGAGCTGAAGAGAAGGCGGTGTGGCCGGCCGTATGGGGGTGGCATGCATGTACGTGTACGTACTGGTACGTGCCATGCGTGCGCGTGCTGTACGGTACCTCGGCGCTTCCAAAGAAGGATGACGCACGTGCGTACGGTACACATGTGATGTGAGGCAGCGGCAAGGGAAGGACCCGTCGTTTTCATCCGTCAGCTAGCTACGCCTCGACATGCGTTGCTCGCTTGCTGGTCTTGCGGCACCCGCTCGCGTCGAGAAAAAAAAAAGTGGCAAAAAGCTTTGCATCCCGTGCGCCGTGACACGACGCATGACTCGACCAGCTCGCTTTGCTTGATGCACCATGCGAATATGTGATGCACGATTAATTACCTCATCACCAGCCTCTTCTTCCTCTTAGGGCATCTCCCACGATGGCATGCAAATGGACGGCCGGCGATCCGTCCGACGACACGACCTGACGGCCACACGGAAAACGGAGACACCTCCCTGGATAGGTCCATTTTGGTTCATTTCCGATCCAAAATTACACGGTTTGCGGTGCGACGGACAGCCCACGTGTCCGAGCGTGTTCTCTCTTTGCCCTATCCAGACCCTCCAGTCAGCCACATAATCTTCCACTTCTCCATTGTCCTCAGCCTTTTTCCCACGTCGTGCCATTGCCAGCACTCCGCCGCCCTCTAGCTAGACCGTCATCGGGACCTTTATCTCTTCCCTAGCCGATGTCCTCCATGCCTCTTTCCTTCGACGTTCAACCATGTTTTACCGTCGCCAGAATACTTAACCAGTTGTTGCCCGTCACCAGCCGCGACCTTTCTCGCCCGGTCACTGCCACGTCCTAGGAGTCGAGGCTGGACGTACGGTGCTCTGGGTCCTTGGTAGACGGTGTGTGTGTTACCGGAACCGCCCAGGACTAGAAGATCTTGGCGTCCTAGGACCTCGAAATCGACCTTGTTGTAGGTCGCAACTCACCTGTTCGACCATTTTTTGGGCTGGGACTAGAAGACCATGGTCGATAGCTCGGACGGATATTTCTCCAGGACCTTCATCGAGTCATCATCGGACGAGTCCGGCAATGATAGTGAGATTTTGATGGTCACAGCCGTGCTTATCCATGAGCACAATTGGTGTGAAAACCATGGACGACTAAAGAGAAACTCAAGATGTTTGCGAAGGAGCAAGAGGCCGCTAGAAAGGATGTGGAGCGGGCATTTGGCATGCTCCAATCTCGTTTGGCTATTGTGTGACACCCTGCTAGTACCTGGAGCAAGGACCAGACGTGAGATATGATGACTTTTTGTGTGATCATGCACAACATGATTCTCAAAGAGGAGCATGATGAACGTCAATATGACCGAGGGTGGGAATTCCAGTGAGGATTGGTTGCATAAGAGCCAGTTCCACTATCTTCTTTCGAGCACTATCTATAGGTGCTTCATGATATCCGTGATCGGGCAATTCAAAGCGCAAAATGATTTAATTTATCATATGCGAGAATTTGTGGGTAACCAACCTCATAACAGCTAGTCCTCCTCATCGAGTTATCATTTTATTTAATGGATGTGAACAATATGCGGACCATGTTCTTTTTATTTGTATGAACATATGATATTATTGTTAAACTATTTGTAATACACATGTGCGATATGTTCAAAACGTACGAAATTGTGAAAAAACAACATTCGTCGGACAATGTGGGGCATCGTTTGGTGGACCAGGGCCGGGTGACTGTCCTCCGCGACCCGCAAACGGACCAAACCGGTCAAAAGACATGTCCATAATGCCGGCCATCGTCAAAGGGTGCCCTTAGAAATCCGTCGATCATCCGCCATTGGATGTGACCAACGGCACGAACCATTCGGTTGAGCTACCGCAGGAAGCGGCTGAAACCCTAACCATAGCTAGAATTTTTTTTATATAAATTATGTATGAAATGAATGAAATATTTTGAAAATTTCACACATTTCAATTTTTATTTGAATTTTAATATATTTTTGTCTAAGGCAATGTTAGCCAACACGGACCGAATAGATCACGCCGTTATGGACACTGCCTTGGCAGGCGAGACCGCAACGCAAATTTTATTTGTGCGTCAACCCAACTAACAAATCAAACTATTTAAATGCCCAGAATGGATTGTGCCGTATGGTGGTAAATTAAATAAAAATAACCCAAAGTCGTAAGAAATTCAAAGATTAACTCTATGCGGAAATAAATTCAAAAGGAATAACCTTTTCACTCCCTTGCAGCCTGACCTCTCTGCAGCGCCAGCATGGCGCCGGAGGCTGCCACGCTGGCGGGTGGGGCCAGCGTCGCCAACTGCCACGTTGGCTCACGTGTGCAGCGCCACCTAACTGGCGCCCGACGCCTGCTGCGCCTCTCGAGCTCTGCAGCCACCACCTGCCACGCTGGCTCATGAACCCTAGCACTTAAGTCTGACGCCTTGAGGCGTGGCACCGCACCTACCCTCGTGCCATCTGCCGCGCGCCACACACACTGGAGCCTTAGCTCACGCTCAGGGCCCAACCCTCTTCTCCTTTTCCTTGCTTTCCTCTCCCGTCAGTGAACACACACATGGCGACGGCTAGGGTTGATGCTCCCCTCCTCTAATCTCTCCTCCAATTGCTCAGATCTTGAAGAATCTCTCCGTGGATCTTGTTCTTCACCACATCCCCCAGGTATTTGTCCAAGAAATCTCTCATTTTTCCCTAAGGGAAACCCTAGTTTGGCAATATTCTTGCTTATTAGTAATTGGTAATTGTTAGTAGTAAGTAGTAGGAATTGTTAGTAGTAATTGTTGTGGATAATAATGTAGGATAGTATGTTTTTGTTATAGATTGAAAATAATAATGTGGGTTAGTAGTGGGATAAGAATTTCTTATGCTCATTTTAGTTATAATTTGTTGTTGTAATAAACGTTAATCCTAGAGTTTGTTGATATAGTAATCCTTCATATACTTGTTAGTTTCATACTAGGAAACTTCCATACTATGAATTCTCCATGTACTTGTTAGTTGTAATTTTTTTTCATAACTATTGGAACCTTTGTCACATAGAGATGCTCATATAGAAAGAATTGTTTATATATTTTGCTCTCATAGATGCTCACATATATAGTTTTACTTTTTTTAATTAACTAGGATGTCGGAATCGGAATCGGAAGAAGCCCGTACACCGCCCCATGTACAACCCGGGTTCGTAGAAGGCATGTCGCTTCTTGAGCCGTCGTATGACAAGGTTCACCGTGGCCGCATTCTTGCCGAGGGGATCAAGGTAAGAAAAAAAACCTCGAAATCATTATATGTTTCTCAAGTTGGATGGACATGTTATAACCGAGCTTCTATGTGTGCAGCCTCTTGTTCCCCTACGACTTAGGTATCACGGGCATTTCCAAGAGATGATGCGGTATGATGATCGGTACATGGTGCACATCCAAGCGCTAGGATTTCTCCCATTCATCCATATGGTCAATCGTGGTTCACCGCACATGAACCCTGCTGCTATCACCGCGCTCGTCGACCGGTGGAGGCCGGAGACGCATAGATTTCACCTCCGTACCGGTGAGATGATCGTCACTCTGCAGGACATGTCCATGATCCTTGCACTCCCTATCCAGGGGGATCCTCTGTGTATTAACACAGGCTCCGACGGTTGGCGTGAGAGGATGTGTGGCCTTACCGGTGGTAAGTGTCCTGGTGACACTATAAACTCAAAGGGGGAGAAATTAAGAGTCACGGCCGATGCTACTTTCAAGTGGATAGCACAAAACTTTAGTACATGTCCTGAGAATGCTAGCGAGGATGAGATTATTATATATGCCCGTGTGTATGTGTGGTATGTCATCACGAAGACTATATTTGCTGATGGTAAGGGCAACATGGCTCACTGGCACTGGCTGAAGGCCTTAACTGTGATGGATAAAAATGGAGCTGGGGTTCGGCGGCATTAGCCTTCTTGTACCGGCAGGTAATGGGGTGTTTCTATTTTCCCCCTCTTTACATATGTTCTTCGAACTTATGCATGACTAAGTTTGTTTGCTTTCTTGTGTAGCTGGACGAGGCTTGTCGAAGGACTGGGGCTGAGGCTTATATCGGTGGTCCGTTGCTACTCCTCTCGGTGGATGTGGGAACGCTTTCCAGTTGGTAGGCCAAAGCATATGCCTTCCAAACCCTATAGTGATGGCGGGGAAAGGTTGAAGTGGCCCACATGGGCTTACAATTGGGACGTGGTCTCAAAGCCTCCAACCGACCTACAAAACGCGTACCTGAGATATACCAATGAGTTTGACAACCTTCTCCCGGAGCAAGTAAGAATTTCTGAACATACACTGTTTAGCATTCCTTTCAAGTGCTCTTCTCATTGAACTATCTTGTTTGCGATTAAGGTTGTATGGGAGGTATATGGTCCTAGGGACAATTTTGGTTGTGAGGAGTTCCGTCTTAACCCACAGTGCGACGCATAACGCAATCTATGGTATATGGAGTGCCCCATGATATGCATGTGGGTTGTTGAGCATTATATGCCGTAGCGGGTTATGAGACAGTTTGGTCTCTATCAGACTACACCTCCGGATTACCAGGACACCGACGAAGCTCTTCATCGGTAAGAATTGGTTCTATACATGTTTTTGAAGACAATGTATGATAGTTGTGTGTGCTTCAAAAGTCGCTCTTTATTCACATACAGGTTGGACAGGCTCAAGAGCAAGAAGACTGACTGGGGCAAGATTCACCAGAAACACGTAGCTAGATTTCTTTTATGTGTGAGAGAAGCTAAGAAATCGAAAAGAAAACGGGAGGTTTGCCTCACCCTCCCAGGCCGACAGGAGGTTTGCCTGCCGCGCAAGGAGGCGTCTGGCGCCGCATATGGACCTGCAGCGCCGTGGGAGCTGGCGCCGCACGCTCTCATCACATTTCTTATGACACATCATATCAAATCATACATATATCACACATCACAAATCATACATAGTTCAAACATCACACTAAGTTCACACATCACACTAAGTTCAAACATCACAAATCATACATAGTTCACACATCATCATCCATGTCTTCCCATACTTCACCTCATAGTGAAAGATTGCTTCCACGAACTCCATGACCATCTTGATGGTCATTGTCGGAAGTGAAGAAATTTGGTTTGAAAGCCTAAAGGCGAGAAACTCAGAGGTCAGTTGTCGGTGCTCGTGCTTCACATCTTTGCCATCCACCCTTTTTCCATGGCACATGTGCGTTGACACGCAGCTTGAAATGCGCCAATCAGGCCCCCTTGTATGGTCTTGCCTGCACTATCCAAGGACAACCATCATCTTCGCATTTAACCGTATAACGCTTCTTCACGTCCGAGTGAACCACCGTGAAAGGGCGATGATACCTAATAGAGAAGTCCTTGATCCATTGCTTAAGTTCCAACAATGTGGCAAACCTCTGTCCTTTTGAAATCACATTCTTCTCGTGACTAACATCCCGATAGGAAGTTGGCCTTGGTCCAAGCACTACACCCTTGCCACCATCAACCGTGGCTTCATCCGCTAGACTAAGATCACGAAACAAGGGTACCCGATGATCCCTGCCCAATACCTTCTCATGCACTGTAACTACCTCGTTGAATTACGCTCCTAGTTACAAGCCTGGATGAGCAGAAATGGTTGAAATAGTACGGTGGGGCCCAAATGCCACTCACAGGTAGACCTTTCGGCCGTCCCAACCATTTCCAAACATCAGGACAAGAACGGGCGGCGTAATCGGCAGGCGAAGGGATCAACTACATACACAAATGAGTATGTATGCAAGCCACCATACAATAGTACATCAGCACCATTCCATCTAAAAAGAAAGGAAATATAGCAACGCCATACGGCAAGATCCAAATATCCTAGATAGATATAATAGTTTAGGATATCTCCTCATACATCAAACATCAGAGTATCAAGCGGAAGCGGAAGACAAAATCCGAGTACGGATAAGAAGCAAATCGGCATAAGATGCCCCATAATTAAGCACGTCCCGCCCACAGATCTCACGGATCCCCGTTCCCGGAATCTCTACACCGAATGATCGTTGCCCACATCGTCCGTCTCCTCCACCCAGTATCCATCTTGCGAGTTTACCTGTTCATCTGAATCAAATAATTTATCGTGTGAGACCCTAGAATTTTCAGAAGTCTTTATGCCTCTAAAGGGGACACAACCTGGGGTGACGCAATTGCAGCAAAAGATAAACCCTCACAATTCTATAGATACTCGCTAACCATCCGCCTAACCAAAGATAGAAGGATGTCCGTGAATTAATAACAGCAGTTATAACAGCAATAACGGTAATATCCATCCTCCTCCTCGCCATCGACGAGGAAGCGACGAACAACCCCCATCCGCTGGCGTTTTATTAAACATTCCATGAGTGTTGTACTATTTATTAGTCAGTACCTAGTCTAGTCAAATTAAAAGCGGTACTTTAGTTATTCTTGTCTATGATCGAGAAACCGTGCTCCAAGTCGTCCATAACGCGGACACGGCTTTGAAAGTTTTACCTAGGTGCACAAATAGCAACACACTCGATCAACCTCGGAAAACCAAACCAAAACCCAACGAGGCGATCACGACAAAGCGATCACAGGATTCGAAATATTTCAGGCCACCCCATTAAGCTACCCATGACGAAGTTGGCCGACTCGAGACGGACTCAAGGTTTTGCCAATGGTCTGTAAACGACGGGAACCCAAAAATGTGGACTGGGCTTGTCGATACCATGAAACACTCCGCTTTCCTAACAAGACAAAGGTGCGAGACCGCACAATTTAAATAAAGCGAAAGCATGGCATAAGTACAGATAGTAAATAAAACCTCAAACTAGTTTGTGGCCCCAAGAAATAAGAATGAATCAAGCTCGCTCAGGGGTTCATAAGCCTCCGGATGTGGATAGCGCGAATATTCAAGGAACAAGAATCAAGTACTCGGGGTCTTACGGGACACAAGTGAGCCTGAAAAGCCAAATAGCGAATATGGCTCACCGATGCCACTTTCATTAGTTATCCCATTACTACTCAGGTTAAGTTGTTTAGGTACCTCGTTATCCATCCGACACTCACATACCCTACACATGCTGTTCTACGACTCGCATGGCTCAAACAACTCCTGTAGTAATTGCTCATGGGATGGGGAACAAGCTTCATGGGGTTTAAAAAGTAAAAGGCAATACTTGGGATTCAAATTAATGCAATCGCGACTCAATGATGCAAGAATAAGATAGAGGCAATAGGTACTATATGTATGCAAGCATGTGGTAGTGCTTGCTGGCAGCTCGATTGAAGCGAGAGAAGGATCTGGTAGTGCTCCCGTTATCTTGATATATCCCACCTCTGCCTATTCGAAGAAGAACCAAACAAACAAGAGCCAACATAAATAAAGTGCGCAAGCATATGAATTAAATGCGACAAGCAAACAATCATGCCATGATGAATGATGCACAATTTGCATGGCATTAAGGTAGCATGGCATGGGTGGGGTGTGGAAAACAATAATAAACCATTTTATTGAGTTTTGGCCCCATTTTATCCTCATATTAGTTGCTGTACACATTATATTTATATGATGCATTCTTCAAAACACAACATGGAATGCATAAACAGAAAGGTCTCGTCGAGCTAATCATTTTAGACATATCATTTGTTAAATTTGGACTTATAAAACAAAAGTTATTAATTAATTAAGGCAAAAGGGCATTTTGTTGTAATTTTAATCAACTTGCAATTTTAAATGTTCAAAATATATTTTGAAGGGCATATTTGAAATCCTCACATTTTTCTGATTTGAAAACATATATTATTTATATTATTTGGATTTATATTTTAAAAGTTATTAAAAACAGATCTGAAATTTGAATTTGAAATAATTTGGAAAAGATTTGAATTAAAACAGATCACAGAAATACTTTTGTTACTTGACCCAGACTGAGCCACAGTCAGTGACAAGTGGGACCAAGCTGACCTGGCGAAACAGCGCGCAGAAAGGTTCTCACTGTGCTGCCGCTGCATACGCAGAGGTCGACAGTGGGGTCAGTCAGGGTCCACGTGACAGTGGGTGACCCAGACGTGGCTGGCAGGAGGGGTATTGGACCGCGGGTTAGGGCTAGGATATAACAGGGGGCTCTCTGTAAAAAGGACAAGGGGCTGACTAGTGGGGCTCTGCGTACCGCGGGTTTACCCGAAAAAAAGGCAGGGGGTTATCTGCAAAACGCGAACGGCCGTACTGTTCCTCTTCTCTGAAACTCTGACGACAAGACGGTGCTCGACCGCGGACGAGCGCGGCGCGCGAGGGCTCGATCACACGACCTGGGCGTGCGCGCGGAGGCGGCCACCGCTGGGCTAGGGCGGGGTAGGTGTTAGAGGGTGAGGCGCGGCCTAGATAGGGTTTCTGCACGACGCGGGAGCGAGTAGACGCTGCGGCCGACGGCCTGACCGCTCGACGAATCGGCCCGACGCCCGACGGCCAGACAGAGAGCGAGGGTGTCACCGCTTACAGGAGAGGTTGGTGTGGTCGGATCGAGGCGCAGGGATCGGCGACGACGCAGACGGACCGGAGCTAGGGTTTCGCCGGCTCGGCGTGGCATGCAGTTCTGGGGCTCCTCCTACTCGGCTCCGGCAGGTGATCGAGGGTGTCGCGGCCTTTCTCGACACCAGATCGTCAGCCTCCAATTGGAAGAGAGGGGGATCGGTAGAGACCGACGATGGCCGGCGTTGGGTAGATGGCCGTAGGGGGCGGCAGGGAGAAAGGGAGTGGCCTGGGGAGATCTGGAGGATGCAGAGGAGGCGAGTGGAAGAGGGAAAAGGTGAGGGAGAGGCGTGGGGGTGCCGTGCGGGAGTGGGTAGGGTTAAAGGTGGCTTCGGCCACCTTTTTCCCTCCTCTCGTTCACGTGCTCGGGCTGGCTCGGCAGGGCAGGGGCAGGTAGATGGGGACGTCCAGGTGGGGTAGGGTGAGGCCAAGGGGTAGGCTCGGTGTAGGCCGCGCTTGGCAGAGAGAAAGAAAGGAGAGAGGAGAGGGGAGGCTCGGGCTCAGGTGAGCTAGGCTCGGGTTGGGACTTGGGGGTTGGTAGCTAGGGCAGGGGGAGGATAGCTCGACCAGGGGAAGGTGGCTAGGTGGGATAGCCTTGGCAGGTAGAGGCTCGGCATGGATAGGTTAAGGGGAAAGGTTAGGGTTTTGGTTGGATAAAGATGAGTTAGAGAAAGGGTTAGGGTTTGGTACTAGGGTTGGGTAGATGGGTGTGGGACCAGGGTGACCAGGTGGCCAAGTGGGGCCAGCTAGGTAGAGAGAAGAGAGAGAGGCCGAGAGAGAGGGTGGCATGGTAGCTAGGGTTTGGTTTAGATGGGGGTGAGGGTTTAGATTAGGATGGGGTAGAGGGCTATGGTGATGATGGGGTAGGTGATTAGATAGAGGAAAGGGTGATGTGTTTCCTTTTTGGCAAGCTCAAGCAAGAACAACCAAGATCACACATGAGCTAGGCCAAGGGGAGGAAGAGATGAGTGTATGGTTTAGGTTTAGAGAGAGAGAGATAGATGGAGTGGTTCTTTTTGACTAGATCAAGCATGATTAAGACAAGCTCAAGCAAGATTTAGACAAGAAAAGAGAGGGTGAGATGAAAAGGTGGTGAGGGTATGGATGGAGATAGATGTGGGTGTTAGGGTTAGATGCTTGCATGCATCAAGCAAGATCAAGCATAAGAGGGGTAGAGAGAGAGATATGGGGAAGATCCACTCAAAATTCAAATAAAAACCAAGGGCTAGAAAAAGGTGGTACTTGCATGGCCCATGCTAAAATATTCAATGCCATGTTTATTTTTGTGAGAACAATAATATTAACATGGCATTATTATTATGCATTCCAAAATTGGAATCAAAGCCAAGCAAAAGAAGTGGAAGGATGCCCCATGTGGAGTAGTTGGAGATAACCATATTTGAAATACAATGGGACTTGCTAGTGTGTATATGCCACTAGGTATTTAATAAGCCCACAAAATATCCCAACATGATGATAACCCCAAAACAAAACATATGGAAGCTAGAAATAGGGTTCCACTCACAAGGCATGCAAAGGTGGCCATGTGGCTCTCATATATCAATAATGTGAAAACAACATGATGCTAAGATGAGAACATGTGGAAATAGAAGTTGGATCCATCCCAACCCATATGAGCTAGAGGTAAAACCCAAATAAAGTGCAAAGCTCATATTTAGTTGGATGGTGGAATTATAAGGTGGTGACAAGGATAAGGTGGTGGAGTTGAATAAAGATATGCCCCAACTCAACTTGGGCATTAAACGATATATCAAGAACCAAATACAATATCAAGAGGCAAATACAATTTACAATGCATATGAGAGAAGAACCAAACAAAAAGGGTTTTATATGATGCTCAAATGCAAGGAGGCATGATGACATGAGCATGATATAATTATGATGCAACAATTATATATATGAAGTAGCCATTATATAGACTAGGCTAGTAGCATTGCAATTGTTAGACAATTGGGATTCTACAACTCTCCCCCACTAAACAAGAATCTCGCCCCGAGATTCCTAGGAAAAAGAAAACAACACAAGAAGAGGCGGTTGTTCGAACGAAGGTGACCCTCACGTTCACAAGATGATGAAGAACGGAATGGTGCGACCACTACACCTTGCAAAACTTGCTAGACTTGTTGCGAGTCTTGCGTTTTGCTTGAGAAACAACGAGTTAAAAGAGTTGAAGGATTGTCGTGAGACAAGAAGGATAGGACGGACATAGCTCCGGTTTTCTCAAGAAACAAGATAAAAGAATAGAACCACTTGTGAAAGAAAAGGAAAAGATGATGTATCATGGATAAAGAAAGGCACACCGTTAAGATTAAAGATTTTCTTATACTAGAGATGATGAAATCTTTGTCTCATGGGAAGAAAAAGAGCTAGATTGGAGGTTTTGAACCACTATGACAATAGCATCGTATCTTCTCTCGGATTTGAGAAGTGAAGTTCGGAAACAATATTGCCTTCAAACAATAGAGTCCCTTGACATCAACAGAAAGATTTAGTTAGACATCGTCGGATTAGATTCTTGTTGCGCCGGTAAGAACCAAAGGATCACGCAATTTGAGGTGCGCGGATATAACTTCCAGAGACGGATGTGAAGCCAGATCATGGTGGAATCCCGAGAAGCAAAGAATATGGAGGATCTGGAGTTTATTGTAGATATACTTATTGCTTTCTTTAGCCTTGAGGCTAACGCAATAGATTTGCGGCTGATGGCATCAACCATAATTGGCTTTACCACAGAAAAAGAATTGATGAAACAAAGAGAGAGATAGTTTCCTTTCATCTTGTTTGGGGATATCAAGCACCGGTAGAAAGACGAGGATAGAAAAGAGTTTGCGTTTGTTTCCACCAGATAATTGAGGATTTTGCTCCGTGTAGAAAGGGTGAGATCACCAACAAGAGATTATTGATTACTTTCTTCGAGAGAGCACTCCGGAAAAACAAGGACGGAAGTAAAAGTATCAAGGGATAAAGGCCACTTCTAACTTCCGTGGAATGAGTGAAATCACATTAATTTACCAATTCACTATACAAGAGCGAATGATAAGAGTAGTGGTATGGTAGCTACTCCATCCCGCACTCAAAGCATTACTCCGCACATGAATAAGAAAACCATGCAACCCAACTACCGAAACAGACTGAAGGTATTGACAAGAAGAGCTCATGGAACTCCGCTAGAAAACAAGGATAGATGCAAACGATTCACCGGATTCATAGATAGATAAAGGTGATGATGTTGTCATCATGTCGGAAAGACCAAGCCACCAGAAAGATATGAAGGAAGATCATGGAGACAACTACAAGATCCCATAGATAAAGAAAAAGATAGCACCACTTGAACATAAGGATTACAAAAGATCTGGAAAATCTTCATGGCCTCCGGTGGATTGAGCATATTTATAGAGCGAGAGGGTTTCAAGAGATTACTTGACGAGATAGAGGTGAAAAGAACTCCATGTTCTTCTTGAAATGATTGAGAGAGATTTAGCAGTCTTGAGGAAAATCTTTAGCGGAACGACGATGATAACTTGCCAACAAGGAAAACTCCGGTTTGATTGAAAATGGAGGATGGAATTAACAATGGACTTGCTAATTCCAGAATTGAAGGAGTGTATTTAGCAGAAGGACGTGGTCGAGATAGGTGACTTCAAGAAGCCAGAATTCTCACTTTGAGACTTTGCACACAAAGGTTGCTCACGGTTGAGAGGAAAGACATGATGATCTTCCATGTCCTTCCATTGTTGTCGAATAGGCAAGCATATTATCAACATATACCACCATGGATTAACAGGATATTCCCAGAATATCAAGTTCAAAAGACTAGAGAAACGAACAAATGCTCGAACACTTCCTGAGCTCAACGCTCTTAGAAAGATCCATATTAAGAGCACGGGTTCGTGTTGGAAAAGAGGCACTGGAAGAATAGATTATCTGGTCCTTCGGAAGAAAAAGAGATTTCACCTGGTTCACATTGTCGATCGGATGACCGGTTACAAAGATAAAGAGATCTTGGATAAAGAAACGATGATAGCTCATACTTCAAGCAAAGCTACCAGAGACGAAAAGATGCAATTCCCTCGTCCCAGAGAGAATTTTGCAGATATGTAGTTCAAAAAGATGTGCAGCATGATGGACAGATGATAGACCGCCGTAGTGCCTTGAGAAACTCCGGATTGCCAAAGATGCTTGAATATGCATAGATATGATCACGGTGTACTCAAAATCACAGGAGATAACCGTCACCATTTGGAGGATAGTGTTGATAGCATTTTCCATATTCCAATCGTCACTTATCATGAGTGGAATATAGCTATGCCGAGAACCCAATTACAATCACCAGCATCGGATCGACACCTGTTATGTAATTAGCCCAAGAGAATTGGAGATGGAATAAAACTCCAGGATTAAGCGCCGGTGACAAAAGAATGAGTTAGCATGGACATGCTGATAAAAGGGAGATAGATAATGTTTCACACACGACTGAAAAGGAGTGTGGAAACACAGATGTATCAAAGAAAATTTTTCCGCATTTTCCGGCATTAAAATACCAATAGATGCGCAAAATCACTTATCAGATAGAGATTAGCAACTGATGCTTACACAGAAGGTTGAGTTGCTAGAAGGAAGAACACCCTTAAGAAGATGGCACCGGTTAACAAGGAGTCAGGTAGATCGCGCCGGTTTTCCAAAAGCCTGTCAGTATGGAATGTACCAACAGTTGATAACCAAAGGCAGATTGTGATAACAACAAGGATGCAACAGATAGACAAGTAATTACACACACACACACTTTCTATGGTACTACGGAAACCCAGAACACGTGAATCCAAGTTTGAATTTAAGAAGAGGATTGAAAACGTTACACTTCCTTACCAGAAAAGGGTGGTGGGTGGGTAAGAAGAAAAGTGTAAGCAGTCCTACTCTCGCGTTTTGTTTTTCCCTAGTATACATAACTACCAAAAATATTTGCTAGACAGACAACGACCATTTGGCTGAGACCACGAAGGCGGGATGGCTCGATACCAATTGTAACTACCTCGGTGAATTACGCCCTAGTTACAAGCCCCGATGAGCGAAATGGTTGAAATAGTACGGTGGGGCCCAAATGCCACTCACAGGTAGACCTTTCGGCCGTCCCAACCATTTCAAACATCGACAAGAACGGGCAGGCGAAGTTAAGGGATCAACTACATACACAAATAAGTATGTATGCAAGCCACCATACAATAGTACATCAGCGCCATTCCATCTAAAAAGAAAGGAAATATAGCAACGCCATACGGCAAGATCCAAATATCCTAGATAGATATAATAGTTTAGGATATCTCCTCATACATCAAACATCAGAGTATCAAGCGGAAGCGGAAGACAAAATCCGAGTACGGATAAGAAGCAAATCGGCATAAGATGCCCCATAATTAAGCACGTCCCGCCCATAGATCTCACGGATCCCGTTCCTAATCTCTACACCGAATGATCGTTGCCCACATCGTCTGCCTCCTCCACCCAAAGATCCATCTTGCGAGTTTACCTGTTCATCTGAATCAAATAATTTATCGTGTGAGACCCTAGGGGTACTCAGCAAGTCTTTATGCCTCTAAAGGGGACACAACTTGGGGTGACGCAATTGTAGCAAAAGATAAACCCTAAAAATTCTACAGATACTCGCTAACCATCCGCCTAACCAAAGATAGACGGATGTCCGTGAATTAATAACAGCAGTTATAACAGCAATAACGGTAATATCCACAGATCCATCCTCCTCGCCATCGACGAGGAAGCTGATTTAACAACCCCCATCCGCTGGCGGTTTATTAAACATTCCATGAGTGTTGTACTATTTATTAGTCGTACCTAGTCTAGTCAAATTAAAAGCGGTACTTTAGTTATTCTTGTCTATGATCGAGAAACTGTGCTCCAAGTCGCCCATAACCGCGACACGGCTTTTGAAAGTTTTACCTAGGGTGCACAAATAGCAACACACTCGATCAACCTCGGAAAAACCAAAACCAAACCCAACGAGGCAACGACAAAGCGATCACAGGATTCAGAATATTTCAGGCCACCCATTAAGCTACCCATGACGAAGTTGGTCAATTCGAGACGGACTCAAGGTTTTGCGCCAATGGTGTAAACGACTGGGAACCCAAAATGTGGATGGCTTGTCGATCGCGAAAACACTCCGCTTTCCTAAAAGATGCGATGCGCACCTCACAATTTAAATAAAGCAGTAAAGCATGGCATAAGTACAGGATAGTAAATAAAACCTCAAACTAGTTTGTGGCCCCAAGAAATAAGAATGAATCAAGCTCTGGCTCAGGGGGGGTCATAAGCCTCCCGGATGTGGATAGCGCGAATATTCAAGGAACAAGAATCAAGTACTCGGGGTCTTACGGGACACAAGTGAGCCTGAAAAGCCAAATAGCGAATATGGCTCACCGATGCCACTTTCATTAGTTATCCCATTACTACTCAGGTTAAGTTGTTTAGGTACCTCGTTATCCATCCGACACTCACATACCCTACACATGCTGTTCTACGACTCGCATGGCTCAAACAACTCCTGTAGTAATGGCTCATGGGATGGGGGAACAAGCTTCGATGGGGTTTAAAAAGTAAAGGCTATGCAATACTTGGGATTCAAATTAATGCAATCGCGACTCAATGATGCAAGAATAAGATAGAGGCAATAGGTACTATATGTATGCAAGCATGTGGTAGTGCTTGCCTGGCAGCTCAGTTGAAGCGAGAGAAGGATCTGGGTAGTGCTCCTGGTTATCTTGATATATCCCCTGCTCAGCGTCTATTCGAAGAAGAACCAAACAAACAAGAGCCAACATAAATAAAGTGCGCAAGCATATGAATTAAATGCGATAAGCAAACAATCATGCCATGATGAATGATGCACAATTTGCATGGCATTAAAGTAGCATGGCATGGGTGGGGTGTGGAAAACAATAATAAACCATTTTATTGAGTTTTGGCCCCATTTTATCCTCATATTAGTTGCTGTACACATTATATTTATATGATGCATGCTTCAAAACACAACATGGAATGCATAAACAGAAAGGTCTCGTCGAGCTAATCATTTTAGACATATCATTTGTTAAATTTGGACTTATAAAACAAAAGTTATTAATTAATTAAGGCAAAAGGGCATTTTGTTGTAATTTTAATCAACTTGCAATTTTAAATTTCAAAATATATTTTGAAGGGCATATTTGAAATCCTCACATTTTTCTGATTTGAAAACATATATTATTTATATTATTTGGATTTATATTTTAAAAGTTATTAAAAACAGATTTGAAATTTGAAATAATTTGGAAAAGATTTGAATTAAAACAGATCACAGAAATACTTTTGTTACTTGACCCAGACTGAGCCACGCAAGTGACAAGTGGGACCAAGTCGACTCGCTAAACAGCGAAAGGGTTCCTCACTTGTCACGCTGCATACGTGAGGCCGAAGCGGGTGGGTCTGAGGTCCACGTGGATAAAGGCGACCAGACGTATCGGGTGAGGGGTACTGGACCGAGTTAGGCTAGGATATACAGGGCTCTCTGTAAAAAGGACAAGGGCCATGGGGCTCTGCGTCTGTGAGTTTAAGCGAAAAAAAGCGGGGTTATTTGCAAAACGCGAACGTCTTGTTCCTCTCTCTCAAACTCGACGACAAGAGCGTTTCGACAGGAGCGCAGACGCGGGGCTCGATCACACGACCGGCGTCGTCTGAGGCGCCACCGGGCTAGGGCTGTAGGTGTTAGAGGGTCAGCGCCAGATAGGGTTTCGCACGACGAAGCGAACGCTATGCCGACGGCCAGCATGCCACGATTGACGATCGGGCGACGCCTCTGGCGGCAGTGAGAGCGAGGGTGTCAGGCTGGGCTTAAGCTCACCGAGAGGGTTGGTGTGGTCGGATCGGCCGAGGCGCAGGGATCGGCGACAGCAGACGGATCGGAGCTAGGGTTTCGCGCCTGGCGGGCGCATGGCGATTCTGGGCTCCTCCCACTCGGCCCGGCAGGTGATGCAGGGTGCCATGGCCTTCTCGACACCAGAGATCGTCAGCCTCCTTTGGAAGAGAGGATCGGTGAAGACCACGATGGCGGCGTTGGGTAGATGGGTAGGAAGGCGGGGAGAAAGGAGTGGCCTGGGAGATCTGGAGGATGCAGGAGGCGAGTGGAAGAGGGAAAAGGCGAGAGAGGGGGTGCTGTGGGGAGTGGGTAGGGTTAAAGGTGGCTGCCACCTTTTCCCTCCTCTCGCTCACGTGCTTTCGGGCTCAGGCCAAAGGGGGAGTAGATGGGGACGCCCAGTGGGGTAGGGTGAGGCCAAGGGTAGGCCTCGGTGTAAGGCCAAGGCAGAGAAAGAAAGGAGAGGAGAGGGGAGGCTCGGGCTCAGTAGCTAGGCTCGGGTTGGGACTTGGGGTTGGTAGCTAGGGGGGAGGATAGCTCGACAGGGAAGGTGGCTAGGTGGGATAGCCTCAAGGAGTAGAGGCTCGGCATGGAGAGGTTAAGGGGAAAGGTTAGGGTTTTGGTTGGATAAAGATGAGTTAGAGAAAGGGTTAGGGTTTGGTACTAGGGTTGGGTAGATGGGTGTGGGACCAGGGTGACCAGGTGGCCAAGTGGGGCCAGCTAGGTAGAGAGAAGAGAGAGAGGCCGAGAGAGAGGGTGGCATGGTAGCTAGGGTTTGGTTTAGATGGGGGTGAGGGTTTAGATTAGGATGGGCAGAGGCTATGGTGATGATGGGGTAGGTGATTAGATAGAGGAAAGGGTGATGTGTTTCCTTTTTGGCAAGCTCAAGCAAGAACAACCAAGATCACACATGAGCTAGGCCAAGGGGAGGAAGAGATGAGTGTATGGTTTAGGTTTAGAGAGAGAGAGATAGATGGAGTGGTTCTTTTTGACTAGATCAAGCATGATTAAGACAAGCTCAAGCAAGATTTAGACAAGAAAAGAGAGGGTGAGATGAAAAGGTGGTGAGGGTATGGATGGAGATAGATGTGGGTGTTAGGGTTAGATGCTTGCATGCATCAAGCAAGATCAAGCATAAGAGGGGTAGAGAGAGAGATATGGGGAAGATCCACTCAAAATTCAAATAAAAACCAAGGGCTAGAAAAAGGTGGTACTTGCATGGCCCATGCTAAAATATTCAATGCCATGTTTATTTTTGTGAGAACAATAATATTAACATGGCATTATTATTATGCATTCCAAAATTGGAATCAAAGCCAAGCAAAAGAAGTGGAAGGATGCCCCATGTGGAGTAGTTGGAGATAACCATATTTGAAATACAATGGGACTTGCTAGTGTGTATATGCCACTAGGTATTTAATAAGCCCACAAAATATCCCAACATGATGATAACCCCAAAACAAAACATATGGAAGCTAGAAATAGGGTTCCACTCACAAGGCATGCAAAGGTGGCCATGTGGCTCTCATATATCAATAATGTGAAAACAACATGATGCTAAGATGAGAACATGTGGAAATAGAAGTTGGATCCATCCCAACCCATATGAGCTAGAGGTAAAACCCAAATAAAGTGCAAAGCTCATATTTAGTTGGATGGTGGAATTATAAGGTGGTGACAAGGATAAGGTGGTGGAGTTGAATAAAAGATATGCCCCCAACTCAACTTGGGCATTAAACGATATATCAAGAACCAAATACAATATCAAGAGGCAAATACAATTTACAATGCATATGAGAGAAGAACCAAACAAAAAGGGTTTTATATGATGCTCAAATGCAAGGAGGCATGATGACATGAGCATGATATAATTATGATGCAACAATTATATATATGAAGTAGCCATTATATAGACTAGGCTAGTAGCATTGCAATTGTTAGACAATTGGGATTCTACAACTCTCCCCCACTAAACAAGAATCTCGCCCCGAGATTCCTAGGAAAAAGAAAACAACACAAGAAGAGGCGGTTGTTCGAACGAAGGTGACCCTCACGTTCACAAGATGATGAAGAACGGAATGGTGCGACCACTACACCTTGCAAAACTTGCTAGACTTGTTGCGAGTCTTGCGTTTTGCTTGAGAAACAACGAGTTAAAAGAGTTGAAGGATTGTCGTGAGACAAGAAGGATAGGACGGACATAGCTCCGGTTTTCTCAAGAAACAAGATAAAAGAATAGAACCACTTGTGAAAGAAAAGGAAAAGATGATGTATCATGGATAAAGAAAGGCACACCGTTAAGATTAAAGATTTTCTTATACTAGAGATGATGAAATCTTTGTCTCGCCGGAAGAAAAAGAGCTAGATTGGAGAGGTTTTGAACCACTATGACAATAGCATCGTATCTTCTCTCGGATTTGAGAAGTGAAGTTCGGAAACAATATTGCCTTCAAACAATAGAGTCCCTTGACATCAACAGAAAGATTTAGTTAGACATCGTCGGATTAGATTCTTGTTGCGCCGGTAAGAACCAAAGGATCACGCAATTTGAGGTGCGCGGATATAACTTCCAGAGACGGATGTGAAGCCAGATCATGGTGGAATCCCGAGAAGCAAAGAATATGGAGGATCTGGAGTTTATTGTAGATATACTTATTGCTTTCTTTAGCCTTGAGGCTAACGCAATAGATTTGCGGCTGATGGCATCAACCATAATTGGCTTTACCACAGAAAAAGAATTGATGAAACAAAGAGAGAGATAGTTTCCTTTCATCTTGTTTGGGGATATCAAGCACCGGTAGAAAGACGAGGATAGAAAAGAGTTTGCGTTTGTTTCCACCAGATAATTGAGGATTTTGCTCCGTGTAGAAAGGGTGAGATCACCAACAAGAGATTATTGATTACTTTCTTCGAGAGAGCACTCCGGAAAAACAAGGACGGAAGTAAAAGTATCAAGGGATAAAGGCCACTTCTAACTTCCGTGGAATGAGTGAAATCACATTAATTTACCAATTCACTATACAAGAGCGAATGATAAGAGTAGTGGTATGGTAGCTACTCCATCCCGCACTCAAAGCATTACTCCGCACATGAATAAGAAAACCATGCAACCCAACTACCGAAACAGACTGAAGGTATTGACAAGAAGAGCTCATGGAACTCCGCTAGAAAACAAGGATAGATGCAAACGATTCACCGGATTCATAGATAGATAAAGGTGATGATGTTGTCATCATGTCGGAAAGACCAAGCCACCAGAAAGATATGAAGGAAGATCATGGAGACAACTACAAGATCCCATAGATAAAGAAAAAGATAGCACCACTTGAACATAAGGATTACAAAAGATCTGGAAAATCTTCATGGCCTCCGGTGGATTGAGCATAGACGATAGAGCGAGAGGGTTTCAAGAGATTACTTGACGAGATAGAGGTGAAAAGAACTCCATGTTCTTCTTGAAATGATTGAGAGAGATTTAGCAGTCTTGAGGAAAATCTTTAGCGGAACGACGATGATAACTTGCCAACAAGGAAAACTCCGGTTTGATTGAAAATGGAGGATGGAATTAACAATGGACTTGCTAATTCCAGAATTGAAGGAGTGTATTTAGCAGAAGGACGTGGTCGAGATAGGTGACTTCAAGAAGCCAGAATTCTCCGAGCTGATACACATTGTCTTTCAACGATTGTGCATCCCAAATCCCACATTGTGCCTACCCTCCAACTCAACAACATCACTAGGATCCATCCAATTCAAATCTACCCGAATTTTTTGCAACACCTCCGCATAGTTTGGACTACGATCAAACACCAAGTCAATCTGATCCGGGTCTGGCTCAATATTGCCTCTCAAAAAAGCTTCCTTGTCCATATGATGAACATGGACAATTCTAGCCATCCCTAAAATGAATATAAGAACATAACGGTGCATAAATTAAATAAGTATCTATGCCGAAATTTACACTAACAACAAGCTCATACAACCATACCGTAACCATAACTCTAACCCTAACCCTAACTCTAACCCTAACCCTAACCCTAACAATCTTATCTATATACATGAAGGTTTAATATACCAATTCTAACTCTATATATCAACCAAAGACCTCATTGCTCCATACAAATTTACATATCCAATTGGTGGCCTAGCATTTGGAGGAATTTCTCAATCTAGGGACAAATAACTTAAAATTTGCGGATGAAATTGAGGGGAGAAGAGGAAAATACCTTGGTGAGGCTATTGGGGAAGAAATCCCCTAAGTTTTTCTTCAAATCTTGGAGTTTTGAGTGGAGATTGGGGAAGAGTGAGCCCTAGCCGCCGTCGCCGCCGTTCTAAGTGGTGAGGGGAGAGGAAAGCAAGTGGAAA